>CM051001.1:25063227-25169736 GCA_027704905.1 Muraenolepis orangiensis
GTGGTAGGGGTCTGATGATCAGCAGCAGGGCAGGGGAAGATCTCCTTGGATGTTACACAACACACTGGGGGAACAAAAGGCCCAGAGAGGGCCGAGGCAGACGAGGGAGGATCGGCTTGAGGACACAGCGGGGCTCCTCCAGGCCGTGGAGGGAACCATACTCTGTATGGGAAAGAACTTCTCTATTTTTGAGTCGAAAAGCAGAACCCAGGTTGTGGCTAGTTTGCCAGCCTGCCGAGCATCAAGAATAACAAATTGAATTTGGTGTGAAATATGGGTCGTAAATGCTGCCGTTGTCACATCCACATAACTCATGGCGACGCCGCTGCACACAAAGCGAGGAAAAACAAAACGAGGAATTACGCTTAAATGATATTTCCCCTCACACCCCAGATCAACTTCAACACACGCTAACCTGTTGATTTATCAAGCCAGTTGATACTGCAATGTTGACATAGACATGGAAGAATCCCCCCTATATTTATTCACTCCAATAAACCCTCCAAGTTAAGACTGATTGAATAATAGCACCGACATAAACCAAACAAATCTAAACCACTCTGTCATGAACTGCAGCAATCTTTACCCACTGACTGGCGCTAAATGGCTAATTAGCATTCCTCAAATATTACTCAATGCATTGCCTGATATGACTGAATGGTTAGTTATTTTCTTTCTTCCCAACAGCTGTGCTATCACATAGCGATATGAAGCAAAGGCTGATGCCATTCCCCCCCCCCCCCCCCCGCTTTGATTGCCGATCAGTGGCTTCATAGCCATTTAAACTCCCATGAAAAAATGGGAAATTGTTTCACAATTGATGGGCTTCTGTAGGCAGAGAGAAAACGGATTGGAAAACCACAAACAGAGCCACAGACCCCAAGGATCCCAGGAATCGTCTTCACGGGCTGCCGCTTCACGGGCTTCTCTTTATTTTTTTTAAGAGACTCCGATGAGGGTGTGGCATCGACGCGGGTTCCCTTTTCGAGCTACACGGAACAAAGTGTAAGGGCCCTATTGACGGATACAAGCAGAATGATCAGGTGAAAGAGCCATGCGGACACAACAATTGTCCAAGCTTGGCATTGCGATTTCTGTTCGTGAAGGACGGCCATTATTACAATATAAACACTACCCGGATCCTTCAACCTAGCACGTCTCTCTTATCTCTTTTTAATAGCGTCTTACATTGTTTGTTTGTTAGTTAGTTAGATATTGATCTATTGTTTGCCAACTTCTTGTTCTTTTACCTGAACGTATTGTACTTTCCAAGTACTTTCCAAGCACTGGTTCAGTTCTTGGAGACATGTTAGGAATGAGTAGCCTAGTTTCAGTGTGTTTGTAATTTGATGGAACTCAGTCTTCAATGTTAATATGAAAACAACAAACAACATAATAGGGATACTAAATTAGCTGGCATGAAGACAATAATGCAAATGTATCAGACTAAGACACATCAGTGTCAAAGCCGACCACAAATTATGATTTTTTTTATGGTTTATGGGTCAATTTGTGGGTTTCTTTGAGTGAGTTATCATCCAGCATTGTTTAACGATGCAAATTTGCATTCAGATTTTTACCATAAATTAGCATACATATTATATTCCCATGAATATAATCACTGAAGTACAGATGTCACAATTGAAAACTGAAAGTATTCATAGGACAACGTCATTTTAGAAATCCAGGATAATTTCCTACACAATAAATATAAATAAAAAATGTATAACGGTATGTCATGTATGTGTCAATGTATATGGTACTGTTTATATGGTAATCAATGTATGAACGGTATTGTATGGTATGTCAAATTAAATAAATGCAGCACTTGTTAAAGGTGTAGGAAACACTTGACACAAGAGATGATAACTGATATACAGCTGTTGCTTGTGTGATATAACATGCGATATAACATGCGAGAACACAATTTCTTCACACGATTCCGCATGTGGATTTCTGCTGTTTTAGGCGATAAACGAAAATAAAAAAGCGTCAGCAAATATCACTGGATCTTTCATAGATGTGTACTGTTTGTTCTTGATGACATGCATTAGTATTTCTGCCCCGAGTATAAATATGATTATGTGAACTGTTTGAATAAAATTAGGCATGGTTTAAGCTCTTTCAACCTGCTCATTTTCAAACCAATTAATTGAGAATAGTAGTTATTAAAATTATACTTATTTTCAATTGAGCTTAGCTTAGTGAATGCGTGCGTGCGTGCGTGTAAATGTCCACGATAGCGTCCACTAATTCCCACATATCAAAAGTCAATACGGTCACATTGGGGAAATGCTAATTGACCTTAGGCTAATACTCCAGTGACTACAGTAGGCCTAGTCAAGCTACACCCCACCTAACCCCCACCCCATCCTTCTGGACCACGGCTCACGCCCTGTTGTTAGGCATCTTTGAAACTGTTTCAGTAGGAGGAGACTTACTTTTAACTGTTTAAATGTAAACAATGTGTTTTCTGATGTGCTCATCTTATGTTATCTTACTCAGTGGGCAATTACCCTACCCTCACCAATATCCCAGTTCCCACTTAGCGGTGTTGATGGCCGTGTTGTACTGCGGGAGGTCATTACAATATAGTCAAATGGCCCCAGAGGAGTCCTTTAAGTTTGAGCCAGAGGAAAGAGCTGTGGTCGTTGGTATTGAGCAAAGCTGTGGCTGAACTACAGCCAGCGCTCCGAGGAACCCCTGAGCGCACACACACACACACACACACACACACACACACACACACACACACACACACACACACACACCACACACACACACACACACACACACACACACACACACACACACACACACACACACACACACACACACACACACACACAGTGTGTGCAGACTTTTGTCTCATGCAAATAAGTCAGTGTGCTCCGTGCTTGCATATCAGTGTCAGTGTATTTTTGTCTATGTATGCAGTTCCGGCTGGTAAGATAGCTGTATATAAACAGTCATGTGTTTATATACAGTCATCACTATTGTGTATGCGTGTCTGACAGCGAGGGAGACAGCGAGAGGGTTCTTCCAATGTTTAGATTCTCGACTTCCATTTGCAAAAGGCGATAGTAGAATAGATCATACAAGAACCGTAGACTTTCAATTAAGTACAGATTTGGTTGGTAATGGCAGAAGAAATTAGCAATGAAACAAACTAAAAAATAATCTTTCACTTTCTATTATTTTTTCTTTTATGTATTCTTTTTTGCTGATGGAAAGCTGCTGTTATTCTAGGCAATGAGTGAAAATCTTATGTGTAATACCCAACGACAGACAGCAGTTATAAAAAACAGAATAGGATAAAAATAAGTAAAAAAGTACAAAACTGTATAAGTTAAATATATATATATAAAAATGCAATATATTAAATGCAATATGTCAGTAGAAGAGCAATATATATATAAATCAATGTAATCAAATGTACATTGTTAGATGCAATACACCCTTGATGGCCTGACTGTGGAAGCTATCTCTAACTCTATTTGTGCGGCACTTGATACTGCGGTATCGCCTGCCTGACGGTAATAGTGAATACAGTTTGTGTCTGGGGTGGCCATTGTCTTTTATGATGTGTTTGGCCTTGGCCACGCACCGCTGGTTGTATATATCCAGGAGGGAGGGGAGCTCACCTCCAACAATATACTGGGCCGTCCGCACCACCCTTTGAAGCGCTCTGTGCTCGAGTGTGGTGCAGTTCCCGTACCAGGCGGTGATACACCCTGAAAGAATACTCTCAATTGTGCCAGTGTAGAATGTTCTCAGGATGCGGAGGCCCATGCTGAATTCCCTCAGACACCTGAGGAAATACAGGCATTGTTGGGCCCTTTTCACCCCGTGTGTGGTGTGCGTAGACAGGTACAGGTTACGGACCAGTTATTTGCTTCATACGTGCAGCCTTGGAACATCTGATTGTAAGTCTGTTGTTTTTAACTTTGATACTTTTGATACTATCAAACGTAAAATTAACGGAGATGGTATTGTTTTAAACAAATGGCATTGAAAATGTATTAATAGTTTCTAAAACTTAAGTATGTGGTAAAATATGGCAGGCGCCTCCTACTGATGTCTGTCTATGTATTGAAGTATGTTTGCTATCGCCCACAGAGAGGGACCCCGTTATCTTCGTAACATCGTAACATCTATTTTGTATGGACCTGATGTTTATATATATTCTAAGAAAAATCCATGTGCATACAAATCATCAGATGCCTACAATTATGTACTATGTGGCCATGTTCAATCTATTAAGTTGTACTACGACACATGATCCCTTGCCTTTTTGACCATTACGACTCCAATACACCCCTTTAAAGACTAGGATCCTGAACTGTCCTTGGTTTTTATGAAAGGGATGTGCCTCCCACGGTATGTTAAACTGTTTCCATCCCTGATTTTTGCGATTAGCGCAGTTGCGCGCGCATATCTGCTGTGACATCACCCAGAAACCTGTCTATAGATATTTAAAACTGCTGATGCATAATAAACCTTCAGTTCTTCAATGTAATCTGGCTTGCTAAAGGGTTCATTCATCAGCTCTTCTGGAATGTTAAAAAAAGGAATAATAATACAGAAGAGACATTTAATGGTACTATGGAGAAATGTGCCCAAGTCCTGTGGCTTATCGTGCTCAAACAGATTAAATGGATTTCAGAGACGGACAGAGAGGGGCTGATTGGCTTGTTAATGAGCCGATCACCACTTCATTACGGGAGATATTCAGATTCAGATTCAGATTACTTTATTTATCCCGAGGGAAATTAAGGTGCAACAGTTGACACAGGGGGAATAAATGCACACACAAATATACTAATACCTAAAGCAAAAAACTAAATAACAACAAACTAACTAAACAAAACTAGTATAAACAAGATATAACTAAATGAACTCTAAATGAAATCTAAATGTATTGATAGATGAATTGCACAATTTACAGTATTATTACAGTAATACGTAGGTATATACAATACACAACAATACGTATAGCGCAAATTGGCAGTAATAAATACTAATAAATATATAAATAAATAAGTGTGTGTGTGTGTGTGTATATATATATATATATATATATATATATATATATATAATATATATAAGCAGGCTTTCAACAGAAACCTGAGTGTTACAGTGATGAGTCTGTCCACATTCACCTCTGTAAGATACATCACACAGGATGTCAATATAAAATGACCACCTCTGACCATGTGAAAAACGACTCGGAGGACAAAAGACACAATCTCCCCTCTGCGTGACATAAATAAGATGCAAGATGAAATGCCAACGAAGGCGACTGTGAATCCTGGGTTCCGCGAACCACCATCCAAACCCAGCTAGAGAAGCGCTTCACTGGAAGTGAAGGAAATCAGTCATGATGGCACCAATGTGAAACATAACCGTTCCTTCTGTTTATACTATATACAACGTAATAAGTATACCAAATACATGAAATGACTCTCAAACTAACATGTCCCTGAAACTGTAAAATATAGATAGAGGCCCAACACAATAACGTGCGTTCATGTGTCTAAGACGCGTCGCCATGAGTATGGCTAGAGTTCAACAGCTAGAGTTGTTATTTTCAGTTTGTTCCTCTAATAATTCAAAAGGTTAATGGAGGTTTAGATAGAAGTGCACAGCTGTGATTTTGGTTTGATGATATTCACTTCCTGAACACTGGACATACAGTATTTTGCATTATTAGATCTTATCACATAAATATTCAACGCAATTTGTTTTCCTATTATAAAGGACATTGACATTGGCAACTATGGGTGAATAATTGTCCAATGTGTAAACAAGACTAATCTGAAATACACGCAGAGCACAGTTATCAACTGCATGGATCTGATATTATTCGTTCTTTCATATAATTATACAATTTGCAAGGTTAATGTCATCGTTTTTATGACGATATCCTACCTTATCTCCTACTAAACAGTTGGCCTTTCCTTGTATAACCCCTCAACTGAACAACACTACAGCCGTTCTGTGACTTCATCTGACTGCACACTCTGTGTGACTGTACACTTTTATTTGCAAGAAATACCTTGCAAATGCAAGACACAGCTTGAGATGAAAAACACAATAAAAGGCACGTTGATTGGAGCCTACAGGATCACTTTTTCATGACTTTTTATCAGCCAAAACATTATGTTTTCATTCTTTGATCATGAATATGGGAGCCTGGTTTCTTAACCTCCCATTCCGGATATTCTGTTCTTCAGACCTTTCTTCGTTCTTAAACGGTGACGTCAGGATTTATCAACCTAGACCCAATTTCCCATAATTTTGGGTCTAAGTGACTAATGCAGGCAACAATGTTTCAATTAAGTTAAGTTTTTTTACTTTTTCTTGCTTGATCCAGTCTTTTTGTTATTGTGTTTAACAAAGTCTCAAAGCGAGAGTTATCACAGGAAACGTAAGAGTGAGAGTTGGACAGAGGCGTGCAGACAAGAGTTTGTTTTGTGTTGTGGACGCCAGAACGTGTAGAACAATACCACTACTTGGCCGCCTGAAGTGCAGGCTCTTCATTACAATATTCTCTCCTTCTACCCATGTATGTTAGGTGATCTGTTAAACCAGCATATATTTGGAACACATCTCACGTCAATTTGGCAAGCCCACAACCCGAAAAGCACCAACAATATTGCCAGGTGTTTCAAATGATGGATGTTGGAGATCATCCATGGAAGCCAAAATATACACTTGGAGTCAGAGCGATCAACACATGGCCAGCAGACAGGGAATACATTTCTCTTCATCAATCATTCGATAAAAATGAAAGAAAAACGCAAATATTTGGGTCACCATGGTTACTGAACCAGGGATTTGAGGGGAGGGAACGTATATATATATATATATATATATAGATAGATATATATATCTATATATATATCTATAATATAGATATATATATATAATATCTCGATGTCAAGACACAGGACGGCAGTACTCTCTAGAGCGCCCAAGAGCTCAACCTACAGATCTTGATTAAGCTCCACAGCCCTGATATTTCCTCCAAACCTCCCTAGGGGGCGCAGGAGGGAAGGGGAAAGTCATTATATTGAACCTCTGAAGAAACCCAGAGGCCACTGGGCGTGCAGGGTGAGATCGCAGGATGAGGAGAGTTGGGACCAAAGGAGATAGCCCGGTCGAGGACCAACAACCCCTCAGGATCCCACGCACTCACATATTCAAACCCCAACACCCAAGGTGTTGGTCTCTAAACGGTACTCATACCTCATCCTGATAATCCTTGTGGTTTTTGCTAGGAACCATACAGTAAGTGAGGGACTGTCTTAGTCTTTGAAGTGTTGCTATTTGAAGGACACAAGTTCCTGGGGAGTGGGATTTTCAGTAACTCTGATGATAGTTCATTTTGTATTCCATTAGCCAGTCAATGACACATAATTGCTTCCTGATGCTAAGCTAGTCTGTAAGCCTTTTTAAACGGTGACACCAAAAGGCAATAAGGTGTCACTGAGCTGGCTCTGTGTGTTGATTTTCCTTCATACTTGATGGATATTTATTGTTTATTGTGGCAGAAAGGCAAAGACTCCCTGTTTGAACTTGAGATACATAGATACATTTGTAAAAAAGAAATGCATGTGCCAAGGATGTAACACAGGGCATAATGTGCAGAACATTCTGGGATTCATATGCTCCGGTTTTAGTTTTGGCGAAATGTTTCGTACAGAATTGGGTTGCGCAAGAGAAATGCATTCCTGTCGCAGTTAGCCGAGTGCTCAGCGGACTTGGATACAGTGAAGCAGTCTATATTAAGAAAATGGTTCTTTACCACATTGGCCTAGTCTGAAAATGCCATATGTTCACATCCTATTGCAGAACAGCGTTACATCTTCACTTCACAGCCTCTGTGAAAAGAGTTCCAGGGAAAACCCAAAGTTCAAGGAATAAGTTGTTGTCATCTCACGTGGTGGCTGACAAAATCTTATCACCAACCAATTACAGCCCAGGAATCTTATCAGTGGTAGCCAATTACAGCCCAGTGACCTGCTGCAGGGAATGTAAACAGCTCACTGAACTCACCATGGGTCTTGCTGCATCCGCACAGCTTTGAGTGGGTTGTCACGGTAACTGATGGAATATTGTGCAGAGAGTTATCAGGATTAAGAGCCAAAAAAACTCCATAACTGACTTTTGTCAGCAGAGATTTACTAGAACTTAATCAAAACTAAAATAAATGGATTGAAGCCACATAGCCTAAACAAAGTGAAAATATATACTGTATATATCATTTGTTAATTGTCAATAGGTTTGGCAGTTTGGTTTCAGTTTGCTATCATAGCGCATGAGAATGGCCAAGACTTTTGACAAATATGCAAATACCATCTGTTGCTTGATGCCTGTGAAAACCACAACTACAAATAAAACACTTTTTATTTTCATAGGACGGCATGTCTTGGATGATGGGCGACAATTTATTTGATACATTTTTTTTAAGCAATGTGAAAGAGGATAAACCGACTCCTAATTTGGAATCATGGCATGGCATGAGACACACACACACACCCACACCCACACCCACACCCACACACACACACCTTATTTAACCAGGTAAAAGTCTCATTGACATCTAACTAAAATAAATTTGTCCAAGAGTTACCTGGCCAAGGATCAGCATAAACATACAAACAGACAAATATTTACCAAAACATTACCTCCTGATATTAAATTAAGAGGCTCCTAAGTATTTTCTGCAAACAAAAGTGCGTATACTATGACAACGTATGTCGATACATAAATATATCTTTAAACAAATCAACATAGCAGCTTAGGAAGACTGCCAAGAACACTTTAAAACGGCTCTGACAGATCAAGTCACCCATCAACGGTCCTTCAGAGACCTGGCCTACAACCGTCACTAGCTGGCAGTCAACATAGACTCACGATATTCAACTGGCAAAGAAAGAGGCCAGTCAATGAATCACAGTCTGGTGCTTAAACATCACCAACATCAGGGATTTTTATGGCTTATCTTTTCTTTTGATGGTGGGATGGTTGACCGGAGTTATGAAATACACCTGCAACTGCAGAGTAACAGACAGCCTTTAGCAGAAGGCTGGAGTGGGCTGAGGTCTGGTATAAAGTTGGATGGAGACTGAGTGTTTTATAGTAAAACCAAGCAAGGCAGCGAAAGCCATGGAAGGTAAAATGGTTTAAACCTGAGTTACCACCCCTCAGAGGCTTTCCGACAACTAGTTTACACACATTGTTCCGGATCAATGCCATGACAACAACACACTTTGGCACTTAATCACTCTAATGATTTAGTGTGCTGATTCAAGATTAAACCCATTTAGCAGTCTCTGCAAACACACTCGAGGGGGAAGTCGGCCTGGGGTTTGAAAAGCATGTTAAAGACAAAGCTAACAGACCTATAGAAGACACCAAAGTGCTGGTATGAACACGATCATGTAAATAATGTAATACCCTGAGGCCCCTCACTACTATTACTACTATACTACTACTACTACTATACTGTGTGAATATATGAACTGACAACCTCAAAAAGACCGGTTACTAGTCACATAAGTCAAGTGTCCTAGACAAATACACAAACCATGATTAAAGGGGAACCCAAATGTCTTTGGATACTTGTAGGTGTATTTTCTCAGATCACACCACATCATATGGTGCACTCACACCATAGCGATCACCAGTTGCGTATGGTTGCGGAATAAAAAATAGTGGTCATAACGCAACTCACACGCAACTAATAGGTTGTATAGGTTTGAAGTACGCAACAAGCATTCGATGATCGCAGGTGATCGCAGACACACGCAGAGTAAGTTCGGAAATTTTGAACATGTTCAATAATTCTCTGCGAATGCCTGCGATCAATTTATACGCAACAGGGACGCAACAGGTACGCTACGCACGCAACACGATCGCAACAGGTACGCAACTCATAAGTTATGAACGCAGGTGATCGCAGGTCCAAATTTGAGGTATCTGGCCAGATTTTGGGGTCACTTTTATCTGATTTCTTGGTAGCTTTCCCATGATATTCGCACACACACACACAATCGCACACACACGCAGTCACACACACACACACACACACACACACACACACACACACACACACACACACACACACACACGCAGTCACACACACGCACACACACACACACACACATGTTGACTCTTCGTAGCTTTCCCCATGATATTCGCACACACACACACAATCGCACACACACGCAGTCACACACACGCACACACACTGGCACACACACACACACACACACACACACACACACACACACACACACACACACACACACACACACACACACACACACACACACACACACACACACACACACACACACACACACATGTTGACTCTTCGATGACTAATCAGAAGGAAACACTGAATCGGCTCCACTTTTATAGGTTTTTATCACGTGACCGATATTCGCAAACACCACTAGCACGCAACTCAAACGCAACTCGTAAGTTCTGCACGCAACTCACACGCAACTCGCACGCAACCTACACGCAACCCACACGCAACCCACACGCAACTCACACGCAACCCATAGGTCGAATAGGTTACAAATTGACAAAATTGTTGATTTCGGTTGCGTTTGGTGCGTATCCAAATATATTTTACACACAACTCATAGGTTTCAGCATACGCTATGGTTTGAGGGCACCAATAGCTAAGGTTACCTGGCAGTTTTGTGATTCAAGGTATAGGCCCTATGAGTTATGAGTGCACACTAATTGGGGGGGAACTAAGATCCAGAGGCGTCTATATTTGTTGCAGATGGTTTGCTTAAAGTATAATTATATTTTCCCTGTGGAACTGTTATTTGTCCTTGCGAAACGTCAAGGAGAGGCAGCAGCTAAAGAGGGAACACAGAAGACAACTAAAATAGATGGATTTTCATCTCATCCATCAGGCTCCCCAAACCGCTTACAACACTTTGCTCTTTGGGGCAATTCTGAGTGTTGGCATGCAATCGATGAATGCTGTCCAAGACTAGTAAGAATGATGCTTTTGGGAAAGTTTCTCCCAGCTTGATCCAAAAACCTCCTTATGTAGGTCTGTAGGTAGAATTATGTATGCTCAGGCCTATGAGAACACAATTCTCTGCTGCTTCTCCAACCACAGATATATGGGAGGCAATCGGTCCATGACCCGACTTGGACCGAAATGTGACCGATATTACATTTCAAATGTGATATTGCGATATCAGTATTGAGTCAATTAGGGTGGCCTAATAGAGGTCAATAGCCTGTTGACTATCTTGCCAAAAGGTGATATTACATATATACATATTTATTTTAGGGGGGGGTTGAACAAATAATTTGGTTATTACACACAAGCTAACTACCACCCCCCAAAACCATCACAGATAAACCACACTTGGACATGAATACAAATGTTCACCTCTCAGTCCTCCACTCCAATCTGAACCTTTTTTAGAGGGAAAATAACGGCGGCAACAAAAACACATGACACCTTTATTTTTCGGTGAAATCTTTTGCGGTCTACGACGTCGTCTTCGTTACTTTAGATCTCCAATGCTGAATCCAAGCACTGAAGAGCCCGCCAAGGTCGATGGAAAGAAAGGCAACGTAATGAAGTCCTCACGCCTGGTCCCCCCTTCTCCCTTTATTCTCCTCCTTCGCTATAGCACCTGTGTGTGCTTTTCTCTCCAGAAGGAGTGGGCCCCAGCGGGTGGGCATCGGAAGATGGCAGGAGGATGATGAGCAAGGGGAGAGAGGCTGAGGCGGCGGGCGGCGCCTTGTTAAAAAGCACCGATGTGACAGCCGCAGAGAGGCAGCTACTGGTGGACTCACAGCCCGGGTGCCAGAGGGAGGGAGGGAGGGAGGGAGGGAGGGAGGGAGGGAGGGAGGGAGGGAGGGAGGGAGGGAGGGAGGGAGGGAGGGAGGGAGGGAGTCCAGGCGGATGGGATGGGGGGCGGCACGGAGGGATTGGAGGAGACAGAGAGGTGTCATCATTGGATGATGAGCAGAGCCAAGGCGCAATCTTTGATGTACATGGGAGAGTGTTTAGAGCTGGGCTCGATCACCCCGAGATGGAGAGAGAGCCAGGTTTAATCAGGAAGTGAAGGAAGAGACAATGCACCACAATAACTCATTCTTATGGCTCTGTTTTTTTCTACGTAAACGTGATTGAGATTGGCTATTTTTGGTGAAAACCGTGCTAAAGTTGGTCTGTATTAGAAAAGGCATTTAGACTGTCACATTATCCCATGCAATGCCACTGGGACCATGAAGCGAATGTCACCATTAAATCATCTTGGTACATTTTCTATTTGGTTTGGATTTAGAGAGATGTCCCAGAATAGGGTGTATGTTTCACCATCACCAGTGGCTTCCTGACACACTGGAGCACAGAATTATAAGTATAAATGTAAATCCTATGGACTGATTTTCTTTGTCGTGGATTGAGATAACAATAATGAATCATCTATTGCCATGTGTTGAATGCTAAACCTATCATGGGGCAATGCTAGGTATATTTTTAAACATATACCAGATGAAAGAACAACCCCTGTTTTTAAACAGAGCTAATGAATGTCCCCACCAGGTTCCACCAGCCTGTGCCGATATGAAATAACCTGATTGAAATGTATATGCAATAATACGGCATTCAAAGAAGAAAGAACGAGGAATGGGGTTTATCCACCAGCAGGGGAAAAACAAATGATTTGGATTGAGTTCTCATTGGGCAGCCATGTTCCTCCAGGCTGATGGATGAAGGCAGAAAATCATCTGAGCGCTAATTGTTTATTTTCCCTGCAGTGTTGTGTGGCTGAGCAACTGGCAGCGGTGATGGCGGTGACATTGATGGAGGCAAGGTGAAAAAACAACACAGCCCTTTCAGCTGGGATCAAGCAGAAAATAAACCGGGATCAAGGGCCACCGGAGTGGGCCCGTCTAGCAGCTCGCCCCAGCCTGTGGCTCAGGCCATTAGCGTTAGCCACAGTCACAGGAACAAGTTCTCCTGGGAATCTCAATTATTCAGAGCCCACTTGCTCGTAGGCTACACAGGATGTGGCCTTAAGTGTTGATGCCTAATGCTAGGTTCCCACTATCACGATTCGCGGCACGATTTAAATCGTGGTCTTAATCGTGGACTAATCGTGGTGATCCTATCAGATCTTATCAGATCTTGAGTTCAGTCGTGGCAATCGTGTTAATCGTAGAAACTTTTTGAGCGGTTCAACATTTTTCTACGTCGTCGTATCAGATCGTATTGCATCCGAACAAAGCGCGACAGATCGCATCTAATCGTGCTTCCAAATCGTGGTGATCAGGATCGATCTTAGACAAGACAACACCACGCTCTGTTGAGATGTGTTGCGAACTCCCACGATCTGTCACAATCTGATTTTTTTTCATGTATCTGCCGGTCCGTGGCACAAAAAAGGGTGGGAACCCCTGTATTATAGAACAGTTTCATCCATCATGCATTCCTGGGGTTCTCGTTCTCCACGGTCAGTATAACAAACTCGCCATGCTGCGCTGGGTGATGGGTTTTCAGGTGTCTTATTAAATTTGTCTTGTTGAATTTTTTACCTTGCTTCCTCCACGAGATATTTTCTCTTTGCACACATTACAGATGGCAAATGTTACATCTGTATCACACACTTTGAAGAAACTCCACACTGCAGACACCGCTGACATGTTGAGGCAGGGCGAGTATCGCTCTGTTTAGAAAAGAGGCGGGGCCCCACGTGTTTTACTCGCTGGTAAAGAGATGAGCTCACGTGTTTCTCACGTGCAGGATCGGCTATGAAATTGGCAACATTAAAGAAAGATCGGCATTCTCCGATTGCGCATTTTTCTTCAAAATCGGCCGATAATGATCGGAAGCCGATCGATCGTCCCACCTCTAGACAAGATGCATCTCAGCGATCTACTCTTGAAGAGAGCACATCTTAGTAACCTGCCTTTGCTAGTACTGCCTTTGCTAGTACAGCCTTTGAGAGATGCCACCCAAGGGTACCAGAGGCAAGAAGGGAAAGGGCAAGGCTGTCTCACCCCCGGAGCCTGAACCAGTCCAGCCAGAGCCGGCACCAGAGGAGACAGGTGACAACTACCCCTCCGAGAAAGCAAAGAGAAAAAAAACAGTCACTGCCTTCTCTGAACAGCAAAAGGAGGAAATCATTGAGTTCCTCATGAGAAATTAGGTCCTGTACAGCAAACGCCTTTCGGGGTTCACTCTGTAAAAGTTCAAGAAACAATGAAGTCCATGGTCAGTCGGGCTGTATATATACCCGTCGGGGTCCAGTCGTAGCTCAAATCGTGATCACCCTCAATCATGATCGTGAAAGACATCGAAACCACAATCGTATCCTAGCGTAACAGAGCGCATTGGATCGTGATGAACGTATTGGAACGTATCTGCACGTACCAGATTGTCCCAATTCGGGGAATCCGATCGTGTTGATCGTGTCAGAACGAGACCCAATCGTGGACTCGATCAAAACAATCCTATCGGAACGTATGTGATTGTATCTGAACGGGAGATCAGACCGTGACAGAACGTGACACCTGAAATTGACAAATCGTGACCAGATCGCATCCGAGCGCAAAAAAATCGTATCAGAACGTATCGACTTCCATCACCTCGTATCCAAACCTGAAATTTCAGAGAAATTCCATGATCAGCTACGAATGGCCAATCGTGGCGTTCGTAACGGATCGCACGACTGTGGGAACCTACCAGTGGTGAAGCGTCAGGGCCTTCAAGGTATTCAGAGAAGACCCTGGAACTCTCAGATGAAACAACAAAAATTCAGCAGGGGTTCCCAAAGTGGGGGTCGCGGGACCCCGTGGGGGGGGTCGCAAGATGATTTCAGAATCCTCTTGATGTGATCCATGAGGTTTTTTAATTTTTTATTATTATTATTTTTATTTTTTTTATCATTTGTATTATTATTATTGTTAATAATAACGTGAGTGACAAATAAAGGAATTCTGATTCCCACAGATTCACGACAGTATCATCATAAAAAAAAAGCCACACACAATGTTCGTGACCACCCCGTCGGGCGGTGATAGTGGGGGGGTCGCCAGTCTCCAGCACTGTTATTTTGGGGGTCGCGGGTTGAAAAGTTTAGGATCCCCTGGTCTACACAAGGTCTAGTTGTGATAGACACGCTTCGCCACTGGAACCTACCATAACCGAGGGACCGAGAAGGTAAAAAGTACAGAATATAACAGCAGCGAGAGGCCGAGACCATCCACTCAGCCGTGTCTGAGCGATGGACCCTTCAGCGGATCTGATGGAAAGAAGGCAAAGGCCTTCTCTCCTCAAATAATATATCTAAGGAAATGTGTGCGATGTGGTTGCCACTCTTGAGGGCACTTCTGAATGAGGAAGGATGGGGAAGGTAGCTTTGACCAGAGCCCCTTGTCCCTGAATAGGGGATTCAGAAGAAGGAATTTACAGTGAGATCCAGATGCCAGTGGCAAACCTGTATCTTGTGGTAAAGGGTTATACAAGTGGCTGATGGAGAGGCCATGTCGATTATTGACATATACCTATGTATATATGAATTAATGCAAGCATATGTATACGCTCGACTACATCATAAAAAAACATAAACTCTGCAATTTGGCCGACTAATCTGGTGTTGTTTGAATAACTCTCTCTGGCAGAGTACCCACCTACACTGCACCCACGTGTACAAACGCACCACTTCATTGAGTCATTTAGCATGCAGGGAGCCGGGTGCAGGCATGTGAAATTGTGCGTCCCGGAGAGAATATGATCGCTAAATGGCACAAAATTCTCTTCAACACATGGCTGAACACTACCATTTATGCACAATGGTTGTCACACACAAAACAAGCAG
This sequence comes from Muraenolepis orangiensis, assembly GCA_027704905.1. Lineage (NCBI taxonomy): Eukaryota > Metazoa > Chordata > Actinopteri > Gadiformes > Muraenolepididae > Muraenolepis > Muraenolepis orangiensis. The sequence goes on from CM051001.1 coordinate 25,079,106, forward strand.
GTGGGACTGTGCCATCGTCACCTTCGTCCCTTTCATCTTACACGCACACACATATAGATGTTTTAGTCTCACTGTAGTCCAGGTGTATTGTTCTGAAGCCAAGGCATCCCAAAATAAGATTGAAAGTCATTTTTTTTCCCTGATCTTTTTACATTTATTACATGCACACACACTCACACTTTTTAATTGGGCTGATTAAATAACAGTTTTTAACTGGGCTTATTAAATAAAACAATCTAAATATCCCCCCAAAAAAAACCATAAAATCCAGGCATTTAGAAATTGACAAACATGGACCTCATTAAATGCACCACTGCACTCCAAACAGCCACGTTTATCCATGAAAGGATGGACAGATGGATGGCTGGACAGATACAGTTCACAGTCTGACTGCCCGAATAGCCTGTAACTTAGCCCCCAAAGTTGATTAATTAGACAGATGAAAGCCTGCACATCACACGCGATGAATAGGCTATCTTTCTTTTTTGTGGGTCCGCGTGGGTGCGTGTGTTGCATGGGAAAGGCACAGAGGTGCGGGCGAACCCACTCACACTTCATCATCGCCGGTCTCGACAAGCGCAGCTCATGTTGTAAAATCTTGGGCAAGTGACGGAGGAACGGGCAATATCACATTGATTGAAGCGTCAAAACAAATTCATAAATAAATATTGTCCGTGTACCGGGGGAGGGCACAGATCCGAGTCAGCCATGATTCATACAGCCAGCAAGCGTCCTCATTTTACTGATACATCGTGGAGTCAATACGACTCAAGGAAATAAGGAGACAGTACTGTTCTGTCAGACAGACCTACTGCAAAAATGCCTCCATTCATCACAAGCAGCCTAAACAAACCTAAAAGAACATACTGCGCACACATCTACAACTCCCCAGAGCAAAACATACACTGACAACCTGTCTTTTGAACATCAACAGCTATACACTGAGGACCACACTGCTTCAGTGCCTTCAAACATCCTGCAGCTGCAGAGAGAGCGAGGTCCCACACTAATTATTTTTCCAGAGAGAGAATAGCGCCTTGTGTGTCATGGACACAAATACCTCCATCATACAGCTTGCTGTGTTCCTATATAGTATATATGGTATATAGTCAATAATTGCTCTAACATCAATACCACGTCATGCTGCTGACGTACTTGCTGACGGGATTCAAGGGTGAAGAAAGTAAATGATTACTGTGATCTAAAATGCATTGGAAAGGAAAGCAGTTGTTAGCATGAAGGGCAAGAAGTAAGACACATAAGATGGAACATAAGAACTTCGTAAAATGTTCATTTATGAATCTCCTTTTCACAAGAGGATATTTAGTTTGTTCCACAATGCAACCGCCTCACACCGGTGAACTGAGATGCCTTTGGCCAAAAGCCAGCTTATAGCGATGTTTCTCATGACGTCACAGCCAAAGTCAGGTGGTGTTTTTTTGAGTTCCTGTTGGCAAAAAGCGATGTGTGACCTGAAATTAACATGGGAATGAATATAAATAATAACATTTTCCACTGGGCTGGAATTCAAGTTGGGCTTGAAGAGGTCATGATATACAGCACACAAATCAATTGAAACTAACTTGGAACACAAGGTACACAAGGTACAAGGTACAGGTATGTGTCCGTTTGTAATGTAATGTCCAGTGTGTGCGTGTGTGTGTGTGTGTGTGTGTGTGTGTGTGTGTGTGTGTGTGTGTGTGTGTGTGTGTGTGTGTGTGTGTGTGTGTGTATGTAATGGGTTAGCATGGAGCTTTGCGGCACATTATGAGATGAATCTATCTCATTTGGGTTATACTAACGAGGCTAAATCCACACGGCTGTTGGTGATTTGATGCTCCATCACGGCTCCTCCTCAGAGGGGGCTTGGAGGAGCAGGGCCAAAAGCCCGGGGAGACACACCGGCAACCTGTAGCCAAGCCATCCCAAACCTTGAAAACAAGTGGAGCTACATGTCCAGATGTTCCGGGTGGGGCTTTGGATGTTGGGACTTCAGCAGGGCAGCAGTCTGTAGTCCTATTCTCAGATGAGGGCATTGTGTATTGTTTGGGTAAGGATTTGCTTTTTTTGCTTTGGTTGCTTCTGCCCCGCTGCCATGCGGTTCATATGTGCTCTACGTTTAATATTACTTTTTTATTTTTATTTGCCAAAACACACAGCAAGTGACCAAATGACAGAGATCCTGTTTTGTGAAAGCTTTGAAAAAAAAGGTTTGGTCTGAGATACTGAAGACGGGTCGTTAGCATACAGCAAATGCGCACACATCACACCCACAGCAGGACTAACCCAGACACTACTGATGAAGGGGCTGAGGCCTGACAAAGGAAAACAAAGAAAGTAAGTCATTCCTTAAGTAATTGATTTAGTGTAGAAGTCAAATAAATATTTCTCATCATGTCACATCCAATTTGAAACATTATGCATAATACTGATGTCATCTTAGATGTCTCCATCATTTGTTTCAAATTAGCTAGTTGGACCACCAGATCAAATGAGAGTTTATATAGTATACCATTTGTTATATATATATATATATATATATATATATATATATATATTCAAAATTCAATATTCTTGCAAGGCAACTGTTTAAATATTGTAAGACCCTGCCCATAACAAATCTCTTCAATCACCGTGGGTAAATATATTTAATCTTGTTTGTCAAACCACTGGACTGAAAAACAATTTCCATTAAAACTGTGAAAACGACATTCATAATTTCAAACTAATGCACATTGATAAATTACAGTGACGGTCCAATTTTCCGGCTCTCAGCTCTATTTCTGCATCTGTATCTGCATCCTCTGACATGGGACAACAACATGCGTCAATCCATGAGTCTCAACAACATGCAACGAGCAACATGTAATAACTTTGACCATTGGTTCCAAGTGGGATATGGTGCAAGAGCCACATATACACTGTATAAGTTAAGGATGCAGCGAGTCAAAGGGAGAGTGGACTACTGCTTAATAACAACCAATTAACAGCTCATGGAAAACAGAGACGGCGGAACAACACCTCTATCTTTAGGACCGGCGGCTTACGTCTAGCCCTCAAAAAACCACTAATTGGACAGTCCTTCTTCAGTTTGACATGTAATTACAAGCCACAACCACACAGATTAAAAACTAGCCCTGAGTAAATGCACACACTCTTACACACACCTATCTCAACATGTCAAGACTGTCTGGCTTGTGCTTGTAGTGTTTTAGTGCACACACACACACACACACACACACACACACACACACACACACACACACACACACACACACACACACACACACACACACACACACACACACACACACACACACACACACACACACTCACTCACTCACTCACTCACTCACTCACTCACTCACTCACACTCACACTCTTCGGGTAGCAATCCAAGAAGAACAAAGAGTACAGCTATTCTACAAATTATATTAATATGGCTACTATTACTATGATATGCTTCAACATTCACAGTACACATTCACACACGTTTGCCATTGCGTTTGGATGTGGCTGGAGGGCAGCGCCTGCGAGCGAGTGATAGCCATGGAATCCACTGGTGGTGGGGCGTGTCAGTACCTGGAGGCAGGCTGGCCCTCTTCCTCTTCTTGCCGTTCTCTGCTCCGTTCTCCAGGGGAGGAAAGCACTCAGTCACCAGCGGTGGGCTGGCGCCACCGAATTGGAGGGGCTCGTTGTTGATGGACGGGTCAAAGGTCAGAGCGTTGAGGCCTGATACAAACAGAAGGGAAGAAGAAAGAAAGAAAGAAAAAAACCCGACCCATTAGTGGTTTGTGATCCAACCACCAACTTTTGTCTAATTCCGTACACAACCTTTTGAGTGATCAGGCTAACAGACAAACAAACAAACAAACAAACAAACAAACCGGGGTGACAGCATAACCTCCGGTCCATCGTCGATGGCGGAGGTAAAAATACATAAAAATGACACAAAGAATTAATTAATTATCTTGACACGGTAATGAGAATGCATAGCCTACTTAAATGAAGAAGTCTGAACAAGTTAGAAGAAATACAGAAGGAGAACGTGAACGTTGGAAAACAAAAAGCAGAAGAGTGACTGGAGACTGCCAATCGTCCATATTCTGCCACAAATTTGTAGCGTTAAACTGAGCCTCACGGCCAGCGTTTGCCTCGTCTCTCACCGTGTCTCCATGGACTTTTGCATAGCCTGTGCAAACTACAATTGCGAGCAGACTTTTTCTGTCTTCGGCCAGATCCAAAGAACTCTCCGTTGCCGACAAACCTCTCAAGGTTGGAAAATAAACAGTGGAGGTTCGTATTCGACAGCAACAACTGCAATGCTATCCTTGAAATGAGTAACCACCAACACAATGTTAAGGCAGGACGGTACAAGAGAGGTGGAGGGGTGGAGATTAAATTAATGTGTAATCATATAAATACATATTCAGGTATGGGTAGTTATGATCAAGTGGTTTCATTTGATATATATTTCTGGACAAATAGGCTGCAGCTGATATAAAGACTCACTAGAGACTGGATTACACCTGGAAGCACAAAGACTAGCACTAGCAACTGGGTAAACAGCAGGGTTAAGGGGCAGACACATGACTAAAGGACACATCTCAGGCCGACAGTATCCTTCACACAATACCAGATTCCATTTCTCCAATGCATCAATGGGGACAATGCGCTTCTCTGATCACTCACGCTATGACAGACTCAAACACTGCGATAATTAAAAACAACATAATTTGGATATTATACTTGGATCTCAGGAAATAATAAACACATTTTGTTGTGATTCATATAAAAAAAATATGAAATGCGCTCGGTTCTTAACCTCAGACCAAAAAGAGACTTTGTGTGGTTGGCCAGACAGACATAATTCACAAAAAATGCATGCTACTTGTTGTGTGCCTGGGTGTGTTGTCTTCGAGAAATATTAGATCTGAGGCCCCCTGGTTTATTCATAGCCTTCCACAAGTCCTATCAAGACAAGTCATCCTTATCCAAGATGTCTTATTTTCATTTCAATACAATGTGTTTATTTTAGGGATTTCATTGTATTTACTTGCAATCCAAATCCAAAACCCAGTAAGCCGCCAGACTGTAATGTATTTATATATATTATATATATAGAGATCCTTTTGGTACCAAAGTCTACCCAGTCACTACATTTATTCATGATAATAATAATAAAACAGGTAACCAGAAAAATTGCATAAATAATCTTATTTCTATGAAAACCACATCGACATTTCCATGAAAATCAGATATTTACCCATTCAGCCCATATCATCAGGGGTGAATCATGTGTAGAAATAGACTAGATAAACAATATCTCAAAACAGAGGACACTTGTGGCAGAGCACTGGCATAGGCCCTTCCTGAACCCAGAGGCAGACCCTCATCTTGGGAAATAAAGGCTGAACATTACCCCTGTGATGTGGCCGATTCAGATTGGATACGTTTAGACAGCAAGTTTTTCTGCCAAGTCAGTCTCAGTAGATGTCAGGTTACATTTACACACAGGCACACTTTCTTTGGGATTACGTTGGATCACTTTCTTTTAATGTGACAACAATTTAACCCACATTTTTTTTGCATATATTCCCCAGTGCTCAGGGACTTATGCAAATGTATTACATGGTGACACAACCAAGAAGCGGAAGTAAAGGCGGTGTGTTCTCAGGAGAGATGAACCCCCTTTGTCGCAGACCTTGAGGTATGCAACTTTAACATGCACAAACATGCTATATAACAGACCCCCCCCAAAATGTCCCCAAGCAAAATATATAAAGACAATAAGAAGGGCTGCTGATGGGCCACACGTAACAAATGCCCAGCTATTTAAAACAGTCGTCAGTACCCTCCCTTCTGGTGCACTAAGCCTTCCATTTAGTTCAGTGCCCACGTTTTGTTATCCCCCCCTTGCATGACTGTTTGTGTTTATGTGCACCACGTCATGGAGTGAGTCAGAGTCAACGGTGTCTCACTGCCCTCCTATCTGCTCCTGGTGTGTCTTTGGCCTGACTCACGACTGGGTTGCAAGCGCAACAGCTGGTGACAGGTTGAGGGGGCGAGGGGGAGGAGGAATGTCAGTGGGTGTCAATCACCCAGGGTAAGGGAGAGAATAAGCACCAGGAGGCCTGGTGGAAGCAGGGGCCCTCCCCACAGGAAGACGGGGAGGGTAAACAGAGAACAGGAAAAAACACTGAACTAAGACACATTAGGCTAAAGAGCTGCAACGCAGAGTGGATGGCGTGCTGTTAAGGAAATAGGCATGCGCTTATATGCTATCCTGGGATGCATAAACAAGACGCCCCATTAATGGCAGAGTGAGGCAGGAAGCGATGGGACTATCAGCAAAAGTCTAATCAGATTCGGTGGGTAATTGAATTGCTATCGAGCTGCACTGGACACAAAAGGCCCCGAATCAATGAATCAAAAGTGTGCTACGTATTGGAGAACGCTTGGCTTATGTGTGTTGAATATAAATACATATATATATGATGCCAAACACAACCGGTAACAAACACGCCAAGTCAATAAAATACGTAACTAGCATAGTGAGGCTTGCAGCAGAAAGACAATGCAAACAAGTTGATTAATGGCGTCATCAACCACTTCTGAGCTCTGACAATAAATAGAGACGCCGCTCCTGTAAATAAACGCATGTCAATTTTGTCCAAGATATGAAGACCAATGTTCAATGCATGTCCATGAGGTGCTCATACAAACGTTTCCGGTGATGATCTAACGATTCTGAACAATTCATTTTTAGCAGTGGTGTGTTGCCATTCATATATTAATTCTATGAGTGCATAAATACCCTATTGAATGTTGCATTAATACAGTCAATTTTTCTGTCCATTAACAGCATTTCCTATCTATCTGTCTATATATATATATATATATATATTCTGTATAAACGGCATGCATGTGTGGGTGCTGTGACTTATTCAAAGTCAAAAGGGAAGGTTACAGTCTACCTTGAGACGCCACAAAATGGATCAGGCAGCACTTTGTTCATCGTGCAGGCAGACAGATCTAATAATAATACAGGTGGGTCTGTCGTCCTTTTTGGTTTTAATTGCGTTTCTATAAAAGTGTGTTGTCACATTAGATGAATTGATATGCTCCCCATGGCAGAAGTGATTAAAGGGAAGAAGTAGGGAGTAGATAAGTAGATAAGTGTCTTGCTAAAGAAAATGGGAACCAACCACTGTAATTAAACACTGACGTTACAGATTGTTTTAAGTGCCCTTGTTGAGAGCAGTATGAGAGCATGGATCTCACCTTTGTTTTTACATTGAAAGAGGAAACATTTCCCCTTGTGATACTTACAGTCATTCAACTTTTATAACATCACAATGACAAATTACATTGTTTCGAATTATACTGCATTCATAATGAGGTTAATAATGTAGGAGGTGCAAAAGTGTTTTTACACATTGTGGAATATTTTATGGTTGTACTAAATACAGAAGGGTGTTACAATTAGTTTGCCAGTATGCTTCTGTTCGTAGCAAGTCACCTCTCCTCCAACCAATCCACTTAATAAAAAACAACTTATGGTATATAGATTCAAGATACTTAATTTGCCATGTGTAACAATACAATGGAAGTACAAAGTACAAAGTACAATGTAATGCTTACTCCCCATTTACTCCTGCAGTATGAATCATTTACAACAATGACAGTGGTAAACGCAAAACCTCCCCATATGCAAAAATAAAACAAAAAGTGATAAATAAAAATAATAAAAATAAAGAACATACAGAAATGTCTAAGTATGTACATACTTCTGCAGCTGGTGCAAAAGGCATTCTTAAAGTAGTGCAGCACCTATTTGGTGGTTCCTCGTTATTCATTAAATATATTATATAAATGAATATTCATTGTTAACATTCACTGCACACACTGTGTATGATCGAATTGACCAAAAAGAAAATAAGCAAATGTGTAGAAGAATCCTCGATCAACAACAACTAATGCCTCTAGTCCTCAAATGTAAGCCCAGATGTCTGCTAGCAGAACAACTTTTTTTAAATCGCAGAAAAGGGAACATTTTACCAATTTTAATGTGAAACTGTTAGTTGCATATTCATATTACCACTGCATCTGGCTAACAGTCAAAACCCACATCAGAATGTGTATGCAAGTGACTCCACAAATGCATACATATTCATATTAAAACCACAGGGAGCTATTTACATTTCAGAGGTTGTGATCTGGCAAGTTGGTCCTCTTTGAGGAATAATGGTGCCCTCACACCATAGCGTATGCTGAAACCTATGAGTTGCGTGTAAACAATATTTGTATATGCACCAAACGCAACCAAAAGCAACAATTTTGACAATTTGTAACCTATTCAACCTATGGGTTGCATGTGAGTTGTGTGTGGGTTGCGTGTGGGTTGCGTGTGAGTTGCGTGTGGGTTGCGTTCAAATCTTACAAGTTGCGTTTGACCTGCGTGCTAGTTGCGTGGTATTTGCGAATATCGGTCACGTGATAAAAATGTATAAAAGCGGAGCCGATTCAGTGATTCCTTCTGATTTGGTCATCGAGGAGTCAACATGGGGAAAGCTACCAAGAAATCAGATAAAAGTGACCCCAAAACCTGGCCAGATACCTCAAATTTGGACCTGCGTTCATAACTTATGAGTTGCGTACCTGTTGCGATCGTGTTGCGAGCGTACCTGTTGCGATCGTGTTGCGTGCGTAGCGTACCTGTTGCGTCCCTGTTGCGTATAAATAGATCGCAGGCTTTCGCAGAGAATTATTAAACATGTTCAAAATTTCCGAACTTACTCTGTGTGTGTCTGCGATCACCTGCGTGCTTGTTGCGTACTTCAAACCTATAAAACCTATTAGTTGTGTGTGAGTTGCGCTCGGAACTTATGACCACTATTTTTAATTCACAACCATACGCAGCTGGTGATCGCTATGGTGTGAGGGCACCATAAATGCTGTTCGATGAAAACATTTACTCACATAATCTAGCAGGAGAGAGAAGGAAGTCCCAATAATGTTGTTCAATTAGAAATTAGAAAACCAAGGGGGTTTTATTCAGGGGAGTTATTCATTTGGTGCTCTCATGTGTCATACCCCAGGTTGACTGGACCAACAGCAGAAACATTGGTGAAAACAAGACTTGATGAACTGCATTGGCGAGTATAAGTTTAGTCAAGAGTTTATTTGTGGACAAAATAAACCCTTTGTGACCTCTAGGGCACATGAGGTCAGCTGCTTCCTGTCCAGAGAACAGTTGTTTGTAACCAAATGCTGAGGAAACAAGGGACAAGGGAGGGAAGGAGCATGTTTAGCTTCATCTTTGATGTCAAAAATCACATTCTAATGTCACTTGGAAGCATAGTGACTTTCGACCACTCAACAAATGTATTACTAGAGGGCCCTCAGCAGAATGCATGCCTCCGCCACACCACAAAAGTCCCCTTTGCGCTTGGATCCGCCCCCCGTTTTTAACCACCAGTTTGTTTTCCAATTCCAAATCTCTTGCTTCCGTACTCTGCACAAATGTCTCAAAAACGGATTAATTTAAGGTAACCCCCCCCCCTCCTCCCCTCTCCCACCACAAAGGAAATTGACGCTGAGAATTGAAGCTCAGCATTTTTTTTTCCCTAATTTGGATGGGGCCCTCAGACGTGCCACATCCGGTGGCTGCGGGAGCTCCTTCCATTTATTATTATTGCAGCGTTTCCCAGACAAATTAAAACGTTGACAGAACGCCGTTGGACATAAAAACGCAACACAGAGGGGTTTGACTGTTGTTAAGATGGCATTCAGCACGTGTAAGTTAGGGAAAAAATTATATTGGCTAATTACTCTGACCTTTCACCAAGACTCTGTTGTCATTGTTTTTCGGTGGGGCTTTCGATATGCACAGCACAGCGAAAGTAGGTGAAGTAGGTGAAGTGAAGGCTCGTCTGTCACCGAGCCTTCACTCTCAACATTTATTCGTAATGCTCACATGCTCGTATGATAATGTACCCAACAAATAAATCCACCAACATGGAGAAGGTTAAGGCAGGTAGTCTAGTCAACCCTTACCAAAGAGAAATCATACAACAGATTTATGGGAGTAAAAAAATAATGACATTCTTTTGCAGCAAGAGGAAAAGTTTCAAATTGTGTCGGCATTACAATATTTCACCACAAACAGCCTTCATTATCATTAGCCAACATTTTTGCCATCTGTGACATAATACAAATGTCACAGACACCAATCAAAGTTTGTATCATAAAAAGCAAAGGTCAAATATTTTAGACTAAATGCAAGAGCTTGAGTAAAGGTTATTAAATTCTCTGCTGTTAAAAATGTATGCTGGGGGAAAAAAGGCACTTTTAAGAATTGTTTACACAGATGTTCCTGCTTTGCAAATTACACCAATTTGGCCCAGGCTAAAACCTGCAAACACAAATGGTGTCCCAAAACAGGAGCTACACAGCTTGATGTCCACTAGAGTGGGTAGGTGTTGATGTTCTTTGATAAAGGCAGCTAGCCTCCAATCCCACTTGAAAGCTACATTCCACCGCTTCAGAGGCAAATCAACACACACAGGTTGTGTAGGTTGAACGAGTGCTCTCTCGTGCCAGAAACATGTCACATCTGTATTATATACATCAGCAAAAAAGGAGAACTTCCTCCACCCCTTGTCATTCCTCATGCCTCAGGGGACTCAATGAATGTTCATTTATTTAAATCTCCCATTCCACTCATCTCATATGCCAATAAACGAACAAATGCTACAAATTAATCCTTGGTTTAGTGTCTTCTTTCCACTGTCAAAGGCACATATCCTTTCTGAATGGGAATCAGTATGTGTCAGTGTGTGTGTGTCAGTTGATAATGTCAGGTACTACTGTTGTTCATGCTTTTGATTTGGGACATATCGTTTTCTACAACTGATTTCTGTAGATTTGTTTATGTATATATACACACACAAGGTAAAGAGTGGATGCCTTTCATTATTATTTTGTTTGTTAGCTAAATTGCAAGCTGACAGTTAAGTTTTGTTTTGTTTTACTTATTGATTTGTTTTGGCATCACTCATCGTCCGTTTTCTTTAGTACCATTTGATACCCTCAACTGGAGTGTGTTTCTTTAATTAGGTTCTGTGGACAGACCGCCTGTCCAATAAATGCCTAGTTTTACATTGTTAATACCCTACTCCCTACCTTAGTGGGTCGTAACACTGTGCCAATGTGTATCGTCTCCCAAATGGTTGATTAATGCAACGCTACAAAGAAAAGCAGAGGGTCACATCTACGTATGTGTGTGTGTGTGTGTGTGTGTGTGTGTGTGTGTGTGTGTCACAACAAAGAAAAATTGCGACTGTTCAAAGGACCAACAAAAAGACAATTCAGGTGGTCTTTGTGTATTCCAAGTGTGTGTGTTTGATCAGGGGATGTTGGTTCAATACATCAACTTCTAAGTATGCTTATTGGCTAAAATTAACTACTGTTGACAGAATGCCAGAATTACACAATGAGCTAACAGATGGTGCAGTGGCATAGTGTTCTGGCTCCATTGACAATAAGGCAAAGTGCTCATAAGCGATGATTAATTACATAGAGAAAAGTATAGGCCTAAAACTTAAAACTAAACAGGACACTTCATTTTCACACAAACAGAAAACAAGACGAAGACAAAACAGCTTTTGAAACCTAATTTCCTGCACTTGTTGCAATAAAGTTACAAATTGTAACGTCTTGTAAATGTCACCCTAAAGATCAATTTCTGTTAATAGTTATCGGAATCACCTTCTGGAAGTAAATCAAGCTTAGCTAGCACCTAATACTACATAAACCACCATTTGTCTCATATCTCAAAACACTGCATAACTATACAGTAGTAGATTGTTTCATCTAAATATCATGGAAAGCCTTGTTTAAATCGAACAGAACACTTTACAGCCTACTCGACGTTTTTAGTATGAACCTTTGCAGTCTGTAGAAAATGATTAAGATGACAATTTAGTACCAAACTAATATCATGATTGTTTTTTACTTATAAAGATTATCTAAAATATACAAGTTTGATTGGCAAAATTAATGATTGTCCATGTCCTTGGACTGAAATTGTGTATTGATGTTGGTTACATCAATAGTCAAAACCTTGATAAGGCAATAGGCTAGTGGTTTTGATTCGCAGGATAGCTAGGCTTAATTTGACGGCACTCAAGGTTTATTCATTTTAGTACTGTCTTGTTTGGTTGCAAGGGATTAATTTGTAGTTCCTTATCAATGGTCAGTGCCAACAAGTAATAGGCATCCATTTAAAGAATGTAATAGTCTGTTACAGTTTCCATGCAGATACATAGCCTAGGATTTTTCCAAGATTTCAAGAGCATCCAATGTGATTCATATTTCAAAAAACATGAATCTTGGCTTCTTCATAACAAAACAGTACAAAGAAGAATGGGCTCTCGAAATGTGTGCTATTCTGGTTCCTGTAGGCAAGGGAGAAGGAGGCAGAAAGGGGGCATATTTAAGGAAAGCATAGCGGCGATGTGGTGATTCAAAATCAGATGGATAGACGGTGTCTTTAGCAGCAGCTGCAGCAAGGAAAACAATAACAGCTTTGTCTTAATGTTCCATGTTTCACAGGTTCTAAACCGGCTTTCATTTTAATGGTTATTCTGGAAATCCTTTATGATTAGGTTTGCTGATTATATTTTTAGGAATTCAAGATTTAACTTAACGTCTAGCCTCTGGATGGACCTAAACATCTAGGCTTACACCTTTAAGTAAATAGTTATTCAAGGCACTGAACAGTACAGCTAATGTTCCTATCCAAAATACTATTAAGAGGCATTATTTGGCATACAGTGTACCATACCAAATATTGCTAAATCTAAATCTAAATCTGGAGGATTTTAATATTCTTTATTGGTCACATACAGCGAAATGTGTTTATCTCCATTTAACCCATCCTAGTATTAGGAGCAGTGGGAAGCTTCTTGTATTTACAGAACCCGAGGAGCAGTGTAGGGGTCTGGTGCCTTGCTCAAGGGCACCTTGGCAGTGCCCAGGAGGCATACTGGCATCTTTTTCCAAGTACCCGTTGAACCAGTGACTATTCCCAAGCCAAGTCCCATTCCCATCGTTCCCAAGCCAAGTCCCAACAGACTGAGCAACTGCGCCCCCCCCCCCCTTTGCACATTTAAGTCCAGAGCATAGTATGTTCTCCCAGAAGTCAAAAGGTAACCACTACATCCTGTGAGGCCAAGTTCCAAACAAATGCTCCCTGTACCTCCCAGCAACCCACACCTTTAAACATACAGATGATGGGGGCTGAACTAACTCTGGTAGCTACCTCTCAAAACACCTCAGAGAGCGTAGAGGGGTGACTTCATGGATATATTTTTCTCTTCACGTGACTCTAGATCAATAAACAAAACTATGTGGCATAAATTCAGCACAGCCCTCCTGAGTGGCCAGATAACCATCTGTTAGCTCCGGTGAAATTAGTTGTACATTCCCAGCCGTTTGCACTTGCCATGTTCTCATCCAGGAAATTGGCATCAGGAGTTTATGGATTAAAACAAATGGTATTAACACATGGTGGGAAAACATGCCTTAATAAGGATGGCAAGTCTTTAAAAGGTAAGTGCCCTCTCCTGACTGCAGTTGGTGCAGTGATTAACTGCATTGCAGTTTAATTTAGAAAATTAGCAAATACACACGTTCATTGACAAGAAGGAAACCAAGATTGTGATATTTAGAATAAAATATTTCCTAAGCTCCACAACTGACAATTAAAGTGCATATATCACTGTGCAATATTGTTTTGTCAAAACACTTCAAAATATTAGGTAAGGTTCACCACAATGAACACACCTGGGATTTAAGCGATATTGCAGCCTAAGGGGCTGACCTTTGACACTTAAAATCTCAATAGTTGTGGCCTTCAGCCAACAGCAGAGATATACCTTTGGGTAATCTGATAATGTAGCTCTGTCCACCAAGGTGGCCTATACTATGAACACATAGAACATAACACACAACACTGCTAATAACATGGAATATGGATAGGAGAAACTATGTTATTGGACAATAAAATGTTTATTTATAGAGCCTATTATAGATTTTCTTTTCAATTTTCTTTTCAGCCATTAAAAAGCCCATATGTGGCATGTGAATAATCTCTGATCATTTGACAAACTATTAAAAACATCCATGCGTCCTTTTTATTATGTGGTCTGATATACTGCAGCTTTCATTAAATTCCAAGCAAAAACAGAATTTAAATGGATATGCCATTGTGATTTTATGGCGGCTTCAAAAGAGAATGTAGGAGCCTTCTGAAATGGAATTTTAAGATGCTCATTCGGGCCTGCATGATTTTGTAGGAGTTACGATTGCCATTGAATCAATGCTACCTTCATTTGCATAATGAAGGTAGCATTGCTACCTTCGATGCTGGGCTGTGTATTGACATCCTTTGTGTTATTTTACAACTGAAATAAACTGAGGACCTCTAGATGCCATACAACGTATGCTGTATGATACAAGGAACGACATGTTAACACATGCCAAGTATGCACAAGCATGCTTTCAGTAAATAAGTACAATGTACAATGACAAACGTCATCCAAGAGCAAGTCGGGTCACAGCAAAATAGCAAAACACACTGGACCAGCCCTGGACAACATACATGGTACTCATTCAAACAGTAGTCCAAGCTCAAACCATCTCTCAGGAACAGTACTCCCCATAGAATCCTCCTAACAATAAGTCAGGGTGACACAGGAGACAAACCACATTTGTCGGCTGTTAGAAAAAACATTCTCTGGAGTGTGTTTTGGGATCTTTCACTGTTTCACTGCCTGTATTGTTGTTGGTTAACGAGGGCCTGGTAGGGAGGCTGACACAGACAGCTCCTCACTTAACAAGCCTTTGTCAAAATATTGCTCCGGGGGGGGATTTGAACAGCAAGTTCCCTGTCGGAATGGATCTACCATGGGCATACTTCCCATAACCAGACTCATCTGTTTACCTGCAGGATATGTGTCTACTAAATAAGAACCGAGCCTTGCCACTTGTCAAAAAAATTTGAATACATATGCCAACAATGCATGAATGCAGAACCATGTAATGTATAGGCTTAAATCAGCCATGGCTGGGGGATTGACAGACAAGCTGTATGCTATATGATTATATTGGTCTCTCGAACAAGGCACATGTGTTTGGAATGAATAACAATGAATAATATTGTTAAATCCGGAAAAACAAGACAGGAAAACTCTGTAATTACTCGGGGAATGTCTACACTCATGCTTTTTCATCTATAAGATGAGAACAGGGATTGCCTCAACAAACACTGATTAGAATACCTAGCTACAAAGAAAAATCCAACATCAGTCTACACTGAGCAACATCCTTGTATTCGACTTCTAAGGTCTGCAGTGTCATCTTTGTTATATAGAGTGGAGATGCCACATCTTCAGCATGGCACACGACCAAGCCTAGAACACAGCAGGACCAGGAGAATGTTGAGTAAACAAGTCAAATGTCTCACATTGACGCAAGGACATGCCTCTTGCTGAGTCATGCCATCACCTGGCGCTTCCCAGACAATAGTACATATCCTGGCTCTGCAGCCAGGGATTGGGCATGCCAAGGGGCAACATGGAATACAGCAAAGTAACGTATGTCCTTGCTTGTGAAATTAAAGTTTGGTGTTCACAGAGGTTCAATGTGAAGCAAATGGTACGGACAAGCAGTAAAAAATTTATGAATATATTTTCCTATATAGCAGAGTTGGAATTTCCTGTTACGCATACATACCATATGTTATGATGGGCTACAGGAACCGTATTACATCCATGACCACTCAGAACCCTGGTTTTGCACCAGCTCCACTAGACACCCATTGTTCACACTTGCTGCTATACTATTAGAGGGCTGGCAGGGATGCATTCCAGGCTTTGATTGTCAACCACTCAACCACTCCATTAGCTTTAATCTGCCAAAGCAGGAGAGAGGAAAACATGCATTTGATTGCAGCAGACATGATTGATGTGATGCAGTCACCATCTCAGTGCCGGTTTGAGTAGAAATTCAGGTGTATGGGTTCCAAATGTGCTTCAAGCTTTGAAACACAAGAGCTTGACATACTACCCGGGGGATGTATATATGCCACTGCATCTCAGAGGGCTTTAAATGTTGAGGGCTTTCATTCCCTCTGTTGAAGCAACACTCGATATATTTATCTATCTATTAAGTATGCAGACGTTCTAAACAGAATCTGATGTATGATGAACCTGTGCACCAGCATTTTTTCCATTCCTCTGCTCAGTCAGTTACTAGGGTCAGTCAGTTACCAGGGACTTAATCAATGAGTCAGTCAGGAGACCTTGGATTTTTTTTCTATCAGAAAAAGAATGCATCATTCAGCTGTTGGCCAGATTTAGATTAGCGACTCTGGTCAAATCTAAATACATCCTGTTGATTTATTGTATACTGTATTCAACAATAAAATAGCATACAGTTCAGGGAAGAAAAAAAAAAGAAAAGAAAAAAATGAATATTAGAAAAGTGAATATAGTCGTGTTCAGAGTAAGAACATGGATGGTTTGCATTACGGATTGTGCACATGTAGATGTGACCAGACTTTAAAAACAAAATACACATGAACTGTACAGTCCACAATTATGAAAAATTCACACATCCGACAAGCTGGCCAAAAGAAAGACCTGGCATACTAACAGCCTTGTTTCCAAGCATACCAAGAGATTGGCTTGGAGAAAACACGTTCCTTCATTGAGTTATCCAGGCGGTTCTTTTAGGTATGGAGGCCGGGGTGAGGACAAGGCTTGAAAACACTCCCAATTCTGCCTCAGTACACTTGCAGCCCATGGAGGTACATGAACAGGCCCACACTCTACAAAAAGCACAATTTTGAGGAGATCCTGAACTCACTGGAGGCCCATGTAGACGAGTATCCGTTAATATAGGCTTCTCAAACTGAAGTAGGGGGTTAATTTGCACCTTTACCTTAATGTTATTATACTCTTGTACAAACAATGCTTGTGATTGCATACTATGGTACGAGAAATGGAGGATAAGCCTTTACTTCAGCTACTTAACCCACCCACACACTCCTTCACCACCGACCTGGTTTCGACTGAAGATAAACAATGTCCCTCTGAAAGGATGGAACCTACAGTATACATTGTAAAGAACATCGTAAACAGGAAATAAAGGACACGTATCAAATACCTTGAAATTACAGAAATGGCTCAGAAAGGGGCAACAGTGCAGGAGAGAGACAGGCGACTAAAGACCTGATTGAAAGAGAAGATGTTCTGTAGTACAAAATCTGTATTGTGTATTGTGAACTGGATGCTACTGATTCTACCAAAACTAGCAGTTCTACTCTTTAGTTCTTCTCTGCAATATCCATTACATTGAAGGTATGTTGTCAAGAACAAAAAAAACAGATATTTTGAGTCATATATGGGTGATACAAAAATCATAAAAAACGGGACTTTGGCATTTCCTAATCCAACTTAAAAGTGAGTGACCCAGATGATTAGCTATGCATTTTAACTACAGTGAAAACTACACATGATGTCTCAGTTCCCGATAAATGCTAACCCTCTCATTGCACAAGCGGACCTCTTAAATAGTAACGGAACAAATATTGGTCGGTCAGATGCGTTGGAAAAGCATGCAGTTTTCCAAAAGCAACTGACTCTAGCCAAGCTCATTGGCATAAACAGGGGCCCCTTTGAGCCAATACACTGAGCCCTTCAGAGCAATTTAAAATGACATATGACAGGTAGGACTTATTCTGTGTTATGAAAGGTTCTGCAGAGTAGGAATGAATGAGTGGGAATTGGTTTATGGCACATGGAAATTTAAAGTAAGTTAAGAAACTAACTAACTAAAGATATGGAAAGAAACTGTAAGATTCACTAGAAAGAATCTGTAAATAAAAAAATAAAATCAAGGTCAAACTGCTATACTTGATATTTGAAATGTTCAAATTGTAAGCAATGTTGCGCTTCCTAATCTGTAAACTGTATCATCTTCCTTAATGTTAGGCCCATATAAATCTGGCCTCTCGGTCTCTATTACCTGTGATGGGTCCTTCCGGGACAAGCAATCTCAATGAACATGACATTGAATGAAAAGCTTCCAAAATTCATTCTACAGTGAATAAGCTTAAAACATGGGCCAAAAGGTTCATTACATTTTGGATTGCATAACATAATCTATAATAACATAAAAAACATAATATTTACTAAAAACCTGTGCAAATCTATAAGTATAGCATGATGAAAATAAACTACTGTACTTTATTTTACTGTAAAGTAAAACATATAGGTACTGCAATGCTTGTTTTCCCTTTTTCTGGTTTTCAATTTAAATGAGATCATGTGATCTCTGGAAGATCCACATGGCCTGGCGCCACAATCTCGGTATCAATCTTGTCTTATTAGCATTTGGTCTCTTGTGGTAAAAATGCGTGCTTAGCAGACATCTCAGGTGGAGGTTATGCGGTTTTTACCGCTCGTGCGGCTGCTGATTCACTCTTTTGTTACAGGTCACCATCGCACTTTTTTCTTTATTGCATCAACAGTGTCATGTTTTGTTGGTTTTCTACTGTTCAATAAATGGGAACATCAACAACCCTGTGGACAGCAGTTTGTCAGAGCGCGTCAAAAACTGTCTCTGCACCCATGCCAGAGTGACTACAGGAGGGCAGGATAGTCGCTATACAAGTAAAAACCCGATCTCACATGGAGACTTGGACTGCATCTTGAGACCCCGTCGCAAAAAGCAATGAATGTAATGCAATGCGTTAACGCCAAAACGGACTCCGCCGTGTATAGTGACATCAAGGAGAAAAGAACAAGGAAACCTACCTTGAAAGGGATCACGATTGTGATTGAAGGCTCCAAAGAGAAAGGAGAGACCATTATTATTTATTATTATTATTTTGCACAGGCAAGCTAAATTAAAATCTAACTTCGGCTACGAAAATGTCTCTGCTCTTCAACAACATCTAAAAAGTTTTATGTCAAAAGATAATTATGTCAAAAGGCTTCTGAGCTTCATAACACATTGCTTACTCAGTTTTCTTTCCCGGAGGAGGAGCAGAGAAGACAGGAAACGTGGTTTCAGTCCAACATGTCTAACCACGATGTGTTTGTTGAAGAAATATCAACATGGTTAATGAACAATAATGTATTCTCAAATGAAAATGATGTTGATCAAAATTAAAATGATGATGCTGATCAAAATTATGATAATATGGATAAAAATGATGTTGATTAAAATTATGGTCAAGATGATTTCAATCCTGAGGACAGTGTGTCTAATTTAACAAGTAAAAGGTCATGCAGGAGAAGCTATTCTAGATCAACTGTATCTAGTACTTCTGCACGCTTAAAGGCAAAGGCTGAGAAAGCATCTTTAATGGTGAAAGCTGCTGCTCTGAAAAGGAGACATGAACTTGAGGCACACTGTGAAAGTGAAAGTGGCAGCACTCCTAGCAGTTTAGTAGGCACACACTCTCTGTGCTAGAAGGCAGTAATGTTGTAGGAAAGTCCCCTTCAAATGGAATTAATTCCTATGTGAGCAAAGGACTTAAAGAGCAAAGACTGGAATGCAACTGAATTTGTGCCAAAGGGAAAACCTCTGACTGTGGAGCAAGGCACAACAGTGCCACCTGTCTCATCTGCACAAGATGTGTGATCAAAGGTGGATGCGCAAACACAGCCACAGGACCAAATGAGCAGAGCAGCAAAGTGACTGTTAAATGATATTTACATGTGTGTTTTTTTTGTTTTGTTTTTACCAAAGAAATTAAAAGCATTTTAAAGTGCCAGTAGTGCAGCAGCATCATGAATACAGTGCAGTACAGTGTAGTAACTATGATGACTCCAGAAAGTCCAGCAAAGTATGTAAGTGTAATGTCAATGACAATGTTATGAAAGTGAAAGTGGCAGCACTCCTAGCAGTTCAGGAGGCGCACTGCCTGTGGATAAAACTATCCTTAAACCTGGTACTCTGATGCTGCGCAACCGGGGACAAGACGGTAGGGAGGAGAAGAGATGGTACCCAGGGTGGTTGCAGTCTTTTATGATGGACATGGCCTTCTTCCGACATCTGGTCCTACAGATATCCTCAATGCATGGAAGTGCACACCCGATGATCTTCTCTGCCATCCTCACGACCCTCTGGATGGCTTCCATGTCCTGTGCAGTGGTGTTGCCGTACAACACAGTGACGCCACTCGTCAGGACGCTCTCTACGGTGCCACGGTAGAAGTTCACTAGCCACCTCTGGCCTATTCCACTTTTTCTGAGGCACCGCAGAGCATAGAGGCGCTGGTGTGCCTTCTTCAGCATGACCGCCGTGTTGCGGGTCCACGCCAGGTCATCAAAAATCTGTAGCCCAAGGAAGCAGCTGACGAGTTCCACCTGTGTCCCGTCCAGGCTGATGCTGGAGTTGATGCCCCGGTGGCTCCTGAAGTCCACTATGAGCTCCTTAGTCTTGCGACATTCAGTGCGAGGCTGTTGTCCTCACACCATTGCGTCAGCTGGACTACCTCATCTTTGTACTCTGTTTCGTCGCCCTCACTTATCAGGCCGATGACTGTGGTGTCGTCTGCAAACTTGATCATCCGATTGTTGCTGTGCGTGGCAGTACAGTCATGTGTGTACAGAGAGTACAGCCGGGGACTGAGGCAGCATCTTCACCACTTGAGGCCTGCCCGTCAGGAAGTCCATAATCCAGTTACAGATGGGGGCGCCCAGACCTAGGTCCCTCAGTTTCAGGACCAGCTTGGAGGGAACGATGGTGTCGCCAAGCTGTATTCAATGAACAGCAGTCTGACGTAGCTGTCCCTCCTGTCTAGGTGATGCAGGGCCATGTGTAGTGCCAGGGAAATGGCGTCATCTACAGACCTGTTTGGTCTGTATGCAAACTGGAGTGGGTCTAGGGACTCAGGGATGGAAAAGTTTATATGCAACATTACATGTTTCTCCAGGCACTTCATGGCTATGGGTGTTAAAGCCACTGGACGATAATCATTGAGGCTTTTTGGGTAACGGCACAATGGTTGTCGCTTTGAAGCACGCTGGGATGACAGACTGTTGCAGTGATGCATTGTAGATGTCGGTGAACACAGGAGCCAGCTGGTCGGCGCAGGTCTTGAAGATGCGGAATGGAACTCCGTCTGGGCCGGCTGCCTTCCATGCCTTCACCCTCCTGAAGATTCTGTGGACCTCAGACTCGGTTTTTACCGCTCGCGCAAATGCTGATTCACTCTTTCGTTACAGGTCATCATCGCACTCTTTTTCTTTATTGCATCAACAGTGTCATGTTTTGTTGGTTTTCTACCGTTCAATAAATGGGAAGATCTCCCAAACGTGAACAACCGCATGGACAGCAGTTTGTCAGTGTGCGTCCAAAACAGTCTCCGCACCAGTGGCGAACCGTGTCTATCATAACTGGACCTTCTGTAGACCACCCCCCCCCCCCCCCCCCCGTTGTTCTAGTCGACAGACGTCACGGAGGCAGTCACTTTATGCGTTATCTCATTTAGGAAGATCAGATTGTCGCAGCCAATTTCAAAGTTGACCATAGTTGTCAAAGCAGTGTCCATGTAGTGAAGTAACGGCACAACACAGACCACCACACAGGCTATCGATTAAAGGGACAGTCTAAAACTATACGTGAAAAGGCTTAACGTAACTTAAAGTTCCAAAACAGCGATCAATAATCACCAAATGTCTCTGGCATATGTCTTGTCATTAGCACTTTCACCTGTCAAAATATCATCATATTTCCTTACTGGCTCAATGAGAGGAAAACACTTAATGTCACATAACGTTCATAATGGGAGGATTTAGGTTGAGATATTTTGACAGTGCTAATGACAAAACATATGCCAGAGAAATTAGGTGATTATTGATCACGGTTTTGTAACTCTTAGTTACGTTAAGTCTTTTCACGTTAAGCGATGCAAAGAAAGATCAAATCAAAACTCTCAATTTAAATGCACAACAATGCTTAACAAACCCAAGACAGCCATTAACTAATCAGTCAACAAGTGTGTGGAAACAAAATGCAACAACCAGCTCAACGAGATGCAACACTGCGCCAAAACCACCAAAGACAAATGAGTCTCACTCACCAATGAAGTTCACTTAAAGACCAAATCCATTCTCCTGTCCTTCTGGATGGATCGATAACCCGGTCATGAAGCTGATCACTGCTTTTCAGATCCAAAAGAAGTTGCCTTTCAATAGCTATGGAAGCTAATGCAGTGAGTCGGGATTGTCCTGTTCTGTTCCTCCATATGTTTGTATAGTATTAAAATGTCCTTTCCGCAGATGCAGTGGTGACGGGGATCGTCACCACTGCATTGATATTGTCCACCTTTTCACTGAATGGTCGTCTTGAAAATGGTACTAACAACCATTCGTCAATCATCTTCACCTGTTGCCATTGCGATGTAAAAAACCTACGTAGAAAATAAACAACGTAGTCCTACGCTAGATCCGAGCCAGGGAACCTTCTAGCGCACTATTGAACTGTGGGGAAATCTGAAAGAATACGCCCATTGGCTACAAATCACTATATGATTGGTTGATCAAATTGTCAATCCAAACGTACGCTCTCATTCAGTCTAAGGGCCAAAGCAATCGGGAATACTTTGGTTGAAGGATATTCTTCCCAGCAACCCAGAAAAATATGTGATTGGTTGCATTGTTTTTCCAATACAAAACCACTCAAATGCGTAGTACATGGACCGAGAAAGACAAACAAATCAACGTAACACTGTAATATAACAACACAGATACCATTCTCATTCATTAATTTTATTTCAATTGTATTAAATTGTATTAAACTGTATTAAACTGTATTACATTTTCTTAATACAATTTAATTGTATGTAATACACGTACGTGTATTGTACTAAATTGTATTACATATTATTAATACAATTAATTACATTTTTTTTGTTTCATCTGAGAGTTCCAGGGTCTTCTCTGAATACCTTGAAGGCCCTGACGCTTCACCACTGCTCCGCACCCATGCCAGAGTGACTACAGGAGGGCAGGAAAGTCGCTATAAACAGCAATAGTATCATATAACTTTGTTAGTAGGCGAGGCCTATAAGCTTAGATTAATTATTAAATCAGCATTATATCTGGCTATTGAGTGCCCCAAAAGGGGTGATTTTGGCAAGCAGTTTCACTGGGAAATTGAGTGACATTTCTGTAGTTCTTTTCTCCATATTCTGCATGTATGCCGAAATAGTTTGAGATAACAAATGTTTTATTTTTTATGAAGCCTTACTCATTCACACTCATCTCATCTGCTTAAGGTTATGGAGTAAGAAAGACATCCCCCAGCACGTTATCTCTCTCAGACACATCAACATTGAACATAAAGCCATAACAATAGGACTCATTTTGGGGGAATGACAAAAAATGGGAATTTCAATCAGTCTTTCAATTAAGGATTTAAAGTCAGCTCATCTTATTCATGTTTGCTTAATGTAATTCAAGAATCGTGCCTTTAATCGCAGGTACACGCATCATGCATTGAGCATGGTGCCTGTGTCTGAATAAAACGACATGGACAGTCATCATTGTATACAACCGTGATATGCCGTTCTATCAGAATATGGCCCAACCCCTAATGTCAAAAACACCTCTGTTTCCATATATGAAAACTCAATTTGGTTAATCCAAATGCTCTTTCTAATCCTTGGCATCAACAATGTTGTTAAATATAGCTATGCATCACAATAAGGCAAGACATGCAGCTTTGAGCATTGTTGATTATGGAAAACTCTGCTTGCCTCTGCTTACTTTATCTGCTGAATGATGCTTAGCCAATACACTTCAGTGCACCTCCATCGTGAAGCATTGTGTACTCAACCCTCTGCTCCCAAACAATTAGGCGGCCAAGCTTGCCCAGAGTGAGGAAAGTTCCTTTCTTGAGGACAATTATTTACATTACTGTAAGCCAGTGGTGAAGCGTCAGGGCCTTCAAGGTATTCAGAGAAGACCCTGGAACTCTCAGATGAAACCAAAAAATCGAATTAATAAAATGTAATACAATTTAATAACATTTAATAAAATTTAAATAAAATTAATAAATGAGAATCATATCTGTGTTATATTACAGTGTTACGTTGATTTGTTTGTCTTTCTCGGTCCATGCACTACGCATTTGAGTGGTTTTGTGTTGGAAAAACAATGCAACCAATCAGATATTTTTCTGGGTTGCTGGGAAGAATATCCTTCAACCAAAGTATTCCCGCTGACATTGGCCCTTAGACTGAATGAGAGCGTACGTTTGGATTGACAATTTGATCAACCAATCATATCGTGATTTGTAGCCAATGGGCGTATTCTTTTAGATTTCTCCGCAGCTCAATATGGAGCTAGAAGGTGCAAGGTGGTGGCTGGCGCGAGAGTGGATCTAGCGTAGTGTTACGTTTTCTACGTTGTTTTTTTTACGTCAAAATGGCAACAGGTGAAGATGATGTCGTTGCGGATTTATTGTCTGAACCATTTTCAAGACGACCATTTAATGTTAAGATGGACATTATTAAAAAAGGCCGTCCAACACCTGACAATCTGGAGCTGACTCAAGTAGTTAAAGCAGGCTATGTTCGCCATTTTCAGAGTAGCAACTGGGAACGATCCCCGTGGCTAACGGGCTCTACTAGCCACGAGAGGCTCTACTGCTGGGAGTGTTGCTGTTTGGGACCGACAAGAGAGCAGGGAATTGGAACTTATTTTGGATCTGAAAAGCGATCATCTTTATGACCTGATGGTGGTCGAACCATCCAGAAGGACAGGAGAATGGATTTGGTCTTTAAGTGAACATCATTGGTGAGTGACACTCATTTGTCTTTGCTGGTTTTGTCTCAGTGTTGCGTCTCGTTGAGCTGGTTGTTGCATTTTGTTTCCACACACTTGTTGACTGATTAGTTAATGGCTGTCTTGAGTTTGTTAAGCATTGTTGTGCATTTGAATTGAGAGTTTGGACTTGATCTTTCTTTGCATCGCTTAACGTGAAAAGACTTAACGTAACTAAGAGTTACAAACCCGCGATCAATAATCACCTAATTTGCATATGGTTTGTCATTAGCACTTTCACCTTTTCACTTTCATTTTGACAGGTGAAAGTGCTAATGACAAGACATATGCCAGAGACATTTGGTGATTATTGATCGCTATTTTGGAACTTTAAGTTACGTTCAGCCTTTTCACGTGAAGCGTGTTAGACTGTCCCTTTAACCGATAGCCTGTGTGTGGTGGTCTGTGTTGGTCTGTTACTTCACTACATGGACACTGCATTACAACTATGGTACACTTGGGAATTGGTTGCGACAATCTGATCTTCCTAAATGAGATAAGGCATAAAGTGACTCCTCCGTGACGTCCGTCTGACTAGAACAACTGAATTTTCGAATGGGGGTGGTGGTGATGGTGGGGGTGGTGGTCTACAGCAGGGGTTCGCGGGACCCCGAGGGGGGGGGGGGTCGCGGAACCCCGAGGGGGGGGGGGGGGGGTCGCGAGATGATTTCAGAATCCTCTTGATGTGACCATGAGGTTTTTATTGTTAATAATAACGTGTGCATAGATATTTTTATATATGTACGGGTGACGAATAAAGGAATTTTGATTCCGACAGATTCACGACAGTATCATTTGCAGCTGAAAAAAAGCCCCACACAATTTTCAATATCACGATTACCCCCCCCCCCCCCCCCTTGGACTTCACGATGTTCTCGATGGTGAAGCTCTGTGCGCACGTTGTTTTTAATGTTCCAGTCCCTCCGGTGATAGTGGGGGGGGGGGGGGGGGTCTGTTATGTTGGGGGTCGCGGGCTGAAAAGTTTGGGAACCCCTGGTCTACAGAAGGTCCAGTTGTGATAGACACGCTTCGCCACTGCTGTAAGCTGGGTCCAATTACTAAAAACAAAGGAGATTTCCGGAAGCTGCCAAATCTCATATTCCACATTGAACTCTGGTCTGGCCTTATTTTAGTCTGCATTTCTTTCACTTCATAGACACAGCCAACAGACATCTTTAAGCTCATCTCAAGTGATCTCTTTGCATGTGCATCTGACAACCACTCTTCTCTCCATCTTCTATTCTTTCTCCTCCGTTTCCTCAACAGAGATTATCAAAATATGTCCACCCGATTGATCAGGGCAAACTGAGCGTGGGGCAAAGGCTTGTCAAATAAGGGGTCTGATAGACGTTTCTCACCCCACCCTAAACTTACTACAGGCACAAACCCATTCACTCAAACAATATGAGTCATGATCAATATCATTCATGAATAGGACCCTGCTGAAGAGAACAGGCAGAAAGGCCAAGGAATCTACACCAAACATCTACGACATAAGACATATTACATGCAAACACCTCACACTCTGATCAGGACATCTGATCTAGAAATAGTTTAGTGTGAATAATAAGTGTATTTAAACCGCAGCAGATTGTATAATCACAGCATTGACACATTGCATTTTACCAGCTAAATTACTTATTATTTCAACATGAACTTACATGTTTTTGATACATCCATCAAGAGACACTTACACATTATAGATTATTCGTTCATTTTTTTCATATTTAAATTCGGTCTATATGCTGTCATTTCAACCTGATTTCCTCAACCACGAACAGCAAGAGTCTCGCAGACCGATCCCGCACATCATAGCATGTAAAGGGAAGCAGCAGCACCCAGCCAGCCAGCCAGAAAGATACAACAAACAGCCGATACACACCCGACTATGAACTAGAAAAGACCCGAGGAAAAACATCACAACTTGTAATACATAACGGAATTTAAAAAATACATACAACCCCACGACTAGCGCTGATAACGCATCGAGACATGTGTGTGTCTCCAGAAGACCATTCATAACATAACTTGAAATCTCTACCTGTGTACTGCAAGAGAAACATCGTCCTCAGAGGTGGATAGAAAAACACGGCCGCTACCGCAGAACGAACTGCACGTAAAGTAATTTCCTTTGAATGGAGGAACAACGGAGGCTCGTCTTCTGTCCGCGCCGCTCCGTGCCGCTCTGTTCGGCAGACAGCGCTGCACTGAGACCAGGCAGTGGAGGTGGGACCTCTGAGCCGAGTACGGCGAGCGCGCGTTCACGTTACCCGTGCCCGGGCCCGTGCGTTGTTCTATGCGACTCGACGAGAAGGCAAATGGTTTGCCTGAACGGGTGTCCGTAGCCGTTACCGTCGCTACCAGCAAAGTCCGTATCTTGTCCGTTCTTCTTTTAAAATGAGAGTGCGGGGCAGAGATGACGGGTCGTCAATGAAGTACCGTAGGTTATATCGGTTCTCGGCGGTCCACGCACGGCTTTCGGCTGTCTGAGCTCATTTGACACGGTGGTTGATAGTAAGGGACGATGAGGATAACTATCGTCCAACACCGACACTGACTGTTCTGTGTAACTACAATACTGTATTGCATCAATACTTAATAATTACCTAGTTACTTGTTGCATCACACTGCACCTTTGTATACATATAGTTCTAATTTGCACTACTGTATATAGGACCACCGCAATATGTATATGAACCATTTTTATATGGCGATTTTTTTTTCCAGTTTATTTAGTTTAGCTTATTTTTTTAAATAATGCATACGTTTAAATTGTTGTTGTAGTTGAACATGAACCGACACGGACCATTGTTGTATTTCAGATGTTGGGATTGTATTTGTAATCGATTTTTGAAGCATTTTTGAAGATGCGTACACATGAATGAATAAGCGAACAATGGCACTGAAATGTTTCTTCGTTGAGATGGAACATTTGTATATTGTTGTAAGACACTGAGATATATGTCCTGATGTTTCAGACAAGCAGTCATGTTCTCAAGGTTACACCATGACACAAGAGGTGTCTAATTCCAACATATGTAAATAAACAAATAAATAAATAAATACAATTTAACAATTTTCCATAGACCAAATGCATGCATTTGAGAATAGGCCTACAGACCTTAAATTCTACAAATGTGCAGTCTGGTCGTTTAAAAATAGAGAACAATTATTCATGTGCCTCAATGGCAGTAATGGCTATCAAATATCAAGTCAAGTCAAGTCAAGTTTATTGTCACTTCACAGTTTACACAAGTATAACGCAGTGAGTGAAAATCTTATGTGCAATACCCGACGACAGACAGCAGTTATAAAGATAAGATAAAATAAGTAGAAGTGGTGAAATATGTAGGTGGTTTTGCTTTAATTAAGCTAAATAAATTGGCGACTTAGCAAAAGTGCAGCAACGGCATCCCACTCCATCAAAGCAAAAGCTGATGCTACTCTTTAAATGTTTTTCAATTTATGTGGAAACAAAACACAAAACATGACATTGCAGATGCAGAGAAATTACCCAGAAGGACATGCTGTCTATAATCACCAGGTGGAAACATGAAATAATTCAGTGCAGGTGAGTTCGTAAAAGCCTCAGAAATGTAACAATGTCAACCAACTAATTGTTCGTTTGACATATTGCAGCGACAAATCTATAGTTGACCCTCTTCCATCCGATCCACTGCAGTCATACATGTGTTCAGTTAAGGACGCATTGCATGAATTATTCAAATTCAATCACTGCATATTGAATGCGACCTGGACCTCATTGACATGTTAATGTCAATGATGTTACTGTGTTGAAGAACACTAGCCAAGTTTAAAATTAAAACGCATCATTCCTCCTTCCTCCCATCATCACACCCTCTGTTGCCTCGAATCATTAAGCGCAGACCCTTTCACTAGAATTGTGACACGTTGGGAGATTCATTTTTCACACAATGCAGATGTGTACACTCGTGACGGACCTTGAGCAGCTTTAACACGGAGGGATCAAGGCCAGAGCAGCATTCCAGTTTATCAGTTACAGTTACTATCTAGCCTCTCAGTGCAGCCATCACCATCCACCCATGGCTTAATAAACCCAGGTTTTTTTTTTCTCCAAATCAATTTGGTCTGTGAAAACTGATACTAGGGATACTCTTCATACTGTCACGGTTACGGTGGTTGACAGGGGGCGTTGCCAGGCCGCGTGCGCTAGAGGCGCACACACACGCACCTGCCAACCATTACCGTGGCTAATTGCCATTGATGTCACCTGGGGGGCTATTTATACAGCGGCGTCAGTGAGAGACGTCGCTCGTTCGTACTAGGTGTAACCGGTACGCTACCAGTCCCCAGGTGACATTCATCCCTGGTCCTGATCACCCTGCTACGGACTATCGGAGAGATAGCCCGCCCGTCTGCTGTTCCAGCCCCTCGTCGGTCCCGGAGTACCGCCCGTCATCTACCTGTCGGTACGACGCACCTCGACCTCCCGGTAACCTGACCATCGCCTGTCCCCAACGATCCGCTCGTCTCCTACCTGTCGGCACGACGCACCTCGACCTCCCGGTAACCTGACCATCGCCTGTCCCCAACGAGCCGTTCGCCTACTACCTGTCGGCACGACGCACCTCGACCTCCCGGTAACCTGACCATCGCCTGTCCCCAACGAGCCGTTCGCCTACTACCTGTCGGCACGACGCACCTCGACCTCCCGGTAACCTGACCATCACCTGTCCCCAACGATCCGCTCGTCTCCTACCTGTCGGCTTGACGCACCTCGATCTCCCGGTCCCAGCTCCCTCGTCGGTCCTGGGGGATAACCTTCTATTGTGTTTTGGTGCCAAGAATAAATACCCCTTGCCACTCATCGACCCAGCCTTCGAGCCTCTCCGTAATGCGACGGTGTTCTCCAAATTGGACCTCCGCAATGCCTACCATCTCGTCCGGATCCGTGAGGGGGACGAGTGGAAGACGGCGTTCAACACTGCTTTGGGGCACTTCGAGTACCGGGTCATGCCCTTCGGTCTCACCAACGCCCCGGCAGTGTTCCAGGCTCTGGTGAACGACGTCCTCCGAGACATGCTGAACCTGTTCGTCTTTGTCTACCTGGACGATATTTTGATATTTTCAGGTAGTCAGAGGGAGCACGTTCAGCACGTCCGGTTGGTACTTCAGCGGCTTTTGGAGAACAAGCTGTTCGTCAAGGCGGAGAAGTGCGAGTTCCACGCAAAGTCGGTGGCTTTTTTGGGGTTCATAATCGAACCGGGCCAAGTTCGATCGGATCCCGTTAAAGTCAAGGCAGTGGCGGAGTGGCCGACGCCTACGTCCCGGAAACAACTCCAGCGGTTCCTCGGATTTTCAAATTTTTACCGCAGGTTCATCCGGGATTTCAGTAGTGTCGCGGCCCCACTTACTCGGCTCACCTCCACGCTCTCTCCGTTCTCCTGGACTCCTGAGGCAGGTGCGGCGTTTGCGCAGCTGAAACGGCTGTTTACCTCGGCTCCGGTTCTGAGGCATCCGGATCCGGCGTGCCAGTTTGTGGTGGAGGTGGACGCATCGGACTCCGGTGTGGGGGCCGTCCTTTCTCAACGTGCCACGGGGGATCGGAAGACTCACCCTTGTGCCTTTTTTTCTAGACAGTTGTCGCCCGCGGAGAGGAACTACGACGTGGGGAATCGGGAGCTCTTGGCAGTGGTCCTGGCCTTGGAGGAGTGGAGGCATTGGCTGGAGGGGGCCGAACAACCGTTCGTGGTCTGGACAGACCACAAGAACTTGGCCTACCTCCGCACCGCCAAACGGCTCAACTCTCGACAGGCGCGGTGGGCGTTGTTCCTGGGGAGGTTCAACTTCACGCTCACTTACCGGCCTGGATGTCGGAATGTGAAACCGGACTCTCTCTCTCGCCAGTGGGACGCCGAGAGGGATCTCGTCGAGCCAGAGACCATCCTGCCTCCGGTGTGCGTGCTTGGGGCAGTCACATGGGAGATTGAGGGTCTCGTCCGGTCGGCTCAACGTACTCATCCAGATCCAGGTAATGGTCCCGCTAACCGGCTGTTTGTACCCGATCCAGTTAGGTCTCGGGTGCTGCAGTGGGCTCATTCCTCCCGTCTGACCTGCCATCCCGGCTTTGCACGGACCCTGTCCTTCCTCAGACGGAGCTTCTGGTGGCCTTCCATCTCCCGGGACACCCAGGCCTTTGTCACGGCCTGCACCGTCTGTGCACGCAGCAAGGCCTCACATCGACCTCCTGCGGGGTTGCTGCAGCCGCTGCCTATCCCTCGTCGGCCTTGGTCGCACATCGCCGTGGACTTCGTCACCGGTCTTCCGCCGTCGGCTGGTAACTCCACCATCCTCACCATCGTCGACCGGTTTTCGAAGGCGGTCCATTTTGTGCCTTTGCCCAAGCTCCCCTCGGCCAAGGAGACGGCGGACCTCCTGGTACTGCAGGTATTCCGTCTGCACGGGATACCCCTGGACATAGTGTCCGACCGGGGGCCACAGTTCGCGTCGCAGTTGTGGAGGGCGTTCTGCCAGGCTCTGGGGGCCACCGCCAGCCTCTCCTCCGGATACCATCCGCAGTCCAATGGACAAACGGAGAGAGCTAACCAGGACCTGGAAGCGGCTCTCCGCTGCGTCGCCGCGAACCATCCATCCTCATGGAGTTCCCACCTCCCTTGGGTGGAGTACGCCCACAACTCCCTGATCAGCGACGCCACGGGGATGTCGCCGTTCCAGGCATCGCTGGGCTACCAACCGCCCCTGTTTCCCGTCCAGGAGGAGGAGATTGCGGTGCCGTCGGTACAGGCCCACCTCCAGCGCTGCCGCCGGATTTGGAGGACCGCACGTTCGGCACTCCTTCGTACGGCCGATCGGAACCGGCGTTTGGCGGACCGTCGGAGGGTCCAGGCACCCATCTATCGACCTGGACAACAGGTTTGGCTCTCCTCCCGTGACCTACCACTCCAGGTACAGTCCCGGAAGTTGGCGCCTCGCTATGTGGGACCTTACACGGTGGACAAGGTCATCAACCCGGTGTCTGTACGGCTAAGATTGCCGCCAGCCATGAAAGTTCATCCCACCTTTCATGTCTCCCTGTTGAAACCTGTGTCTTCCAGTCCCTTGTGCCCTCCCACCACACCCCCTCCCCCCCCCAGGATCATCGACGACCATCCCGCCTACACGGTGAGAAAGATCCTGGACATCCGTCGCCGTGGCCGGGGTTTCCAGTACCTGGTGGATTGGGAAGGGTACGGCCCGGAGGAGCGGAGTTGGATTCCACGGCGGAGTGTCCTGGATCTGTCCCTCATCCGCGACTTCCATCAGGAACATCCCGACAGGCCGAGTGGGGCGCCAGGAGGCACCCGTTGAGGGGGGGGTACTGTCACGGTTACGGTGGTTGACAGGGGGCGTTGCCAGGCCGCGTGCGCTAGAGGCGCACACACACGCACCTGCCAACCATTACCGTGGCTAATTGCCATTGATGTCACCTGGGGGCTATTTATACAGCGGCGTCAGTGAGAGACGTCGCTCGTTCGTACTAGGTGTAACCGGTACGCTACCAGTCCCCAGGTGACATTCATCCCTGGTCCTGATCACCCTGCTACGGACTATCGGAGAGATAGCCCGCCCGTCTGCTGTTCCAGCCCCTCGTCGGTCCCGGAGTACCGCCCGTCATCTACCTGTCGGTACGACGCACCT
Source organism: Muraenolepis orangiensis (assembly GCA_027704905.1). Classification (NCBI taxonomy): domain Eukaryota; kingdom Metazoa; phylum Chordata; class Actinopteri; order Gadiformes; family Muraenolepididae; genus Muraenolepis; species Muraenolepis orangiensis. Next base: position 25,111,697 of record CM051001.1, read on the forward strand.
CGACCTCCCGGTAACCTGACCATCGCCTGTCCCCAACGATCCGCTCGTCTCCTACCTGTCGGCACGACGCACCTCGACCTCCCGGTAACCTGACCATCGCCTGTCCCCAACGATCCGCTCGTCTCCTACCTGTCGGCACGACGCACCTCGACCTCCCGGTAACCTGACCATCGCCTGTCCCCAACGAGCCGTTCGCCTACTACCTGTCGGCACGACGCACCTCGACCTCCCGGTAACCTGACCATCGCCTGTCCCCAACGAGCCGTTCGCCTACTACCTGTCGGCACGACGCACCTCGACCTCCCGGTAACCTGACCATCACCTGTCCCCAACGATCCGCTCGTCTCCTACCTGTCGGCTTGACGCACCTCGATCTCCCGGTCCCAGCTCCCTCGTCGGTCCTGGGGGATAACCTTCTATTGTGTTTTGGTGCCATTAATAAACCCCTGTTCTTCCTTTCCTGGTCTCCGCCTGCGTTCTGGGTCCAACCTCACCACACACCGTCGTGACACATACAAGCTTGTGTTGCATAGGGTTCAGGGGTGGAAGGGTTTTATTGTTACTAGATATAATTTGTAATTATTTTGACCCACAGTGAATTATTGATGACCACAGTGAAATCTTGCACAGCATGTGCAAGTAGTAGAAACTTTAAAATATGTAACATGCTTTAGCTTTAGCATTCCTATTTTGATGTGGATGATATTTTAAAGGCTCTTCCTCAGTGGAAAATCTGACAGTTTAAAGGGCTACAGGGGTATTTAGCATGGTGCATGTTGAGATCAGTCAGCATTGAAATATGTCACTGCTGAAGACTTAAGTTTGTTTTGTCTTAAGTGTTTCAATAACGGCTGTCCTCTTATGGGGAGAAGCACATTCCAGCAGTGTGTGTCACTGCGGCAACGCATTTCAGTCGCTCTCTGGTTATCTTCTGACCTCTATCTCACTTCATTATGTGCGTTGCAATTATCCACCAGTTATATAGCTGTTTTATTGTGCCTCCGACTTACCTGAGTGTCTCTTCTCCTTGAATGATGGTTAGCAGCTGATCATCTGGACAGTGAAGGTTGGTTCCCTAGCCAGAGTCACAGCTCATTAACTGTGCCATGTCCCAGTACACAACCTGGTGTGTTGCTTGTTGGAAAAATGTAATGATGGGGTGTGTGTGTGAAGGGGTGGGGGGAGGGGTAGTGAGTGAGGATAGAGAGGCAAGGTATTGTGACAATGTCAGTTTTAAAAACTGGATTAGGCTACATAAAAATAGAGGCCAAATTAATCTCTGGAGAATGTCCCCCTAACTGAATTAAATATAATGGAAATGAGGTCTGCATGGTGGAAAAACTTCCATTAATAACCCTGCTGGGGTTGAAACTGCAGGTTAAAAACATGGCCACGTCTTCTCCATCTCGATACAGAAAAATCATATGCCTTTGAAGCACTTCTCAGACATTACACCATCAATGTTCCCACTCGAGGGGAAAAGCTGTCTCAAAGTGGCCATATTCTTAGATGCCTCAGGTATTCTGTTACAGACAAGCGCTCCATGTGGGCGACCATGAACCTTAACGTATGTTGACAGCTGATATGCACAGCTAGGCGGTCATAAGCCCTGGCACCAAATGTGCAATCAATCTAGATGAACATCCAATGGACTGGTCCCTCTTCAACACCCAGACAAGCTCATGTTTGCTATACTTCTCTTCATGTTTCTAAGGTGTTGGTGGAATTCCAAGAGTAGAAGAGATGCTCTGCAGGTCTTGATGTTTACTGTTTCCTGTGTATTCATAGCATTTAATTGTTGTTATTTTTGTCCACATGTATTTAAAGTGGTGATATCTCTCTTTGCAACATTCTTTCCAAGAAGGAAAATGTATTGTTCATGTGTGTCCTACTCTATATCACTGAGGTGGAAAATATTTACTGGTGTTTATTTTTGTATCAAGTCAAACAATTATATTGGATACTATTATACCCTTTCTTTAAACAGGGTTAATATAGCATTTCCAGTTAATCCGACACACCAAATAAACACTGCAATATGTGCAAACTGATACATAATCAAGCTCACAGCTTATAGACTAAAATGCAAACAATTGACTTATATATTTATTCATATTCGTCTCAGGCTTCATATTCCACACATCTGTGCATATATGCAAATCCCCTTCATGTCCCCGTTCCGTGCTTCCGTCTGTATTTTCTACATTAAAAGTAAAAAATAAAAAAGTCATAATGCCTTAATCTGGAGTTTCTAAAACACCCCCAAGGCATGCAGACAGCCAATTATTACCAGCTTTACCATATTAAAACATTAACTCCTGGTTATGGCCCTGCGTGATTCTTCTGCATCATCATTCAGCACGTTTATACTCCCAACCTTCCTATGCTTCCTGTCACATCTCCGGTGGCAACCACCAAGGCATTCCAAATCCTGCCCAGCACACTTTCTCGCTGGCCTTTCAATTCCCATAGTGACCAATTGAGAAGGTGGGGTTAAAAGTGGCGACTGAGTTTATCGGTCGGCCAATTAATCGGGCCGATATCTGGCCCGATGCCTGCGCTCACAAGGCCGATACAGATCTGCAGGCAGCCACGTCAGTGTGGCTGCTGTGGGACAATGGTAGTGCTCCACTTGTGTCAATTCTCCATTCTACAATAAAGATACTTTTAGGGGTTTTCCTGCATAGAGAAGTATTGTAGAGAGACTCCAGCTCCAACAGGTGTCTACGCAGAGATGGGGACTCAAGATTTCGACTTGGACTCAAGTCACGCACACACACAGGGACTTGAGGCTCGACCTCAAGATTTGTGACTCGTGAACAATCTTTATTTTATCTGAGCATTGAAATTGAGAAAATGTATGACGCGAATTTGAGTCCCTCCCTTATCCTCATGCGTCACCTTACGCATCTGGTGCGAGCAGCCACAGATCAGAGCTGTGGGCCTACACTACATTCAGACACACGTAGTAAAAATCTCTTTAACCATTAATTATATAGACACACAAAATACATAATAACGACCATGGAACTGTCCATGTCATTATTTGATATTGTCGAGGACCCGGGAACAGCGTAGCTGCCCTTCTTACATTTGATTTATTTTTTAAAGGCACACAACACATTTCAGTTGGCTCAACAAATGAACAATAACTTGCATATAACATAGCGGGTATGTCATAGCGGGTAACATAAGCGGGACGTCAGTGGGTGGGTGAAAAAACCCATATCGCCATCATATATAGACTATTGGCCGCTCTGCTTTCTAAATCCTAACTAACCCTAACCCGTCGACCATTGAAAAACCCATATTGGTCGACCACTAGTTAAAACCCCTAATCTTATCAAACAGTAGGAGGTGGTGGAGACCATGGAGCCTAATGCATACTTAAGAAAGAGAGAGACTGATATACAGTTACACTTGACATCCTAATACCGGTCCAGAGGATAAAATCCCCCCCTGGTATTAATCTGGCTGGAGATGGCAAAGACATCTGGGTGGTAATACAAGAGCCAGGGTCCATGTGCAGCGTATTGCGGAGGAAAGTATAAAGAGCGGTTATGAATGAGGGAGACAGGAAGAAAACGGCAGCGAGGAAGCGGGGTGAAAGGTTTTCATTATCACCTGACCAAGCTGCACACAGCGCTGCGTGAGGGTAATGGGGAAGGACACGCTCATCACCCAAGCCAAGCTAGAAATGAGCCTCCTTTATCCCTACCGTCTTCCCTCTCTCCTTTGCACTCAGTCAGTCCCCTCCACTGTTCAAATGATATTCTGATTGATATTCCCCTATCTCATTCTCTCTATGAGCCTGACCTGCAGCATCATGAAAACAGATACATGATACAGATCATGGTACAGATTACGTGTGCAATATCAGTTACAAACAGTACACAACTGACTTTCTATGACTTTTCTTTGCTTAAGATGACAAAGACTACAAGACGTTTATTTGATATCTGCAGTCAATCATACCGAAACCCAAACAGCAAGAAACCGAGGAGAAAGGGTTTCTCTTAATCAAAATGGTCCTGCCTTCAACATTCATGTTTTGGGGACACACACGCTATATTTCTGTCTGCGGACAGAGTTCTGTGTGAATCACACCTGAGCTGGATAAGCTGAACACAAGCCTAAACCAGGGGCTGTGAGAGAAATTCATAAATATACAAATAAACACACCATTGCAGCAGTTGTTGACGTTTGCATGAATACAAATCTAAAAGAAAACATGTACGACACAAAAATATAATGAAAAAGTAAACAATTTAAGTTTCTGCAAGAACAAGGTTTGAGGTTCAGGCAAAGCACTATTTAACTGATTTGACAAAAGGACAATGGCATTTGTTGTGTGTCGCCAATTGTGCTGAATGTTTGTCAAGTTTTATTCATGTGTTATTTTTAGTTTAGTTCCAGGGTTTTATTTCGATAGTCTGTCTTCCTCCCGCCCCCTGTGATTGGTTTATGTCATTATTGTTTGCACCTGGTGATGTCTCCTGGCATAAAAGATCCAGGCAATCACTGTCTCGTTGCCAGATTGTCTCGTTGTGTTATGCCGAGTTCTCCACTGTTTTGTTTCCACGTCATGCCACGCCAGGTTTTTTATTGTGATTAGGTATTTTCAATCACCGAGTGATCTTTGTGTTGGACCTTGCTTTTTTCAGTAAAGACTCTTTTTACTTTATCACTGTGTGCATCCATGCTTTTGGGTCCACACCTTGTACGCCCGTGACAGCATCCAATGTGAAGTAAATGTTTTGACAACAAATAGTAACATCTTAAATACAAAATCTCCACACTAAGACATGGAATAACAATTCTGTGAAATGAGGCCCAGACAAACACACATAGACAAACACATACAAACAGGCCGCCTACCTGAAGTTCGGCATGACCTGAAGTCTTTGTACATCCCTGAGATGTGCCGTCAGTCTTCGGTCTCGCTGCAAATTGACAACAACATCGAAAACAATTGTGAGACGTAGCTTCTTAAGGCCCCGTCACACCATAACGTTCTGGTCAGTGTTTGAGGAAACGTTGGTAATCGTCCGTGGTCGCTGGCATAGCGCCAGAAGAGCGTTGTGTGAACGCTGGTGAACGCTGGTAATCGTCGGTAATCGTCGGTGATCGTTGGAGATCGGCAGAGAACGCTGGTCCGAAAATAAAGTTTTGAACATGCACAAAAATTCTCTTGGAGACCAGCGTTCTCCAGCGTTTAACGTTAAACGCTGGAGAACGCTGGAGAACGTTCGTGGAAGTTGTACTAACGTTCGCCGAACTATTGTTAGTCAGTCGTTACCCTAGCGTTACTTGGTTGTTATTAATCGTTCACAATCTTTGCTTTAAAGTGAACGACAAATTGGTACACATCCGACATTGTGTGCCTATTTTCGGATTGGAGATGGAGTGTGTGTGGGTCAGGACCAGTGCTCATAGTCATACACTCATCCGACATTGTGTGCCTATTTTCGGATTGGAGATGGAGTACAGACGACATGGAGATGGAGTTTAGCAGTAGCAGTAGTCCCCCTCACACGCTTTTTTCCTCTTGGCGGCATGATGTGCACTGTTCAATATCCAGAAGAACTGTCACGGTTACGGTGGTTGTCAGGGGGCGTGGCCAAGCCACCGCTGGCGGCGCACACACACACCTGTCAACAATTGCCGTGGCTGATTGCTAATCACCTCACCTGGGGTCTATAGACCCTGGCTTCCCGTTACCCCGGCGTTAGGTCGTACGTCATACTTTGTTCATGTTACGTCGGACATTCTGGACGGAATCGCCATGCTGATGTCCCGGAGATCCAGATCCTTTGCCTATCCCGCATCGCCCGCCTGTCTCGCGTTACTCCGGTCTATACGAGCTCCCCGGTAATTATAATTACCTGTCCAGTACCTGTCGCTACTCGACCTCCCGGTACCCAGAATCCTCCCCCGTCCCGGACTACTCGCCGGTCTACTACCTGCCGGTACTCCGCGGATCGACCTCCGGGTACCCAGACCCCTGGACTGTCCTTGATCACTCTCTTGTGTTGTGTTTGCTTGAAATAAAGCTCCGTTATAGCTCCACTGGGTCTTGGTCTGCGTTCTGGGTCCCACCGAACAATCCACTCGTGACAAGAACAACTGAATCCACTGTGATTTCCCCGCGTTTTATACCCATTTGAACACAGTGACACTTCAGCACACGCTAATAGTTTTCAGGGGTGTCTTACTTGGTCGCTGGTACACGCTCCTCATTCGTTAGTCACACGCTAATTCATGCGTTAGTCACACGTTAGTCACACGCCAGATGTGTCCACCTCACCTAGAACGCTCGAAAATTGAACGATTAGAACGTTCATAGAACGCTGACCAGAACGTTATGGTGTGACGGGGCCTTTAAAGAACCAACACATTTGCAAATGATCTATTCTGAAGTCTGTTCAACGACTCCGGGTTGACTGGGAAATATATGCCACAGTGAAAGAGTTCTGAGGCATGGGAGGGTCCCATTCACTTGCATTATTAACACTCAATCTGGAGCAAGCGCTAAGAGCAAATACAGGGAGCTGCCACAGAGACTCCAAGAGAAATGTGTAATGCATTACGTCTCGGCAAGAGGGGCCTGAGGGCATCCTGATAACCAGGGTAATTGGCTTGCCCCAGCTATAATAATAATATGCTTCTGTCACGTCATGCCAATGTCACTACAGTCCGTCTGTCAGACTGTAGTGACTCCAGAACGTCACCCTAATATCAGGCATAGCTTTACTACATTTCCATCAACCAAGAAACATGAAAATAAGACAAAAAAATAAAGAATGTCGATCTTAAATCATTGTACCGATTTTACTGTGTGGGTAAAATCAAAATATTTGGCCTTCTTATTGACATGTATGTATGTATTCCAACGAGTTAAACACCTTGACATTTAGATTTGAAAATGTTTCCCACACCCTATTTCAGGATTTTCCTCAACACCTTCCTTTAATCCATTAATAATAATGGAATAATGGAAAACTGAAATACTTTTCCATCGTTCAATTTACTGGTATCTGACTTATACAGAATATATACAATAATAACTTAATGCTCCAAGATTGATGAAGACTCCAATGTTCTTCCTCAGCCAACAACTGCCTCAGAGCCATGGCCAGCCTACAGTAGAGCTCAAGCACAGGCGAACAAAACAAATGGTTCATTACTTTACTATACTCTACTACTATACTATACCCATCACAGTGAATAATGACCTGAACCCCGGAAACCACAGCAGTGTTGTCCCATCTCTAAACAACTTTTCTCCAGTATTGAGTTTTCCCCTTCAGTATGAAGGGGAAATTAAAATAAAAAATGCATTAAGAAAACTGCCATGATGGTTATGGCCTTAGATAAACCCCTCAACACTTAAAAGTGAACCGGTGGATTCCGCGATGTGCTTCATCCTGCCTAAAGCTGGAGAATAAAAACAAAAAATAACCATTTAGACGGGTGCAACGAAAGAACAGACACATTTTCGACAAAAACAAGAATAACTCAACATTCTCTCCATGAATAGCACTTTTTTCCCTTCGCACAGCAACAAATGTGTATTATAAATCCGTAATTAGTGTTGATGTTTCAGGTTGAACCAGCAAAGACTTTGATTTACTGGTTAAATACTATTAAACACGATTAAAACAAATGGTTTACAAGCTGAAAGTGGACCCGGCGCCCCTCCTACTGCATCACAGCCAAGTCATTTAAGATGGACCCCACGACCAAACACATCCCAGGGAATCGCTCATCTTGATTCATTCTAAATGACACCACATTCGCCTGACTACGATCTCAGGTTGGCCCGCGGTGAGGAAGATTATCAAGAGTTAACCGGCCTGCACTGTGATAGAGAAGAGCGATACCGCACAACGGAGTGTAGACGTCCATTCATCTTTGGGCTCAACCTCTGGGTAGCGGCTGCCTCGGCGAAAGCACAGTGGCGTACACTGCATTTGTTCACTTGCACTGAATTCATCACAGTGACTTTACTGGAACAGATCCATACTTCACAAGAGTCTCTCCCGTCCCCATTTCCCTTTCTTGTAGCTGTGACTTTGCCAGAATGTTTATCTCTATGATGTAGTACCTCATCTCCTGCAGAGGCGACAGGATAATAAAATATGCTTCTGGGGTCCTGTGAATTTCTAGGAAACGCGAAGAAAGACACAAATTTGGGAAGGTAGTACTCAACATGGTATAGTCATGTGCTATTTGAGAATACATGTTACATGAAGAACTGTGTTCATTAAGACAATAAAGACATCCCAATTTTAATTAATTAATATCAGTATTCAAAAATTTGACTCAAACTTGAATCGAGAAAGTTACTTTTAATCCAAACAAATGCTTGCTGATTGATAGTCGTTTTTCAAAAATGCACTTCCACACACATATCTGGTCTTTTAATAAAGGAGAAATACTATAACAACATAGTTATCAATAATTTAATTTAATACATGTGTCTGGGGTAGCCGTACCAGGCTGCACTGCTTTAAATAACACACTGTGGACTGATCTGGGTCTGATACATGATTTATCCCACCTAACACTCCACAGCATACCCTCACTCACATCATGTCATTCCCAAGATTAACTTATTTAACTACACCGACCAAATTGGCCTCAATGGTGTTAATTAAACAGCAGGACACACTGACCAAATTTTCACCACCTGATGAGGCTGAAAAGGCTCCTACCCACTAGCGACAAAGCCAGCAATTCTATGGCCGACTGACTCTGCAGACTCAGTTGGGGAGAGGGGAGACAATCGGGGCTCAAGTCTGCTCTGATTGTCGTGTAGTGTGGGGGGTCTCAAGACACAGATTCTTTCAAAGCGGTTTGATATTATCGGGCCCAACTCTCGTAGTATGGGGGGCACTGTAACCCAGATTGGCGATTTGTGATCAAGAATGACCAATGGGGTTTGAGGTCAAAAATGACCAATGGGATGTGAGGTCAATAGAAAGAATAGGGGAACAAACTGGGAGTGCGTTGGATGTTTACAACCGCTACAAAAAATGGGGTCGGGAATAAATTATTCGAGGATAAGGTTCAGAGTAATGCAGGTAATATGATGGGCTTCTGCATCTCTTTTTGGGGTGTTTTCAGGGGAGTTCATATATTTGGATAATAGGCAAGAGTCTCTGTGTGTACCCCCTGCATGTTCCCAGTCGCCTAGCGTGGTTCGTCAACCAGACGGCAACGCAAGACTGATCGTCAAGTTGTAGCGTATAGCCTGTAGCGTACTGCTGAAGTCAGGGCTGACTTTAAACGTCGCCTAATGGGTAGGAGCCTTAACCATATACCATTTGAGACGGGGTAATCTTTCAGGCCCCATGTTCATGCACACACCCACATACAATTACACATCCAGAAGAGGATGCTCAATAACAACCTTGGACTGTGAAAAATACGATGAAGTGCCAAACACGTATCCTATTGGAGAAACGATAGTGTCTCTATTTTGTTCTATGCATCCCCCTTTCTCTCTCTCCATCTCTGGCTAGTAGTTCTCTTTGAGAAACTCTTTTCACTTCTTTGAGCTTGCGCTCTTTGAACTCCTACTTGAGAATCCTGCCGGAAGGACAGACGTGCCAAGAAAAGACTGCAGTTCTGTTCTGGTGGAAAACACTCGTACACAAGCCTAAACACTCGTCTAGTAAATAAATGTCATAATCTAAGAAGGAAGTCGTGCTCGAGGTTGATAGATCATAGAATCACTGATTTTGGACCACAAATTTGACTTCAGATAGATTCAATTGGCTAGGTAAATTAATCGTTATAGTATAATCTAATATCCAATATTAGTTATACTCTTCCTAACAGACCCAGTGCCTCATTTGAGAAGTAACATAATCCAAGTTAAATTTAGATCAGTCACTTAAATCACACTCCACTGGATTCTGTTCAAAGGCAAACAGCCCTATGTTTTTATGAGAGACAGTGGATCAAACACAGACAGGGCGACGGCTGTCTTATTGGACCCCTGGTCAGGGGGATTGTGAAATAAACAACAATTGCCCTGGTTATGAGCAGTGCGGACCACCGTTTGACACCCTGTAACCCTAAGCCCCGTTGTAAAATTGTACAAAAGGCAACATAAAAACCGTTAAAGTAAATGAGAAAAACACCACTAAAAGCCATGTAATGTCCACACCACTGAGCAGTCGTGTATCCATAAAACAGATGTAAACCAGTATGCATGTTAGGTAAGTGTATGTGTGAAGGTTCCACTGGTAAACATTATTTGTTCCTAGTGCAGGGACAAATAAAATAATATACAAATATAATATAACAAGCTCTTTGTGAATTTATATAGTAAAACAAGCTAGCAGAGGTTGCATCTCTTGACCAGAGGTATCATCAATGTGCCAGGTATATCGCTTTGGGCATACATCGCAGGTAGTTTTTTTTTGTAGTTTAACAAAGGCCAAAGTCAGATTAGGCTTGTGAATCTGTAGAAATAACACTATGCCTTCATCATTCACACAAGGTTCAATTTCAGAAAGCTGATGAATAAGAAGAAAAAAAAGAAGAAGAAATGTTTTCTGGAAATGTCAGCAGCCCAGGGGCATTATAAAAACATTCATGTTTCACTTTGAGATGAAAAAAGCTTGTAAACACAAGAAAAGCAATACAATGGCGTTATACAAGACCACACATGGAAGTGGGACTCTAGTTATCACAAGTCAAGGTTCTTAGTTATCATAAAGGAGAATTTGCTTCATGATATAACACTAGTGGTATAAAAAATGTAAAGTTTCATTCCAAAGATGTTGAAGCACATTAAGCTGTATTAACCGTAAGCATTTTTAGAAGCATGAATTTAAAATGTTTGCCTTTTACTTGAACTGCCCTCCCTGATCTCCACAGAGGCCTTACATTGACTCTTGGAGCAGCCTCGCTAAATGGGTGGAGAAAAAAAGAACATAATATGGGAAATAATGACGCCAACCTGGCCTCTTTTCATGGTAATTTGTTAACACTACCGAGGGTTTCTGAGCTACAAAGGTACGGTAACTGACAGCCTCTGTAGTGGTGAGATGGTGGGACGGTGGGACAACCTCCTTGACAGAGCCAGGAGATACTAGCAAATACACAAAATAACAGGTATTGCCGCAGAATGAATGGAGAGCATAAGAGTAACGGTCATCTAGTCACCACATGGAGAAGGCAACAGCACATAATAATGGTAGCCCTGACGTAAGAAATCCCAGCTCCCGACTATCTGCAGAAAGGGTATGGGTCAAAAAGGGGCAGAGGTTTGGAAGCTTGAAGTCCAAAGATGCTGCCCATTAACTACCTACCAGCTACCACCACCCTACCAATGAACCAGCGAAACATCACGATTTCAGTCGGTGTATGGAAAAGAACAAACTACGAGGGAACGAGTGAGCTCCGTTGTGGGTGTTCTCTGCGTGGCCTCAGCTCTAATGGGCAGGCTTTGATGCAAACGCTGACAAGCCTCTTCTTCTTCTTCTTCTCCCCCTCATTGTGGTCTGGAATTACCTTCTCTGCGGCACTTAGTAAAAAGACACAGGAAACACACACACACACACACACACACACACACACACACACACACACACACACACACACACACACACACCGGACAAAATTTTAAAGACGAGAGAAAGTTGAGCACACACTGATGTATTCAAATTCAGTCAGGCTTCTGAGATTTGTTTTTGTAGTGACTGAACCAAACTGAAGGTTGCCTGCTTGACTCTCAGCAATTCACCCCAAATTAACATAATTTGACAGTGTTAAATGCGATTCGAACACTGAACCGCAGTGTATACACAGTGAAGTCTCAGTGAGATTTCACTGAAGCTGAAAATAGTTAAACATTTAGCTGAAAATAATAATGAAGATAAGCCTTAAACATTACCAATTCTCGATTGCTTAACAGTTTGACCAAAGACCCGACTATGGGCAGGAGACAGGCAGCACTAGGTTATTTCTTCTTGCACCTTGCTCCATTTCTCCACCACTTAGCCAACCGCAATCATTTCTCCCCCTTACCAAACTCAATGGTAGCTCCAAGCAAGCATAAATAATGAATTGTTTGAAACAATTGAACAATGAATACCAATTCGCTCATATTGTCCAGCGACATCATCAAAGCAGAGGGAGCCATGTGTCTGCCATTCCAACTGCTCAGTTAGGAGAGACGATGAGGAAAGCAGGGACAATTAAGAGCCTGTCGCCTTAAGATGTATCTCCCTTTTCCAAGACAAAAAAACAATTATAATCATAAGATGCTTTGTTCCAAGTACCCCAAACTAAGGTCCCTATATAAACAATTTTGCGATGTATCTGGATTTAGTAGTCTGGCGCAAATGTAAATCAAAGTGCCATTTAAATGGTTTGACTAATCTTTAATATTTAGTTAATAAAGTACTGTGTGGATTTTATAGACAAAGAAAAAGACCAATTGTTATTCTTCATATGGCTGTACTTTATTCCACCAAAATCTTTGCAAAAGCATACAAGTGCATTGTGAAATCATTTGAATAATCGCAAAAACGTCTGCAGACTATAATTAAGTAGTAATGAAGTCATAAGTCATCACCTTAAAGCCTAGATTAGGAGTCATGAAAACAACTTGTCCACTTCCTTTTTGGTCACAGCACTTTGCAAAACTGTCCTCATCCCTGCCTGGTTCAATTGACTGATGGATATCCAAACTCTGAATCAGCCGACACTATTAAGAGGTCTACTGGAGCGCCACGTCTTTACAGTTTTCAAAGTGCTGAAATTGGCTTGGCAATTCATGCCTGCTATTGTCTGGGGCCACTGTGACTAACTTAATTTCTCGCCAGACAACCGCAAACAATTATGCCGACACACACAATAAATATGGAAAAATTGAATTTGCTTGAATGGATGTTTTCTTTTTCTTCTTTTCATTTCTGCTATGACCATAGATGTACAGAAGGCTAAATGACTTTTACCCCAGGAAGTGAATCACCCATGGTGCAATTCTTGGTTGGTGGTCAGGTTTTTTTCCCCTATTATCAATGATAAAACAATTCTAATAATACCAGTCTGAACTGATAATAACGTAGTCCAAAATCCAATGTATTAAACTATTTGCTGGCCCTTAACTTTTGAACCAAGTGAAAGTAGTGAATCCGAGCTTCTGCTCATACCTGGCAATTGTAGTCAAGGATTATTCCTGGTTCCTGGTCAAACAAGGGACAGATTGCATGGTGCAAAACACTGGCTGTGGCCATTTCCCTGGGAAGGTCTTTAGGGATGCATTGAAAATGCAGCACAAATGATGTAGTCTCAGAACATACTTTAGCCATCTAAGAATGTTTTCATCTCTGCTCTAAATCCACAAATTAAACTACCCTATATAGCTATGTGCATGGAATAACGGTTTAAGTAGTATTTGTTGTGTGTGTGTGTATATATATATATATATATACAATATTTTTAATAACATTTTAACTTAAGGTCATCCTAAATATATCTATATATATATATATATATATATATATATATATATATATATATATATATATACATATAAATAAATATGGATTTAGGATGACTCAAATCACCTTAAAGATTATTTAGTTAAAACGTTGGGCATTTAACAGGAGCAAACTGTCCCGTATCCTCTCTTCCTCATCCATTGCAGCAAGACGGGTCTGGCTGCAGCCCTGCTGCCTGGTGGCCTTATCTGACTGTGTGGCATGGAGCTCTGTGCTGCTGTGTCTACTGCATAATGATGGAACGAAGGCCTGCCTCCCCAGATAAACACTTCCCCTGACTGCCCAGCGGGGCCTCCCGCTAGCTACAAGTGTTAAAAAGAGCAAGAGACGTAAGACCCCAACATGGCCGTCGGGGACAAGTCTGCAACTATTCCATACTGGATTTGGTCCAGGATAGGTAGAAGTGATGGGTAAGGTCAGGTGGTGATGGGAGGTGTTGCTGAAAAAGTTAAATTTAAATGATATATCATAATATATGTGATATATAATATATTATATACAAATATATAAAGGATTTTTGACAGGCTTGATTAACACTTGAGCTACTTGCTGAGAACTGAAATAAAGAATTAGAGCATTATCATGACAATAGGAAGTATGTCTGTATTACAGGAAAGCCAAAGTAGTCAGCTGTTTAAAGCTAAAAGAAGATTTAAAGATAAAGGGACAATTTCCAATTCTGAACTACACAGGGAAGGAGAGCAAGATCAGAAATATAATTAACAAATGGTGTAAAAAGAAGAAAGAAATCTCCAGTGGTGCCTTAAATAAAAAATGGGTTTTATAATAATGGTATTCCCTGAGGCAGTTTAAAGAGCACATACTAGAGAGAACGGAGAATGGAGTACAAGGTATTGAAAATGGTGTAAAAGTTCTAAAGGCGGATATTGACCACACACCACCTGAGAAAATGTCTCCTTTACGTGATGCAGGAAAAAAGAGCACTTTCTTGATGGACATTCAAGGTGTGGAAGACATGACATTCATAAAGGGCGTAAAAGGACATTTAGATTTAGTTTCATAAGCCTAAGAAACTGGAGGGACTCGTTCCTAATGTAAATTATTAGGGCTGCCCCCTATTAGTCGACCAAAGGTTAATCGACCAAAGAGTCATTAGTCGATCAAGTTTTCATTGGTCGTTTATCGCAGGAAAAAAACAAAAACTTTTTATTTCCGACACGTGAGAGGACACGTGAGAGAGGACACTTGAGAGAGGACACGTGAGAGAGGACACGTGAGAGAGGACACGTGAGAGAGGACACGTGAGAGAGGACACATGAGAGAGGACACGTGAGAGAGGACAGCAGCGGCGCAGAGGACAGTGAGCCCGCACCAAAGAAGCAAAGGGAAAAGCAGCAGGAGATATCAATGCTGATGGGTTCTGGTGAAGAGCAACAGATGGAAGCTGAGAACAATGAAATGAAGACATACTTGGAGGACCGAACCAAGGTTGATAAGGGACCACTGACTGATTGGTGGAAAATAAATGAGGAACGCCATCCTAAGCTTGCCAGAGCAGCTAAACGCATCCACTCCATCCCTTCCACATCCACGCTATCGGAGAGCATATTTTCAAAAGCCGGCTTCATGGTGCTCACTTCTCCCAGACAACATAGACAAAGTTTTTAGCTATGTACTTTCGTTTGTTTATATAATTTATATTTGTTTTATAAAGTTATTGTGTTGGTTTTAAAAGTTCATAAGTTGTTTGATGTTGATGTTATATGCTGTGTATCCTTGTTGATTTTTCCGACACATTCTGAATCATCATTTAATTACTTGCCGGTGTCGTCAAACAGGCAGCTCATTTATTGCGTGCACATGCGCATCATTAGTCGACCATTGGACGACCAGGAAAATCTTTGGTCGGGGGCAGCCCTATTATTTATTATCATCACAAAATCAAGTCATCATATTTTCTATCATTATTCACTCCGAGGGCCATGTGATTTCTTCAAAATCATTTGAATAGACCTATTGATTTCACATAAATGATTGGGCACCGCTGCGCGCTACAGCAAATAATTTGGCTTTGGAAACCAGCGGTTCATCAGCAGGCCGAGTAAAAAGCATGCCAGGGTGAAAATAGCCATCTGTAGCTGTCGCACATCCCCCCCCCCTTCACCCCATCCCCCCCTCCCTCCACCCCACCCCGATGCTACCACCACTTTGCCAGCCAGTAAAAAAAAATAAAAGTAAAGCCTGGTCTTTCTACATTGTCAGCCAATAAATACCCCAGACAATAATTTAAGATTCAAGATTCAAGAAACTTTATTAATCCCGAGGGAAATTAAGGTGCAACAGTTGACACAGGGGGAATAAATGCACACACAAATATACTAATACCTAAGCTAAAAACTAAATAACAACAACTAACTAAATAAAACTACTAGCTACCTACTATTGACATGTGAGTGGCCAGGCCCAGCCAGCCCTGGCGAGAACCCCTGGTGCCCAAAGGGGAAGATGGAGTTACAAAGCCTACCTTTCGGGGGGGGGACATTTTTGGAAAACAGTAGTAGCCTCTGAGGTTACAGTAATTGGAAAGCTATGGTAATTATGATTTCCCTGATGTTCGTGAACCAATCACAGCATTGCTCTCTCTCACAATTACTCCCACAGACATGGGGGAAACATATACGCTAGTTTAAGGAACTACTTCTAGATGAGGACGTAGGTCTATGGAGTTAGACCCATTTGTTGGAGTGACATATGTAGATACACCACATATGGCAACAATGCCTTTGATATGCCAACATGTCAGCGCTCGTCGTGCCAGACTGTCAAACCCGGAATGAGGCATCAAGAGCACTGTCCAATAAAATCCAGGCCACACAACCGGTCCAGTTGTGACCACTGGGAGGTGGAATAACAAGCTAGTTTTCAGCTTTGTTGTGAATCTACAAAGGACAAGCATGCATTTTTAGTCTAAAGTGGTCCTGAAGGAACACACAGGAAAGTAATGTAAACTGGATTTGCTGGGGGGGGGGTAGATATCGTTCCAGACATGCTGGACCCGGCAAATCAAATTTCTCAGGGACATATTTAATAACAGTCACACAACAGACACACTGTCTGACTTGCTCGGTTTGTTTACCACACCTTCAGGTTGATGAAAATGAAACTAATCAAATCAATGTATGTTCAAACCAATGGAATGCATGTAAAACAAAATAAAAACACCATGGCAATACATCTACAAGGTAGATTTTAGAGACACGGCAACATATGATGAGCAACATTTCAAAGACTGATTTACCTTTTTTTATGAAGTGACTCATCTATGAAATGACGAGCCTTGTGTGTACTCTTTGTCATAACAATTAAGCTATACCAGTCTTAAAATCAGCGGTACAGCAGTATTGAGGTTTTTTTGGCAGTAATGCCAGTTATGCAGCACAGTGATAGAGGGCTTAGAACTGAGCCCACAAAATAGGCGTGTATGTGTGTGTGGAAAAGGTGCTCAACAAAAGCAAAGGAGTTATGCAGTGAGCTACTAATTACACCATCACTCTGCTCAGGTTTTCCTTTTCTAGAGAGAGAGAGAGAGAGAGAGAGAGAGAGAGAGAGAGAGAGAGAGAGAGGAGAGAGAGAGGGGAGGGGAGGGGGGGGAGGGGAGGGATTGGGGGGGTGGAATTGCAAACTGATAAAATAAAAAGGTAAATAAAGAAAGGCCATTTTTAAGTCAATACAGAAGGTTGAATTAGGAACGCTTTCATTATGGAGGGGAGACATCAGATGCTCTGGAAAGTGGAAAAAGCCAATTTCTCAATGGCTGTACTGAAATGAATAATGTTTAGTTGGATCGTACAATCCAAAAGCAGCCCTGGATGAAAGCCCAAGTTAAATCTCACCCAGGAGCACCAATTTAAACACAGACATGGAGAAACGGTCAAAACTGAGGTATTATATTATCAACCGTCTGCTGCAATAGCAATACCTTTGAAATGGGAGAGAGAAGTGATCTCTTCGTTCCCAGCAGGACGTCTGCTTTCCCCATACTCTTTAATACAACACCGCCTGCAGAACATTAATCAAAACCAAACGCTGGCGGTATTGTCAGGAAGCTAAACAAACACTGGCAGGGGAAACTTGGGAACATTGGTACATTGGGAAAATAAACCGTCTTTTTAGTTTGATAGAACGGAAATCGAAACAGATTTGTTCTAATCTTAAGAAACAGCATCTACACGGTTACCTGCTAACACTGAAGAGCGGTGTGTGTGTGTGTGTGTGGTTTTGCAGGCACATGATTTAAAAAAGGTACGGCGGTAGGAAATATGTATAAAAAACAACAACTAGGAATATGATGTGAAAAGCAGTAGCCAATGAGGCCTGTGAGATGATACAACTCCAAGGAGGGAAGAGGTTCAGCTTGTATGGGCTGCACTCAAGTGGGCACATGGCAACTTATATTAGTATAACAGTGGCAGGAAGACCAGAACCAAGGATTGTACCCGTTTTGTTGTTTTACACAAATCTACAAGCTGTGTGAGAAAGTGCAGCATTACACAGCAGCTTCAAATGCATCAATATGTAGTCTGTGAAATTAGAATGTGGATTTAATCAACAACAAACTAATATATGGGTCTCTGAGCCCAATTTCCTTACATAAGGAAACATAAATCATTGCAAAACTGTATTGAGAGCCAAATGAGTTCAGATAATTGCCCTATACTGCCAGTTGGCTGGAAGCCTTGGAAACATTATTCAAATCATCGGTCTCAGGTGGGTTTGCAATAATCCATGAGCCACAGACGGGACGTGGAAAAAATGGGCCAGAAGATAAAAAATAAATACGGAATAGGTTCCAAGTGATGACGTCGGCCCGTTGGACTGTTCACCCCTTCACCGGACACGCTGCTGACCGTCGAGGTCGTCAGTTGTTTGTGAGGACAGCGTGCCTTTGCTACTATTAGCCGCTATTACTAGGTCAGCCAATTCTGCTGAAGCCCACATTTTGGGGTCGCAGTGTGTAAAAGTCTCGCCAAACTGCTCTGAACGTGAATGTGACAGGCAGTTTAATACACACCTGACCATTCTTTCCTTCAGGGACGGTCCCTGAGCTTTTGAGGTAATTCTCCATGAATGACGCATATAGTTGGGGGAACTATATACTGTATAATATTAGCAGACTAATAACTACTAACTAGCATCAACCATCTGTACTAAAACAGATGCATCACCAGTATTGTCTGCTATGAATAACGGGAAGGGTTATTCATAGCATTTGTTTGAATACAGAATTATAATTGTAAATCAAACTCGGTGAATGTCCAAATTGACCGTACTGACAGTGTAACTCGAAAAGGCATTTTGATTTTGCTCAGTTTTTTTCTTCTTTCAGATCAATTTCTAATGTGTCTGTAAGATTGATGCAACGCATGAAAACAGCAAGATGATATTCAATGTAATTATTTTTTGCAATAACATTCTTTGCTTGCACCAGTATATGTTTTAACACAAAATACATGCTTAGAATTTCATTTCAAAAGACAGTACAAGAAAAACAAGCAAATAACCAATGAGATATTTGAAGGATTACTTGAATTAGACTCACAGTGTCGTGACCAAACAAGCAAGGCTCCCCTCCTACTCTTTTCTTTCTAACCTCTGGGCCATGTGATTCACCTGGGACCACCCAGACGCCTACAGCAACAGGGGGTACAAGTCAGGTGTTGGGCTCTGAAGAGCTACACTTACAATTCTATGCAGAAAACATCAATAAAAACATTGCAAAGCAACCTTGTCAGGAAAATAAGGAAAACAAAACCTCAGGCGTTATAAATAGTTATAAATAGTTTCAACAGATTCCATCATTCAATGCATGCTGGACGTATATAATTAGTAATAATCTATTTGTATTAAATAATATTTCCATTGTTGGGATATTGTGTCCCATTATCATAGGAGTAGCAGTGGACAGCAATTCAATACCAGTTGAATTGAGTTATCCAGTTCTTTGCTGAAATGATGCTACGCTTTCACATTTCAGCCACACTTTTCAGTGTTCATTTCTGTTGAAGTCACATGGGAATGGTGCACTGCCACAATTGACTAACTGTACGAAGCTTGCTTGTCACTTACAATGGCTGTTATTGCACTTTGTTTTGTTTCAAAGCGAACGCTATCATCCAAGGTGGCATCAGATGACGGAATGAAAGCACAAAAATAGAAAGCCAGCATCACTGACATCGGATCTGCAGAGCCGGTGATATAGCCTGGACACGGATATGTGTCCAGATTTATTAAAATCTCAGCAGCTGAGATGTCCAACCTCCTGGTTCGCATCCAGACCACAATTCACTGATACGAAGAATTGCAATCCTAAAAATACAATCTTTGAAATGCCTTATAGTCTACAAATTCATATCCTGTGGTCAAACTGGAAAATATGTTTTACTCTAATGCGTTGCATTCAGAGCACTGTTAAAAAGACAAACTTTACCACTATAAGTATAAATAACACAATCAAAAGACAAAAAAACGAAATGCTTATGAAATCCCCCCCGAGCACAAAGACCATGAAAATCGGAAGTTGTTGCCTTAATAGCAGCAAAAGTAACAAACACATATCCCCATAGAAACAATACAGACTAATTGGAGGTGAGGGACAAAATGGAGCACTCACAATCAGTCCCATAGAGCCACCTATTGAAGAATGAGTGGGAGACGTGCATGAATTGCTGTGGATTCAATAATGAAAAATTGGAGAACGAAACCTTATTTTTGATTTCCTCTCCAGCATGATGGGTACAGTCTGCCCAATGGCCGTGGGAGGAGAGCAATCTGGTTGTGATAATCATAAATACAAATTTGCAGGCTTTTGCAATATATGCAAGTGAGGGATCACATTAATATTCTTGCAGGTTTATTGTTTGTCCAACATTATCAAGCATTATCTATACTAGCCACCGGTGGAAGCAGGAGGCAGCCATTTTAATCGCCATACAATGTATTGCCATAACTTGTTATGTTGAAGTCAAGAGAGACAATGTTAGGCTTTGATTGTGACTGTGTCACGGTTACGGTGGTTGGCAGGGGGCGTGGCCAAGCCCCCTCTTCGTATCGCTCCACTGTGTCGGTGTCTGCGTTCGGGGTCCACCCCACTCCCATCTCGTGACAGACTGAACCCTGATTACTTTTTCAATTAATGTCAAATTGTCTTGTAATTATTTTGATACCCTGCTTTGTGAATCAGCAAGGCTATTATGGGATATTTGTCTAGTCCACCGCCTGGGGTCAAAACAAAACATACCTGGCTTTCTTTGGAATCTGAAATATATATTGGAAAATCGATGTGATTGTAAAAGGCCAAAAAAGACACCCAAGCTGCTTTAACTTGTCTCTTCATTTGTTTAAGAAGAATGTGGGTCCCCAACCTGCCAGTTCTGAAAAAAGGGTACATTTATCAGAAGGTCAGGGCTGGTTCAATCCAGGTCTTTAATGGTCTGTGTCACTCCTCATTTAGACTCCCAACAGCTGTCAATTAGCACCCAGCTAACCGAGGCCAGCATCATTCACAGCAGGTCACACAGTCTCACTACGAGGGAGACACGAGCAGCATGCAACTCAAACAGTGACAGGACTACGCGTCCGGTTTGTCTTCACTTACATAATAAAGAGGAATACAGAAATATTGTTGTCCAAAATACCTCCGACCACCTCTCAAAATTTTACATTCTTCTAAAAACACAACGTGACAGCACTGACAAGGGCCATAGGCCTTGAATTAGGGCTGTGGCTGGGTTGTCCCTCTTACTCAAAATATGGACACGCCAGCATTATTATTTAGAATCAAAACACCTTCCTCTTTCATGTAACACTGAAACATTTCACTGTTGAGCTATTGCATTTCTCACCATTTGGTTCGAGCAACACCTCTGGTGGCAGCCGACGATGCACTGTGTTCAAAATCAATGTCCTGCAGTGCCGTGGTGGGTTCAGTGGTGGGTTCAACACTGGAAATCAAGGGAAGAGAGCATTGCCCTTTCCGCTATCCAGCGCTGCTTTTGTCAACCCAAAACAAAATCAACTTTCATGCAACAATTCTACTCAAAAGCACCCAGTTAATTAGGCTATCGACTGTTTTATATGAAATTCCATTTGTGTTAAGCAGTTCTTGTAGTCAACAGTTTCAGTTTCAGACTGCCCATACAGAAATTTAACATTTGTCAATAACTATAAAAAGGACTTACAGACTCTCCACAAAATATAAATTAATTTGAGGTAAAAAAAACAACGAAATGTCTCAGAAGTGAGATTAGATGTTTGGGTGCGGTGAATGCTGCACTGACGGCGATCACGATATAGGATACTTGTTTTGGGTACTGATTCTGAGATGGCCACTTTGCTCACTTTGCTGGGCACTTTGCTGCTGCTTCCGAGAACATTTCAATCAATATAGGCTCTGACAAATAGTGGTGGTGGTGTATGGCAGGTCAGTGGTCAGGTCAGTCCCTTAAAGAAACACAATACTAGCAAGGATAAAAATATCCTCAAACAAAATGTCAAATGTATATGGTTTCAAGTATTTTGGTTTGAACTTCATGTGTAAGTCAAGGTCAATAGGATTTTCGAGGGCACTCTCTAAACAGTAAATACTATATCCCAGATGCCACTTGAAGTATAAGTGAGCCTGGTCTTTATGTATCCCTGGGGAACCATACCATATTTTCTATTTAATTGTATAGTGTATAGCTGTTCTGTACCGCCAGATAGAGGCTGATGCTTTGAGAGATTTACTCTTGAAAGTAAAGCAACTAAACAATTAGGTAGAACAGATGTCGGCCCCACCATAAACTGTGAAAAGTAGCAATGAATAATTATAACTGATTATAAATAATAGCTAATTTATAATAAAATAATAAATAAAATAATTATAAACTAAGAATAAAACGTGGATGGACATAAATACGTAACCATTAAGAGGAGAGGAATCACTGATTCCCAGATACATTTACATGATTTCTGATGCTTTTGTTTGCAGACAGAAGACATTTGGCTGCTCATTTAATGGTGACTCACTGGATATATAGGTCTATTACCTATTTATTAATTGGCTCAGATGACACCCGCTCGCAGCAAGGCCTTGTCTGCGTCCATGAGGGGGAAAACTGTAGCAGACGGCTACATCACAATCACTTATCAAAAACAACAACAATCCATGTCCAAGCAATACAAAAGTATGCATGATGGTATACCTGTGTGCCAATTGAAAATATATATACACTCTGTATTAGGTATTGACAGAGTATATGTGGATACCCATTGCCCATATCTCAGCCTATGACTTGTTTTGTCACACACATATGAAGGTAAGCAGGTCTCCAGAAGATGAGGTACCACTTCGCCCATATTATTGGGGATATTGTCTACCATCAAAGTTAAATGCTCAGCCCGGCCATCGCTGTGGTTGCGTTCGCTGTGGTGGCGGTGTGTGGGTGAATACACATTGAAGCTTTGAGCAGCTTTAATTTCCTTGTGAATTCCATGGTCAGCTAGCTTTCATTTTAGGAACATAAGAGAGACTGTAAGGATTTTTCAAATTCCTTGATTCGCTTTGGCCTTTGAGGTCACGATTCGATTTCCGATATGCAGTATATTACAGTACTTTGGTTACATAAAAGACAGTTGGTTCTCATGAAATAGCTTAAAAGTTTGATTGTTTTAATGTTCTAAATTTTTCAGATTCATGACTCTTACTATACATTGTTTAAAGTCTCACAAATTGGCCACAATTAAATATAAGCCTAACACCTTGGAAACCTTTTTTTTTTGGCGTTTGTGAATATGTCAGCCGTGTTTGATACATTGGCGATGGTATGATCACGTGTAGCAAAGATGGCCAACTGTATTGCTCTATTGGCCACACAGAAATTATTCTCATAACTCAAGGGACACTACAATATTCATTTTAAAGGCTCAGTGTCAGGTTAACATACAATGCCTTTAATTGTGTAGCTTCACCAGTGATCAAGACACAATGTCAGCTAACAATAACTTGATAGAAGCTGATAGCCCTCTTGGACTTAACATACAAAGTGAAAAAAGTGAAGTAAGTGAAGTAAAAGCAGATTTTTTTGGACCACACGTCTTCAACCAAATCTGTTAAGCATACATTTCTACATATATTGTTCCGCACCAAGCCTATAGCAAAACCTCAAGTCCCTTCACAGTTTACACAAGGATAAAGCAGTGAGTGAAAATCTTATGTGCAAAACCCGACGACAGACAGCAGTTATAAAAATAAGATCAAATAAAAACAGAATAGAATAAAATAAGTATAAACAAAACTGTATAAAGTTAAATATATAAAAGTAAAAATGCAATTTATAAAATGCAATATATCAGCACAGAAAAAGAGCAATATGTATATATAAATCAGTGTAATAAAATATACATTGTTATATGCTATACGCCCTTGTTCAGCAGCCTGATGGCCTGACTGTGGAAGCTATCTCTAAGCCTATTTGTGCAGCACTTGATACTGCGGCATCGCCTGCCTGACGGTAAAAGTGAGTACAGTTCGTGGCTGGGGTGGGCGTTGTCTGTTATGATGCGTTTGGCCTTGGCCACGCACCGCTGGTTGTATATATCCAGGAGGGAGGGGAGCTCACCTCCAACGATATACTGGGCCGTCCGCACCACCCTTTGAAGCGCTCTGCGCTCGAGTGCGGTGCAGTTCCCGTACCAGGCGGTGATACATCCTGTAAGAACACTTTTGATTGTCCCGGTGTAGAATGTTCTCAGGATGCGGGGGCCCATGCTGAATTTCCTCAGACGCCTGAGAAAATACAGGCGTTGTTGGGCCCTTTTCACCACGTGTGTGGTGTGCATGGACCATGTGAGGTCCTCGGAGATGTGCACACCGAGGAACTTGAAGCTGCTGACCCTCTCTACTGCAACACCGTCGATGGGGATAGGGCCGTGCTCTCCTCTCTGCTTCCTGTAGTCTACGATCAGCTCCTTGGTCTTCTTGACGTTGAGGGCGAGGCTGTTCTCCTGGCACCACTGCCCCAGCGATCCAACCTCCTCCCTGTAGGCTGTCTCGTCGTCGCCGGCGATCAGGCCCATCACTGTCGTGTCGTCAGCAAACTTGACGATGACGTTGGAGCTGTGCATAGCTTTGCATTATTTGGTCAACAGCCTTTATCTGTTTGACAAATTCCAGTCCATTTATTGGCTTCATATATATATATATAAATATTTGAGCCCTGGCTATATTTCTGTGAAAAATGGTAAAGAAAATTTGGTCTGTAACAAAGAAAGCCCTCTCTTTCAGCAACATGTCAAACAAGACCAGTCTAAATCTAGTCTCTCGGCAATGGGTCTTTTAGGATATTGGCCAGCTTTCATAGAGGTGAAATGTCTCCAGTTCTATTCTGACCATGGTGTGTTTTGTATTATTTTGCCGAGTGGTTGCTCCCCTGAGACAAAGATTTTTTATATGATGGCCCTTGGCCAACAAGTATGCACACCCGCCATTCACAAAATAACATTTTACAACTTGCAATGTTGGGCATCCTAAACCAAGATGCCTTACCCTGTTCCTTAATGACAAGTATCTGAAGGTATCTTTGTACCTTACCGTGCTGTTAAATGCATCAATGCACAGTCAATACAAATAGGCCTATAATAAACAGTTTGCCTGCAGAGGCTATATATAGTAGAAGCAAGATCAGAGGAAGACCAGGGATGGGAGATGCAGCTCACATCCAAATCTGCATTACAGGGGCAAAAGCAGGTTGTCCAAAAAGCATGGTTTTTATAGGTAGCCAAGCAATCAAAGTCTGGTGTGAACATGCCTTAACTTGTAGCTCAATAATGCTAGCTTATGCTACCTTTAACACACAGTTATTATCCTATTTTATAGCCACATTGCTCTCACAGACAAGCTACTTAGTGGCATACGGTATAGAACTGTAGAGCAATTATGGATTGTCTGCTGTGTCGTGCTATAGCTATTGTGAGTGACTTTGGCCAGCTGCCCTATGCCGACTATTAGCCGATAGACTATTGTGCTCCACTATTTGCCCGAAGAGGGTAAAGGGTTTGGCAGCAGTCTCCATAGAACTCCATCTGGCCCAGAGTATTAATTTGAAGGACTTTGGCAGTTCATCACTAAACATCTGCTGGAAGCAACTGCATTCTTTCCTTGCTTGATGTTGCCCTGAAGAGAGTCTCAGCACAGCTGTGATCTTTACCCTGACCAGTTCTAGCACAATATCTGAAAATAACAAAAAAAAACAATGCCTACATTTAAACATAAACTTAACCAGAAAAACAGAAATCAGTAGACTTAACACGCCTGCTGCTATGCTAGCTTGTTGAGTGCTGCTCCTCTGTTTAAAAGCTCTGACCTTTGGGCTCTAAGCTTTGTGGGCGAGAACTGGAAAGTGTGTCCATTAAATGTCCACTAAATATTAGCCTAGGCTAGCTTTTCTGTTAAGGGATGGTTGCAGAGTTGTCCTAAAAAGGCCAATACCTTTCCTGCTACACATATCCGGAACATTTCTGACAACAATAATAACAGAGCGAAGATACGATATCTGAGGTTTGCAAATAATGCAAATATTCTCATAATACATAAACACACAACATTACACAGCAAAACAAATGTCTTCACATTATAGCTAAAGATCCCCCGATCGTATTTATGATGAAAGGATGTGTCACGTATTAGAGAAATCGCTCGATTTAAAGTTAACATCAGGCGGTGGCACGACGTCTGCTAACAGCATCGTTAATCCAGTACTTTCTGACAAGGACTGGGCTTTTTTATGATGCAATTTAACCCCCTCTTTTCAATTATAAGTACTCACTCCAATGCTAACCAGGCGGTATTTAGTGAGGGAAAAGGGGGAAAAGGGAGTCTGTGCAGGGTGTCTTTGCACTTACTTTTCATGCAATAGTTTTCAAGGATGCCCACGGAGTACGTGTACGGTGAATTTCTCTCATTTATTCTAGTGAATGGGTTACTAGGATGAGCCGAAAGTTACCATGTGCTTTCTGTTTTACCCTGTCCTTGAAGAGAGATCAAATATGGATAAAAACATAGAAAAAATAAATGGGGGGACTTCCTCTGGCCTGTACTCCATGTCCTGCATGTTTTTTAGATGTGTTTAGTTTTTTGGCTGCTAAGCCATTGGAGAAATAAAACTGCATAAACAAAGCTAAGGCTATCTAGGGAATTGTCATTACGAGAGGAGTATCCTCTCTCTCTCTCTCTCTCTCTCTCTCTCTCTCTCTCTCTCTCTCTCTCTCTCTCTCTCTCTCTCTCTCTCTCTCTCTCTCTCTCTCTCTCTCTCTCTCTCTCTCTCTCTCTCTCTCTCTACTCTCTCTCTCTCTCTCTCTCTCTCTCTCTCTCTCTCTCTCTCTCATTCTCTCTCTCTCTGTGCAAAGCAGCAGGCTTGCCACTGTTCTTCAAGTGAAGCGCTAGCTGCACAAAGGAACACCTAAGATACTGCTTACAGAGTGACAAGATAATGATGCTCAATGACACACACACACACACACACACACACACACACACACACACACACACACACACACACACACACACACACACACATACACACACACAAACTCACATGACACTAACGAGGACACTCCATCCCCACCATCTAGTTTAATAGGATGATTTGTGGGCATGGTGTCGTTACATAGATAGTACGGCTGTCTCATTATTAATGTCAATCTCACTTGTGTCTGTTGCGGGACTCACAGACAATGCCATTATCTGAATTGCTAAAGCCAAGTCACACAGTCCACAAACTGCACACACACACTACTTAGAATAGTGTACAGCTGAGTATCCCCTTTCACTCTCAGTGGGTTGCTCTGTGAGAATACAAATTGATGACCTCAAATTCAAAATAAAAAATATTTTATATATCCGTGAATATTGGTAAGGCTGATTTTCTAAAGTGATGTTATAGTTTGCCATTGGCCCGACAATAAAACAGAGGTCTGAAAAGAAGAAATGATCCACACCATGTGACTCTGTGTCAACCCCAGACACACATGGCACATTTCTCATTAGAAGTGTAAGTATGAGCATTCAGCTCTCCTGCAGGTGTCCAATCTGTTCCTGAGCTTACCTTGTGTGCGATTCCTTCACCAGGCCATTCAGCATTCGTTTTCCCACTATTTTGCATCCCAAGTATTTGTGAAGTGCATAGTATGATGTGTGGATGATGCAAAACACTCATGTGTCAAGCTTGCACAAATCTCATCATGACCACCGTGAGTCACGTAAAGGAACGTTTTGTAGCCTAGCAACCATTTCCATGAGATGATGAGCAACTGTTAACAAAAAATGATAGTGATACTGCTTCAGCCTACTTGATGTTGTGAATCATGCAGCTGAATCAAGTTGTGAATCAAGGCAGCTGATTGCTGATGTACTTCCTCTCTGTCAGGTTCATTTCACTTTGATCGTCTTGATTGCTTGTTCCCATAACACATCATTGCCCGTTGTTGCGGTTTATTTAAAGTATACACAATTACACAGGTTATGATGTAGTTATGTATTACATATCCAAAAGGTTTGTGATTCAAAACTGAATTAAGCTTTGTATTTGCGCATATGTGCATATTTTTCCTTTTGTTTCTCTATTAGCAGCATGCTACAACAAAAAAGTAGTTTATGAATGAAAAAATCCTCAAGGGAACTTGGCTCAGGATATCTTGTACTGTGTCACCGTGAGCAAGTAAAAACATTTGGAAAGCATACTTACTGTATAACTGTTAAACTACAACTATTACACTTCTAAAGCAGTTTTAGTTCTATGCCTAAACTCTAGATGCACTCTGTTCTGGACTTGTTGTATCCTGTGTGAAGTTGAGGTCTAAAGTAAGCATTAAACTGCTAGTATACATGCCAGTTCACAACATACAAACAGAAGAAAGAAGAAAAGAAAAAAATGATGTATGCACATAATGTATTATTATGTATACAAACAGAATACAGTTGAATTATGAGTGTGATCAAGTAATTATTTAACAGATGTTGAACACAACTGAAATAATACTAATACTTCTGCAATGAGCATCTGCTCATTGCAGGCAGATGCATAGAATAGGATGATCTCATAGTTATATATGGCTGCTCTATTCTTGCATCCAAATGTTTCCATTTCAAGTGGTTGAATGGTCAATTCTAACCTCAAATGATCCCCACAAGCCGCACACTTAAATAATTGTTATTCCAGACAGAAACAAACCACAGTTTATTTTTCTGTGTGTTTTTTTTAAAGCGTATGAATTTATAGCATGAAGTCTGGAACTTTGTGAAACCAAGAAAAGCATTCACAATATTTGTGTTTGAAGGGTATATAAAGGCACCAGTGTAATGGTGAGAGAGATGTTTAAATACATTTTAGGTATTGTCTTAGTTGGCTCAGCCCTGGCCTGATATATGCATGCATTTTATGAATGCTTCACTGGGCACATTTCTCATACTTGGATTCAGTAAAACTGATCACAAGGACACACATATTGTAGGAATATAGGAATATGTATGCTACTGTTTGCTGCACTTTCATTTTTTGTCATTGTCAAATCATAATGCAGTCTTGTGCTGCAGCGGGAAATCTCCTGTTGGGGATTGCAGGCACAGCTGCCAATCAACATGCTATGCTATGTGCTATGCTATACAACATGGTGCACTGTTTAAATAGAAATCATCCTCCAACATCATGCAAAGTATAAAATCCACATGTGTTTAAGAAATGTCTCCAAATGTCCTAACACAAATGGTTATACTATTTGTGAAGCACTAATCGGTTAGCATTGCACCCTTCCTTCTCACCTGCAATGCTTAAATGAAAACCAATGGCTTATAACATATGTGAAGTGTGTCTATGAATCAGAACAAAACAGCGGGTAAATGGTTCCTTCTTTGCGTTTGGTACATGGTAAGAACAGCAACATCAATAATATCTATCTGAGTCTAGACACTCAAACCCAGCTGTAGACAAGCGGTCGTCAGAACCGGCCCGCAAGACTTTAAAACTTTTAAAAGAGGACTGGAAGACAAGCATTTGATGGGTTCACCGGCCCCTACCCCCAAGCCCAGAGCATCCACAGCTTATTCTCTATACCTCTATCTTCGCCCGCATGCCCCCGACCAGTGAGGCATTCATCTAAAGGTGAGCTTCTTCAGAAACGCCTTTCTCGCAAGAGATTTGAGGCATTACCAAGTTATTGCTTGGAGGAATCGAGATGTGGGTGAAATGTGGAGGTGCCATCCAGCTCTGGAGGTTCAAGGGCTGCAATGAGTGTGTCATTCAGAGTCTGACTCCAACCTTGCCTCACAGTTCTGGGTGCATTGCCTTGAAGAGGCTAATCCTTGCCCTCCTGTTAAATAACTTTGTTCTGGTATATTGAAAAAGACCAAAAAGGGAAAACAATATGACAAAAATGCAACAAAGTCATTGCAGGTTCCATTGATCTACATCAATGGATGTTGATCAATGGAAAAAGCAGAATGGAGTTAGGAATCAATACCCTGTAAACAGAAGGTAATTACTAATAAAAAGCGTTTTGTGATCATCGATTTTGGCTTATAGATATATCCTTCTCATTATTATTTGATATATATATATATTAAGGACTATGCTAGCGCTACATTACTGAACTACCAACCGATCTAAATAAAAACATCCGTCAGCATCAAACAACACAGAGACAGCAAATAAATTATAATAAAGTATGCATTGTAGTACATACATGTAGTCTATTTTCCAATCAAGCAATTTATCTATCACAATTTAGCACTTAGACATATTTTATGGAATAATGTTAGAGAGAGGTATATGAGCATATCTCCTTAGAAGGCATATAAGCCCTCTTTTTGCCAGTGTGTGAGGTGGGTCAGACAGTTCACAGTGATCCTGAGTCATATCATTCATAGCATATTACACAGAGTTCATGAGATCCTAGTCAGACTAAATTAGGGAATTTAACAAGCTCCTGACATCTCAAGTGGGTGTGTCCACCCAGATGTATGCTGGATAGATACGCTCCCAGTTACTACAGTCCACTGTGTAGGCTGGCCCACTGATCTAGTCATCATACATCTTGGTGGACACTCCCTCTTGTTATGTCCCAAGAGGGTATAGTCACATGTCACTTTTGAAACGGCTTGTAATGGCTAATCACACTCACACCTGGGGGTAAAATAGGATAGATAGATAGATAGGTAGATACTTTATTAATACCGAGGGAAATTTAGTCTTCCAGCAGCTAATACAAATAGCAAACAAACACTTATTCAGTTATAACAACTTTAAAAACGAAGGGACTTATCTAAAACACAATTAGAATTATAAAATTACAATAAATTACAATAAACAAGAAGTGGAAAATATACTATATTAAAACAAAAATTATACTCATATCTATTGTAATAAATACCAATAAAATACAGAATACAATAAGTGTAAAGTAAGTGTAAAGGGTCCCTATAATTGAGTGTAAAACAATAATGAAATGAATGAATGCATAAAGTACTGTTGTATTTAATGTGTTTTGTGTACTGTGTGAACTAGTTGAATGAATGAAACGTGTTTGTGAAATAAATTAAAAAAAACAGGAGATGTGTGTATTTCTGTGTTGTCCAGGGAATGTATTGCGGTGTGCATGTTCAGTTAAGTCAATGTTATTGATCCAGGCTATTTTCACAGGGTCTATTTTCTACATTTGCCATCCACGAGTTCACTTTGTGTTCTTTTCAAGGTTTTTTCCAGGGTGAGAGATTTGTCAGAGCACAGCCTCAGTATGGCAAACATTTCTGATGCTGCGGGCCATCCATACACATAAAGTACATACACACACAAAGACACACACACACTTACACAAGCATACACACACACACACTACTCAGTCAAACACACACCACCTCAGTGGCAAAGACATTAGTGCCATTTACTACACATCTAGGCCCAACATTTGTTTTTTTTTCCTTGACACAGTGTGACTTTTTGGCTGCATTTCTCATCATCAAAAATTATTTGTTGACCCTCAAGGGTATTGGCAGGATCAGGAAAAATGTAGATGGGGGGGGGTCCATCCTAGATGACCGATAAGGCTTTTTTTGTTTTGTTTGCGTCTGCCTGTCAGAAGAGCATCAGGATCAGTGCCATCTGTACAACATCCCTGACATCGCTGGATTGTCAAATCTACTAAACAGGTTTTCTAACATATAAAAAAAACTTGATACCTCTTTCAGGGACTGCAACGCTGGTGTGTGTTCACGACTTTCTGTCGTATCATGATAACAGGGAACCAGTCAGATGGATGAGATAGCACTTAATCCAGTTATTATCTAAGGCTGTAGCAAACGTGACTATAGGTCATATTTAGAAAACCTTTTGGAAAACAAAGATAGCAATTTTTTGTATTCTATCGGTAAAATAAATAATGGCATTAACAACTTAATCAGAAAGAACTGCCAAATATGGTGACAAAATGAAACTGAATATGAGAGGGGTCTTACACGTAGGTGTGTGCTTGAACAAAGAAAACAAATGTGGCCAAATTCCCCTTCACATAAGTTGTTATGCTGCGTATGCATTCAGGCTCTGGCACAGGAAGTAAGGCATGAATTTGATCAGCACTTGTTACAACAACATAAGCTTATTATCTGGCTATGAAGGCATTTGTGAAAGCCGTGTAAGAGATACACCCAAGATACAAAGGGTTTTGTTTGTCTAATCTGTTATGTGAACCACTTGAACATATTAATGGAAATCTGTTCTTTTTTCTTGATCCCAAGTCTACCAAGACTTGCTCAAGGATACGTCTCGCTCTTAATCTCATCAGAGTTGAGTTGTTGCAGGAAGAGGATGGTGGAAACGTGAGTGGCCAACAGAGGAGTGCCGGCAAGAGTTTTGTTGTGTGAGCGTACAGTGTAGCTGCGTGTTATCTTAAGGATTTTCAAAGTCATGGCAGTATATTTAGCTGATTAGGACACTGTGGAGGAGGCTCTCGTGAGACTTCTTCATAAGTAGGACTTGGTTATAGTATGTTTCCCCCCTGTCAGCAACTGCAGACGCGACAGGTTATGGAGATAAGTACCGGTAGGTCTTTGCAGGGACTGTGTGTGTGAATATATATATAGATAAAGGAAACGACAACCGTGCTGTATAATAATCACAATAAATTTCCCGACCACACTTTGTGGGAAAAAAAACGTATTTAAAAAGTCCAAGACGGCCCACAATTTTTATGTTGCGTGTCTTTGTCCTATTACAAAAACATGTTCTTTTTTAAATAATGGTTCCAACGTGTGAGTGCAATATATACTGTATATATATATATATATATATATAGCACCAATACATATATATACTATATATATATATATATATATATAGCACCCACACATTGGAACCTATATTTTAAAAAGAACATGTTTTTTAATATATATATATATTTATATATATATATATATATATATTGCACTGCACCCACCATGTAACTCAATTTAAGGTGGGAACCAACATTGCTATAGATTACAACCTGCATACCCTGTACTTACCATGCCTAAAGGAGGGAGGAGAAGACGACAGCCTCCACGCGGCCTCCTCTGCAAGTAACGAGAGATGGTGAAAGACCAACTCGTGAAACCAATGTCGCCACCCAATCATCGTCAAGCTGACAGACCAAGGCGTAAAAAGTCGGGGGGATGCAAGTCCACGCCAGGACGGGTATCCATCCCGACGGTCGACCACCAAGGTCTGGCAGTGCTCCAGCTAAACGTAGAGGGCCTCACCAACGCCAAACTCGAGATCATAAGTCACCTCGCCGACTCCCACAAGGTTGCAGCTGTCCTCCTACAGGAAACCCACTGTATGGTTGAAGACACCCTCAAGCTGCCCGGGTTCCACCTAGCTGGTTCCATCCTCAGCAGACATCATGGTATTGCGACCTTTGTGAGGTCTGATCTGGGGTGGACAGCCACTGGCCAATCTCCACCAAGTGCCAGCGTTGAGTGGCTGTCCACCAAGATACAGGCAACAACTGTTGTAAATGTGTACAAGCCTCCACCATCTACACTGACCGTGTCGGCCCTCCCGCTTGCCCAGGCACCCGCCATCTATGCAGGGGACTTTAACTGCCAGCACACTGACTGGGGATACT
Organism: Muraenolepis orangiensis; assembly: GCA_027704905.1. Classification (NCBI taxonomy): domain Eukaryota; kingdom Metazoa; phylum Chordata; class Actinopteri; order Gadiformes; family Muraenolepididae; genus Muraenolepis; species Muraenolepis orangiensis. The sequence goes on from CM051001.1 coordinate 25,145,371, forward strand.
CCCACACTACACCAGACAGAGAGACGCTGTGTGAGTGGGCCTCCAACGCCAATGCTCAGCTCCTGTTCGACCCCAAAGAGCCACCAAGTTTCCACTCTTCAAGATGGAACACCTTCACCAACCCAGACCTCGCATTTGCTGTATGCCACAACAGCGACCCAATTCCGGAGAGACAGGTCATCGATAGGTTCCCCCGGTCACACCACCGACCGTCTGTCATCAAAGCTCCCTCACTGGTGCAGCCGGTAGAGGGTAAACCTGTCCGTAGGTGGAACTTCCGGAAGGCCAACTGGCAGGCATTCACCACGGAGACAGAGAGAACATCAGCCTGTCTCCCGGACCCAGACATTGCTGATGTGGACTCAGCATATGCAGCCTACTGCGAAGTTCTCCTAAGTGCAGCAAAGAAGACGATCCCTCGCGGCTACAATGCGAGCTACATCCCGGGCTGGGACGAAGAGTGCAACCACCTACTGTGTGAACATCAGCAGGCTGGCTCAAGGGAGGATGTGGAAGCGACTGCAACGGCACTACTCCACAAGCTGGACGCCACCCGAAGGGCCAGATGGACTGAAACCGTTGAGTCAATCGATTTCACCCATTCCAGCCGTAAGGCGTGGCAGACCATCAACCAGCTCACTGGCAGGAAAACAACACCCCCCAAGTGCCCTGTGACAGCAGATGCCATTGCAGCCCAGCTCCTGAAGAACAGCCAATTCCAAGGTTCAGATAAGAACTTCGCCCGCTCTACACTGTGCGAGATATCTTCCCTCTCTAGGGCATCCAGTGTCGATGTTGACATGTCCGGACAGTTTTCAACAGCTGAACTTAGGGCGGCCATCGGCAACCTTAGGCAAGGCAAGTCCCCGGGGCATGACAACATCCACCCAGAGTTCGTGACCCACCAGAGTGAGACAACATCTGCCTGGCTGTGCTCTTTTTTCTCATCCTGCTTCCAGAGGTCCAAACTGCCGAAGACCTGGCGCCGTGCTGCTGTTATTGCCCTGCTGAAACCAGGCAAAACTGCGGAAGACCCTAAGGCCTACAGACCCATCTCGCTGCTCTGCGTCCCATTCAAGATACTGGAGAGGATGATCCTCAGCCGCATAGAGCCAGTAGTGGACCCACAGCTTCCAGGACAGGCTGGTTTCCGGCGGGGCAGGTCAACAGTAGATCAGGTAACCCTGCTCACCCAGGACATCGAGGACAGCTTTCAGGCCAAAGAGAAAGTTGGGGTTGTGTTGCTTGACCTAACAGCCGCATATGACACCGTCTGGCACCGTGGACTTCACCTGAAGCTGCTGAGGACTATCCCAGACCGGCATATGGTGAAGTTCATAATGGAGATGCTGTCCAACCGCAGCTTCATCCTCCGAACCAGCGATGGCCAGCGAAGCAGACTGAGGAGATTGAGAAACGGGGTGCCACAGGGGTCTGTCCTCTCACCACTGCTGTTCAATATTTACATCCACGACCTCCCGGAGACAACATCCAGACAATATGGTTACGCGGATGATCTGGCCATCATGTTGCGTCGAACAACATGGTCAGCGGTGGAACAGGGTCTCAACCAGGACATGAGCATCTTGGCTGCCTACCTGCGCAAGTGGCGTCTGCAGCTCAGTACTGGGAAGACTGTGTCGGCCGCATACCACCTGTGCAACGGAGAGGCCAAAAGGGAACTGTCGGTGTCCGTCGACAACAAGCGTCTGGAGCACCAACTAGCCCCCAAGTACCTCGGTGTTCGGCTGGACAGGACACTGTCCTACAAACGGCACCTTGAGGAAGTGAGAGCCAAAGTGACAGCAAGGGTCTCGCTTATCCGCCGCCTTGCTGGCACAACCTGGGGTGCCTCCGCCAGGACACTACGAATCTCCACACAAGCCCTGGTGTTCTCTGCTGCCGAATACTGCGCCCCAGTCTGGAGTAGAAGCCCACATGTGAAGAAGGTTGATCCTATCATCAACAATGCCCTTCGGATCATAACCGGTTGCCTAAAGCCCACCCCCGTGTCCTACCTGCCAGTCCTAGCGGGAATTGCCCCGGCCGGTCTCCGACGAGAGGCCGCTATCCTCGCACTTGCAAGGAAAGCCCAAGAACATGACTGGCATATCCTGCATGAAACAACAACAAAGGCAGCGCCCCCAAGCAGACTCAAGTCCCGTCACCCCTACAACAGGACAGCACAAGAGATGCTTGGTTCCATCCCTGAGGACCTGTCTACAAGGGCATGGCTAGCAACTTCCTGGAAGCAGGAATGGGAGTCGGCTGAGCCCACACGTCTGCACCATCACATCCAAGATCCGGGAGATGGAGTCGAAGGAGAACATCTACCACGCCGGCATTGGACCCTGCTGAACCGCCTCCGTACTGGGGTTGGTCGCTTCAAAGCGTCCATGAAGGAGTGGGGCCTGGCAGACAGCGCAGTATGTGAGTGTGGCGAGCCTGAGCAGACTGCCGACCACATAATCACCACCTGTCCTCTGTACAGACCTCCTTCAGAGGCTGGCCTCTTCCATGTGGGACCAGAGACGAGAGCGTGGCTTTGTGACACTGAGCTGGACATATGATGATGATACACGAAAGAGAGAAAGAAGAGAGAGAGACCATGCCTAAAAACATGGAAGAGGAGTATATTAGATTAAAATGAACCATATACATGAGTTGTGTTTACATTTAGTTTTATCCTGCTATATGTGTATGTATTTCCTGGGATGAAAGGGTAAGCTTGCACCTTGAGAAGCTGTAATGCTGGTCGAACACAATTGCCAGGAAGAAGACTTAACATTTTAAAGACTTTTGTCAACATGTGGTTACACCGAAACACGAGACATCTAGGGTGGGTGAATTCAGTCCACCATGGACACAGCCCTAAACTAGCATCCAGCATGAAGTCTTCTGATGAGGTGAAGTTCAGAAGCCTACAGTATCTGTGACAATACACTGCCAGCTGGCTGGACCTTTGTTCTGAAGTAAACCCTCAGATGTTCCCTGTGGGTGACACAGAAGTCCGATTCTGCTCTGCTTAATGGCAAACGTAATTAATTAATGCTGTAATCATGGAATAGACCAAGTAGTCCAATATTAACTACAGTATACCTTCTCTAATTTTCTCCCAAACGTCCAAATAATTGCTCATGGGGGTTGATTCCAGTGCGAAACACTCATGGTTACACTCAGTAGGCCATACATACCCTGCAATCATAGAGTAGGTACCAAGTAGTTAAAAAATAACTACAGAATTGTTACTTCCTTATTCCATACCTTTACATATGTTTCCCCAGTACCTAAGTAACCATTATGATTTTACAATATGATATTATTACATATTGATGCAAAATATATTTATATTCTTCAATATTGTGTGTGAATGAAACACACCACATACACACACACACATACACACACATACGCACACAGACACAAACATTTAGTATCACTAGTATGTTTCAGACTCAGATATAGATTCCATAATTGCTATGTATTACATTCTCAATAGAGAAAATTATGTACAGACAACAGTCTTTGGCTGTACAGGTCAGCTCAATCAGTTGAGGGCAACATAACTGAAATAGCTGTGGGAACACCATGTATAAGTGAATAGTAGCTTGTCTGAGAAGAGGCGTAAAATAAATACATAATAATAGTCTAAAGTCACTGTAATGGCTGAATTTTCTGGCTGTGTATGGAGTGTGGGTTGCAATAGCATGCCGAAGGGTTTGGGGAGATTCACATTCCTATCCAAACGTACGTTTGTTCACTGAGATCTTCACTGAGCAAGCTACAGAATATTTCCAATGACTTTTACCCCAGGAATTCATGTCTGCTGACTTTGGATGCCATCTACTTGCATATTTATGACAACTAATTAATGTCCATGTTTGTTAAATATTGGCCCATAATGCCCTCTGGGACAGGAAGTAGGATGAAGAAGCTTCCTAATTCCTAATGATTTAATCAGAAGAAGTGGGAGCCGACGGGGTATCGTTTCCACGGCTCTCGTGAGTTTCTCTCTTTGAGTGTCATATCCACTCAAAAATGTAGGCGATCAAAACTCTCCACCATTTCTCCATTTCTGGTCGATTTTTCCTTTTCACTATTTCTTTCCATCTCTGTAAGTTGTTCTGTCATCCCTTTGCCATGTCTCGCTAAGTGGGTTTGACTCTGTCTTTGCCTGGTCCCCATTCCTCCTCTTTTCCCTGTTAGTGTTGTAGATCTCTGTTCCCTGTGGTGTTTCATAGATATTCTCTCTCTCTCTCTCTCTCTCTCTCTCCTCTCTCTCTCTCCTCTCTCATCCTCCTCTCTCTCTCTCTCTCTCTCTCTCTCTCTCTCTCTCTCTCTCTCTCTCTCTCTCTCTCTCTCTCATTCAGAGACATAGAGATGTTTTCTCACCCTAGTGAGATACATTAGGAGCAGAGTAGAGATGATGTTATTGTATACAGCATTGTTTATATATACACGTTTCAATATACTTTAATATGCATTCCCAGGTTGATGAGGTTTCACCAGCTGGGCAAACTAGAAAAGTAGCTGAAAATTGAACATAAACATTTTCCAGCAATGTTATCAACTTAGAAAGGAGTACTCAGATTACTCATTCATTATTCATCATTCATTTCCCAATGATGTGTGTCATATAGCAATTTGGCAATAACCTTATATATTATGTATAGTGTTTTATTGATAGTATGATTTTCCACCATACTTCCAAGACATGGGGTGGTGATAAGCTCCTGATTTCCATAATACCTTAATCTTCATTTTAGCCAGCATGACTCAAATAAGCAACGGCTCCGAGGGAGAAATGTCAGGGAATAACAATGAGGCTTTTGGAAAAATGGCTCAGCCCTGTTTTCCTTCATCAGACACAACCTTAGGGCTGAATTCGGATATCGACGCATCGCCGCTCGTCATCTGTTTCTCGTCTTACGTGAACGAAAGCAACATGTGCCGTTGTCGTGACCGACAGGCATGTTCTATCCGTTTCTAGCGTCAGCCTCCATTCGTACAGACACACACACACACACACACACACACACACACAGACATATATGGCTCATGCATCATGTGGACATAATAGTCCCCGCCAAATGTTCCTGTGGCCTATGGCCCAGCCAGTCAAAATCTAACCCATTTGCACAATTATCACACAACATCAATGTCGCAAACAGAAACACTTGCAAGAGCATCCGAACGGTTCGAAAGGATCTATAGAAAGACATTTCAGATATAAAGCTACACCATAGCTCCATAGCTGTTTTTTGTTCACGTTCCAGGACCTTCAGAAGGCTTCATCATCATACAAAAAGAAAGAGTGTGAACATTTGAAGGCGTTTATTGACACCTGCACAGTGTGAGCCATCATTTCCACCGCTAACAATATCCTGCCACTGGCTGCTCAGTGCGCTGGCCCTCATCCAGGAGTGCTACCATGCTGACCTTTGCAAAATGTAACGTTTTTTAAGGTGAGAAAAAAGAGTGACAGATAATATTAGAGAGCCGGATCCAACATGGACCTACTTGCTAAACAATGCCCTTCCATTTGTTCCTCTGCTCTCAGCTTCATAAAAGAGCATCCAGGGAGAAGCTTTTGGGCTCCAGCTTTTTTTACATGTTCCAATACCGAGGTGTTTTGGATCATCATTGGCTCTTAAGGAATGCTGCTTGAAATGTATTTTAGTTTGACAAATAATCATAATCGGTTCACTGTGATATTATTCATCATTCATATCCCGACGATGTGTGTCATATAGCAATTTGGTAATAACCTTATATATTATGTATAGTGTTTTTTGATAGTATGGTTTTCCACCATACTTCCAAGACATGGGGTGGACCTGATAAGTCTCCTGAATTCCATAATACCTTAATCTTCATTTTAGCCAGCATAACTCAAATAAGCAAGTCCCAGTTCACACTTGTATAATTATCTCAACAACATCTCTGAGCAACCCCCTTTAGAGATGTTGCCAAATACGATACACTAACTCAAATGAAATTGAGGAATTGAGAAGTCAAAGACTCCTTCACAGAAGGAATTCTGCCTCTCATTAGATTAGATTCAAATTGATTGTCCTTGCACAGCACAAGTACAGTACATCAAAAGGAATTTGGCATCCAACAAGAGTGCAAATGTTGGAGTAAAGTGCATGGTAATATATAATGTACAGTTGTTGAATAATATGTAAAATATGTAAAAACAGTCTAAGAAACAACTTCTAAAATCAGGTCTAAAATGACTCAGAGTATGTATGAGATATGTGCAGAAGTATAGGTATATATATATATATACAAGGTAAGTATACAAGTATAAACAGGTAGTGAGCAGGGGTATGCAGTTGTATCAAAATATACATATATATATAAATGTATATACATATATATAGGTATGTAAACAATAAATATGTAAACTATAAAAATGTAAATTATAGGTAGAGGTAGGGAGCTATGATACAGTACACGGTCGTTGAATACATTGATGGTGAAAGGGTATTGTCAGCAGGGTTCAGAGTTAGTATTAGTTGTTTGGCAGCAGAGGGGGGGGGGGGGCTGTGGTAGTTCAGGGGGGGGGGGGGGGCTGTCATCGTGGTACAGATTTCAGAGAGATGACAGCTGAGGGGAAGAAGTGGTTCCTAAGCCTGCTTGACTTGGAACAAAGGCTATAGCGCCTCCCGGAGGGGAGGAGGGCAAACCGTATAAACCGGTGAGAGGTGTATTTCATTAATTGTTGTGCCTTCCTCAAACACCGTTTGTGGTGGGTAGTGTTTATTGCAGGGAGGGGTAAATCAGGGGTAATTCAACAATGCGTTGGGCGGTTTTCACCACCCTCTGCTGTGCTTTCCAGTCGGAGACAGTGCAGTTGCAGTACCACACTGTGATGCAGTTGGTGAGGCTACTTTCGATGGCACACCGGTAAAAGTTCACCTCAGGAAGACGAGACGCTGGTGAGCCTTCTTTACCAGTGAGGCCGTGTTGAGGGACCAAGAGAGGTCCTTGGAGATGTTGCACCCTGTTGATGAGGATGGGGGCATGCGCGCCAGCTCTGGTCTTTCTGAAGTCCACGATCAGCTCCTTGGTCTTCTTGGTGTTGAGGGCCAGGTTGTTGTCAGTGCACCACGCCACCAGGTGCTGTACCTCCTCCCTGTAGGCTGCCTCATCGTTGTTCTTGCCCACCACCGTTGTGTCGACTGCAAACTTGTTGATGGTATTTGTACCATGTACAGGAGTGCAGTCGTGGGTGAAGAGGGAGTAGAGGAGATGGCTCAGCACACAGCCCTGGTGGATGCCGGTTTTAAGGGTGAGGGTGGAGGAGAGTGAGTGGTACTACACTCTTGTTGCTCTCCTCTCCCCTACTATAATAAATAGCGGCATCATTTATTGGTCCATAAGTTAGAATTCACCCTTTGGCTGTAATTAGTGAACATTTGAGATTGTTAGGCCTCACACGGTTCCTCTATGGCTTCTGAGGGAAGAAAAATATGACAATCCAGGGCTCTTTCTGAGTGGTTTTTTTCTTCTAGTGCACTGTGACAAGGGATTACAATGTTTTATTTAATTAGCTGTATCAGGGTGCAGTGCAATTCATCGAGGGCACAACAGTATGGACGGCACATGCTTGTTTAAAGAGTGCATTCAATTAAAATAGACTTTTCATTTTCTTAGCTCATGATCACAGGCCTATACTCTTCACGTATTCAACAAAGTAATACAAATAAATAATAATAAGTTAGTTATATTATGTAAGTTCCTCAACAGCCTATAGCAATGTGTTGTGATGACTTTAGTTTGTCCATGAAGGCAGGATTTAAATGTCTAATAATAATGTATAAAGCCTGCTGTACTTAGACATAGGTCATGTTATGGAAATGTGATACATTTGGATGTGTTATGTGACGTTATGTCTTGGGTTTTACAGGATTTGTTGGAGAGAGGTTGGACGGTCTGAAAGAAACCAATGACCATATATTTAGAAGTAGATGAACCGCATGATGAAATCATGTCAAAAGTCAATCAACGTATAAAATAAATATATTTGAAAAGTCAAGCCAAGTCACTTTTAGCAGTCCTAAATCACATTTTCAACGACTGAAACCCTAACCCCAAGTCCTTTGATTATCCAGGAAGAAACATGGAGCAAGAACACAGAAGAGGGACCCCTCCATCCAGGACGTGAGTGTCTGGCACCTTTCTCAACCCTCAATGAAAACCACCAGGAGGGTGGACCCTGTCTACTATAGCGTGTGGTCTAGCAGATGGTCTCAGATGAATCACTAGCTAGAGGACGCAGAACACAAAGCGAAGAGACTTGTTTAATGGAGACGCGGGAGGTCTAATTCAAGTTATTCATCAAAAGGGGTTCAAGGCTGTGCATGCTGACCACGACCTCGGCTGCAATAGCCAGCAATAACTTAGTTTTGACTTGACAGCCACTAGCTTTGCATGGCAATAAGGGAGGAAAAGGATGCGTGTCCTCTTGTAATGTTTTGGTTTTGGTTAGTCCAATCAAATGCAATCAATGCTCTTTTCTAAGTCTGAATGACATAAACATCCACACCTAATTAATAAAAAACGAATTAAAAGTGGCTTATTTTTTAAGTCAAAAATGTACTTGCTTACTAACTTCTGCATGCCTGGGTGAATGGCATTTATCTATATGCAGGATCCACTCCTGTGATGGAAATACATCCCTTGCATGCATGATATAGGATTTATAGCGTAAACCTCCTTTTGATTAGAACCAGTTGCACACAAATCAATATTCATACTGTGATGGAAAACAGGATTATGGATTTGTTCCAGAGCTCTTTGCACATACCACAAGTGAGCAGCATTAGAAATGCTTGATGGAATATTATTTTTCTCTATGAATACCATTAGGTTACGTTGTTTTAATTCATGCACACTCTGGGCTTGTCAATCAAGAGTCCTGTCTGGGTTGTTAACGCTTACTAATGTACATTATAACTGAAGTGCTTTATTTCCTATTGGACTGCCAGAAAAATGTGACCCTGACTCAAAATGTTCCCATATAAGTGTTCAGTCAACGCAAGTATTTGACATATTCAACAGCTCTTGGCAAACTTCATCCAGAAACACCTACATACATTTTTCGTATTTTTCTCAGAGATTTCTTGGTGTTATAAAAGTGGAACATTTTAACCTGCTTTGTGTAATTTCAATGTGGGAAGTATACGAAAGTGAACAATGACGACCTTTGCTCCATGTTGCCGTCACTAGCCTTTTCCTTGCTACTTTTGTCCACGTTTTGCATCATCTTAAGCCGCCATCTTACCCCAACTCCATCATTAACTCAAATGTGAGTTCTATTCAGTGCGTAGCAGTGATGATCAACTCACAGCACCACCTCTCCTCTCCCCTCCTCCCTCTCCCCCCGCTTAGCAGTGATGACACTCACCTCAGCTCATTCAGAGATAATGGAAAAGTAATTGTTCTCTGCTTCTCACTTTCTTCCTCATACCATACCATGCTTCTTGGGATGCGGCATAGTTATTGAACCCCGTTCAAGGTCAAAGGTCATTTGTCTTGTTAACCAACTTTGAGGGACTTATGAGAACCATTCTGTCCTCTAGCTCTCTAGCTGTGCCACAGTAACTCTGTATTCATTCTCTCTCTGTACTCCTCACTTGGGTTTCACAGTGAGCTAATACGATCCTCTTGGAACACACACACACACACACACACACACACACACACACACACACACACACACACACACACACACACACACACACACACACACACACACACACACACACACACACACACACACACACACACACACACACACACACACACACACACACACACACACACACACACACATCAATGGCTTGTTTATCTCATTTGACAATGGATTGAGACACAAACACACACAGACACACACACACACAGCCTTGCCTGTGACAGGAGATAGTATCTATTATCTACACTCAGTAGGCACTTATACTTGAGGAGACAGCATGAACCGCTGTTCATTTTTCAAAAATGTATTAAACCTGTCACGCCATTGTCAGGAGCCTTTACCTCTGTCCTGCATGCATTATTCCAGACACACAAAAAGACCTGGTTTGTGCTATCTGGTCCAACTCGGCTGGTTGACACCAAGCCCGGTCCGATTGATCTTGATGCTTTACAAAAAAGGCCTGTTGTGTGTGTGTGTCTCTGCTGACACAGCCGAGCTGAGGCATCCGCATGAGCTTTTGGAGCATTCATTTTGACACACTTGATATTTCTTTCACAGTTCTTAAGCAAAACAAATCCTAAACTACGCCCCCTCCCACCCAGCCACCCACCCACCCACCCACCCACACACACACACACACACAGACACACACACACACACACACACACACACACACACACACACACACACACACACAAACTGACACCCACACACACCTATTTACTTTATTTTTTAAAAGCACAAGACAAAATTAGAGGACTTAAACATTCATTATGCTCACATTACACTAACGAGGACACTCCATCCCCACCATCTAGTTTAATAGGATGATTTGTGGGCATTGTGTCGTTACATTGATAGTACGGCTGTCTCATTATTAATGTCAATCTCACTTGTGTCTGTTGCGGGACTCACAGACGTGACAATGCCATTATCTGAATTGCTAAAGCCAAGTCACGCGGTCTAGAGCGATACATGCTTTTGAGGGGAAGGCGAAATGACACACACACACACACACACACACAGTCACCAGGACAGCATCTCCCCGTCATGCTGGTGTTTTAGGAGCCGGCCGCAGACAGAAGAGGAAAGTCAGCTGCCTCCCTGGGGGCTGAACCACAATAGTCTGCTAGCAGTCCCCTGGGTGAAAACTAAGTTTGATGCTTCCAGTTTACTTTCTGTTAGCGTCTGTGTACACACACGCCCCTCCTCTCCATCGTCTGTGTACACACACGCCCCTCCTCTCCTCCTCCCCTCCTCTCCAACTAATTGCCTTATTTATGTGTTTATGTAATGCTCCTTTTTCTATATTATATTAATATCATTTATGGTGTTTATATCTACATTTTGTCGATCTGTATTATATGTGTAGTGTGACTGCTAGTTTGCTTTAAAATTACTATATTTATTTACTTCTTCTCAGTGCCTTGCACGACCATTTTTGGAGAAGCCTTCAAAGGTCAAAGGTCACAAGCATGCCTTTGCCTCTTTTGTTCACCCTTATGAGGACATCTGTGTTGTGAGCTTCCTCCCTCTGGACCAATGAACATGCTGGGAAAGCCTGCCAAATCCCGGTCTAATGTACTGGTCTAATGTACTATAAATAGAGAATAGTCATTGTGGCTGGATCACAGCACCAAGCAGTCCAATCACTCAGCTCCACGGTAGCAGTGGGGCACACTGACGTTGACTGACATTTCACCATCAACAAAGTAAGTCCCTCCGAAAAGTGCCCTATGGAAAAGACAACAGAGATCTGTATTTAAATGAGTGATTCACGTGGTTGTGGTTGCATCATGGCCAAACATCAAAATTTCGGGATGCTTGCTCTTTGCTCGACCTTTAACCTTTTAATCGGACCATGGAGTGCATCCCCCAATCGTGCCATTCTTTTTGGGTGGTGTGAACACTCATTCACACTCTGGTACGGACCAAACTAACTCTGGTCCGCTCAAGTCACGGTCACACGTGGTGCAATTAGGAGGTGAATGCACTCATCAAAATAATAATAATAATAATATTAATAATAATAATAATAATAATAATAATAATAATAATAATACATTTTATTTATAAAGCGCTTTTCAAGATACAAAGACAGTTTACAAAATAAAAATAAAAACAGTATAATAAAAAATACTATAAAAACCATAAAAAATATGGTCAGACAACTAATAAAGCGATTGCTTGGCCACTTAACCACAAGATGTAATGAAATTATTTTGTGCTCGATTGCTGGAATTTGGATTATTTTTCATTTGTAAATCAGCAAAATGCTGATAAAACTAAATGAAATGTGTTAACATTGTTTGGTTTGCTTGACGCAGTCCAGTGTGGGCTATGTTTGGGCTATGTAGTCCAGTTTGGGCTATGTTATATTATATATACTACATTGAAATGGCATAAACCTGGTTGAAAACTGGCAAAAGAAAAAGTGTGAAAATTTCCTCCATTTGCCTCACGGAAGAAAATCCTCCACAGCTTCTGCCTGCCTATGTGAAGTATATAATACGTTATGTGTAGGTGTGTATATATATATGTACACACACAAACACACTCATCCTTGTATTTAGAACTTCCTTTGTCCCGCTGTACATCGTCGGTGTGTTTTGGACCAAGGAACACGGCGCCAAGTTTGGTTGAGCACAAGATGGATGCTCTTAAATCACAGAGGGACTCTGTTCTCAGAGGGAGAACCAGTTGTGTAGAGAACTCCTCTACCTCCCTCCCAGGAGAGCTAAATACTTTTTTTGCTCGGTTCGACGTGAACGGCAGCCCGCCGAAGCCAGCGCTGCCTGAGGAGATCAGCCTGCTGAACATCTTGGAGGCGGGTGTGCGCCGCACCTTCAAGTGGTTGAACATCTGTAAGGCGGCAGGCCCCGACGACATCCCGGGCCACATCCTCAGAGCATGCGCAGACCAGTTGGCAGGAGTCTTTGCAGACATCTTCAACCTCTCCCTGTCCCAGGCTGTTGTTCCCACAGTCTTCAAGATGTCCACCATCGTGCCTGTCCCTAAACAACCCAAGGTAACATGCCTGAATGACTATAGACCTGTAGCCCTCACCTCGATTGTCAGCAAATGCTTCGAGAGGTTGGTCAAGGACTTTATTTGCTCTGTGTTACCTGCCACGCTGGACCCATGGCAATTTGCATATCGTCATATCATATATCATATATTTGCATATCATATGGCCCTCCACACTGCCCTTTCCCACCTTGAGGGAAATAACTGTTATGTGTGAATGCTGTTTGTGGACTACAGCTCAGCGTTCAACACGATAGTTCCTGCCAAGCTCGACACCAAGCTTAGAGGTCTAGGCGTGCCCCCATCCACGCGCAGCTGGATACTGGACCTCCTGTCGGACCGCCGCCAGGTGGTGAGGATGGGCAGCACCACCTCAGAGCCACTGACCCTCAACACGGGAGCCCCCCAGGGATGCGTACTGAGCCCTCTCCTCTACTCCCTCTACACCCACGACTGCATGGCTATGCACAGCTCCAACGTAATCATCAAGTTTGCTGACGACACGACAGTGATGGGCCTGATCGCCGGCGACGACGAGACAGCCTACAGGGAGGAGGTTGGATCACTGGAGCAGTGGTGCCAGGAGAACAGCCTCGCCCTCAACGTCAAGAAGACCAAGAAGCTGATCGTGGACTACAGGAAGCAGAGAGGAGAGCATGGCCCTATCTCCATCGACGGTGTTGCAGTAGAGAGGGTCAGCAGCTTCAAGTTCCTCGGCGTGCACATCTCCGAGGGCCTCACATGGTCCACGCACACTACACACGTGGTGAAAAGGGCCCAACAACACCTGTATTTTCTCAGGCGTCTGAGGAAATTCAGCATGGGCCCCCGCATCCTGAGAACATTCTTCACCGGCACAATTGAGATTGTTCTTACAGGGTGTATCACCGCCTGATACGGGAACTGCACCGCACTCGAGCACAGAGCGCTTCAAAGGGTGGTGCGGACGGCCCTGTATATCGTTGGAGGTGAGCTCCCCTCCCTCCTGGATATATACAACCAGCGGTACGTGGCCAAGGCCAAACGCATCATAAAAGACAATGCCCACCCCAGCCACGTACTGAACAAGGGTGTATAGCATATAACAATGTATGTTTTATTACATTGATTTACATATATATATATATAGCTCTTTTTTTTTGCTAACATATTGAATTTCATATATGCATATATGCTTTTATATTTTTATATATTTAACTTTACACAGTTTGTTCTTTTTACTTCTTTTTTATTCTATTATTTTTATTTTTATAACTGCTGTCTGTCGTCGGGTATTGCACACAAGATTTTCACCCATTGCTTATACTTATCTCTCTCTCTCTCTCTCTCTCTCTCTCTCTCTCTCTCTCTCTCTCTCTCTCTCTCTCTCGCTCTCTCTCTCTCTCTCTCTCTCTGCCATTGTAATAAAGCTATTTCGCCTCAGTGAACCCCTTAATTGCTTCAACTCATGCATGGTTTTGAATTCCATTAGGCAGTCAGGATACAGATGTGTGTTGTGTACGGGAACGATTCTTGTACGGGGCGGAAAAGCAAGAAAGCAAAAGAAAAATGGATTACATCTGAACAATAATGAATCTCCCTCGGTGCTTCTAGTAATGATACGAACATAGCGCTCTTTTTCCTTGCCGTTAACATTACTGATTACCTACTACATGTCCTATTCTTCTTGGAAACGCACATACTTTACCTCCTCGTGTCCATTTAAACCTTTGTCACAAGGCTAGCAGGGCAGTGGAGATTGCTCCTGGCCTGAAATCATGTACCTTAGTCAGTAAATCGCGGTGGTTCTCATTCCCAGCGCTGCACCAACTGATTCTGCTGATTGGCACATTCAGCCAGAATGTTAGGAGGCCCCAGGAAGCAGTCCTGCATCCTCCCGGGGCAGGACTGCTTCCTATGGCCCTGGGGAGGAATATTGTAGTCTACACTAGAATTGTCACGAATGGAGCAATTTCTTCATTGTTTAGATCCAGACACTTGTTCTTCTGTCTACTGTCCATGCGCATATGCACAGTGTGGAATCTACATGGGCTTTACCAAAATTTATTTCCGTGTCTGATTCACTGTCCGCAGTCCATTTGTAGTGCTAGTTGCCATAGTGATTTTAATGTTTTCAAAGCTACATTTGCACATCATTAATTTTCATTTGCTTGGATTAGCACAGAGAAAGCCATGAAAAAATAACCCTCTTTATCTTGTTAGAATATCCACTCGCTTACAGCCTCGTATAACAGTGCAATGATAAACTTCCTTAATATATCCGCTACAAAAAAAACCATTTGATAGCTGAAAAAGTGTTGTCATTCGTCAGACTTCTGCTTCACCCGGGGGTCCAAAGCCGGCCCGGGAATGAACGGAGACAATTGCGAGGCCATTGCCAGAGATGATGGTAATAACCTCAGGTACTGCAGTCATCTATAGTTGATGTTGCTGGCCACAATGAAAGTATATTTCAAAGTCAGAATTATTCAAGCACGCTCCAAGCACTTTTACCCCCGATCTGGTCAATGCATTATGAATAGTTAGGGGGCCTCCGTTGGAGTAGTAGTCTGGACAGCTGGGGTGAGAGTTCAGGGATTAAACAACGATGCCAAATGGAGTGTGATGTCTTCAATGGTTCAACAGTTCATTTAGAAAAGGCTAAGTGCTTTCAGGAAAATACGCTTTAAAGTCTGTTCAGGCATATCCTAATAATATAATAATCTGGCATATCAGTAAATGGGGTGAGCATTCTGCATGTCTCATGACTATGGCCATGGTGTAATTACAATGGTCTTGGAGGACATTGTAAATTGGACTTTAATTTAGCGTGGACATTTTGCTTCCGCTAAGTTCACTTTAAATGAATTGTTATCCTTTGTCTAATTTCTCTCCCTCTAATGCATGATCAGAGGAATCACAACAATGGGCACAGGACTAACTTCAGCCTTTACGGAGAATACTGGTTCTGTGTCAATGGATTCATGCAGTCAGTCAGAACTTGAGCACGAGCATCCAAGTATAGACCAATGGGGGACAAGGATTTGTAGTGTTGACATTGGCTCTAATAATAGAGACACATCATAGACACATTTGTTTTACAATTTATTTTAAACCTTCGCTAATGCACACATAGTTTATAATGCACACACTCGTGCATTATGATTACAAAAATCATAATAAGACAATAAATCATCTATGATGTATGATGCAACCATGGTTCTGTGAGTAGGGACAGGGAGATTCTGTCCCTACTCACAGAACCATGGTTCTGTGAGTAGGGACAGGGAGATTCTGTCCCTACTCAGAGAACCATGGTTGCATCATACAACATCTGGGCGATGGCTATTTTTCTTATGTTGTAGATTTCTCTAATATAAAAGGATGAGGATAATCTGACTGTACACCTTTATAGTACATATGCCCATAACACCACACAGTACTTAACACCACACACGCCCAAAAAAATGCATATGTTGTCAAGCCTTGGAACTGGGTAGGGTTGTCATGAGCAGGGTGTGTCACTACATGATGTAAATTGTCTCAGATGTGAGCCATTGCCTTGATTCAGCAGCTCTGCCCCGTTGCTCTGAGGCTGCTATTTGAGGGCCCTTTCCCCCCCAAGAAACACTGCAATAGCATTGAGTGCAGTGTGTGAGCCAGCGCTACACTTGCACAGTCACCTGATACTTTGTTATAGAAAGTCCCCATGTTACATTGTGAGTATACAACACCTCCTGGAATTTGATTATATTCGATTAGATTAGATAAGATTAAAATGTATTGTCATTGCACAGCACAAGTACAGTACAGCGAAAATAAGTTGGCATCTAACCAGAGTGCAAATGTAAAAGTAACGTGCGTAGTTATATACAATGTACAGTGGTTAAATAGGATGTAAAAACGGTTTACTACGTATAAAAACAGGTATAAAAACAGATATAAAAAAGTATAAAAAACTGGTGTGTATACAGTATAATAGAATGTATGACATATGTGCAGATTTATGTATATATATATATATATATATATATATATATATATACAGGTAATGCAATGGAATGCAAGGTGAGTCAGAATAAATAGTTTAGGGACAGTTAAGGTGTCGGTTACGGTAAGGTGTCGGTTACGGTTAAGGACAGTTGGTGACAGTTGGTGTTCACAATTAGAGTCAATTGGCTTTAGAGCTTTCCTGGCCAACTAGTCAGCTATGAACTATGGCCACTCTAGAGTTTAGGAGTGTTCAAAGCAAGCTAAATGTGTGTGAATGGCTCACTGCTTAACTCATAGTTTCGGCTAGTCATGGAAGTGTTGCGTCCTCAAAAGTCACCCCTTATACTGCATAATAGAGTCCATTTGGCGTTCCCTAATTGGAACTAAGTGAGCCACCATTAGTCCTTGATGGTAGTTCATCATCATAGAAGCCGCCTTTGGTTCTCATGGTCACACAATCTGATTAGTTTACCTCCTTCATTAGATGCAGGTCTCACCACATAATGACAGGGGGGAAGTTGATTAGTCGTTTGGATCCCAGCTCACAATTAAAAGCATGGGGGGGTTTATCTGCCCTCTGGGGCTGCGTTTACTGTATATATGCATCATGCAAGCACCCGCGCACACACACACACACAAACACACACACACACACACACACACACACACACACACACACACACACACACACACACACACACACACACACACACACACACACACACACACACACACACACACACACACACACACACACACACACACACACACATCCACACACACACACACACACACACACACACACACACACACACACACACACACACACACACACACACACACACACACACACACACATTGTGAACATTGCAATAAATGTTAAATGTATTAAGGACTTCTATGAATACATACAAATGCATTCTATCAAATCAATTCAAATGCCTTCTACATAAGTACACACAAAACAACTACACAACTGTTGTGAATCCTTTCAACAAATGAATGACCTATTATTTTTTCCAGTAAACTTTTCAGGAAGTAATTATTTCATAGCTTCCCCTTCTTATCATCATTTTTCTGCACGCCAATCAACACTATTTCTACCTCACTTTAGCCGTGACATTGCAGGGAGCTTCGAGCCTTTATCCTTTAATGTATCTGCTTTCCTCTCCAGATGCTGCGGAGCATTTTCTTTCCTTTAAAATGGCAACAAATTGATTTTCCCTCCCCTTCGTCAGTGGATTTTAGGTGGTATCCTAAAGCTGCTGGCAACCCCAACCTAGCCATTGTGCAGGAGTCACTGCAGAAATAGAACGACTTGGACTGAGTCCCCCCCCCCCCCCCCCCCATCTTGCTCATTAGGAAAGGATGCACCAAGAACACACAGAAATGGCTGCTATACAAGGCTGGCTGGCTCCTGGCTCACTCAAAAATAACCAGAGCAACACTATTTCCAACCTGCCTCCCCTGCCGCTTTGCTGGCGACCAACGCACATTTCAGCCTGGTTTTCCGCTCTTTTCTGCTCTCTGTTTACAACTCTCAAATATACCTTTGAAGCAGCTTCAAAAGAAAGTTCATCTTGGCTGAGCTAGTGCAGTGGCTTGGCTAGCGTTTTTGTCATGCGTGGTGTCAGCCCTGTTCTTCTTTAGGTGTTGAACACCAGTGTGAGTGACCCACCGCGTGTTAGTACAGAGATTAGGAGAAGTTAGGTGTCCACCTCGCCTATGCCCCCCCACCACAGAGTGCAGAGCTGACAGATACATTGTGTATTTGCAATTGGAGCATAGCTTTATATATCCGTTAATCTACATATATGTCTTTAAAGTGCTCCCAGTCCTCACTCACCACTGACCTTTCAAACTGACCCACACACTTGGTGGTGGTTGGCTGGGGCCTTTCTGTACTCAATTCAATTATTATTTACTGTTATCAAGCTCTATGTTCTGCAAGTGTTCACACTGTGTTATATGACGTTATAATCCTGACACGGGCCTCCACCAGGGCCTTGGCCTCTGCCCGAAGTGCTTAACTTGGAAACATTTTAGTTTGACTGATTTAGTGGTGGTCTGGGCCTGAGTGGCAAGCAAATGAGCATTGCTGCCGGTAGCAGCAAGACAGTGTTTGACTAGGCTTTCTGAAAAGGTGACTGAAAGGGCTCATGTCACTCAGACATTGTATTATTCACCCATTAACTGATTAACTATTAATAATTGATTGTTAACTTTTTTTGGCGTAATGCAAATTAATATATTTGAATACCAGGACATTTGTTATTTAAGTATTTCAAAAAATAACTTGTAGCAATGGACTGCAGGTCGGACTTTGACTTTGCGATCACCAGTTGTGTATAGTGGTCATAAGTTCCGAATACAACTCACACGCAACTAATAGGTTTTATAGGTTTGAAGTACGCAACAAGCACGCAGGTGATCGCAGACACACGCAGAGTAAGTTCGGAAATTGAACGTTCAATAATTCTCTGTGAATGCCTGCGATCAATTTATACGCAACAGGTACGCTACGCACGCAACACGATCGCAACAGGTACGCAACTCATAAGTTATGAACGCAGGTCCAAATTTGAGGTATCTGGCCAGGTTTTGGGGTCACTTTTATCTGATTTCTTGGTAGTGTTGAACTTTCCTGACTAGCTTCCAGACCGTAGTCGAGGAATGCAGGGGATATTCATCCAGGGCCGAAGCACTGGCTTCGGGTTCAATAACACACTTAATGAACAGACAGGCAGGGTTTACTTCCGAGAGGGTTGGATTTATTGACAACTTATTCTAGACAGGTGTACATTGCTACTACTCCCGTTCACTTCCAGACACACACACACGCCACGCCCCCTCTCTCTTAAAGGGGTAGGCAGCCTTGCCCTACATGAACCTACTGGTATAACAGTAGCTTTCCCCATGTTGACTCTTCGATGACGAAATCAGAAGGAAACACTGAATCGGCTCCGCTTTTATAGGTTTTCATCACGTGACCGATATTTGCAACTAGCACGCAGGTCAAACGCAACTTGTACGTTTTGAACGCAACTCACACGCAACCCACGCGCAACCCACACGCAACTCACACGCAACCCACACGCAACCCACACGCAACCCATAGGTCGAATTGGTTACAAATTGACAAAATTGTTGATTTGGGTTGCGTTTGGTGCGTATACAAATATTTTTGTATACGCATAGGTTTCAGCATACGCTATGGTGTGAGGGCACCATAAGATGGATGAAGATGCTCATCTCGGGTCATGTGTGTTGGTCATAAATTGGTCACAATCCTTATCCTACAAATAATCGTCCATGGATAATGACCAGATTACCTCATGACCAGGGGTAATCAGGGGAATCCTATTTTGGTATTATCCTATTATTGGCCATCTGATCCAGATACCACAGCTCCTACTGTCGCCTCCCAGTACCCCACACAACAACAAGATCATCTGGGATACAGGTTCTGATTACTTAGTAAAATTGTGCTTTGTTTTATCATGTTTAAAAGTGAAGAAATTTGAAAAAAAACAATGCTGGTATAATAGAGGGAAATTTATCGTTTTCATATACTTTCCACATGAAGTATTTCTTTAAGTGTCTGATGCCCTTCTCCACCTTACCCCCTATACATTTACATTTACATTTACATTTAGGGCATTTGGCAGACGCTTTTATCCAAAGCGACTGACAAGGAGTACATTTGTTGAAGTAGACAATAGCATAACGCTGAGGTACGCAAACATAAAAATACAGCAGTTCACAAGCATTCATATTAACAAGATGAATAACACAATTTGGTACTGCCAGGTCACCTGCTTAAGTAGCTGTGATAAGAGCGTGTTATCAACATTAAGGATATACACTTGCTAGAATATACAACATGCTAAGAGCTATTAATGTCAGGACTTAAGCAAGTTAGGGGTTAACAAAGGAGAAGGAGGGTTCATGGAGAGTCCAGGTGGACTCTGAACAGGTGGGTCTTGAGTCTCTTGCGGAAGCTGGCGAGGGACTCTGCCGTCCTGACATGAGACGGCAGTTCATTCCACCACTGTGGAGCCAGAGCCGTATACAACCTTCTTTTCTGCTTCTACCAAATATCAAGTAAAAAACTGCAGGCAAGAAGTAGAACCGATATATATATTTTTTATATTTTTACTTTTTCTCGTTTGTACGCTTGTAAAGAGGTAGTTCCCGGACTCCGTGTAGAGGGGATTCATCATAGAGATAAGCATGTGGGCCGCACTGCTGCTACAGGACGTTAAAAGGCCGACACCAAATCTGTGTGTGATGTATAGATCGCTTATGCTAAAGTTTGTATGATTAATCCAGTGCAGCAGAACCCCATTGGCCCCCTGTGTTGTGTGTGTGTGTGTCTCTCTCTCTCTCTCTCTCTCTCTCCTCTCTCTCTCTCTCTCTCTCTCTCTCTCTCTCTCTCTCTCTCTCTCTCTACTGTGCTGCTGGTGGCTCCCTTGTACCTGCAGGGTACATATTACTGAGCTCTGAAGGTCATTATGTCCTTTTAAAGTTTCATGGTTGAACATGGTCCATATACTAAGATAAAATAAGTTGTTTAGGGTTAGGGGTTGTCCGGTGACCTTCATTATATATTTGACCTCATATTACATTTGTGCACAAATAAATTTAAAGTATTTAAACTATTAGAAATATTAGGGATATAAGGAAACTCTGTTGTATCCCCTAACAGACAATATATACATTATTTATCTGTAATCCCTAGAACCAAATGTCTGGGAATGCGTCATGTCTGGTTATGATTAATCTCTCGAACAAATTCCATCAAACATACATTTGCTATATTACGTCTACATATTATACACCCCATGGCATTGAAACGGAAACAGAAACCTGAAATACCTCTCTTTTCTTTTGCCATTAATAGTCATGAACAATGTATATTTTGCGGTCACAATTGTAATTGTGTAATTGCGTTAATGTTACAATAAGACACAATTTAAAGTCTAAGTGCATGAGAAATGTTGGTTTGGTTTGACAGACAGTGGGTCCACTGTGTTAGCGTATTCGGCTTCTGTCCTATTTCACCACCGCTTTGAAGCCTAACTCACTCTGCCTTCTGCTTGTTCAGTCAAAACATCAGCATCTACAAATGCTGCTATCAGTGACACTTCTCCACATACGGTACCTCTGTTTACCTAGAGAGAGAGGGGTGATGGGAGGTGAGGGATCTTATGTTCAACTCAAAAGAGTAACCTATTGTTAAGCGCAGGACTAGCATGCCCGAACAGAGATTCAAGTTAGACTTGGAGAATAGAGTTTATTGTGTGAATTATAGTTTGAACTTCAGGCTGGATATCAACTTGACACCCTGACTGCAGGCCAGCACTGGTAAAGTAATGTGGATTTATAAAATAAACAATCATGGACAGTCTTTATTAGTATTTATTAGGATCATTTTAACCCATCCATTTATTGTTTTCACTTATTCCTGGAGCCTATTGCGGATGATGGACATAACACACTATAAATAGGGTATTGCATTACATTGGTAAATGGACATTTATATAGCGCTTTTTTGAATTGAAGAATTTCATTGCCAACAACTGCTTCCTGTATTTGTTGTGCACATGACATATTCATATTTAGGTGTTTTTTTTCTTTATTCCTGGTTGTTTAAAGGAGCAAGGAGCCTCCAGTAGGCCAGTTGTGCTCCGAGGTCCAATCAAAGCCTCTACTGCTGAAGTAGAAGTCCCATTTTTGGAGGTTTAGTACATGTACATCACAACATACTATTTCATACATGACTTTGCTTCAAATGTTTAAACTGGACTAAATGTGTTTGACATTGTCTTATTTTATTTACCTCTCATGTATTCTATATGTGATCCACTGCTTCTATTTTACACATTGCTTTTGTATGGGATTGTATTCTTGCTTGCTGTGCTGACAAACATGAACCTCTGAGGCTACTAAAAACAATTGTTATATTTCGACCATTTGTAATAAAATCCATCCGGTGTGTCGCGGTGACATTTTCTTTCAGAAAGAGATATATAACAACTGTATACAAACACCCCAGAGCCATGGCCCTGGAGCCCCTAACTACCTTCCCACTGAAACCAAGCAGGAATCGAGCAAGCTCACCCGTTATACATATATGCATAACATCTGCTCATCAGTTATTGCACATCCAATATCCAATTTTGGCATATTTTGCATGATCCAAACGAAAAAAACCTGAAAGATCACGCGCCTTCCAACGTTTCAGTTTTAGCTCAGGTCATTCCCTCTCATCTTTTACCTTGAGAACCGAGAGGACGGCCACACTCCCGGTTACGAGCAGCTGACAAGCAAATTGAAATTAATTGATCAGCTTAGAATTGTCTTGTTGGTTGAAGGCCAAATTAATTGTTGTTCAACACTTCTCCTGGTGCTGGGCATTCTGGCCGAACCGAAAAAAGAAATACATGACGAGATAACACTTCTGCTCCACAACTGAAACCAACCAAACAGTTGAGGCTTTCTTCAACTGATGTCAACCTATAAAAAGCTCTTGTTTGCACGTTGTAAGGGATATAATGAATGGATTGGCTGGTGTGAGGTTTAGCAGGAAAGCAGAGGGATCTGTAACCTTTTGGTCAGCAACATTACAGATGCTGATTATCATGGAGAAACCCAATTACTCCCTTCACCATGACAACGCCTCTTAGGAGTTCCTTCTTTCACTGATTGGTGGTATGCTCTGTTTTCCGTAGCTTTTGTTTGATCCTAGCCTTGGTCAGTTGTACCTCCTGAGGACTCTGTTCATATAGCGAGAATGAACCCCCATGAGCATCTGAGCTTTCCCTGTGTGTATGTGTGTGTGTGTGTGTGTGTGTGTGTGTGTGTGTGTGTGTGTGTGTGTGTGTGTGTGTGTGTGTGTGTGTGTGTGTGTGTGTGTGTGTGTGTGTGTGTGTGTGTGTGTGTGTGTGTCCTCCCTGCATACATGTGTGAGGATGTTCTTATATGCCACTTGCTTTGTGATGGTGACCTGAGGGTTGTCCCCGCAGCTTCAAGTGCAGTCAATCCACTAGCAGAGGGAGTTGGTTTTCTAATAGATCAATTTGTATTGGACTTTAAAAATGTACCTGCACAGACATCGAAATATGATGTCCTCTTCATTTACACAATGAATCTTACTCACATAAAAGCTTGGTGAAGGGACATTTGCAGCAGCTATGCTGTTCTACTGTTCCCCTTCTGTGTATCAATATTCACATGAAAACCTTGAGCCTTGTTTAATCTGTCAACTGTGAATATTTTAAACCCGCCTGCTACGTGTTCCTTTGTTTTCGAGAGTCAACAATAAAGCCATTGTGAAGAAGTAAAACTAGCTGTTAAAGCCTCCGATAACAAGGCAAAAATATAAAAATTGCATACATGATTTAAAAGTTAGGTGCCTTACTGTGCAGATATTAACATTTGAGTATGAAATAACGTTCATAAACATTATAAAAACAAACAACAGCGCCATGGTCAGGAGTTTGTGGGAGGGTCACTGGCAGGCTTGATTGACATCTACCTGCCCACGCCACCTTTAAATAATTGTAAAACAAAGCTAAAGTATGACATGAATACACCATCAGAGAAGTATCCAAAAGTCCATATTTGCATTGCAAATTAGAATAAGTAATGAATTAATGAAT
>CM051001.1:25170736-25303236 GCA_027704905.1 Muraenolepis orangiensis
TAGAAAAGGGGGGGGGTAATTAGAACATATTCTCCGTAACATTCTCCATCACTTAACACACACGTTAGCTACCGAGAAGCTCTAAGCTAGGCAAAACACATTAGCTACAACACAGAGCCAAACAACGGTTAGAAATTTGTTACACAAATTAAACAAATACATTTGTTAATGTTACAAATTGTTAAGTTATTATTGTTAAGTTCACACCACATTAACATACCTTTTTGCTTCTTCGGGGGTTGCTATGATTAACACGAGAATCCTTATAAATATACTTATTCTAACTTTTCACGACACCACACTTTATCCTTCACCGTACTTTTTTCACTCCAACGAAAGCCGGGAGCCAAACCGGATGTTAACCTTGCTAAGTTGCCGCACAGTGTGCACACACCAAGCTTCCGTTTTTACAAAGTAAAAGTCACCATACTCAAAAGTTACAGGAAGTAAGAAAACACAGATAATTACACAGTAAACTAAAACATTGGAAATCTAAGTTCCTTTATAAAATTATAATTAGAAAACTGAATTGGATCCTTTACACTCCCATCAAAATTATGAGAATTTCCCACAATGAAATAACAAAATAATTTTCACATCTGAAATAACAAGGACCCTTTATCTATGGGCTCAGGGAGCCTCTAACAGCAGAACCAACTTCTGCACAGGACGTTCTAATATGGACAGTTTGCTAAGGCGTTCACCCTTTTTATTTAAACACTTATCTCCTACTGAGATCTTGGATTATGACACGCTCCGCGCTTTCCTGCTCACTCACTGTAGATAGAGCGGATGATTTGATCTTCTTAGCTCGTCGGATGAGGCGGGCTACAGCCTTGATGGCTCGCGACCAAGTTGAGAACTTCGATAATCGGTCAGCGAGACTTTTCGGTTCCTGCGTGGTCTCTGTTTGCAGGGTCTGTGCCTTCTTTACTTCTGGATCGCCTATGGACAGGTTCGGTGTTATGTCCTGTTGTGTAGGTATGTCCCTTTCCCAGAGAAACCTTGGTCCCGTGAACCAGTCCGATCCAAGAAGTTCGTTCACTGTTTTTCCACGAGATGCTCCATCTGCTGGGTTGTCATCCGTGGGGACGTAGTGCCATTGTTGGGGGTTGGTGCTATGGCGGATCTTCTGGATGCGGTTTGCGACAAATGTGTGAAAACGCCGCGCGTCATTGTTGATGTAGCCTAAGACCACCTTAGAGTCCGTCCAGAAGTATTCTTTACTCACGACATAGCCAAGCTCCTCTCTGAGCATGTTGCTGATGGTTACCGAGACCACCGCTGCAGTAAATTCAAGCCTTGGGATCGTAGTCAACTTTGTGGGAGAAACACGGGCCTTTCCTATTACTAGAGAGCAGTAAATCTCTCCTCCTTGGTTCTTGACTCTCAGGTACGAGCATTGACCGTATCCGCTGGTGCTCGCATCAGCGAAATGATGCAGTTCCGTTTCTACGACCTCTCCAAAGCTGGCAGGGATGTAAACTCGAGCGATGTTGATTTTCTCTAGGTTGGTCAAGTCACGTCGCCAGCTCTCCCACCGTGGTTTCAGCACCTCTGGCAGGAGGTCATCCCAGCCGGTGCCTTGGTGACACATCTCTTGAAGTATCCTTTTTCCATTGAGCACGTATGGCGCGAGGAAGCCAAGAGGGTCAAATATGGAGGCTACCGTGGATAATATGCCTCTACGTGTCTCTGGCTGGTCTTTCAGATCGTTATTGAATCTGAAGCTGTCTTCTTCTATATTCCAGTGTATCCCTAGCGCTCGTTCCAGTGGCATGTCCTGGAAGGTGAGGTTCTTTGACCCAGTGTCTATTGCGCACTCTGATGGAGGCATACTCTGTAGGACAGCAGGACTGTTTGATAGAAACTTGTGAAGGCGGAGACCGCCTTTGGCGCAAATCTCCTTTGCCTCTTGTGCCAACTGAATGGCCTTTTCCACTGTGTCCGTGCTTGTGACTCCGTCGTCCACATAGAAATCTCTGGCGATGAACTGGGATCCTGCTGGATATGATTGCCTGTTTTCCTTTGCCAGGTATTTCAGGCCATAGTTCGCGCAGCCAGGGGATGACGCCGCTCCGAAGAGATGTACTTTCATCCGATAGTCTTGTGGTGGTGTGCTTGTATCACCATTTTTCCACCAAAGGAAACGAAGATAATCGCGGTCATCCTCTTGGACATGGAACTGGTGGAACATTTTCTCGATGTCACACATAAGAGCGATAGGATGTTGTCTAAATCGTATGAGGACGCCCGTCAGGTTGTTCATCATGTCGGGTCCTGTCAGGAGATGTTCGTTCAGACTAGTGCCGCCGTACTTAGCGGAGCAATCGAACACTACACGCAGTTTTCCAGGCTTTTTAGGGTGGTAGATGCCATGATGTGGAATGTACCATCGTTCACCGTGAGTACCATCTTCGTGTACCTCTTCTACATCACCTCTTTCTATAATGTCTGCCATGTATGCTGTGTAGTCTTTCTTGTACCTTTCATCTCTGCTGAGCTTCCGTTGTAGATGACTGAGCCTGATCTCGGCGAGTTTTCTATTATAAGGTAGGAGAGGCCGTTGCTTAAAGGGGAGAGGCATCTCATAGTGTCCTTGGTCATTCTCCTTTATTCCTTCTTTGAGTTTGCTCAGGAACATGAGATCCTCTTGTGAGACCGTCTTGTCCTCTCCTTTGGTGTCCTTGAAATCTGACTCCAAGGCGCTTATCACATCCCTCGGAGTTGCGGGAGGGAGTTCCTTGACCGTGACTCTGTGACATAGGCCGCGTTCCGTTTCACCGTGGGAGGCTGATGAGCCGCCAACTATGCTCCATCCTAGATCTGTGAGGATGGCGTAGGACTCGTCGTCTTTTCCTGTTAATACCTTTCTTGGCGTAAGCGCTCTGGGACAGTTGTATCCAATCAGGAGTCCTACGTCGCAGCTGAGAAGAGGTGACATTTCATCTGCGATCGAATTCAGGTGAGGCCATCATCTTGCTGTCTCATGAGTAGGTATGTGATTACGGTTCACGGGGATGCAGTCCTTTGTGTATGCGGGAGGAAGATCAATGTGAGCGCTGGAATGATAGCCTCTCACACGGAGTCCAGACACTCTTTCACTTTTCATAATAACGCTCTCTCCGAGCATGGTGGTAAGTTTCAGTTTTACAGGACAGGCTTGAACTTGTAATTTGTTACTCACTTCGCTGTCGACGAAGGTGCTGTCACTTTGGGTGTCTAGTAATGCGTAGACAAGCTGTTCCTTTGCTGGATTTCTGGCAGAGGACACCCAGACAGGTACGATCATAGAAGTGCTGTCTGACTGGCCTCCCGTGGAGACCTTGTGTGAGATGGCTGTCGTGGTTTCATTGGCAGTGTTTGCCGCTGCAGCCGGTTCTTCAGTAGATCTTTCACGCTTCCTGTAACTTTCGTCGTGGAGACAGGTAGGGTGCCTTCCTTTGCACGTGTCACAGGCATGGCGGTGACGGCAATCTTTGGCGCCGTGGCCCGGTTTCAGACAACTGTAACACAGCCTATTGTCCTTTACATATGCTCGCCGCTCCTCCAGAGATTTGTCCTTGAAGCTTGAGCACTTTGGGAGTTGGTGTCTTTCCTCTTTACACCACATGCACGGGGAGTTTCCTGTTCCTTTTCCCTGTGCGTCGTTGTTTACGGCGGTCTGAGTACTGAGGACGTTTACTTTACTTCCTTTCCTTTCCTTTGAGAATACTCTTTCATGAGTTGAAGTGTTTGACTGGAGAGCATATAGGGAGGTGACTGGGTTGCATGATATCTCTGCTTCCATCGACACAAAGCCGGAAAACTCTTTGAAAGTGGGAAAGTCTTTACCTTCCATGAGGGCCTTTGTAACTTGACGGTTCCATCGGGATGCGAGCCAGTCAGGGATCTTTTGTATGAGTTTCTGGTTTTCTTCACAGTCACTGAGGATTTCTAGTCCCTTCACGTGAGGCGTAGCTTGGAGGCAGGCGTATGCTCTTAAACCTTCAGCATCTTTAGGCTGTATTTTCGGCCATTTTGATAGTTTATCCCTAAAGGCTCTCTGGACGATGAATGGTTGACCGTAGCATTTGATAAGCTTTTCCCATGCATCTCTGTATGCCTCGTCGTCGCTTCTATAGAATGTGCCTTCAAGGCATTTTTGTGCGGGGCCACTTATGTATTGCTTTAAATAAAACAATTTATCAGCAGAAGAGATGCCTTTACTATCTACTAGTGACATGAAAGAAGCCTTCCATTCTAGGAAGAGCAGTGGGTCTCCACTGAACACTACTGGGTTAGGCGCTGGTAGTCTGTTTATGGCTATACTGTCTTGGATTGCTTTGGCCAGACAGGTCACGTCACTAGATGGCGCTGAAGTAACAGCGTGTGCATTCTGTTGAGTTAGACTGGTGGGGAGAATGTGAGCTGATGTGACAGCTTGTGGGTTCTGAAACAGACTTGAGGGGAGCTGAATGTAGTTTCGTTCTATGAGCTGTTCATCATATTCCTAGACGTTCTGTTTGATCTCTCTGTCATAAGTCTGGAGTTTGACGCGAGCAGTCTCCAGGTTCCCTTTTACTTGTAGTCGCTGTAATTCAACCCTCTGCCGGTCTAGTTCCTTGTTATGCTGTTCTTCCATTAGTCTTATTTTTTCCTTTTGCTCTATTTCTTCTTCCATTAATTTGTATTGAACTTCCTTAGCGGCGAGCTCTGCGACTGCATCTGCTCTCTTGGCTGCTATACTCAGTGATGCTGAGTGACGACTTGAGTGTTGTGATTGAGAGGCAGTGCTGTAAATAGAGTGGGCATAGTCGTGGGCATGTAGCTGACGGAGACGCTTCCTTTCACGCTCTGCATCAAAGTCACCATCTACTTCTGCTAAGCTATTTTCAGCATGTCTTTAGTTACTGCTTCGCATGCATCTACTTTGCGTCTCATTTCATTTGTTACTGTTGTACGTTCTCTTATTTCACCGTACACTTTCATGACATCTGCAGTTCCATTTTCAATAAGGTCTGCCATTTTAGCCATGTCAATTTCTGATATGTCTCTCTTCAAATCATCCTTGATTGTTCTGATAGAACCTTTCCAAAAGGCATATAGTGTAAGCAGTCTTTTTTCTTTTTTATCAAGTTCATCACTTTGGTAGGCTAGCATTTTTCCTGTGGGCACACTAGTACGTTCAGAACGACGTGGTAATGTTAATTCTGTAATGCTACTTTCCTTTATTTCCGTTGTTTCTGTAACGTTGAATTCCTTTATTTGGCTATCTGCCTCTTCCGTGGCGCCGTCCATTTTGAATGTGGCCGCGTCTTCACTTGCTTCGATGAATCACCGTTGAACGCTGCAACTCACTGCCTTGTTCTTTGCCGTCCGTCCGTTGGCAGTTAGTTGTGGCAGGTGAAAGCAAAGTTCTTACTGTAGCAGTCCCTCGAATAAAACAGAGTCTTTGACTGATGTTGACCATTTATTTTCCGTTCCTTCAGAATGATATAACACCGTAAGAACTGTGGTACATAAAGTAGAAAAGGGGGGGGGGTAATTAGAACATATTCTCCGTAACATTCTCCATCACTTAACACACACGTTAGCTACCGAGAAGCTCTAAGCTAGGCAAAACACATTAGCTACAACACAGAGCCAAACAACGGTTAGAAATTTGTTACACAAATTAAACAAATACATTTGTTAATGTTACAAATTGTTAAGTTATTATTGTTAAGTTCACACCACATTAACATACCTTTTTGCTTCTTCGGGGGTTGCTATGATTAACACGAGAATCCTTATAAATATACTTATTCTAACTTTTCACGACACCACACTTTATCCTTCACCGTACTTTTTTCACTCCAACGAAAGCCGGGAGCCAAACCGGATGTTAACCTTGCTAAGTTGCCGCACAGTGTGCACACACCAAGCTTCCGTTTTTACAAAGTAAAAGTCACCATACTCAAAAGTTACAGGAAGTAAGAAAACACAGATAATTACACAGTAAACTAAAACATTGGAAATCTAAGTTCCTTTATAAAATTATAATTAGAAAACTGAATTGGATCCTTTACAGGATTAATAAAGTAATCTGAATCTGAATCTGAATCTGAATAAAAAAACGATGAATTACTGTTTACTCTCTCATAGTCAGACTAGTTTGTCGGTTAGTAGTCATATCATGCATCCTAAAGAAAGTCTTCATTATACAACTAGTGTGTTATGTTTGGTTTGCACATGCTTCCACATCAGCCGGCTAACCTGGTGCAGTATTCTGTAGCTGACGCATACATTGTAACCCTCGTCTTCACAGAATAAATTGTTGTTTTCTTCATGAGCCTGTGGTTTGGTTTCAAGAATACTACTTACCAAACCTTCTTGCTGCATGTATATAAGATGGAGTGGTATGAATATATGAATAAATAAGATTCTTTCTACGCTGAAGCAAAAAGGTTTTGTAGCATCTTGGTTCATTGGTTCATCGTTCGTCCGGGAAAAAAACGGGAAAAAAGAGAAAAAAAGGTTGGAATTTGGAAAATGTCCTTGTTTTAGTGCTTATTAGTTGTATAAATGGCCCTAAATTACTTGCTTAAAAGAAAAACTTGGATTTGGGGTTCCGGTGGCTTTAATGTTTAAATTGACGTGACATGAATGATACCATTCAAAGGGGAGAGGCAATTATGTGTGATTGTGAGTGTTGACATTTTGCACGTGCTCAGGTGGGGTTGTGGTATGTTAGTGTGGTATATTACAGCGCTTCTGATATGTCAACAGTGGAACCCAGACTATAGACCCTATTATAAAGAGATCCCTCAATATTACTGTAAAGAAGATTACATTACAGTGCTTTTTTCCATTCCTAACAAGTCTCCAAGAGCAGAACCAGTGCTCAGGTAAAAGAAAAAAAAGTTGGCAAACAATATAATTTTAATATAAAATAGAATATAAAGATACCAGATACAAGATATTTAGATACAAATGGCCTGGTTGGCCATTGTATCAAGTACATATGAATGCTTACTCCCCATTCCCTCCTGCAGTATAAATCTCCAAAACAACGCCATACAAATTAAAATAATAAATACAATAAAATAAAC
The DNA here is from genome assembly GCA_027704905.1 of Muraenolepis orangiensis. NCBI lineage: Eukaryota > Metazoa > Chordata > Actinopteri > Gadiformes > Muraenolepididae > Muraenolepis > Muraenolepis orangiensis. The sequence continues at coordinate 25,177,810 of CM051001.1, forward strand.
AAAAAAGAGCAGCAAAGTGACTTAAATGAAATGTACATGTTTTTGTTTTTTTTACAAAAATCTTTCAAAAGCATTTAAAGTACCGCAGTATCAAGTGCCGTACAAATAGACTCCGAGATAGCTTCCACAGTCAGGCCATCAGGCTGCTGAACAAGGGCGTATAGCATATAACAATGTATATTTTATTACATTGATTTATATATACATATTGCTCTTTCTGTGCCGATATATTGCATTTTATAAATTGCATTTTTATTTTTATTTTTTAACTTTATTTTATTTTTATTCTATTTTTAATCTATTTTTATCTTATTTTATAACTGCTGTCTGTCGTCGGGTATTGCACATAAGATTTTCACACCACTGCTTTATACTTTAACTGTGAAGTGACAATAACTTGACTTGACTTGATACAGTGCAGTACAATGCAGTAACTGTGATGAGTCCAGAAATACAGCAAAGTATGTAAGTTAATGACAATGTTATGAAAGTGAAAGTGGCAGCAGTTCAGTAGGCGCACTGCCTGTGGATAAAAACTATCCTTAAACCTGGAAGTACTTGTACGGATGCTGCGCAACCGGCAACTAGATGGTAGGGGGGAGAAGAGATGGTGCCCATGGTGGTTGCAGTCCTTTATGATGGATATGGCCTTCTTCCGACATCTGGTCGTAAAGATCCCCTCAATGCATGGAAGTGCACACCCGATGATCTTCTCTGCTGTCCTCACAACCCACTGGATGGCTTTCTTGTCCCGTGCAGTGGTGTTGCCGTACCACACAGTGACGCCATGGTAGAAGTTCACTAGCCACCTCTGGCCTAGTCAGCTTTTTCTGAGGCACCGCAGAGCATAGAGGCGCTGGTATGCCTTCTTCAGCATGACGTCCATGTTGCGGGTCCACGCTAGGTCATTGGAAATCTGTAGTCCAAGGAAACGGAAGCAGCTGACGACTTCCACCGCTGTCCCGTCCAGGCTGATGATGGAGTGGGTGCCCCGGTGGCTCCTGAAGTCCACAAAGATCCGTTATTATACTGGCTTTGCTTTTTCCAGAAAGGTGTATGTGAGTGTCTAGTGTGATATGTCTCACATTTGATAATTAGGATACAACATTGAAATCGCTGTTTAGAAGTGTATCCCACTAGCTCGAACAGTAAAAAGCAGGCAAAAAACTTGGTCAGTGGAGATCCGGTGTGGGTGTAACACACAGACTAGATGAAAGAATAGAGGTGAAACAGACTGTGTACGTTGATGGAAACTACAGCAGACTTTTTGGGGGAAAAACAGCACCTATGAGTTCTGCACCATGTATGATCAGTAGGCTTGTGAAATGTGTGATAACAACAAACACTTTGTTGAAGGATACTGGGAATTGCTTAATGAATGTGCTATACTATCTCCTAATGTATGTCCTCTCATCTTTGTATTCATCACCTTGCCTCCTTGTCTTGCTCTAATGCATCCGAGTATCTCCCAGTCATCACTCTTTCCCTCATTGAGCAATCTTTGACTCTCTCAAATGGACTCTGACGAGCATGTGATGTCATCACCCTCCTTTGGTCTTCTTATTGGACCCTACATGAAGAACATGCTATCACGTAAACTTCAGTTTCACAATTGTGGTAACCTGCTCTGGAGCAGGTTATGTTGGAGATAACAGATCAACATGTATACAAGCATTGCCTAGTGACCAATCAATTGTCTTGGAAAATGGCATCACCATTCCTAAAGGATATCATGGACCTTGATGTGCGAATAGTAAGATGGTCTCTTCGGAAAGCAGGAGCCTTTCCCTGACAAATATCTTAGGAAAGATATAGATTCACAGTGGAGGGAATGGCTTGTTTTTGTCAGCTTCTTGAGGTATGTTGCCAGTGCGACACGTCAAAGGTTTAATGACCTTATATTTGTTCTTTATTTGACGGCCGTTGGTAGCAAATCCCACACTGCTGAGATTGCAGCTGAAGCATAAGGCTAAACACGTCTGACATGCCATTAAGAATACATCAAAGCAACCCAACCCAATTGAATGAAATACATAAAATTACATTACAGTTATTTTGCAGACAATTTAATCTAAAGCAACTTACAATAGTGTGTTTCAACAAAGGTAGATAAGAGAACAACCCGTCACCAGTAGTCAAAAGTGCATTTAATTCCTAACAAGTCTCCAAGAACTGAGCCAGTGCTCAGGAAAAAGTACAATAAGTTAGCAAACAATATATAACAATATCCAGCTAACAATCTACTTAGACAATTTACTTAAAAAGACGCTAGTAAAAAGTGACAAGAGGATGCGCTAAGAGGAAGGATCCGGGTAGTGTTTCCTGAAGAGGTACAATACACATTTGTACGTTGTGCCTTAATGATGGGGCAGTGATATTGATAATTAACTTACGCAGTCTGCACACTTTTTTGCCAGCTGACCTTCCTGCCTTTGGCAGCAGAAATTGTGTTACTTTTTACCTGGAGTTTATTTTTTGAAACTTCATATTTGTTTAATATTATTGTTATCTTGGTTCAAACATGTGGCTTGTCCATTGGTCATATGGTGCAAACACTCTCCCTTTTACATGAACACGCTCGTAGCTAGATTGGGAAAACCTGGGTTGACATTACAAGTTGATATCAAATATCCTTGTATGTCATTGTAGTATAGGCATCAGATAAGGGGCCATGGCTGGAAGGTACAACTCCAGGGTGTTTTGAGCCAATGCTTGTCACATCGGGGGTGTGATTTGCACTGGCTGGCACATATGCCGCACAGACTAATGTGTTGATAATACATTTTTAGGACACATAAAAACACAACATAATGAGCACATATGACCATACACAATCATATAACATTTATTAGTTTTTAGAATAGATTGCATTACAGTTTTGTTTTCAACTGCAGATGCCATATTGTTTTTCTATTTTTATTAGAAAGATACAGAAATCTGAGCCTTTAGTCTTGTACATGTTGCCAACTGACAGCTCGTTGCTAATGTCAATGGTGGGCCAGTGTATTTGATGCTCACCTCTACAGATGGCACACTTGGTGCCAAGAATCATGACCAGCTAGCCGGACGACACAGCTGCCAAAGTGCATCAGAGCACCCACTCGCACTCGTGGATCACTTATGTGCAGAACAGAATAGTTATGGAATTGTAATGGAGATTTGTCCTTCCTTGTGGAGCAAACAAACATTGTTTCTTACTAATCCTTGTTAGTGACTTTATTGATGGTGTTGCATATGAATAGCTGTTGAGTCAAGTGACCGCCTGGCTGTGCATGATGGTGCCCTGCTGTTGATGTGGTTCCAGCTTTAGAGAGAGGTTAAGAGGTTATATTATATGGTGTGTATGAAACCCTCTTGCATCAATATTCATGCAAGAGGGATTTTCTCTATTTGGGTTTAATCCAATGTATTGCTCGCCACCATTGCAAAAGCAATTCATCCATCCCTTACTGAATAAATAAGTAACTTCTGCAGAACATTTTTGAATGCAAAACCACAGAATGGGGAAAAGCTGTCCATTAAAAAGGGACAAAGTTACTGTCCCTTTGTTCTTCCCTGCTATTTGAAAATTGACTGATTGGCAGATGACTTTGGGCTGGCTGGGACATTTTTTTATTCTTATTTATTCTTGGAAAGGGCAGCAACATGCTGACATTGAATGGTGATACTGTGGGACTGTGCAAGGAACAGAGGGCAGGCCCTCCAGGAATTGTAGGACCGAAAGGAGCCAGAAGCAATCATCCTCTTGTCAAAGGTCAATGCGTTGTGGACTGGTTGCTAGCCCATTGGTTGCTTTGAAGATCTGGAGAACGCTTGTGTCCGGGTTCCCCAAGAGATTCTCTTAAAGGTACGGTGATAGTAAGGGGCAGTGGCGCAGCTGTTGAGAGCCATTCAGACTACATGAAAGTGGAGACTTCATATTCTAAGGATGTTGCCGTCCTTTTTTGCTTTTGCTTTGTCACATGGTAACCTCCAGCATGCTTCAGAGGGGTTTGAAAATGGCTTTGGATGTGCATATATTAATCATGTAGTATTCAAAGTGTGGGTGGGGTGAGGTGGGGAGCTCAGTGACCCAGGAGGACCTCCAGGAAGAGCTGCTCCTCTTCCACACTGAGCCAGTGGTCGGGATATCTGTTCAGGATGGCCCCTGGATGCCCACCTTTAGAGGTTAAACTGGGAAAGAACCCACTGGGGAGCAGACCCCAGGAGAATAATAATTACGGCTACTGGCTGGATTCCCCCAGTATCTGCCCTGTTTCCACAGTCCCTGTTCTCTACACAACGCAAGATGGATGGATATACCGTATTGATATTTTACATTGATATTTTAACACATGTTGCTTGTCATGCAAGTCCATCTCCATAACACATGCTCCACCTTCCAGCAGGTTTTCAGTCATATTAAAATACATTAAAGAGTCAATACAATAGATTCATGGCTCCAACATTGATCATTGTATGTGGAGCCTCTGGATCTGTGGTGGCGGCGTTGACCTTGTAGGTTACATTACATTACAGTCATTTAGCAGACGCTTTTATCCAAAGCGACTTACAATAGTGTGTTTCAACAAAGTAAGGTAAGAGAACAACTCGTCAAAAGAAGTCAAAAGTGCATTTAATTTCTAACAAGTCTCCAATAACTGAACCAGTGCTCAGGTAGAAGTACAATAATTCAGGTAAAAGTGTAAGGGAAAAGTACAATAAGTTGGAAAACAATATATAACAATATCTAGAACAATATCTTCCTATCTATAATATGTAATCTACTTAGATAATCGACATAGCGCTACGAGGAAGGATCCGGGAAGTGTGTCCTGAAGAGATGGGTTTTCAGCCTGCGGCGGAAGATGGGCAGTGACTCTGCAGTCGTAACATCCGTGGGGAGTTTGTTCCACCAAATTGGGGCCAGGATGGAGAAGAGCCGTGACCTTGTAGGGGGCAAGCAGATGGCCCGAAGAAGCCGAGCAAAGTGGACGGGTTGGGATGTAGGCCTTGACCATTGCCTGGAGGTAGGATGGAGCAGTTCCTTTAACTGCCTTGTAGGCTAGCACCAAGGTCTTGAACTGGATGCGAGCAGCTACAGGTAGCCAGTGTAGAGTCCGAAGGAGGGTAGATGTGTTGGAGTACTTGGGGCGGTTGAACACCAGGCGAGTTGCAGCTTTCTGAATGAGCTCCAGGGACCTGATGACAAATGCCGGGGCGCCAGCAAGGAGAGACTTGCAGTAGTCCAGCCGGGAGATGACAAGAGCCTGGATGAGCACCCGAGCAGCCTTTTCAGTGAGAAAAGAATCATAAGAATGTGATTATCCTCCGCCAGGAATGCTGGACAGACATTGGTATAATGGTGAGTGATGGTGCTGAGCCTTTAAGCTACATGATCAATTATACACAAGGTATTATGCCATGGCAAATCATGTAGGCCTGCTGCCCAATAAAATCACATGAAATCAGGTGGACTTACATCAACCAAATAGAAGTAACCCTTAAATTTCCATAAATCTGTTATCATATTATCTGATTATTATCAGAATCTGTTCTTTGTCCAGATAGAGAGAGTTAAGATGGTGGACCAAAACTGAATGGCTCAATAAGAATGGCATATGGCTGGAAAGTATATTAAAAGTATCATGAAATTACATTTAACTCTCTTGTACGTGCCTGCCTGCTTGGCTGACCGCCACTCCTGTGTGGTATCGCTACACTATTTATTGATCTCAAAGTGATGCCACCAAATACCACTGCTGCTCTTTCAAGTATGGCAGCAAATATATTGGTATAGTAATAGCATGTGAAGCTGGTGCTCAGTTTCACACATTGTTACGATAAGTCTGGAGCGCTTTGCCTTCTGCAGACTTTTCTGTAATGGAAACAGTGTTTTCTTATTTCTGGAAGAAAATGTTCTGGTGAAAATGACATGATCCACCATGTCAATTTGGACAAAGGTGTGTTAACGTAGAGGGATATCAGTTAAGCAAAAAAATAAAGACATTTTAAAAATTGCTCTTTGATGAGATGTATTTTTCTGACCCCATGTTCAAATGAAACAAATGCAATCATGACATGACACAATGAATGACATAAGAGCACAAAACACTCTTTTGGGGTTTTTTCAACCCTGTGTCAGAATTAATTAGAGCTGTGGGCCGTTAAAAAAGGCTAAGCTGAGTCATAAATTCATAAATTTTCATGGTGCTGAAAGCTGTGTAGCGTCACAACTACCGGTCACAAATTACATTAGGACCCAAATGCTGCACAGACACCAAGGACAGTTTGTGATATTTATTTCAATATCCACACACACAGACAGGGGCAGGCAGAGATGTAGTAGAGACAGGCGGTAGATCGGGAACCAGACAGGGCAGACGAACCAGGCAGGCAGAGGCGTAGTCGGGGACAGGCAGCAGATCGGGAACCAGGCAGGGCAGAAGAACCAGGCAGGGACAGGCAGAGGCGTAGTCGGGGACAGGCAGCAGATCGGGAACCAGGCAGGGCAGACGAACCAGGCAGAAGCGTAATCGGGGACAGGCAGTGGATCAGGAACATGAATCAGACATGGTAACCGCTGGAATGTCTGTATAGTCAGGAACAATCTGGCGACGTGTGAGTGTGCGGGGGTAGGCTTAAATAGGGACATTAACTGTGATGCGCTGCAGCTGCGGGTGAGAATTAACAAAGGGGGCGTGGCTATCCGGGCGAGTGCAGTGGAAGCGAGGAGACAGGAGTGCAAACTGTGACATCAACAAGACAAATTAAAAACCGTCCAATCAGCTACATTTTCACGGATCATGATTCACTTGTTTGTCTCAATTGTTGTTTTGAGATATTTTGAATAGACCCCCCTCCTTCCTTCATTCGTTGTTACTGTCAAATCCAAAGCAAAACAGGTCTCCCTACCTTCTTTCCCAGAAACATTTACACATGTATTTACCAGTACATGTATTTACCAATATGTTATGTTGACCAACGTATGACCAAAAACATCGCTTCAACTCACAATTGCACTGTGCTCACCTCTTTTCCTCACTTCAACTCACACTACTCCATCGCACTACTCCACGCATCCACGTACAGCCTCTGGTCTTGGGATTGTATAGCAATGAGGGTCTGTATAGGAAGTGAAGACAATAATGATTGGAAAAAGGTGACAGCCCTAATTAGTACAGGTGAGGCCACTTAGTAGACTGGCAGGGCTGATCGCTGGAATGGGGCTGTGGTCTGCTAAACCAATGCTGTGAGGCAACGCCATCATCATTGTGTTAAAGTCTTGGACTTGACAGTTAACTGTTCAAAGTATGATTCAACTAAATATACTCTAATAAAGATGATTTATTCTTTCTGATTATTTTCTATTCAGATAATAAAAAGAGATAAAAATGTTCTTTAAAACCGTACCTGCAAATTGTAGCCTATGAGATGTATGAGTTACAGCCCTGTGTGGTGGCACCAATAATCCTCTTCTACCAAGTAGCTTATTTTATGGAGATAATAAAAAATGCCAGTGGAGTTAAATATCTTCTTCTACAGCAATATGCCTCTCATAAAGGCAACTTAAATTTAAATCTTATAAGATGAAGATGATCCATGCACTACCATAAACAGCTTTTTCACAGCACTTCAGCATTCACTTCAGCCTTCACCCACAGGTACATGCATACAAACACAGTGATATGCCACAGCCAGTTCCTTGCGACCAGTTAGGGGTGTGGTGTGTTGTTGTTTTTTTACAGAGATGTTAATGGTAAGAGGTAGATGTCCAAGGCTGACAATCGTAAATATTGAGGGCAACATAAGATAGTGCTTTTGGTTGGTTTGTAGTTTTTGTGGACGTTGCCAACAAGAAAAACAAGATTACGGAACCATTTCATATAAAGTCATGTTTTTCACAAGACCGAAGCCAAATCCTGCCAGAGCATTTTGAAGCTGAAAATAAATTTACTATTACTATTTACTGAAGCAAGTTTTATAATCCTGAATGTAGGATTGGTTGTAACACATGGATTATTAATTTGACAGTTTCAGACTGTGTCTCCATAATGCAGAATGTTTTTTTGAAGCTAATTATTGGTCTAGTTTTGTAATATGAAGATAATACTTTCTGAGCCTTTACACACAAATGAGTAAATATTTGTTTATCTGACAAATCCTGGGTCTGAGCAGCCTTCTCTGAAACCTGCTGGCCAAAAGTAAACCACAGACTAAAGACTAAAAGTAGCAGACTCCCCTGCCAACTACCAGTTTATGATTTGAAAAATAGGACAACAGCACACATTGTGCTTCACTGTGGCTACAGTGCGTTTTCATAAGAGACTAATCGTTTGTGTAAGGGTGCGTTAACTTGAGACGTGTTTGAAACGCTCCATTGTTTTCCTATGGGGAAGGCGGAGCACCCCCGACCTCGCTAAACTTTGACCAACAGATTTGCCGTACTGTCCAAAAACACAGAATGTTTTAAGCTGGGGGTGATATTAGGTGTGTTATAAATCCCCTACCTAGCGACTTGTATGTGTGAACGCACCTTTAAAATAATATGTTTAGGCACCTATTTCCTCCCTCCCTCCCCCTTAACTTGAGGCCAGGCCCATTTTGGAGTACGTCCCTGATTACACCTTATAAATATCCCCTTTTTATTGGAATATGATATGAATATGAGGATACTTTTAATTCTGTTTAACATGTTCTTCCAGAATTGTTCAGAGAAATATTTCCTGATCACCATTATGTTTTATAAAGAGTTGCCAGTATTAAACAGCAACACATATTGCCAAACTATACATTTTTTTAAAAAGGTGTCCCAATTGTGTAGAAAGGATACAGAAAAATATCAGCACCCATCAAATTAATTTACCACTTTGAACTCAACACTCGAGGTGGAACTGTGAGAGCCCATAGCAGGAAGTGGGAATCCAGACCGCCTGCTACAGTTACTCAGTCTAAGGTAAACGGTGACAGATTGAATCGCTTCTGCCGGAGCCAAGAGAAATAAAGCCCTGGCAAGCATGCTGCCAGCCGGGCAGAGCCTCAGAAGAAGTAAACCAGTGAACACTTGATCCTCTGTGACTGGATCGTCAACAGCGGAGCTGGTGTCAACAGTGGAACATGGGTATACTGGTGTTTTTAGTGCTCATTACAGTCTGACAAGATGCAGAGGGGATGTGGCAACTATACTGTCAGCGATGGATGATATCTGCTTGTCAAACAGGGGAATCACGAAGCAAATTCTGTCAATTTGATGTTTACTTGCAATTTGAGTGAGTATGGTAACAATTGTGGCAGGGGCAAAAGTGTCTGTGGCAAAAAAAGGGAATTAAAATAATAACTAGGAGATTAGTACGGAAGAGTATTAGGGCCAGGCATAAAAAAAAGAGGATGATTATTATTATTTTTTGCATGTTGAGAATAAAGTCTAAATATCGAGAAAAAAGTCTAAATGTCGAGAATAAAGTTGAAATGTTGAGAATTAAGTCAAAATACAATTTCGAGAATAAAGTCGAAATGTCGAGAATAAAGTCAAAATGTCGACAATAAACTCTAAATACAATTTCGAGAATAAAGTCGAAATGTCGAGAATAAAGTCAATGTCGAGAATAAAGTCGAAATGCAATTTCAAGAATAAAGTTGAAATGTCGAGAATAAAGTCGAAATGTCGAGAATAAAGTCGAAATACAATTTCGAGAATAAAGTAAAAATGTCGAGATTATAGTCGAAATGTCGAGAGTAAAGTCTAAATACAATTTCGAGAATAAAGTTGAAATGTTGAGAATAAAGTCTAAATACAATTTCGAGAATAAAGTCGAAATACAATTTTGAGAATAAAGTCGAAATGTCGAGAATAAAGTCGAAATACAATTTTGAGAATAAAGTCGAAATGTCGAGAATAAAGTCTAAATTGTATTTAGACTTTATTCTCGACATGCAAAAATTAATGGCCCTAATACTCTTCTGTAGATTAAGGATTGTACTTTCTCTACACAACTATTTTATACTATTTACTATTTAGCTAATTATTTTATCCTTAAGTGACTAACAGTGAATTCTGGCACATGGCATTAGGAGGGAGTCATTCCGCTCAAAAATGCCAAGAGTAAATCATAAACACATTTTACCTTTCAATTAACTCAATACAATCCAATCCAATAAAACAGCCCAATCAAAACCAAAACAAGTCTTCACATCAAATGCATTTAATCCCACGCCCTTAAAGATACTGTGCCCCATACACTGACCTGATTGAAAAACCTGAGAAAACCAAATCCACGCAGGCAGTTGTGAAGCCATGCTGGACTAATAACAAGTATACTTACAACATAACCAGTGGCGACACTTTGTTATCAAAGCTTGAGAAGAGCAGGTGAAGGTGAAGGTGAAGGGTCAGGAGGTAGTGTAGGCTTTTGAGGAAGCAAGTGCTGCGTTTTCATCCTGTTTCCTGAAGGAATAACATGCCGTCCATGTAATGACAACACTAATAGGTACAAAACTGAAAGGGATTGCCTCAAATTAGCGGCACTGAGCTGGTCATTTGGCTGGTAATGTGTACTAAAGTCTCGATAGGTTGTTCTTTACCCCAACGTAAGTTATTTTTGAGTAGGAAGACAAAGACTCTCTTTCAAACATATTCCCCCTGGCTCTAAACATTTTATAATTAAATTAATTTGTAAATGTTTCTACATGGCAGATGGAGCATTTTTTTTACAGAAATATAATTTTTAATATTTCCTCCACTGTTAGTCCACTTCACAAGTAGTTGGTCAGAAGGTTTGAGACATCTTCTCAACCAGCGCCAAAGGTTTCTCAAGTCTTGTAACCAAACGTCTCTCTATTTGTCTGGACTCTGAAACAACTTCTTTAAGAGGGACAGAATTCAATACAGGACCAGACATATGGTAAAACATTTCACTCTTCAGCTGAAGGGGGACTGGGTTATTCAATTTCATCTTCTTTTGAAATATTTTTATATGATATTATGTTGTCATTCTTAACAAGCTGTGTTCAATATTTTGTACTGTACGAAAGTACAGTATGTGTGTGTTTTAATGCTCTGTTCCAGGGACACACAAGAAGCAACTGCCATAGCAGTTCTGTCTTGCTTGGGCTTTTGTGGAGTAAAATAACTATTTGCTTTTAACTAGAACTAACCAACTACCTCACCTCTGTGCCTTTCTCCCCGTTCCCCCATTGTGTTGCTTACACGGTAATGGAATGTATGTGAAAAGTGAAGACTAATGGACAAGGCAGGAAGTATGGGTTTAACATAGACAGGAGAACCGGCGGGAACGGTCACTGTGACCCAGCCAGGTAAAGAGGTCTCGAAAGGTCAGGGGGAAGTGTCCAAATATAGCGAGAGTTACAGCGCTGAGAACGCATGATGGAAAGAAGAAGATAACGGCAATGGTGAATTACGATGGGAAACCAGACAAATGGAGAGGAAGACAACGCTGCCGGAGGGGAGGATTATGTATCGAAGGAATCGGGGCACTTGGGTAGACTACTTGACAGCTAACTCGACATCACGGGTCTGTGAGGTACGAAGCCCTTGTGTCCGGGTCCCGGGTCCTGTATTTGAGTATTCACTCATCTATCTTAGATTGCTGTATTAGGGTATCATTTTTATCAATGAATAACAACTAATAGACTGGTGACTACGAGATTCAAATTCTTCCAGTGACGCTGAGGCGGATCAGCTAACGGCGAGGAAATATGAACACAACACTTTCCACTCTGATATACTACAGTACACTAGAGATATCTGGTCAGAATGTATTACCACATACCAGTGGTGGGCCGCCAGGGCTATCATCAGAATATAAATTTAATTTTGATATATTTTTTCCACAAAAATGTATTAAATGATTCCCCATAGTCTATTATCTTCATTTCATAGCTTTCCTCTTGGTTGCGCTGATTCCAGCCTCAGATTGAGATTTGAAGGGCTGGGGTTTTTGTTACAGCTTTTATCTGCTCTTAGGCCTTTCAGAATCAACAGTGCCGGCACCTGGAGCTTAAAGTGAACGGAAACAAAACTGTGGCGTTATTTCGAGTTGGCGAGCACCGCGCCAGCTAGCAGGCGTACGATAAACTGTACAACAGAGTCATTGAAGTCTTCTTGAGGTGAGAAAGGAGGATGGATTTTGTGTTCAAATAATCACTTGTTTTGGTGAGTAGAAAGCATTACATTTTTTATTTTTATATATTTTTGTCATTTTAGTTTGTTAATATTAGATCAATATTAACAAATTAATATATATGTAATTAAAATGACAAATATATAAAAAATAAATTTTGATGCTTCTGCAAGAGATGTAGAGATACTGTATGTGTGGCGCACTGGCTCAGCTGTGCAGTAAAAGTACTCAAGGAGACTTGTTGAATTGTTTTGGTTTAACCTTTATCAAAGTGGACATTCAAGGCTAGAAATACACTTTCACCACTGTCGCAAATATATCTTCATGAATAAATGCAAATTATTAGTTTGTTTTCTTTTATTTTCAGTGAATAGTTTATGTCTTTATCGTCACGTTTCTTGTTGTTTACATTTACATTTAGGACATTTGTTAGACGCTTTTATCCAAAGCGACTTAAAAGGAGTACATTTGTTGAAGTAGACAATAGCATAACGCTGAGGTACGCAAACATAAAAATAGAGCAGTTCACAAGCATTCATATTAACAAGATGAATAACGCAATTTCGTACTGCCAGGTCACCTGCTTAAGTAGCTGTGATAAGAGCGTGGTATCAACATTAAGGATATACACTTGCTAGAATATACAACATGCTAAGAGCTATTAATGTCAGGACTTGCAAGTTAGGGGTTCACAAAGGAGAAGGAGGGTTCATGGAGAGTCCAGGTGGACTCTGAACAGGTGGGTCTTGAGTCTCTTACAGTAGCTGGCGAGGGACTCTGCCATCCTGACATAAGACGGGAGTTCATTCCACCACTGTGGAGCCAGAGCCGTGAAGAGCTGGGTCTTGGAAGAGCGATGCTTGGTTGTTTTCAGTGAAGGTCGAACAAGTCGCCTGGCAGATGTTGAGCGGAGCGCTCTGGCTGAGATGTTGGGCTTGACCAACGTTTGGAGGTAGGTTGGGGCAGTTCCATTGACTGCCCTGAAGGTCAGTACCAGAGTCTTGAACTTGATGCGAGCATTTACCGGAAGCCAGTGGAGATAAGGGGTAGAGAGGGGTCACGTGGGAGAATTTTGGTAGGTTGAATACCAGGCGTGCTGTTGCGTTCTGGATGCGTTGGAGGGGCTTGGTTGCAGAGGCGGGGAGTCCCGCCAGGAGAGAGTTGCAGTAGTCGAGGCGGGTGATGACGAGCGCTTGGACCAGGATCTGCGCCGCTTCACGTGTGAGGAAGGGCCGGATCCTGCGGATGTTGTAGAGGGCAATTCTGCAAGATCGGGCCACCGCGGTGATGTTGGCATTGCAGGACAGCTGGTCATCTAGCACCACACCAAGGTCTCTTGTTGTGGTTGAGGGGGAGACTTGGGTGTTCTCGATGGTGACCAGTAGGTCCATCTGAGGGCAGTCTTTCCCCGGTATGAAGAGGAGCTCAGTCTTGTCAAGGTTGAGCTTCAGGTGGTTGGCGGCTGTCCATCTGCTGATGTCGGCCAGGCATTTAGAGATGCGTGTTGCCATTTGGGTTTCTGAGGGTAGAAAGGAGAGCAACAGTTGAGTGTCATCTGCATAGCAGTGATAGGAGAAGCCATGAGATGTGATTACAGAGCCTAGAGATTTAGTGTAAAGAGAAAACAGAAGGGGTCCCAATACTGAGCCTTGGGGGACTCCGGTGTTCAGGGTGCAGGGTCTGGACAGGGAACCGTTCCATGTGACCTGATAAGTGCGATCTGCGAGGTAGGAGGTGAACCAGGATCACGCAGTTCCATCGATTCCAAGCTCGGCGAGAGTGGAGAGAAGGATCTGGTGGTTCACTGTGTCGAACGCCGCAGACAGGTCGAGAAGGATCAGTACTGATGAGAGGGACGAGATTCTGGCATCACGAAGAGACTCTGTCACTGCGAGCAGTGCCGTCTCCGTGGAGTGCGCAGCATTGCAGCCTGACTGGTGAGGGTCGAGTAGGTTGTTCTGGGAGAGATAGGATGAAAGTTGTTCACGTTCATGTTTCGACAATGCGCTGTTTAGTGAACAAACTTGTTAAAGCCCAAATACTTGGTGGACTTAATAAAACTTTGTAGACTAATCTCTTAAATGCGCCTTTTATTTTTACCTTTTGACAGTATCCAAGCGATCTTAAAGCTGGTAGTTTGACACTCTTAATTGTAAATGCGTGCGGATGTATTGATTGTAAATGCTTCAGAAATATTAACATAACTCTGTTGTACTTATATATATATATATAATAGGGTTAAAGGGATACAATGCCCGGTTATTCTGCATTTCTGTCAAAATGTATAGTTTCTAGAGCCATGGCGTCATAATGAAGGTATTAAGAGGTGGAATAATTCAGGTAGGACTGTGTAGGACATCACTAAAGGCCTAGGTGTGAAATGCACGGCCCGCCACTGCCACATACACACTGCCCTGCAATAGACACTTTTCAGGGATCGTACTGGAAGAAGGCAACATCTCTAGGATACAGTGTGAAAACATAAACTGTTGCTGAAACCTACCACAGCCTCTGGGCTTCACAGTCCAGGAGTATGCACAGATCAAGAGATTTACTATCATAATTCACAGACACACATTTAGCAGAGCTAGTAATTTAGCAGGTAGTCATTATGCAGGCCTGCACTTTTATCCACAGCAACTTGTGTGATGTGAGAATCAGAACCATTTAGGAAAAGTGCTATGCGACATGAGGTTTCAAATGGCCACATCCATAGCTACTATGGGGGGAATTTTGGCTGGTGAAAATGGTGAGTGGCCAGTGACATGACAATAGTACATCTCAACTAAATGACAAAAACGCATATAGCTGTTGCAATTTAGCTATTTGACACTTGGGAGAAATCAATAAGCTTCTGTCTCCGTTCTCTCTCTTACTCTCTTACACTTAAGTGCTCCGTTCGATATAAATCAATCAAATCAAATCATTAATTGTCTCCGGTCAAGGATGCCTGCGCTCGATATAATCCATCACAAGATCTTGGGAGCGAGGCGGGTGCCTGTGGTGATGCTCTAAACATACATCACTGGGAGTCTTGGTGGTCATGTTTCACAGAACACAATCTTAAAGGGCCCCTATAAATCTTTATAGGGCCCCAATTTTTTTACTTTACCAGCAGGTGTTGACAGTGATTTGCCAGTAGAAGCCGTCTCAAAAATTGTCATTTGAGTAAAATTGCCATTGATACAGTGGGATTGTACCCCCAGATGCATGATAAATAGATAAGCCTATGGGTAGGGGCCCTTTATTGGGTTGCACAACAAAGCTAGCTTGGCTTGTAGGCTCACCTGTAGGGTCACTGTCTAATTGAATGTGCTGGCAGCCCTAAGGTAAACACCAGCTGGTTTACAGATATCCCTACTAAAAGGACATTAAAGAGGTGATCATTTTAATACATATATATATAGATATATAGACCTTTATAGGCCTACTATAATATATATACCATATACAATGTATTTTATTTTTATTTGAGTAGTATTGTAATTTTATATAATATATAAAATGTATAAAGTATAATGATATTTTATCAGTATTTAACATATTGAATTACTTAATAATATATATTATTATTATTTTTATTTATATAGCAAAAAATGTCTCAGAGAGCTACAAAGCTAAAAACATAGCAAACAAACCTAATACAATTACTAAAAATAGTGAGCACTAATATTAACATTAAAAGGCCTTCCTAAGAAAATGGGTATACAGGGCCTGTCTTAAAAGAGTCCAGGGTCTGTTGTGACCTTATTCCACAAAAGCCCGGTACCCCATGGTGTGGAGCTTAATACTTAATGCTACTTAATATGGTTATGCTTGTGTGTTTGCTTTTCAGTATTATGCATTGAGTTCAGTTATAGTAATAACAATAATAACATAGTAAAAATATAGAATGTTTTATTATATTATATTGGAGTAATAATAATCATTATAATAATAATAATAATCATAAATTGAAGCATCTGGGCTATCTTGAACCAAAAGTGATCTTGTATTGGGTATGCAGCCAGCCACCAATGTTTCATTGTTTATTGTATGTTTTGTTCATTTGTTTTTCTAACCCTTATCTAACAAAACTGTTAGAAAGTATTTCTGATTTCATACATTGATCCAAAACAAGACAGTTTCAAAGTAAAGCAAAGTGGAAGGTGTGGCTATTATATAACTACTACTATTACAGATCCTTTCAAACAGCGTCAAAACATGCATCCTAACACCATGCATCCAAACACCATGCATCCAAACACCATGCATCCAAACACCATGCATCCAAACACCATGCATCCAAACACCATGCATCCAAACACCATGCATCCAAACACCATGCATCCAAACACCATGCATCCAAACACCATGCATTCAAACACCATGCATCAAACACCATGCATCCAAACACCATGCATCCAAACACCATGCATCCAAACACCATGCATCCAAACACCATGCATTCAAACACCATGCATCCAAACACCATGCATCCAAACACCATGCATTCAAACACCATGCATTCAAACACCATGCATCCAAACACCATGCATTCAAACACCATGCATCCAAACACTGCCAGCAAAACAAAAAACAAAAAAGCAATTTGTGTCCTGGACAATAAGTGAAGCTGCAGCAGCAAGGCTTCATCTTCATCTTGTCCGTAGATGGAACATTATTTTCACACCAAGCTTTCAATCAGAAGTTCTGTTTTTATCGGCGTAAAGAAAAAGGTGTAATAGGCCATATTTATTGTTCACCAGTGTCCCAGAGACCCAGTGGAAATTACATGCAAATATGGCAACATTAAAACAGACAGCGGCACTAGACCATCTCATATGGTATGCAGTATGCAGTATGGACTGCATTGTGAAGACTTGAGAATCCTAGCAAGGCAATAGTAGAGTAGCATGGCAAGGCTTTTGAGTATTCTACAATATGATGTATTCACTAGAGGATTATGTTTATTATAATGTTTATTATATTATATATTTTTTTCATTCTTCCGACTCGGACGTCCCGCCCGAAGTCACAGCTGGATTATCTCCGACCATCTTGGGCACGATTACACGCAAGCGTTGCAGGAAGAAGCGAGCCGACAGGATTTTCCGTCCACCGGGGCGGACAGAACAAAGGCTCTCTCCGGTAAAGATTGCGGAGAGGGGGGGTATGTCTCATGATAAACAGATCTTGGTGCAACCAAAGTCATGTACATCCCCTCAAGTCTTTCTGTTCCCCAGACCTGGAGTACCTGATGCTTATGTACCGTTCAGACTGGCTACCTCGGGAGTTTACAGCGGTAACTGTGACCGCTGTTTACATTCCCCCACAAGCCAACATGGACACATCGCTGAAGGAACTGTATGGGGCTGTCAGTGAACAGGAGTCGGCACACCCTGAGGCTGCTCTCATCATGGCGGGGGACTTCAACAAGGTGAACCTGAAGAAGGTTCTCCCGAAGTTCTACCAACACATAACGAGCAACACACGGGGTGAGCGGATCCTCGACCACTTCTACACTCCTTTCCGTGATGGCTACAAGGCCCTCATCCGCCCACCGTTCGGCAAATCAGACCACCGCTCTATCCAGCTACTCCCCGCCTATAGGCAGAGACTGAAGCAGCAATCAATCGCTGTGAGGGAGGTCCCACGAGGGGTATGTGGCAGGGGCTACAGACGATAATGAACTTCAGAGGGAGAACCAGTTGTGTAGAGAACTCCTCTACCTCCCTCCCAGGAGAGCTAAATACTTTTTTAGCTCGGTTCGACGTGAACGGCAGCCTTTGCTGTATAAATGTTCCGGTAAGGACAATGTTTTTCTTACTCTACTCCAGCCCTGGTAAGTGCCTACAACCCAGTGGGGTTGAAGGCAGTGTTTAAGCAGTGTCACTTGGAGGCAATCACCCTAACTGCATGTTGGATTATTCAGAGAGACAACATGATTGTGAATGTCTGCTGTGATTTTGGTATTTACCCAACACTGTCAGCAGAAGAAAAATACACAACTAAACTGCAGTGAAGAACTGTAGTACCGTGATGGCTGCCAAACCAAATATCATCACTTGCCTCTTTACACTGGTGCTTGAGATCCATCTTAATGCTCCAATTAAAAGTCTTCCTATCATTATCATGAGATTGCCAATGCTGTTAAAAATACTTGATCGTATTAAAAGTTAACCATGTTAACGATGTCATGTAGGTATCTGACTGTGTTTAAGACTGCTGGGAATTTTGCCACCCTTCTGTGGTCTGTGCATGCCATCTGCTCCAAAAATAAAGCTGCATTTATTAACCAGGTCTCACCTCCTTGAAAACATTCTTCCAGATTATCATAGGTACATTGGAAGCTCCAACCCTTTCCTGTTTAAAAGTGGTATTAAAACCATCGCTTTTTCAACACAATTTTCCATATATATTATTTCAAGATACAATACAAGATACAATATATTTAATTTCCATTTGTACAAGTACAAGTACAAGTACATTGGAATGCTTACTCCTCATTTTCTCCCGCAGTATACATCTCCAAAGACACTACCATCAAAATAATCTATATAATAAAAATAAAATTGAACAACAAAAAAAGGACAGCAAAGTGACTGATTAGTGTAATGTTAATGACAATGTTATGAAAGTGAAAGTGGCAGCACTCTTTTTATGACGGACATCTGGTCCTACAGATCTCCTCAATGCATGGAAGTGCACACCCGATGATCTTCTCTGCCGTCTTTACGACCCTCTGGATGGCTTTCTTGTCCCGTGCAGTGGTGTTGCCGTACCACACAGTGACGCCACTCGTCAGGATGCTCTCTACGGTGCCACGGTAGAAGTTCGCTATCAACCTCTGGCCTATTCCGCTTTTTCTGAGGCACCGCAGAGCATAGAGGTGCTGGTGTGCCTTCTTCAGAATCACCTCCATGTTGCGTTTATGCAGATCATGTCACAGCATACATTAACAGGCTAGTGGAAGAATGCCGCAAACCATGGATGAATGCTGACATATGGAACAAACTTAAGGAATGGAGTTCCGCTTTCACAACAGGCGACTCCGATCTCTACAAGAAGGCCATGTACGAACTCAGAAAAGCCGTCAAGAAGGGTCAATTGGATTACAAAAACAATTGGAATTACAGTTCGGGGCCTCTGACACTAGACATATGTGGCAAGGTCTGAGGGTCCTTTCCAACTACAAGGGGAGCTCAGGGGCAGTCACCAACAATGACCCTACCCTACCAGACGAGTAAAACTAGTTTTTTGCTCGCTTTGAAAGGGACCATGAGCCGACCAACAACTTGAACATCAGCCCAGAGGACTACGTTCTACTACTGTCCGAGTCCGAGGTCCGCAGAATATTCAGGAGCGTGAAGGCAGCAGGCCCAGACAGAGTTCCATCCAGCGTCTTCAAGACCCGTGCTGACCAGCTGGCGTGTTCACCAACCTCTACAATGCATCAAGATACAAGATAAAAATAAAAATAATATATAAAATAAAAATAAACAAAAAAAGAGCAGCAAAGTGACTTAAATGCTATGTTCATGTGTTGAATGTGCATGTTTTTTGTTGTTGTTTTTTTTGAAAAATCTTTAAAAGCATTTAAAGTCCCAGTAGTGCAGAAGCATCATGATTACAGTGCAGTACAGTGCAGTAACTCTGATGAGTCCAGAAAGTTCAGCAAAGTATGTAAGTGTAATGTTAATGACAATGTTATGAAAGTGAAAGTGGCAGCACTCCTAGCAGTTCAGTAGGTGCACTGCCTGTGGATAAAAACTATCCGTAAACCTGGTAGTACTTGTAGGGATGCTGCGCAACCGGCGACCAGACGGTAGGGGGGAGAAGAGATTGTGCTCAGGGTAGTTACAGTCCTTTCATTCTTGCAGGGGTGGCAGTATACTTATACTTGATGGCCAAACATTCCTTCTCCACCATGCTGTACCTCACCACTCAGTCCACGAGTTTGCGGCTGAGGTACGGCACCAGGCGGTCCTCGCCCTCCACCTCTTGGGACAACACGGCCCCCAGCCCTCTGTTTGACGTGTCAGTCTGTAAAATAAAGGGGAGCTTGAAGTTAGGAATGTGTAAGAGCGGTTATCCACAGAGGTATTTCTTAACCCAGTCAAATACCACCTGACACTGCTTTGTCCACTGGACTGGATCTTAAGTACCCTTTTCGGGTGAGGTCGTCAGGGTGCTGGTCAGCTCCGCGAAGACGGCAATGAACCTATAATAACCGGCCAGCCCCAGGAATGCCCTCACCTGTTTTTTCGTCTCCAGCCATGGACAGGCTGCGACAGTCCGTCTTGTCCACCTGCGGCCGCACCTGTTTGCCGCCCAAGTGGTACCCCAGATATCGTACCTCTCTCTGTCCAAATGCACACTTATTTGGAATGGCTGGGAGCCCCGCCCGCCTCAGAGACACAAGCACAGCCGCCACCTGCTACATGTGTTCCCGCCAGGTGTCACTATGAATAATGACGTCATCGAGGTAGGCAGCAGCATACTCTGCATGCGGCCTCAGCACTCTATCCATGAGACCCCTGAGACGCTGGAACGTGGCTGGAGCCCCAAAGAACTAGTATAGACTTGATTGGTATAGTTGTAAGGGGTGGCGAAAGCCGATGTATTTCGGGACGCTGGTGACAAGGGAATCTGCCAGTAGCCCTTTTTTAAATCCAGTGTTGAGAAAAACCTTGCAGTGGCCAACAAATCTAGAAGCCAACAAATCTTCACATCACTGCTTTATACTTGTAAACTGTGAAGTGACAATAAGCATGCAATACAAGTGACCCAACTAGCCTTACACATCAGCATAGATGTACTGGGCCTTGAATAAATAAGTAAATACGTGTCATTGTGGGAATGAGTGTGACGATGATGATGTTGGCGGTTTGTTTGATGTTTTTACTGTTCTTTTCTTTGATTCCACGCCATCAGAGTTGAGGTTAATTGAGTCAGGGATCTGGGATATGACTTTGTGCTTCCTCTCGCTGTTATGATAAAAAGCGTCTGAACTTTCAAGAAAGCGAGGAGCCCCTGGTCGAGGAGGCGACAGGCCTGGGCTGGAATTATGAGGCGCTCTTTTCAATCTCTTGGAGAGGTCAGAGGGTATAGCCTGATAAGACCCCCCCCCCACCACCACGCTTCATCTTACTGCATACTGCGTTTCTTCCCTTATTATAGTGTGGGGCCCACTGTGTATTGTGTGTGTGTTTGTCTGCTCACCGAGGACACCAGGGTCAGAAGGAAAATAAAAACCTTGCAGTACAATCTGTGGCTGAGGAATATCACCACAGAGCTTCACATCACCATCCCTCCTCCTCTTCCTCCTCCTCCTCGCCCTCTTCCCTTCCCTCCCTGTGCCCCCCCCCCCCCCCCCCCCACCTCTGAAACCACCCCCCCCCATGTTCTGCACCGTTGACAGCAGTCCAAACAGGACTCAGCTAGCTGGAGATAAATGAGGATTAATTGTCTTCTTCAGGTACTGCACCGGCAGGAGCATCTGCTATCGGCTCTGTTCATTCACAGGGCCTCTGAAGCGGCTCCATATGCTAGGTGAAATCTGCTCTCCCGGCACATTTGCTTCAGTATGCTACCGTGCTCCCTTCCCTCTGGACCTCAGCTGGAGTGAGAGAGAACTGGGCCGGGGTCCAACACCAAGTAAGCGCCATGCTTAATGTTGCTCTTCAAGGTTCAGAGAGTGTCCAGGCGAACCCCAGGTAAGAACTTTGCAATTTAAGCAGCATTAACTAAGATTACTACGATTTAGGTAGGAAAAACATCTATCCTATTCCCTTAAATGGTATTTCTAAAAAGCATTTACTAACCTCCTTCTAAAACACGTTTATATTTTCACAATACTGGTGAGCGTGTTAGCTTCTCCCTCATCCCCTATTGGTCACAACTCTTTGACCCTGTAAGTGTCATATTATATATATATATGTATATATATACATATATATATTTGATGCACAGGGGGAGAAATTTAAATTCTTTGTTCATTAGGTCAACACACCGTAGTCGACCTTTTTCATACGCTCCTCAGAGATTGGGTTTTGTGGCAGGAGCAAGACAAATGGACGCCACAGTTAGAAACAGTGATATATTTCGTTTCCCTATGTCCAGGGCTCCATGCCAATAAATCAACTGACGTGTATGCGTGTTACCCTCCCCTCCTGCCGTGGCAGAGACAGCTAGGACCCTGTCACTATAGTGACAGGGCCCCCCGAGGCCACTGGATGATGTTGGGCGTTGCTAAACTCAGATTTATTAAAAAGAAAAATTGATGTAACTAGAAGATGGATGTGGTTGGTGGGCGTGAGGGTGTTTGCTGATGGGGTG
Source organism: Muraenolepis orangiensis (assembly GCA_027704905.1). Taxonomy (NCBI): domain Eukaryota; kingdom Metazoa; phylum Chordata; class Actinopteri; order Gadiformes; family Muraenolepididae; genus Muraenolepis; species Muraenolepis orangiensis. Next base: position 25,200,249 of record CM051001.1, read on the forward strand.
TTCTGCGTGTACCTGCGAGTGATGATAACCCCTTGTCACAACCAAAGGTCTGATGACCAAACAAATTACACCTGGACCGGGCTGTTGTGAAGCCAACCCGTCCAGTGAGCGCTTTTAAGCACAGGTCCCGGCAGGAATTTAGACAAAACGTTTGTTACAAGGGTAAATTATATTTATTTACTATGGGGAATCAAACCCACAACAACACAAAAACGCATCGCATCCACACACAGTGGCAAACAGGCAACCTCCACACTCCACTCTGGTCGGTGGCAATGACACAATGAGGCGCCCGGATGGGTGTCACATGCCAGGCTTTATCCACCCGTCCAATCAAGGCTGATTGCCGACAGCCGCCGCTCATCAGGCAATCAGCGCTCCCTAGAGGAGAGACGGGCGGCACCTGGGAAGGAGAAACAAAAAGGGGCCAATACAATGGTGACACATAAAATACAAATAACAAAACCCACCCATGGACGTCACACGCTGATTGCCTGATGTGAATAGTGAATAAATATAATTTATTCACTATGGGGCTAGTTCCGGAAGCGTATAGACAGCGTTTTCGCAATCTCAGAAAGTCTCCTTCTCAGACAAATGTTGATTTCTCCCGTGAACAGAGAACCCTTTTTGATCGGTGGTGTTCGGCGTGTAAAGTGGAGGACTTGGCATCTTTGAGCGAGTTGGTACTCATTGAGCAGTTCAAAACCTGCATGCCCGAGCGAACCGTGATCTACTTGAATGAACACAAGGTGGCTACACTCAGGTATATGTTAGAGGCGGCTCGTTCTCTCCTCGTGAGTCAACAGTTCGGGGAGATGACGAGCGAGCGTTCCAGCCACGCTCACCGCCATCTGGAAGGGGTGTTGTATGTAGTTATTGTAAAAAAACAGGCCACATGGTGAGGGACTGTTACACCTTGAGAAATCGTCAGAGGTTCGGCCCAGAAACCAAAAGGGGTAGGGTTGATTGGAACGGTATCGTGTCCGGACCAAAATAGCTCTCTGGGGAAGCCGGATAGCTGTTTTGAACCCTTCTTGTTTGATGGATATGCGTCCTTGTCGGGAAAAATGTGTGATCAACGGAGAATAAGAATACTCCGTGATACAGGAGGTTCTCAGTCGTTCATCCTAGCTGGTATTTTACCATTAGACGAGACTTCTTCCTGTAAGTCGAGTGCCCTTGTGAGAGGTATTCAAATGGGTTTTATGCCCGCGCCGTTGCATAAGATCCATGTAAAGTCGGAACTAATCACAGGTTGTTTTCCTGTCGCGGTTCGCCCATGTTTCCCTGTGGAGGGGGTTGACTTCATCATGGGAAATGATATCGCTGGGGGAAAAGTAATCCCTGGGTTGGAGGTGGTAGACGCTCCAGTATCGGAGTTGTTATGTGGTGAATTGATTAAAAGTCACCCCGATGTTTTTCCTGTTTGTGCTGTCACCAGGGCACAGGAGAGGAAGCGAGACCAAGGTCTGGCGTTGAGTGACTCTATCTGTGGCGAGGCTCTCGCTAAGGACGAGTGGCCATCTGTTGGCGAGATGGAGAAGGTTGCTGTGAGTAGCGTTCAAGGGAAGCTGGTGATTCCCAAATTCGCTGACGTGCCACTACCACTGACACGTCAGGCTTTGATCTCTGCTCAGCAAAATGATTCCTCCCTGTCTAGCTGTTTTGCGGCGGTGGCCAGTACTGCTACTGAGGCTAGTAGGAGACAGACCTTTGTGATGGAGGAGGGGGTGTTGATGCGCACCTGGGTTGCTAGGCCAGGTGTCGCAGACTTAAAGTGTGGAGAGTGTAGGAGAAACACGGGACGCCAAAGGGGGCGTCTTTGTGTTTGAGGTGGAGGTTGATGGTGTAGAACACGACCATGGATTGGGACATCACCATAAGCCGAACCAGGTTGACCTCTCCAAGCCTTCACCAGAAGATAAGTGGAGGGTAGAGCATGCAAGAATGCATGCCAAACACAAGGGCCATGAGGCCATGCACGCAGAGATGTTGCTCATTCTGATCGTCACCTTTGTCGTCGCACAGCTAGTCCTTGTCCAACGGAAACAGAGGCACTCCAAGTCATACAATCTGGTGACGCTGTTCCAGATGTGCGTGGTGCCGCTGTACTTTACCACCAAGCTCCACTGGTGGAGGTTCCTCGCCATGTGGTTCATCTTCTCTGTGGTGACGGCCTTCGTCTCGTTCGGCGCCACTCACAAGCCCCTCAACTGCACTACGCCCAGGTTGATCTATAAGTGGTTCCTGCTGCTCTACAAGATCAGCTATGCCACTGGAATAGTTGGGTACACTGTGGTCATGTTTACTCTCTTTGGTATAAACTTGATCTTCAGAATAAAGCCAGAAGATGCTATGGATTTTGGCGTATCACTGCTCTTCTACGGTCTGTACTACGGAGTTTTGGGACGAGACTTCGCTGAAATGTGTGCAGACTTCAAGGCTTCAACAGTTGGATACTACCGTTGTTTTTGTCTGAACTTTTCGGTGGCGGTAGCTCCGCTCACCTCGTTATGTAGTCCTATTGTGCCGTTTGTGTGGACCACGGAATGTCAGTGCGCCTTTGAGACTGCAAAATCCCTTTTGTGCAGTGCCCCTGTTCTAGCAGCCCCTGACTTTGCTCGTCCTTTTCAGCTGGAGGTCGACGCGAGTGCTGCTGGGGCTGGAGCTGTGCTGTTACAGGAGGGAGAGGGCGACGTGCATCACCCGGTTTGCTACTTCTCGGTGAAGTTCAAGCATCATCAGCTTAACTATTCCACCATCGAGAAGGAGACGCTGGCGATGCTCCTCGCCCTCCAACATTTTGAGGTGTACGTGGGGTCCAGCTCCATTCCGGTGTTGGTTTACACGGACCACAATCCGTTGGTGTTTTTAGCCCAGATGTACAACAGCAATCAGCGATTGATGCGTTGGGCCCTACTGGTGCAGGGCTACAATATTGTCATACGCCACAAAAAGGGCGTGGACAATGTTGTGGCCGATGCCTTGTCCAGAGGGTAGGTCTGGGGGTACTAATCGGATGTTGATTCATAGGTAACAATGTTTTGCTCACCCAATAGGTTTGCTTCTATGGGGGGAGGTGTGACGTCCATGGGTGGGTTTTGTTATTTGTATTTTATGTGTGTCACCATTGTATTGGCCCCTTTTTGTTTCTCCTTCCCAGGTGCCGCCCGTCTCTCCTCTAGGGAGCGCTGATTGCCTGATGAGCGGCGGCTGTCGGCAATCAGCCTTGATAGGACGGGTGGATAAAGCCTGGCATGTGACACCCATCCGGGCGCCTCATTGTGTCATTGCCACCGACCAGAGTGGAGTGTGGAGGTTGCCTGTTTGCCACTGTGTGTGGATGCGATGCGTTTTTGTGTTGTTGTGGGTTTGATTCCCCATAGTGAATAAATATAATTTACCCTTGTAACAAACGTTTTGTCTAAATTCCTGCCGGGACCTGTGCTTAAAAGCGCTCACTGGACGGGTTGGCTTCACAACAGCCCGGTCCAGGTGTAATTTGTTTGGTCATCAGACCTTTGGTTGTGACACCCCTGGTGAGGGCAAAATTGCCAAATCTGTGGAAATGTTTGCATGTACCACTTGACGCGACCCATTGACAAGACAAGAGGTTTGTTTTCAAATTGTTTTAATAGTGAGAAAACTAGAACTCCCCCGCCCCAACCCCCCCAAACTGAACACAACAGAAACTGCCAGGTTTCTGCCTGTTTTGGAGGGTTGAATCCCTATTATCATTTAGAGAAAAGCATTTCCCCGAGCCAAAGGCCAAGACTAATTTGGCTTGATCAGGTGAAAATACGCAATCCCAGTTCACCCCCGTATTTATTATGCCATGATGTGTTAATAGGATTTGATGGAAATCGATGTGATAACACTGATACCATTTAGCACTTATCCAAGACAATATTTAAAGTCAGTGATGCTTTGAGATCAAGTAGCGCTTCCCCTTTGCATACAGATGAAGCTTTGCCTTGCATACGGATGAGAGCTCTCTCCCTGTGGATCTTCATTAGATTAGATTCACACAGTGGCTTGTAAAAAGCATATACATACATTATTCATATAGATATTAATTCCCCCTCTGGTGCGTGTATCATATACCAGGGAGAATCACCTGATGTGTATGCTTTCATTGGCAGAAACAGTATCTTGCTCCTCACTATGGATATCATTTATTTAGATACATATTGTTAGTGTAGAAACACAACGGTGTCCAGGTATTGAAGTCAATCATTGAGGAAGGGGCACAGCTTTTAACTCAGAGTCAATTAAAGGGAGCAAGTTAGCTAGCGATATCTCTCTCCCTGAAGTGAGACGGGTTGGCCCTCTAGGGCCCCCTCACTAGAGCCGGTTAAGGGGGCCTCCCCTCATTTCTGTCTTGCAGATTTGTCATTATTAGGCCTATTCATTTTCAATGATGACAATGTATCAAATAAGTTCACCACTGATATATAAATATATACATATCTTTGGAAAATAATACAATTTAAAAAGTTATAATACAAAAAAATGTATATACCGTATATATATATATATAACTTTTAATCATACTTTAATCATAATTTATTATTATTAATTATATTATAGCGAGCGTAGCCAGGTAGGTGTTTTTTGGGTCTGAACACCATTAGGGCCAACTACACTCAGCTATGACAATTATGTTTCAAAGACAAATGGCTGCCACACAACCACACCTTCGTAAAAATGACTAATGCAAAGAAAGATCAAGTCAAAACTCTCAACTTAAATGCACAACAACGCTTAACAAACTCAAGACAGCCTTTAACTAATCATTCAACAAGTGTGTGGAAACAAAATGCAACCAGCTCAACGAGATGCAACACTGGCAAAACCAGCAACGACACATTGTCTCACTCACCAATGATGTTCACTTAAAGAGGCCAATAAAACAATAAACCAATCGGGTTTATTGTTGCGGGACCTCCGCTGCTCTAGAGAGGCACCGGGACGTTGCTGAGTCGAGTCCGACATGGGGCCCTCTCTTCGGACTCCTTGGCACCATCACCCGCTTATTTGCGAGACTTCTAGGGCTCCAGAGAGGGACCGGGACTTTGCTGGGTCGAGTCCGACATGGGGCCCCCGTGTCGGACTCATTGGGACCATCACCCGCTGATTCTCGGGACTTCCAGGGCTCCAGAGAGGGACTAGGACTTGTTGACTTGAATTGCTACATAGCACTAAGCTAGATCCTCTGTCTCAAGCCAGTTAACTAACAAATCTTATAGCGTACCCTGGAACCGTGGGGAAATCCGGGGGAGATATGTTTCTGGCTACGGGCCTACATAGAGCAACCAAGAGGATAAAATATGGAATGAGCAGTTTGTCTGCTGGACACACAAACACACACCCACACACTTGTCTGAGTTGAGTCCGACCCGGGGCCCCCTCGTCGGACTGAGGTAAAGCGATGTACCGCTGATTTGCGCGAGTTCCAGAGCTCCAGAGCACCAGAGATTGACCGGGACTTTGCCCTGAATGTGTCCAACACGGGTCACCCCCGTCAGACTAGCTTTTATAAAATTGTATTAATATAATTAATTCAATTTATTTTTTGTTTCATCTGATTATTGCCCCATCCCATTGTTCCAGGGTCTTCTCTGAATACCTTGAAGGTCCTGACGGTTCACCACTGATATATACAGTATATATATATATATATACACATACACACAGTATATGCACACAGTTAAGGGTCAATGTTAACACAAGAGAGAGAGAGAGCGAGTGAGAGCCAGAGCAAGAGCGAGAGAGAGTGAGAGAGAGAGAGAGAGAGAGAGAGAGAGAGAGAGAGAGAGAGAGAGAGAGAGAGAGAGAGAGAGACTTTGGGCAATAGAGCCTGTGATAAGGACAAAAAATGGAGTCTAAGTCATTTTACATGGCATTCTGTAAAAACAGAAAGGTAGAGACAGCAAAAACTCTTAATAGTTTGTTCTTCCAGAATCCTAACACATTAATTTACTGCCCAGCAATGTGCTAATGAAGTTAACAAGAAGAAAGAAAAAAGGAAAACCCAAGCTACTTTTAAAGCTGATCACTAACGCCACAGATTTTCCGGATTTTAATGCAAATATGGAATGAGCAGTTTGTCTGCTAGACACACACACACACACACACACACACACACACACACACACACACACACACACAATGGATTAAACTAATAGAACACAACAACAAAAAAGTACACTCTAATGCTGAAGTGTTTTACAACTCGACGACTACACTACCTGCTCCTAGTCCTCCGGCCCTGTTTGCACTACAGGGATAATGCCAGACTAGACACACAATGTGTATCAGATTGCAAACAGCGTTCGTTCTGCAGTGTCTGCCAATGGGGTGAAAAAACACCCCCACAAAAAAAAAAAAAAAAAACACATTTTGTACAGCACGTAGAGTAGAATAAAATTCCTGCCTGTTTTTCCTGCCTTGTTGTCCGCCTTTACAGCTGCTGCGCTGGCGTCTCTGCGGTAGAACCGACTTCTAATAAAGGCACGGAGGGTGAACTAGCGTAGGAATTAATACATCATAAAACGGCATAAATCAGCTCACAGACACGGGCTGAGCTCTCCACATATCAGTGACGTGCTTATTTGCATTTGGGCTCATTTTCCGGGCAGCGCCGGGGTTTTAACAGCGACCCCGATGCCGCCCAGGCCTTCTGCGTCCCGTTGAATTGCGCTTTAGTGGACAGAACAAAGTCCAAAGTGTTCCTCTGGAGAAATGTCTACAAAGGACATTTAAGGATAACACACCGGAAAGGATCGGACCGGCCAAACATAAAACCAACGACATCCCCTTGAATCAAAAACCACTGTCGCTCTGACAGTAGTTGACATACCTGTGTGTTGAGACAGACGCTGCTCAGCCTGTTTGTTTGTTTTCAGAGCGACTGATTCAATAAACATGCACACCTGCATCTAATCAAGTTTAATTGTGCTCCAACCACCGCAAAACAAAATGGTACCGGACTCTGGATGTGGATCGCAATACCACGCAAACAAATAGAAATATACAGTCGGCACGCACGCACGCACGCACACACTAACACACACACACAGACACAGACACACACACACACACACACACACACACACACACACACACACACACACACACACACACACACACACATAAAGTGCACGTACACACACACACACACACACACACACACACACACACACACACACATAAAATGCACGTACACACACACACACAAACAAAAACAAGCATGCACACACACACACCCACACACACACACACACACACACACACACACACACACACACACACACACACACACACACACACACACACACACACACACACACACACACACACACACACAGCCCCTCTTCCATATGTATTTAATCTTACTGACTGAATGTGACATATGGTACAAACTAATGTGTACAATTTTTTTTTACATTTCCCCCCTATCTAAATAATCTCTTGCATGGTTCTCATTGTCCTGGAGTGATCTCAGTGAACAAGAAGAACAACAACAATGCTAAGCTGCTTATACATTTTTATACAATCAAAGCTTTCCCATTGTCATATTTTGGGAAAGATGAAGTAGAAATATGCCCCAAGAGACTTAACACTGTCCGCAAATTTGTCTCTGCGTGGGAGTCTCTCTGTGTATCAGTCTAGCCTCGATCCTATGAAGGAAACTTTCAAAACCCAAAAACGTCACCCCTTGGGCTACAGAGACACAAACGTGTTTCTGTGGATTGAACACTCAACTCTGTGCTTCACAAACTGAAATAGCCCACCACCTCGTCCCGGCTGTTCCCGAGAAGGTGGGTGACACAGAGTTCTTTGAAATGTTTAGGAGTCCGAACAACAAAACACTCCCACACCCGAACCACCACCTGTAATGTCTCCACACACCACCACCACCATCGCACTTCTCCCATCCTCACTATGACGGCTGCCATGTTACGACTCCCTCCCCCTATAATTATCCCAATTTCGATACATTTTTGTCCATATTTTTCAGACCAACGTTATTGTTCCCGTGAGTCACTGAGGTTTTCCCTCTGTGGCGAGAGGTTGGAGGGGCTGGAGTGTCCTTGACAAAAGCTGTCATTATTTCCCTTCTGCTGAATCTTTTAATAGTATGCCTTCTCAAGCTGAGGCTACAGCGTGTCGATGCTAGAGAGATGACAGTTTTCAGAGCCGTTGTAACAGGAGCTAAATGCGCACTGCCAGGATTGGTCACAATTCTCAGAGCCCACGTTAAGTGGAATCTATGAGCAAGCTTTAGCGTCGCTATGCTTTACAGTGTGGTACCGATGCCTGTGGCCATGCCGGTAATTTCCTGTCTGGAATGTATTTTCATCATTTTGCAGATGCTTTTGTCCAAAGTGACTTGCAATTGAATGCACAATAGTGCATTTTACATAGATAGGTAGGAGAACTCGTCACCAGAAGTGCATTTCCCTCCGACCAAGCCTCCAAGAGCGGAACCATTGCTCAGGTAAAAGTACAGTCAGTTGCTCCAAAAGTTGGTCAAACTGCATCTCAATCCTCACCCTCAGTAACCCCCCGCCCCCATCCTTCCCCCAGTGTCCTCATTTTTGAAAACCAAAATATTGTGAACTGAAATGTGACGTGATGGAAAATATAGACTTTTCAGTTCCTCATTAATCAGCCCTCAGTCACACACCCCTGCTTTCAACCAAGTTATGACTCAACAGTACCAGACGATTTGTAACCAGGAAAATCTTTACTCCGCTTAAAAGGCATCGCTTTCTGATGAGTTGACGTCTACGTTCGAATATTTATTTTGCTCACTGCGTCTTTTGGAAAATGTGGTGCACGTTCCCAACGTTTCGTGGTGTCGGTCGATTATAGGGTCTTGGGTGAAAACAAAATCATAAGCAAAGGCAAACAACAAGGTTTGTGTTTTTCCTTTTGCAAAAACCGTCTCCGTCTTAAAACAAACGTTTCCTACTAAGTACTTCTGTGCGTTTCAAGGACTGCAAATCATCTTCCAATTGAGATAATAGAAAACACATAATTTCCAATGTCCCTTCTATATGTTGTTGTTGTTGTTGTTGTATTCTATGACAAGTGTGTATTATACAAAAATCTAAAACCACCCAAAAAAAATAATTTGAACAGTAAAAATCTCAGTGTGTCACTGTTAGGCCGACTGGAAGCGAGGCGTGCTCCGACTCACGGAGAATGACAAGCAGCCATCTGGCCCTCCTTTTCCACAGGCTGACTCTGTAACTGAACTGCAAACTGAAACTGAAGCTTCAAAGACTCTCCTTTTGAGGAAAAGGGGGAGCTTTTGGCACTTTTTGGTGATGGCGGATCAAGGAAGACATTTCCAACCCAGAAGGCTCAGCACTCTAGTTCCATCAAGGACTGGCATCCCTAGGATTTCTTGGGGCGCTGTTCTGAGGCAGAAGGTGTGCTTTGATGTCCTGTGTTGTGTGTGTGTGTGTGTTTGTGTTGTGTGTGTGTGTGTGTGTGTGTGTGTAAGAACAGCAGATCAACTTGGCTCTTAGCTCAAATCCTGCTCCCAATTACAACTGTATAACTATGAATTGCCTCACAGGGGGGAACTTTTTTTTCTCTTCCATTTCGTACGCAGTCCAGAGAGAGAGAGCTGATGCAGATCAGTGAAGTGGGGGTGTTCCTTTAATCATTGGATCATGTTTTATTATTCAGCTCCTTCTCTAGTGTGAACCAGTGGTCAGGCTTATTTTGGGAACATTGCTAAGGCCAGAGCTCATCACTTGTTCAGTTCTATTTTGCACAATGTTTATTTCTCTAGTTCTCCCTATTCGATAAGAATCTCTTCAATCAAATCAGAAAGTGCTAAATGTAAATGTAAATGTAAAATGACCAAAATGCCCCCTCAAACGCGTAGCATTTTAAAAGCCTAGGCCACAGCCCTACATCTGCCCTCGTTCATGAAAACATAAACATCTGCCACTTAGACCGTGACAGACAAACACACACACACACAACATCATATTTCCGTCCTAAAGCTGTCAAGATGTGTAGCCGTCTCGCCCCTGGGCTCGGTCCATTATGAGGATACGGGAATGAAATCCCAGTAAAGTGGTGCAGAGTAAACAACGGGGAGGAGGAGGTGGTGGGGGGGACATTACTCTGAGAGCTGTGGTTGCTCTGGTAGATGCTCCACAGGGGGAGACTCAGGGCCTGAAGCAGAGCCTGGATGAAAAGACAGCCTGGATGAAAAGACAGCCAAGAGAACAGTGCAAACAAAAGAGGAAAGACAACTGTACAGAGTATGCCAACAGCGAGAGTCGGTGATGAGAAACCAGTGACATTGGGAGTAAGAAAGGGAGTTTGACGAAAAGCAAGTGTGTGTGTGTGTGTGTGTGTGTGTGTGTGTGTGTGTGTGTGTGTGTGTGTGTGTGTGTGTGTGTGTGTGTCGTGCTGCATTAGTGGTGTCAGGACCTTTGATTAGTAGAGGATTCTGTCTGCTTGGAGATCCTGTGGTCGCCCCACAGACGCTGCAGTCCGGTCCAATCCAATGCTAGGCACAACTTCTCTGGCGCACACACGTACACACACACACACACACACACACACATGATTGCATGCACATACATGTACACACTTGCATGCCCACACATACCCGAGTAAACATACACATACATACACTCACACACACACGCACATATGCACGCATGTGCTCATACACACGCACTCAGCTACATGCACATGCAAACATATACCGACACACATACACGTACGCACACGCACACACACACACACACACACTCCAGGGGCTGGTGCAGTGAGCCAGCATGACACGCAGGGCCCAACCAGTCTGTTGTGCTTGTGATTGCTCTGTGTCCATAGAGCAGCCTGTCATTAGTCAGCCCTCTGGAACACAACACACATACTGACATTGGCTGCAGTGTCTCCCCAACAGGCAGACAGCGGCTTCAGCCCTGACAGCTGAGACTCTTCAACATTCGTTATCCCGTTATCCCGGGTCCACGTGCTGCTGACACAGCGTTCTCTAATTAACCATGCAACCCCTTGTCCGTCCCTGTGTGAGTTGTACCCCCGCACACCTTCAACCCCCCTCCCCGATCCACCCCTCCCCCCCTTTCAGCCCCTCCCTGTCGTCACACAGACTAATTGATCATCATGGGTGAAAGAAGCTCATGCCCGCATTCTGCACCACTAAACTCTACAAGACATTAGCGTTATGCCAAGGGAATGCATTGGTGCGAGAGAGAGAGAGAGAGAGAGAGAGAGAGAGAGAGAGAGAGAGAGAGAGAGAGAGAGAGAGAGAGAGAGAGAGAGAGAGAGAGAGAGGGGATGTTATGGTCTCTCCTATCATCCTATCAGGGGACACCTTTAACCTGTATCGCCTGGTCCAGCGGCAGTGAGTAGAACACGTTTAGCACGTATGTACGTGCATGTACGCATGCACGTACAGGAGGCCGGCCGTGAGCCGATAACACCCGATAAGCTGTGTGTGTTGCTGCTGTTTTTAGAGAATGGCGGACCACAATCCTGCATGTCAGGCTGAAGAAGGGGGGGCAGGGTGTAGGAGACAAGATGGTAGAAAACTGATCAGGCGGCACAACCTTAAATATGTGTTAGAAGCGTGAAATGGAATAGAGGGGAGTCGACAGGGGGAGATTTAAATACATTAACCTTCAGCTAATTCCCTATGGCGTTGGGGCAGGGGGGGTGTTGGGGGGGGGGGGGGGGGGGATTACCACAGACTTCTCTCAGGAGATCTGACATGTGAGCTCATGGGCCGCTAGATTTCCGTTCCTGGTGTTATCGGCGAAATGCCCCGGTGAACTGTTTATTATTAAGATTAGGAAGATCATGTTTTAGGTCATTATCGGGGACGGGGGGTACGGAACAACGGTCACCACGTTGCGCTTGTAAAAGTATACATGCGGCAAATGTCTCTTGAGATAGTTCTCCATATGGAGTAGCAGCCTCCTTATGGGTTTAGGACTCGTTAAATGTCCCCTTAGGAGCCCCTGAGGTCCTATGAGGCTCCTAGTCTTTTCAGCAGACTTAAAAAAAAAAAAGACAAAGAACAAAAGCTCTCTCCTACAATTGGGCACTTTCCTCTCTTTTCACCCCTTTACATAAACAGATCTTGGTGCAACCAAAGCCATGTACATCCCCTCAAGTCTTTCTGTTCCCCGGACCTGGAGTACCTGATGCTTATGTGCCGTCCATACTGGCTACCTCGGGAGTTTACAGCGGTAACCGTGACCGCTGTTTACATTCCCCCACAAGCCAACACGGACACAGCGCTGAAGGAACTGTACGGGGCTATCAGCGAACAGGAAGCGGCCCACCCCGAGGCTGCTCTCATCGTGGCGGGGGACTTCAACAAGGCGAACCTGAAGAAGGTTCTCCCGAAGTTCTACCAACACATAAAGAGCAACACACGGGGCGAGCGGATCCTCGACCACTGCTACACTCCCTTCCGTGATGGCTACAAGGCCCTCCTCCGCCCACCGTTCGGCAAATCAGATCACCGCTCTATCCAGCTGCTCCCCGCCTATAGGCAGAGACTGAAGCAGCAACCGATCGCTGTGAGGGAGGTCCAATGCTGGTCGGACCAATCAGATTCTACGCTGCAGGATTGTTTTGATCACGCTGACTGGCACATGTTCCGCGTTGCCTCGGACAATAACATCAACGAGTACGCGTCGTCGGTCACCGGGTTCATCAAGAAGTGCATAGATGACGTTGTTCCGACCAAGTCGGTTCGGATATATCCCAACCAGAAACCGTGGATTAACGGCGATGTTCGCGCTGCCCTACATGCGCGTAACGCCGCCTTTGGTTCCGGGAATACGGAGGAATATACGAGAGCCCGTTACGACCTCCGTAAGACCATCGTCACTGCCAAGCGGGAGTATAAGGACAGAGTGGAAGATAAATTCAAGAAACACGATGCGAGGGGTATGTGGCAGGGGCTGCAGAAGATAACGAACTTCAGAGGGAGAACCAGTTGTGTAGAGAACTCCTCTACCTCCCTCCCAGGAGAGCTAAATACATTTTTTGCTCGGTTCGACGTAAACGGCAGCCCGCCGAAGCCAGCACCGACTGGGGAGACCAGCCAGCTGCGCATCTCGGAGGCGGATGTGCGCCGCACCTTTAAGCGGCTGAACATCCGTAAGGCGGCAGGCCCCGACGACATCCCGGGCCGCGTCCTCAGAGCATGCGCAGACCAGTTGGCAGGAGTCTTTGCAGACATCTTCAACCTCTCCCTGTCCCAGGCTGTTGTCCCCGCGGTCTTCAAGATATCCACCATCGTGCCTGTCCCTAAACAAACCAAGGTAACATGCCTGAATGACTACAGACCTGTGGCCCTCACCTCGATCGTTAGCAAATGCTTCGAGAGGTTGGTCAAGGACTTTATTTGCTCCGTGTTACCTACCACGCTGGACCCATGGCAATTTGCATATCGTCAAAATAGATCCACGGACGACGCAATTGCCATGGCCCTCCACACTGCCCTTTCCCACCTGGAGGGGAAGAACTGTTATGTGCGAATGCTGTTTGTGGACTACAGCTCAGCATTCAACACAATAGTTCCTGCCAAGCTCGACACCAAGCTGAGAGGTCTAGGCGTACCCCCATCCATGTGCAGCTGGATACTGAACCTCCTGTCGGACCGCCGCCAGGTGGTGAGGATGGGCAGCACCACATCAGAGCCACTGACCCTCAACACGGGAGCCCCCCAGGGATGCGTGCTGAGCCCTCTCCTCTACTCCCTCTACACCCACGACTGCATGGCTATGCACAGCTCCAACGTCATCGTCAAGTTTGCTGACGACACGACAGTGATGGGCCTGATCGCCGGCGACGACGAGACAGCCTACAGGGAGGAGGTCGGATCGCTGGAGCAGTGGTGCCAGGAGAACAGCCTCGCCCTCAACGTCAAGAAGACCAAGGAGCTGATCGTGGACTTCAGGAGGCAGAGGGGAGAGCACAGCCCTATCTCCATCGACGGCGTTGCAGTAGAGAGGGTCAGCAGCTTCAAGTTCCTCGGCGTGCACATCTCCGAGGACCTCACATGGTCCACGCACACCACACACGTGGTGAAAAGGGCCCAACAACGCCTGTATTTTCTCAGGCGTCTGAAGAAATTCAGCATGGGCCCCCGCATCCTGAGAACATTCTACAACGGCACCATCGAGAGTGTTCTGACAGGGTGTATCACCGCCTGGTACGGGAACTGCACGGCACTCGAGCGCAGAGCGCTTCAAAGGGTGGTGCGGACGGCCCAGTATATCGTTGGAGGTGAGCTCCCCTCCCTCCTGGACATTTACAACCAGCGGTGCGTGGCCAAGGCCAAAATAATTATAAAAGACATTGCCCACCCCAGCCACGAACTTTACTCACTATTACCGTCAGGCAGGCGATACCGCAGTATCAAGTGTCGTACAAATAGGCTTAGAGATAGCTTCCACAGTCAGGCCATCAGGCTGCTGAACAAGGGCGTATAACATATAACAATGTATATTTTATTACATTGATTTATATATATATATTGCTCTTTTCTGTGCTGATTTTTGCATTTTATAAATTGCATTTTTTATTTTTATTTTATATTCTTATTCTATTTTTTATTCTATTTTTTATCTATTTTTATTTTATCTTATTTTATAACTGCTGTCTGTCGTCGGGTATTGCACACAAGAATTTCACATCACTGCTTTATACTAAACTGTAAACTGTGAAGTGACAATAAACTTGACTTGACTTGACTTGACTTGAAGCTGTGCAACCGCTTTCCTGTTTTATTTAGCTTCTTTGCATTCCGCGGATATACCGTAGTTTTATGCGTTTCATTGCGAATTGTTCAAGAATGCACTTGATCAGCTACAATCTGTATACTAGCTATACTAATAAAGTTGATTGTGGCTGTTATTATTATTAATGGAATATAGCAGCATGCAGTTCCAAATAGTTGCCTCTCGATTTCTCTGTTCCTTGACCTTTCGCGTCTTCACAGGGCTGTCGTTGATGCTACCTACACACAAAGCAGACTAGAATATAAATGATTTATCGCTACGTCTGTGGTAGCGATACATCATTGCTATTGCACATAAAAACGCCCCTGAACTTTACATACAGGCCGAGTAACGTTTTTACAAACATGCACATGATGAGCTCTGAGCCCTTTTCCACACACACAGCTGTAGATTTGGTCCCATCACCACTAGCATTATGCTAACATGTGGCTAAAGGGAGCATTGGCCTTGTTACCCCAGCCATCGGTGCTGCTGTATCTGCTTTTATTTGCTTGTGTTTGTGAGTGTGTGTGTCTTTGCAAATGTGTGTGTTCGCGCGTCTATAGTAAGCAGTGTATAATAATATTTAAACATCCTCCAAAGAAATGTAACAAAGGCATCCAATGAGTGCCAATAAATTGAGTATCCCTATCCCTAAAAATGTGAAAAATCTAATCAACAACAATTTCAGAATTTTAAATAAAAAAGTTATGTTCACAAATGCAAAAATGTCGGATAACCATTTGTAATACTTTTTTTTTGTCACTTATTTTAACGATGAGTTTCATTTAGATTCTGTTTTTTCTAGCGTCCGAGTGGCCAAAGCCTGCAACATAAGTACTTTCACAATGTGTAGTCACTGTTATGTTCCCCATACGTTCAGATCACTTCCTTCTCTCTTCCCAAGGCAGAAAACCTCTGGAAGACCGCATCAGGTTCCCAAATGCCAGACAGACCGCTATGAGGGCCACCAAGACATGAAAGCCATTCAGTTTCAGGTTAACCTATGGATCCCATCCAGTGATAACACACAGGGGGATGTTAAACATTCAGCACTGTGGTGTTTTCTATCTTCCAGATTCAGAGGGGTATCCAAGGACCCAGAGCAAGACCTCTGCCTCTAGTTCTTGGAAAAGTGTACTCTACATTGTTCCTCTGCGCTCATCTTAAGACACAGAAGCTGGATTGACGTGTTCCTGGAAGCAGGTGAAATATATTCATACATCTATTTATAAGTCTAATTCCAAGGTGCCGCTGAACTGCATGCTGGCTTTTACTGCAATATTTATGGGGGGAAAAGCCAAAGGTAATAACAGGTGGCACACCACAGCCTGGTAGAAGTTGCTCCTTCCGTGTATCTGCAGCTATTAGTGGAAGTAAAAGGACAGCAGGAAACCAAGGTTCTGTTTGTTTTGACCCGAACGTTCTGGCATACCTTGATGGTCACTTTTCCCCCTGCTTAGCTGTGATCCTTCTATCCTTTGTTTATTCGTCCTCTCATTCATCGCTCTACTTCATCACCTATGCAACTCCTTTTATGGTGGATTATATGGCGGGGTGTTGATGTCAAGCTGCTTGTGTCTTTCAATATTGTCCTGCCTGCCTGCCTGGCCTTGGATGCCTGACCCATCGACAGGGATGCGGTTGTGTGTTTTGGCATATTTCTTAACAGGTGTCATGACCTGATTTTAAACACACACACACACACACACACACACACACACACACACACACGCACACACACACACACACACACAAACGTGCACCTACGCGCACACACACACACACACAGTTTCCAGGTATGGAAGCATATCTCCCGGGGCAAATTTTGGACCTGGCTTGGCCGCCTCGCCGGTCACATTTTTTGGGTTCTTTTATCAGTAGCGGAAGCTTAAAGTGAGTTCCATGAATGCGAACCCCACCTCAGCTGTGTGAGAATGCGATGCCCTGGTCTTTGTCACCATAGCAGTGACCTAAATTGACCCACTGTCACAGTGTTCCTACACTGTGTCTTTGTTCCCTGGGTCAGGAAGTGGCTAATCTTGGTGATGACACCCTCGCTGTCAAGCAACACACACTCATAGTCACACACACACACACACACACACACACACACACACACACACACACACACACACACACACACACACACACACACACACACACACACACACACACACACACACAGCACACACACACACACACTGGGTGTGACAGGGATGTGAGGTTTCATTTTAAGCTTTTCATGTAATAGCTCCACTGACTCCACTTACTACTTAAAAAGTGCCCAAAAGGGATTGGCGGGGTTTAGGATGTATAGAAAAGGGGTTTGTTTCACTGCCAGTTCTCTGTCCATAGGCTTCATATACCTGAGTGTCTGGGTTATGACTTAGGGATGAGAGAAATCCCCTTGAATAGCTTCAACACCTTTCGCTTTCCCCGAATCCACTCTATGGTCTGTCATAGAAAAGTTGCGCTGCTGAAATAGAAAAATAGGTGAGCGACACACTGGAATCAGTTTGGATGTGAATGTAGCATGTGTGTCTTCAGTGAATCGATTCAACAAGTGTGAAACCCAATGTGTAAACACAGCATTTCTTATACAAAACTGTGTTTGTTTGGGGAGATCTTTAGAAAGCTTTTGCTTTTGGGGTGGCGGGATGGGTATATATAATTGATGCGATATCGTAAATGTGACTTGTTCCTATTCAGATTAACCATTACAGTTCTGTATTAATTACAGACAATGTTTTTAATAAATTCTATAGTGTGCAAGCAAAGGATGTGTCCGAGAGTGTCTTTATGTAGTTGCATTTGGGTTTTTATCTATAAAAGGAGGGCCCTGCAGAAAAAGATTGGGAACCACTGGTGGATAGTATTGTTATAGTATACAGCGTTGTTTATTGTATAGTGTAGTGAGTGTAGCATATAATTAGTATTGCCGGAGTGAAGGGAGTAAGCAATTCATTGTAGTCGTTACACATGGTAAAAATAAACAATCTTGAGATAGTATTGATCCATAGAAGATAGGTTCAGATAGGATAAGACAGTACAGTATTGAAACAAGACAGTGGACTACCTCCACTCCATAAGACCGTGATCTGTGGCACTGTAGCCAAGGTCCTGCTATACACTTGTTGTTTCAGTGCCGCATGTGTCACAATGGGTAGTGTTGGTAGGACCCAGAACGCAGACCAACGACACAGTGAAGCGATAACGTGAAGCTTTATTAAATGATATATAACAGAGAGTGATCAGGGACAGGCCAGGGGTCTGGATACCAGGAAGTCGGAGTAGCAACAGGTAGTAGACAGGCGAGTAGTCTGGATAGCGGGACATCGATCGGAATGATTCCGTCCAGAGAGAACAAAGTACAAAGTAGTAAGTACGACCTAACCTATATATACCCCCAGGTGAGGTGATTACCATAATTGGCAATTGCCGACAGGTGTGTGGGTGCGCCACCAAAGCCCACGCCTTGGCCACGCCCCCTGTCACCCACCGTAACCGTGACAGCATGGTTGTTTCATTTTATCATGTGATAGCGGCACAGCGCGACGTCACTGCGTCTCCAATAAAATAAGCTGATGCAAGTGATCCAATAAACTGGGTGGACCACATCCCAAGATGATTGGGATCAGGTTGTGATTTCATTTGTGTGTGTGTTTGTGTGTGTGTGTGTGCGTGTATGGAGGTATGTATGTAATTAAATCCAGGGCCCTCTAACCCCCCCCCCCCCCACTGATAGCACCAACTGTTACTACTATTCGCCACGGTTCCAATCATGTGTGTTTTAGCATGTATTCTTTTGTTGTTGTACACACAGTTTTTTGTATGAAGGAAACATCTTGACTTGCGTTGTACCATCTGGATTCTGTGACATTGGATTCTTTCAGTAACAATGTATCACCACTATAGTTTTACTAAATGACAACATTATGATAGCCTGGATACTATGCTCTTACCCATTGTGGAGTTTAATAATCCCAGTCTTTTTCTCTCTTTTTATATTGCCCAGCCCAGCTGTCGAACCCTTATGAAATATACCCTTCTAGAATTCCATCTGTTTCTGAGTGGGACTCCTTCCTTCAAGGGATCCTAGTCTGTTCAGTATGGGAGGCTTACCATGAGAGGAATGCCTGTGAGACATATATACATATATACGTACATATAAAGTCGGTTACCACGCACCTCATGCTTTGTATTCAAATGTGGTTTATTACAGTTTCCGAGATGTCAGCTGAATATCGTCTCACCCAGTTCAAGAATTACGGGAAGATGGCAGAGTTGCGGTGCAGGAGACCTGATGAAAACGTTGAGCTGTGGAGGGCCATCATGGAGAGGAGGTACTTCATCACTATCCTGGATGTGTTTTCTCTGCAAGAGTAAGATCCAAACGCACAGCACTGGTCCGTGGAGGAGATTGTGGCCGGCGCCAATAGCCAGGACCTTGATCACAAGCTCAACGCCACGCAGTACGCCAGAAAGCTACTCTCCCGGGAAAACCACCTGCCCTTCGACGGCTTCATTGACGCTGGCCTCATCCCGGCCTACCTGGCCCTCGGCGACTGCCCGCCCAATCCAGTTCAAGGCGGCGTTGCCGCTCACCAACTATCGCATCAGAGATCCTGGGCAAAGACCACCGGAAAAGTAAAACCATGTTAACCTGCTTAAGAAATGAGTTGTGATGTGTGCTCTTTTTCTGCCACAGGGCCAGGCCAAGAAAGAATCAGTCGAAGTACCAATTGGCGAACAGCTGTCAGAGAGGAAACTCCAGGATGTAAAGGAATTCGCCACAGGTATGTGTTCTCTATCGACGCCGGCCACACCAACCTCATCCAGCACCACATCATAACTGAACCCGGAAAGAAGGTAATGCTGAGGCCATACCGAATCCCCAAAGCCAGAAGAGAAGCTGTAGGATGGGGGGTAAAGACAATGTTTGAAAGTGGAATCATAGAAGATTCACGCAGTGAATGCTGTCGCCCAATTGTGTTGTACCTTAATCCGATGGGTCCATTTGGTTCTGTAAGGATTTCCGGCAGTTAAATGCCATTTCCAGATTTGCAGATTGACGTGTACCCTACTCATCGAGCGGCTAGGAAAGGCCTGTATTGGCAGGTTTACCTGTCACCTGCGGCAACATGGATTTTGCTACACCCGTACAGCTCTTTGTTACACCCGTACAGACGTTCGGCCTCCATGGAGCCCCGCCCACTTTCCAGATGCTGATAGACCGGGTCCTCCGACCCCACCATGAGTATGCGGCAGCATATCTGGATCATAATCCATGGAGGGGAAGGGAGGCCCATCTAAAAAAAGTCACTGCCATGCTGATGGCACTGCGGGGGGCGGGCCTAATGGCTAACCCAAAGAAGTGCCCAGGGTGGTTGCGGTCCTTTGTGGCCTAGATGGCTTTCTTGTCTTGTGTAGTGGTGCTGTACCACACAGTGACGGCACTCGTCAGGACACTCTCTACAGTGGCACTTTAGAAGTTCACTAGCCACCGTTGGCCTATTCCGCTTTTCCTGAGGCACCACAGGGCATAGAGCGCTGGTGTGCCTTCTTCAGCATGACCTCCGTGTTGTGGGTCAACGCCAGGTAGTCGGAAATATGTAGCCCTAGGAAACAGAAGCAGCTGACTATATACACCGGTGTCGCATCAAGGCTGATGGTGGAGTGGGTGCCCCGGTGGCTCCTGAAGTCCACGATGAGCTGCTTTGTCTTGCTGACATTCAGTGTGAGGTTGTCACACTATCGCGTCAGCTGGAACACCTCATCTTTCTACTCCATTTCATCACCCTCGCTTTTCAATCCGATGACTGTGGTGTCGTCTGCAAACTTGATAATCCGATTCTTGATGTGCGTGGCAGTACAGTCATGTGTGTACAGCGAGTACAGCCAAGGTCAGTGCGGTGTCCAATTGGCCTACACCAGACTCAAGGAAGAAGGTTCAGCAGTTTTTAGGTTTTGCAAACTTCTATAAGAAGTTTATTAGAAACTTCAGTTATGTTGCTGCTCCTCTGCATGTTCTTACTTCCTCAAAGGTTCCCTTCAAATGGACTCCCCAGGCAGACGTCGCCTTCCAGCGCCTTAAGGAAAGATTCACCACAGCCCCCATACTCACCATTCCGGATCCCCTGCGCCAATTTGTGGTCGAGGTCGACGCTTCCAATGAGTGGAACGGTGTTGTCTCAAAGATCCCTGGAAGACAACAAGATGCACCCGTGTGCCTACCTGTCGCGTAAGTTGACAGCAGCTGAAAGAAACTATGGAACTATGGGAAACTATGGGAAAGCTCCAGATCCAATAAAGGACCAGCTGGCTCATCTGGAGGTGCCACGGGACCTAGAGTCCCTCATCTCTGTGTCCATCCGGGTCGACAATCGACTTCGGGAGAGGGAGCGGGTGTGCCGGTGCATCTGTCAGTCCTCCTGGGAAGACTGACAGATGCTCCTTGTAGTACAAACACTATCCCCACTAATCGCTCCAATACTGCATAGAGAATCCAATACAAATTTGCTGCTTAAATAATACTCGCAGTGTGGCACATTATATATATATATTTTCATACATTTTTGGGAAAAATTCAATTTAGACATCAAATACCTGCAAGTGAAAGATAAAGCGTAATCCCATTATTTTGTGGACTTGGGTAACCTGCGGTAGTGTAGTCTTCAGTATTTTTTGGATTAGCGTGGTAGTCTGAGGCTCCTGGCTGCCAGGACGGTTTGGAGGTCAGACTGCTAAAAAGTGGAGTGCTGTTCGGCTCAGATTGCGTGTCTGCCTGCCTGTCGCTATGCCAACAAGACCCGTCAATCACCCTGACTTTGACTCCCGAATGCAGGCCAACCTGTCACGGACAATAAAGTGTCCATCTTTCTGTCTGTCTCTCTGTCTGTCTGTATCAAGCTCATTTTCACCTGCATGTATGTGTGTGTGATAATGACTTCAGATGTTGTACTTCCTTTGTCCTTCCATATTTGGATAAAGTTAAACAAACAAATTTGGAATTCCAAATAAAAGTCAAAGACACTTTCCATAAACACACAGGTGCGTGTGCATTTGTGTGTGAGCATGTGTGTGTGTGGGTGCGTGTGTGTGTGTGGTGTGTGTGTGGTGTGTGTGTGTGTGTGTGTGTGTGTGTGTGTGTGTGTGTGTGTGTGTGTGTGGGTGGGTGGGTGGGTGCGTGCGTGTGTGTGTGTGGTGTGTGTGTGTGTGTGTGTGTGTTAGTGTGTGTGTGTGTGCATGTGTGTGTGTGCATGTGGGTGTGCGCATGTGTGTGGGTGTGTGTGCGCATGTGTGTGTGTGTGTGTGTGTGTGTGTGTGCAGTGTGTGTGTGTGTGTGTGTGTGTGTGTGTGTGTGTGTGTGTGTGTGTGTGTGTGTGTTTGTGTCTGTGTGGTGTGTGTGTGTGTGTGTGTGAGAATGAGTCTTAGTTAAATCAGTGACAGTGTGCCATCTAATTATCTCTCTATTTATTAGAAAATGGCCCTTAAGGCAAGGAGGTGTTGCTAAATGTTCTCTTTTGCTTCGATGACACTAATTTGTTTTGATAGTCCTGGAAATGCATAAAGTGTTATGTGGGTTCATTATTAATTTATTATTAACTCACCAGATATGAAAACAAAAATAGCACAAACATACCACAAAACATACCCCTGGACCATGGATAACTATGGCATTGTCATAAGCTGACCATTGCATAAATACACCCTAAAAAATGTAGAACGAAATTAATAACATTGATTTAAATGCACACTTTTATGTGTAGCCTCAAGCTATGTTGCAAACACTTAACGTCTAACACTATGATTATTGTGACAGGTTTTTTTCAGCTGTCATGCTACAAGGCATGAACGTAATTTTGGGAATTTTTATTTTGTTTTAATTGTAGTTGTTATTATCAGTGTAGCTCCAAATGCATTGTTGCATTATTACTACTATAGTAGTAGTTGTAGTAGTAGTAGTAGTAGTAGTAGTAGTGATGGTATGAGTAATAGTGTTACGGTTACGGTGGGGACAGGGGGCGTGGCCAAGGCGCGGGCTTTGGTGGCGCACCCACACACCTGTCGGCAATTGCCGATTAGGATAAACACCTCACCTGGGGGTATATTTACCCGTCCCTTTACTTCTTTGCTAGATCGTACGTTGTACTCCTTCGATGACACCGTACCGGGCTTCTGGTAATCTACTCACCTGTCTACTACCTGCCGGTACTCCGCTGATCGACTTCCCGATATCCCGACTCAAGTCAAGTCAAGTCACGTTTATTGTGACTTCACAGTTTACACAAGTATAAAGCAGTGGGTGAAAATCTTGTGCAATACCCGACGACAGACAGCAGTTAAAATAATATTCTATAAAAATAGAATAAAAATAGAATAAAACAGAAATATAATAATATAATAAAAATAAAAATGCAATTTATAAAATGCAATATATCGGCACAGAAAAAGAGCAATATGTATATATGAATCAATGTAATAAAATATACATTGTTATATGCTATACGCCCTTGTTCAGCAGCCTGATGGCTGTGGAAGCTATCTCTAAGCCTATTTGTACGGCACTTGATACTGCGGTATCGCCTGCCTGACGGTAAAAGTGAATACAGTTCGTGGCTGGGGTAGGCAATGTCTTTTATGATGTGTTTGGCCTTGGCCACGCACCGCTGGTTGTATATATCGAGGAGGGAGGGGATCTCACCTCCAACGATATACTGGGCCGTCCGCACCACCCTTTGAAGCGCTCTGCGCTCGAGTGCGGTGCAGTTCCCGTACCAGGTGGTGATACACCCTGTAAAAACACTCTCGATGGTGCCGTTATAGAATGTTCTCAGGATGCGTGGGCCCATGCTGAATTTCCTCAGACGCCTGAGGAAATACAGTCGTTGTTGGGCCCTTTTCACCACGTGTATGGTGTGCGTGGACCATGAGGTCCTTGGAGCTGTGCACGCCGAGGAACTTGAAGCTGCTGACCCTCTCTACTGCAACATTGTTGATGGAGATAGGGATGTGCTCTCCTCTCTGCTTCCTGAAGTCCACGATCAGCTCCTTGGTCATCTTGATGTTGAGGACGAGGCTGTTCTCCTGGCACCACTGCTCCAGCGATCCGACCTCCTCCCTGTAGGCTGTCTCGTCGTCGCCGGCGATCATGCCCATCACTGTCGTGTCGTCAGCAAACTTGATGATGACGTTGGAGCTGTGTATAGCCATGCAGTCGTGGGTGTAGAGGGAGTAGAGGAGAGGGCTCAGCACGCATCCCTGGGGGGCTCCCGTGTTGAGGGTCAGCAGTGGTCCGACAGGAGGTCCAGTATCCAGCTGCACGTGGATGGGGGCACGCCAGTGTCTGTGTGTCTGTATTTGTATTATGCTTATATAACCATCTATCAGAGAGCATGAAAATCAAAGACTTGGTCGAACAAAATGTAATTTTACCGCTGGAGGAAACTGTTGGCGTTCCCAGCATATAACTAATACTTAAAAAGGACTGTGCATCTCTTGCTCATACCCACATTTAGTCAGGGGTGAAATGAGGACAAAGTAAGAGTAAGTAAGTAAGACCTGCAGATAGCCAAAGCAACTATAATAATGATAATGTCCTTTTGTTGATCTAACCGTTGGTGCCACAGGGCTGTAGAAGGTGGTAAGCCTGGCTTACCACCTGCATCACCACATGGCTGAGTCCCGTACACCCTGGACACAGCAACTCCATAATGGCGCATCAGTAACAGCATCACAACACGGCAAGCCTGTTAACCACCGTGACACCACGTGGTCATTGGAGCAGATAATAGTTTTACAGAATGTTCAGCGCTACACCAACAGTCTCGGTTTTGGTAGGGAGCCCCTTCGGAGTTAGTAAGGATTGAGGAAGCACTTGCAAAGCTACTGGATGCAGGAAGCTGGTGTGTTTCCCCAGCCTCTGGTCTGCCCCTCTAAGCCCCTCTGAAGAGGACACTTGATGGAGCGCCATCTCATTAAAGGCTGTGGATGTAGCCTTGTTAATACCACACTAATGGATAGATTCATATCATTTGGCACTTCACACACACACGCACACACACACGCGCACACACACACACACACACACACACACACACACACACACACACACACACACACACACACACACACACACACACGTGTGCACTGTCGCGGCCACACCCCCATCTCTGTGTTTGTGGGTGTGTGTGTGTGTGTGTGTAGTTACGTGTTTTGTCATTGTCCTGAGCTTCGCTGTGTCTTGTTTCCTGCACTCCCATGGCTGTGAGCTTTTGTTTTGACCCATGTGAACATATTGAACTGTGCCTGCCTGCTTCTGTCCTCCTGCATTTGCGTTCTCTCCCAGGTGTTCCTGCTGCTATCTCTCTCTCACACACACACACACACACACACACACACACACACACACACACAGTTATCAGATTCTCCAACTGTATGTTTAAGTCAATTCCTGTCATAAGAAAGACTCAACGCCTGACATAATACCACCATGAAATCGAATTGTTTTGAAGACAGTGAGCTATTATAAAAACTGCCACACATTTAATCTCAATTACTGGTTTGAAATAAATTAATATCACAAGCTGTGTCAATGATGAATGGTGAATGGACTGGATTTATATAGTGCTTTTCTAAGCACAGTTCCCACTCGAAGCACTTTGAATTAATTAATGAAATGACCATGTCTCTATGATGGCATGCTGCTGGCCGTGGGTATATAGGATCCCTTGGAAACTTCAAGGGAGATAATATAAATGGAGTGAAGGGAGACAGAACATTGGCTGTTGCGGGTTCCCTCAGTTCTCTTCCCCAATTGTTTTTGGGAATCAATTGTTTCCTCAAGGCCATAAAGCTTAATCCATCTCACCCGTTATGTTGATGTAAGCGCCAGACGACAGCCTGAGATCACTTCCTGCAACCCCTGCTCTCGGCCCGCATCGGGTCGTTTGGAGAAGAAGAGCAGTTAAAAAAAAACATCCGCTGATTTGTTTGCTGAGGGATATTCCTCCCATTGACTGCATTGGATAGGTTTTCTTGCAAGGTTTTGTTGTGTAGGAGGACAATTCAGCAGCCGTCTGCTGCAGGCAGATGCTCTCACATCACGGGCCACTCTAGGTCCTTGAATGCGGTCAGTACTTATCCAAACATTTTAATCAGCTTTTAATCAGAATTAAAAACAAAAAAAAAACTTGTAGTTGAGTCACATGCATATGGAAGCCTGTTTCCGAATAACAATAAATAAAAATACAATAAAAATAACATAGTATCTCATAATTATGACTTAACTATCTCATCATTTTGAGATACTAATTCATAATTCTGATTTAACTATCCCATAATTATGAGATAATTATGAATTAAGTATCTCATAATTATGAGATACTATCTCATAATATAATAATCATAATACAGTGGTGGGCCGTCAGGGCCAGCAAGGCCTTCTCTGCTGGCCTAAACATCATCATAATATCAAGTTAATTTTGATATATTTTTTCCACAAATACGTATTAAATTATTCCCCATAGTCTATTATCTTCATTCCATAGCTTTCCTCTTGGTTGTGCTGCTTCCAGCCTCAGATCGAGATTTGGAGGGCTGGCCTTTATGTTACAGCTTTTATCCAATCATATTTCAGCCATAAAGTGTTGCCAGGGTCCAAGACATCTGCCCTTAGGCCTTCAGAATCAACAGTGCGGGCGCCTGGGGCTTAAAGTGAACGAAACAAAACTGTGGCGTTAACCAATCAGAGTTGGAGATTGGAGATTGGAGTGGCGACACCGGCACCAGCTAGCAGGCTACGATAACGTCAGCACGAGCACGTCTTTTGATTGGATACGCAGAAAATGCCAGAAATGCTACTGGACAGACTGGGCTCTCAGCATTAGCCTCCATGTCTCTAGAAAAGGACTTATTGGTGGAACTGAAACGCACAGATCAACTGTACAACAGAGTCATTGAAGTCTTCTTGAGGAAAGAAAGGTACAAAGCATTTTATTTTTATATATGTTTGTCATTTTATATCTTTAATATTAAATCAATATTAACAAATTAATATATATGTAATTTAAATGACAAATATATTAAAAATAAATGTTTGATGCTTCTGCAAGAGATGTAGAGACTGTATGTGTGGCGCACTGGCTCAGCTGTGCAGTAAAAGTACTCAAGGAGTACTTGTTTAATTGTTTTGATTGAACCTTTATCAAAGTGGACATTCAAGGCTATAAATACACTGTTGCAAATATATCATCATGAACAAATGCAAATTATTTGTTTGTTTTCTTTTATTTTCAGTGAATAGTTTATGTCTTTATCGTCACGTTTCTTAAATTAAACTGCTTTGGGTGCGACAATGTGCTGTTTAGTGAACAAACTTTTGACAGTATCCAAGCAATCTTAAAGCTGTAGTATAACACTCTTAATTGTAAATGCGGATTATGCAGAATATAACTCTGTTGTACTTGACTATGTTAAGGTGATGCAATGCCCAGTTATACTGGGTTTCTGTCTAAATGTATAGTTTCTAGAGCCATGGCATCATAATGATGGTATTAATGGTGGTGGAATAATTCAGGTAGGACTGTGTAGGACATCACTGAAGGCCTAGGTGTGAAATGCACGGCCCGCCACTGCATAATTATGACCTAACTATCTCATAATAGATAGTTAAGTCATAATTATGAGATAGTATCTCAGGGTGGGGCTTAAGTTTGAAGTTGGAGGTACGGTGTGTGACGGGGGAAAACAACCAGGCAGCAGCACTACCGGGATCAACAGCAGCCTAAACTAACTGCGAGTCAAACACTGCTTCCCAGCCCTTAGCTCTCATATGTGGCCAACAAAAGGAACAAATAAATACAAGTTTATAAGACAATTCAGAAGGGATATTGGCCACTACAGTCTTCTGTTTACAAACCTATACAAACTGCCTAAATGTTTTTGAATGGTCTGTATTGGCCTACACTGTCTATAGTTAATTTTCAAAATGTATACAAGCAGGCTGTTGGAGGGCTACAGATCCCTGGGTGTTCAGCTCAACAACAGACTGAACTGGACATGTAACACTGAGACTGTGCACAGAGCAGACTACTTATTGAGGAAGCTTAGGTGCATATTCATATATTCATTGAAAGTTTTGGAAAAGTCATGAAATTAGATTTTGTTGTATGTAAGGCTAATGAAATTATGTTATTATGCTCTTCCATGTATACATTGTCATGTCGATTCCTGCAGTGTGATACCGTTTCCACTTAAATGGACATAGCCTAACTAATCCATTAGAAAAGGAACAAAGGTTGTTTTTTATTAATTTATTTAAATTTTCATTCAATAATAAGGCCCAACCTGTAGAGTAACCTATGCAATTTTGTGTACCTGTCGGTTGTGAAAGGTTATGGAAACTTATTTTACCTTGAAAAGTAATGTAAAAGTGTTTAAATGGTGTCAGTGTCATAGTATTGACAGAAAGCTATAGTGCACGTGAATTCAGTCAACAGGCTATCAACTATCTAGATAGTTAAGTCATAAATATGAGATGGTAGCTCATAATTATGAAATAGTATCTCATAATTATGAGATAGTATCTTATATTATGAGATAGTTCAGTCACAATTAAGAGATACTATGAGATTTTCTTTTTTTCAAGTGTTCCAGTACATGTTATGCTTTTAATTTTACTTTTTGTCTTGAAACTCTGTACTTTACTCTTGGCTTTGTGGAGGGTTCCATACACTGCATTTCTCTCAGAAAGAATAGCTTTCATAGTTCAGCTTTAAAAGGAATCCTTGTCTGTCTTTGTATGCTTCCTGAAAATACTTGAGCAAATAAAAACATTTCAAATATTCATGAGAGTCATGATTAATACGGTGTGATTCCCTTTCTGGGGCCACGCCTATGTTCCCTCATGTTCCTTCAGCCCTATTTTCCCTCAGCCTCATGTTCCCTCAGCCCTATGTTCCCTCAGCCCTATGTTTCCTAAGCCCTATGTTCTCTCAGCCCTATGTTCCGTCTGTTATGCCACACACGGATGATAGCTGGCGGAACCCCTTGGTAGTACAGAGGCAAAAAGTAGTTCAAAACCCGAAGGCATCTTTATTGTATAGGGCTCCAATGAATAAACTGATATGAGATGTGAACAATCAACTATGTGTGTCTAAATTCCGTAAGTAATACCATGTGTAAAGTGACTTACGTGAGTGCAAAATGGAAATCCAAACAGGAGGTGGGGAGGATTAGGTCCCGAGCCAACAGCCCTCTGACAGCAACAGCCCTCAGCCCCCGGATGGTAGGCAGGGGCTGGCCTCCGTCGCCCGTTTGCTCCCCGTTGAGCCGGACCAACAAGCAGCCGACCAGGGGGACCCCCACCCGGATCAGGTTTGTCACGCTGGGCTGTCCTCACCACTGTCTCGATCTCCCAGGTGACCATACAAT
The DNA here is from genome assembly GCA_027704905.1 of Muraenolepis orangiensis. Taxonomy (NCBI): domain Eukaryota; kingdom Metazoa; phylum Chordata; class Actinopteri; order Gadiformes; family Muraenolepididae; genus Muraenolepis; species Muraenolepis orangiensis. The sequence continues at coordinate 25,229,489 of CM051001.1, forward strand.
CACCTAGGCAGGAGGCAGGATGGTGTCCTCCGATACCGGGGTGGCCCTCTCAGGGAAGAGACGGGACAGAGTGTCAGCCTTGGTGAGGGTCGAAATGGCTGAAGAACAGGGACCAGCGTTCCTGACGGGAATTCAGCCGCTTGGCTGTAAGGAGGTAGGTGAGGTTTTTGTGGTCCGCCCAAACCACAAAAGGTTGTCGAGTCCCTTCCAGCCAGTGTCGCCACTCACTTAGTGCTGCTTGAACTGCCAGCAGTTCCCTGTCACCAATGTCTTAATTCCACTCGGCAGGGCTAAAGTGTCAAGAGAAATATGCGCAGGGATGGAGTTTCTTGTCCTCTGCCGACCTCTGGGAGAGGATTGCCTCGATGCCCTCATCAGAGGCGTCCACCTCCACGATGAATTGCCGGGCAAACAGGCTCTTCAAGGCAGAGAAGGCTGATTCAGCCTCTGGGGACCAGGAGAAGGAGCGGAGAGTGGAGGTGAGGGCCGTGAGAGGGGCAGCCACATGGCTGAAACCCCGAATGAAACCCTGGTAAAAATTAGCGAACCCCAGAAAGCGGCGCAGTTGCTTTCTGTCTTCAGGTCGAGGCCACCCCTCCCCGGCCTGGATCTTTCTGGGGTCGGCTCTGGTGTGCCCCTTCTCCACAATTACATTACATTACATTACAGTCATTTAGCAGACGCTTTTATCCAAAGCGACTTACAGTAGTGTGTCGTAATGTGGCCGAGGAACTCCACAGACGTTGGAGAACCAAGCAAACGTCTCAATGCCATCTCAAAATGTCATCCAAATACACCACCACGAACACATTGAACATTGCCTCATTGACCAAGGCCTGAAAAACAGTCGGGGCATCACCTTTTGACGTCTGGGGTGGGTTAGGACAGGTTCGGATGAGGTGTCTGGCCTGTCCACAATAGAGGTAGAGTCGTCCCGGAAGCGCTGGTCTCGCTCCTCCGTAGACTGTCGGGAGCGACCCACCTGCATCGGCTCCTCCTTGGTCAGGGTCTGGGGATGTGAGGGAGGGAGGAGGACTACGGGGAGCCACAGTGAACACAGCATAGGGAGAGGTATGGAGAGAAAGGGGAGATGAGGAAGTAGGTCTACGGGGAGCCACAGGGAACACGGAATAGGGATGACGACCCGACTCAGGGTCCCTCTCTCCGCCAGTCGTTGGCCCATCAATAGAATGACAGAATGAGATTAGCTTGTTAACGCTATTAGGTCTATCCCTCAAGATATCATCATTAATAGCCTCACTCAGTCCCCGTCTATACGCGCTCTGCAGCTCTATCATCCCACCCTCTCTCTGCTGCCAAGATGTGGAAGTCCACAGTGTAGTCGGGCACGGACTGAGAGCCCTGAGAGATGGAGTCGAGTGGCAGCATCCTGGCCATCGGAGGTGTGGTCAAAAACAAACTTCAATTCCTCGATAAATTAACGGAAATGCGAGGATAACTCAGAATTGTTGAAAAAAATTTGCACCTTTACCATAACGACTCGGCTGATGAAAAAAACGGCGGGACGGGGAGGCGGGGCGAGGGCGAGCAGCTGAGAGCGTCTGTACCTCTCGCTCGTGTCAATCCAAATGAGTGGTTCACCCGACTGAGCGCGGTCTCCAGCCGAGCAACCATCTCATGGAACGCAACTCCTTGCTGCTTTGTGGTCCGGATCAACGCCGCTAGGTCCTTAGAACAATCTGACCCATCTGCTGTACTACCGGGTTCCATGTTGGCCAGAACTTTCTGTCTGTTTCTTTTGCTGTGGAATCCCGGGGTAGTACAGACAGAGTTTGAGGCAACATTCAATTTGAGTTCAATAACTCGTAGGCGTCTTTATTAGGATATTACTCCAATGAAAATAATATTATGAAGTGTGAACAATCAACTATGTGTGTGTCAATTACGGAAGTAATAATGCAATGTGTAATGCAACTTACGTGAGTGCGAAATGGAAATCCAAACAGGGGGTGTTGTATAATGTACAAGTACAAAAGTACAAAAATCCAACAAAGAAACAAACAAGCAAAATTGTCCAACAAGGAAATACCAGGAATCCACGGGAGATTGCGACAGGGTCTTCACGGGGGAAACACGGAGTATAGCAACAGAGTATTCACGGGGAATCACAGAGGAGTATTGCCAGAGAGTCTATGGTTGAACAACGGGAAAGTTCTAGCAACAAGTGACAGGGGAGCGGAGCCTAAATAGGGAGCCTGATTGGGAATAGGGAACAGGTGTGCTGACGTGAATACGGTCTTCTGGGACTGAGTGTTCTGGGTGTAGTAACCCCAGGTGGCTAGGAGGGGGAGGCAGAGGAGCGTGGCTTGAGAGGAGAGTGGTGTGATGCTGGAATCACAACACATATTCCAGATAAAAAATAAATAAATAAATAAGTGTAATTGTGTAAACAGAGTAGTAACAAGTGTGGAAAAGGTTTGCCCGTTGGGTGGCTCTCAGGAGAGCAGTTTGTGCAGACATTCAAATCCGGTGACAGTCGCGGAAGTGAGTGCTGTTGGAGGGAACAGCAGCATCCAACTCTTGCTGGGGAAACATGGGGGGTTGGTCACCGATGGAGCATTCAAACGGTGACATACCCATGGCAGCGTTGGTCATGGAGTTGTGCGAGTACTCCAACCAGAGTAGGACCTTGCTCCATGATGCAGGGTTGCTGGTTGTTAGGTATCTTAGTGTGGCCTCTAGGGACTGGTTGGCTCTCTCCGCCTGCCCATTGATTTGGGGATGGTATCCTGAAGAGAGGCTGACCGTGGCCCCAATTACCCTACAGAAGGCCTGCCACACCTTGGAAGTAAACTGGGGACCACGGTCCGACACAATGTTCTGAGGAATACCATGGAGGCAGACAACATGATTCACTAGGAGATCTGCGGTCTAAGCAGAGAAGGGGAGCTTGGGAAGTGCGACATAGTGGGCTGCCTTGGAAAAACAGTTCAATATGGTGAGAATAACGGAATTACCATGGGACATGGGAAGACCGGTGACAAAGTCGAGGGAGATGTTGGACCAGGGACGACTAGGGATGGGGAGAGGTTGCAGGAGACCAGCAGGAGGACGATGGGAGGATTTACTGCGAGATAGGGAAAGCAGCCACAAACTCACAAGTGTCTGTCTCAATGGACGGCCACCAGAACCAACGGCGGAGATAGGAGAGGGTCCGGGTTGAGCCAGGGTGTCCCACCAGTCTGATGGAGTGGCCCCACTCGAGCACTCGGGAGCGAGCAGATTGGGGAACAAGCAGCCGACCAGGGGGACCCCCACCCGGATCAGGTTTGTCACGCTGGGCTGTCCTCACCACTGTCTCGATCTCCCAGGTGACCATACAATCACCTAGGCAGGAGGCAGGATGGTGTCCTCCGATACCGGGGTGGCCCTCTCAGGGAAGAGACGGGACAGAGTGTCAGCCTTGGTGAGGGTCGAAATGGCTGAAGAACAGGGACCAGCGTTCCTGACGGGAATTCAGCCGCTTGGCTGTAAGGAGGTAGGTGAGGTTTTTGTGGTCCGCCCAAACCACAAAAGGTTGTCGAGTCCCTTCCAGCCAGTGTCGCCACTCACTTAGTGCTGCTTGAACTGCCAGCAGTTCCCTGTCACCAATGTCTTAATTCCACTCGGCAGGGCTAAAGTGTCAAGAGAAATATGCGCAGGGATGGAGTTTCTTGTCCTCTGCCGACCTCTGGGAGAGGATTGCCTCGATGCCCTCATCAGAGGCGTCCACCTCCACGATGAATTGCCGGGCAAACAGGCTCTTCAAGGCAGAGAAGGCTGATTCAGCCTCTGGGGACCAGGAGAAGGAGCGGAGAGTGGAGGTGAGGGCCGTGAGAGGGGCAGCCACATGGCTGAAACCCCGAATGAAACCCTGGTAAAAATTAGCGAACCCCAGAAAGCGGCGCAGTTGCTTTCTGTCTTCAGGTCGAGGCCACCCCTCCCCGGCCTGGATCTTTCTGGGGTCGGCTCTGGTGTGCCCCTTCTCCACAATTACATTACATTACATTACAGTCATTTAGCAGACGCTTTTATCCAAAGCGACTTACAGTAGTGTGTCGTAATGTGGCCGAGGAACTCCACAGACGTTGGAGAACCAAGCAAACGTCTCAATGCCATCTCAAAATGTCATCCAAATACACCACCACGAACACATTGAACATTGCCTCATTGACCAAGGCCTGAAAAACAGTCGGGGCATCACCGATACTCAAAGTGTCCGAGGTGGGTATTGAACGCCGTCATCCACTCGTCTCCCTCCCTGATGTGGATGAGGTGGTAGGCGTTCGAGGTCTACTTTACTGAAAATGGTGGCGTAGGTCAAGGGTTCGAACACGGAGCTCATCAATGGCAAGGGGTAACGATTCTTTACTGAGATGTCATTTAGGGCCCGAAAGTCTATGCAAGGTCGGAGGTCACCGCCCTTCTTTTAACAAAAGATAACCCTGCTGCTACCGGGGAAGAAGAAGGGCGGATGATTCCGGATGCCATGGATTCAGTGATGTAACTGAATCTAAGTCTTTTCAGGAACCGAGAGGTTGGCGCCAGGGAGGAGGTCTATGGGGCAGTAATAGGGACGATGAGGTGGAAGGGAAAGGATGCGCTCCTTACTGAACACCTCAGCCAGGTTGTGGTACATAGACGGAACTCCGGAGAGATCAGGAGGGGAATGCGCGGGTCTAGGGTCTGAGGCAGGAGGAGTAGCTGACCGCAGGCAGTTGGCGTGGCAGGAAGAACTCCACCCGATGATTTTGCCCGAAGTCCAGCAAATGTGGGGATTGAGTCTCTCGAGCCAGGGTCTGCCAAGGACCAGTGGAGCGGTGGGGGCATGAACGGCTAGGAACCGGGTGGACTCGTGGTGGTTTCCAGAAATGGACAGGCTTATGGAGGCAGTGCTGTGAGTTATCGGGACCAGGGGATGGCCATCCAAGGCGTGGACTGTGAAGGGTTTGTCGAGAGACTACAAGGGGATCCCTGCATCCTTGGCCAAGGTGGTGTCTATGAGACTCTCATCCGTTCCAGAATCGATGAGGGCTACGATGGAGAGAGTCTCCTATCCCCAGGACAGTGTGACAAAAATGTTGATTCCCAGGCGGCTGGGAGGCCGCCGGTTGGGAGGAACAACAACAACAACAAACAACAAATCGTGAGGATTGAATCCTCTTTATTGGTCACATACATGAAGACATACAGTGAAACGTGTTCTCTGCATTTAACCCATCCTAGTATTAGGAGCAGTGGGCAGCTATTCATACAGCGCCCGGGGAGCAGTTAGGGTTAGGGTCTTCCTCAAGGACACCTCGACAGTTTTTGCTAGGAGGAGCCGGGGATCGAACCAGCAACCTTCCGGTTGTGAGGCGACCGCTCTACCTCCTGAGCTAGACTGAGCTAGGAAGGGTCATCAGGCTCACCAGGGTTACCAAATCTAGTGAGCCTGGCCTTTTGACGTCTGGGGTGGGTTAGGACAGGTTCGGATGAGGTGTCTGGCCTGTCCACAATAGAGGTAGAGTCGTCCCGGAAGCGCTGGTCTCGCTCCTCCGTAGACTGTCGGGAGCGACCCACCTGCATCGGCTCCTCCTTGGTCAGGGTCTGGGGATGTGAGGGAGGGAGGAGGACTACGGGGAGCCACAGTGAACACAGCATAGGGAGAGGTATGGAGAGAAAGGGGAGATGAGGAAGTAGGTCTACGGGGAGCCACAGGGAACACGGAATAGGGATGACGACCCGACTCAGGGTCCCTCTCTCCGCCAGTCGTTGGCCCATCAATAGAATGACAGAATGAGATTAGCTTGTTAACGCTATTAGGTCTATCCCTCAAGATATCATCATTAATAGCCTCACTCAGTCCCCGTCTATACGCGCTCTGCAGCTCTATCATCCCACCCTCTCTCTGCTGCCAAGATGTGGAAGTCCACAGTGTAGTCGGGCACGGACCGAGAGCCCTGAGAGATGGAGTCGAGTGGCAGCATCCTGGCCATCGGAGGTGTGGTCAAAAACAAACTTCAATTCCTCGATAAATTAACGGAAATGCGAGGATAACTCAGAATTGTTGAAAAAAATTTGCACCTTTACCATAACGACTCGGCTGATGAAAAAAACGGCGGGACGGGGAGGCGGGGCGAGGGCGAGCAGCTGAGAGCGTCTGTACCTCTCGCTCGTGTCAATCCAAATGAGTGGTTCACCCGACTGAGCGCGGTCTCCAGCCGAGCAACCATCTCATGGAACGCAACTCCTTGCTGCTTTGTGGTCCGGATCAACGCCGCTAGGTCCTTAGAACAATCTGACCCATCTGCTGTACTACCGGGTTCCATGTTGGCCAGAACTTTCTGTCTGTTTCTTTTGCTGTGGAATCCCGGGGTAGTACAGACAGAGTTTGAGGCAACATTCAATTTGAGTTCAATAACTCGTAGGCGTCTTTATTAGGATATTACTCCAATGAAAATAATATTATGAAGTGTGAACAATCAACTATGTGTGTGTCAATTACGGAAGTAATAATGCAATGTGTAATGCAACTTACGTGAGTGCGAAATGGAAATCCAAACAGGGGGTGTTGTATAATGTACAAGTACAAAAGTACAAAAATCCAACAAAGAAACAAACAAGCAAAATTGTCCAACAAGGAAATACCAGGAATCCACGGGAGATTGCGACAGGGTCTTCACGGGGGAAACACGGAGTATAGCAACAGAGTATTCACGGGGAATCACAGAGGAGTATTGCCAGAGAGTCTATGGTTGAACAACGGGAAAGTTCTAGCAACAAGTGACAGGGGAGCGGAGCCTAAATAGGGAGCCTGATTGGGAATAGGGAACAGGTGTGCTGACGTGAATACGGTCTTCTGGGACTGAGTGTTCTGGGTGTAGTAACCCCAGGTGGCTAGGAGGGGGAGGCAGAGGAGCGTGGCTTGAGAGGAGAGTGGTGTGATGCTGGAATCACAACACATATTCCAGATAAAAAATAAATAAATAAATAAGTGTAATTGTGTAAACAGAGTAGTAGTGTGGAAAAGGTTTGCTCCAGTTTTTTTACTACTGAGAAACTTTGATATTTAAGGCCCAGAGACATAATTGTTCTCTGGGGAGACAAAATATTAACCGGATGTTTTAATCAGATGTGTTTCTCTCTTCACTCTTCTTCCGAGCGGAACATGGTGGCCACAGGAGATCTGAAACTACCTGTAAACTGTCACCCTGCAGCTCGTTTGGTCCCAGAGAATCTCTACTAGGAATGAGATTTCCCTCCTTAATTGGTTTGTTTCACACTCTCAGCGGATAGATAACCAGGGGTAATCAGAGATGATAATGTTTCAATGCAACAATTCTAGATAATTAATGCATTTTCAAATATAATTTATTCCTTAACACCTCAATTTCCACAATTCCTTGGCAGCGAGCAAGGAAACAACTTGAGGTTTAAGGATTTTCCGAGAACAATAACATTTAGCCAAATGTATAAATGCTGTAATACCTGTAACTCAAAACGTTTTCTGTTCAGCAGGAACACCAGCCAGGTAATGCGTGTGTGTGGGTGGGGTGCCGCTGTGCAGACAAGCGTGAGTCAAGGAGGACGGAAACACATAAGGCTCATTCACAGTGCCAACACCGTTATGCCACTGTACACTTTACTGCGGTAAAGGTTCCGGTCTAGATTCCATGAGACCATCGTGAGACCGATAACATCCCCTGGCTCTGCTCCACATTGCACGGCTGTATGGGCCGTTTTTATTTTTTATCTCCGGTTTCATTCATTAAGAAGGCAGAGGGTCCATTGGATTTGCACTGTTAACCGATATAGCCCTAAAACATCAGAGGAATTGCGCTCTTTTTGAACCGGTTGAATTATTTATGATCTGTGATGTGCCTGTGCTCTGTCTGAGACGCAAAGGTTGTCTCGGGCTTAATGATAGGAGACCGAGGATTGAATATTTGTACTAACTGCAGGTTGGCTTTTTCCTTTCTTGGACTCCCATGACTCACATAGGAGTGCTGCCACTTTCACTTTCATAACATTGTAATAAACATTACACTCATACTTTGCTGGACTTTCTGGACTCATCACAGTTACTGCACCATACTGCACTGAATTCATGATGCTGCTGCACTACTGCACTTTAAATGCTTTTAAATATTTTTGCACATTCAACAGATGTTCATACCATCTATCACTTTGCTGTCCTTTTTTGTTCATTTTTATTTTTATTGTATAAATTATTTTTATGGTATTGTTTTTTGAGATGTTTACTGCGGGAGGGAATGTGGTGCAAGCATTCCAATGTACTTGTTACAAATGGCAAATAAATATATTGTATTGTATCATGGTCTTTACAGTGTCTCATTTAAAGCATATATATATATATATATATATATACATAGGGTCAACATTTACAAATTTCTTATACAAAATGTAATGTAATTATGTTGTGGATATTAAAAAACTAAATACTAAATACCTGCAATTGAAAGGCTGGGAGGCGGGGGTGCTAAAGAATACGTTTGCAATAAAGATTAGTTTAAATATAACGTATAATAAGAGGAACTCCCTGAATGCATAGAATTCCTCATATATTTCTACTTATCTTTTAATATTATGCAAATGAGAAAAAAAACATAAATTATCCATCCATTCTGCCGTCACCTATCTACCCATAAGCATAGCTTCCCTCACATGTCCGCCTGTCCTTCTGCTCCCCTCTGCTAGGTTTGACCCCTCAGCTCCTGCCATGTGTGTCGCCATGCGGATTTAAACAAGGCCATACACTACTCTCCTCTCCCTCCTCCTTATTATAACACTGTGACACAAGCCTCCTTCTACTCACCCACTCTTACTCCTACCCACGCACAGCAACAATCGGATTATGAAGTTTGCAGACGACACCACAGTCATCGGCCTGATAAGCGAGGGCGACGAAACAGAGTACAGAGATGAGGTAGTCCAGCTGACGCGATGGTGTGAGGACAACAGCCTCCCACTGAATGTCAGCAAGACTAAAGAGCTCATCGTGGACTTCAGGAGCCACCGGGGCACCCACTTCAACATCAGCCTGGACGGAACACCGGTGGAGGTTGTCAGCTGCTTCCGTTTCCTTGGGCTACAGATTTCCGATGACCTGGCGTGGACACGCATCACCGAGGTCATGCTGAAGAAGGCAAACCAGCGCCTCTATGCTCTGCGGGGCCTCAGAAAAAGTGGAATAGGTCAGAGGTGGCTAGTGAACTTTTACCGTGGCACTGTAGAGAGCGTCCTGTGCAAAAAGATTATGAAGCATTTAAAATGCAGTAGTGCAGCAGCATCATGAATACAGTGCAGTACTGTGCAGTAGCTGTAATGAGTCCAGAAAGTCCAGAAAAGTATCTAAGTGTAATGTTAATGACAATATTATGAAAGTGAAAGTGGCAGCTGTCCTAGCAGTTCAGTAGGTCACTGCCTGTGGATAAAAACTATCCTTAAACCTGGTAGTCCTTGTACGGATGCTGCGCAACTGAAAACCAGACGGTAGGGAGGAGAAGAGATGGTGCCCATGTTGGTTGTATATATGTGTATATATATCGATTATTGTATATATTTTTATTTTTATGGTATTGTTTTGGAGATGTAAACTTCGGGAGGGAATGGGGAGTAAGCATTCCAATGTACTTACAATGTGCAAATGGCCAATACAAATATCTTGTATCTTGTATTTTGTATCTTGTATCTTGTATCTTGTACTCTTCTTCCTCCTCCTCTTCCTCCTCCCCTGATGAGGAATATTTCGTTTTAGGACACTTATTTGCAGCAAAGTATTTGATTTAAGGAAGCATGGTCATGGGTAGACACAGGCTGCAATTTAACAAGCATCTTGGGTGTACATAATTCTCATCGGGATAGTGGGCATAGGGGAGGGGACAAGAGGTGAGGGGACAAGAGGTGAGGGGACAAGAGTTGAGGGGAAAACAAATGTTTCCCTTGTTGCTAATGCCAGCAATGGTTAAGGATTGTCCATGGCTGAGGTCAGACATCATGTTAATTTTCAAATGACTGTACATACTTACAATCTAAGTTGATTACCAGTACATTGTGAAGTCAAGAAGGGGGGGAAGTTAGGGGTTGGCAAATTAGATTAGATTCATATTTAGTGTCATTGCACAGCAAAAGTACAGTACAGTGAAAGTAATTTGGCATCTAACCAGAGTGCAAATGTTATTAAAGTGCATAGTAATATACAATGTACAGAGGTTAAATAAGATGTAAAAACAGTCTACTGGTATAAAATAACATATAGAGTATATATGAGATATGTGCTGAATTATAGGTGTGTATATATATACACATGTATGTATAAAAGTATTCAACAGGTATGGCGCAGTGGTATGCAGTTATATCAACAAGATACATATAAATGTACAGCAGGTAGTGAGCAGGGATATGCAGTTATATTAACAGTAGAAGATAAATATATATATACCGTATTGACCCGAATATAAGACGACCCCGATTATAAGACGACCCCTCTTTTTCAAGACTCATTTTTGGAAAAAAAACATATTTATTTTTTTTGAAGACCAAATCTTTTTTTTATAAAGAAAATCTTTTTTTTGGAAAATAATGATAACACACATCACACATTGTGTTAAAATTTGCCTAACTTGACAAACAAAAACAAAACAGGCTAGATAGATTGCAATGAAACAGTAGTGCAATAAAACGGTAGAGCAATGAAACAGAACATCAGTCTATTGGTCACATCAAGTCTTCTCATTCAGCTCGTCTTCTACGTCGCTGGTTGTTCCTCTCACTCCCGCTATCGTCACTCACGATGTCTGCTTCCCCGTCTCCTCCCACATCACGTCATCCTCGCTGCCATCCATGGCATACGCAGCATTTCTTAAACCCATTAATGCTTTCTGGGGAAACGTCAGCCCATGCTTGCAAGATCCATTCACAGAGCAAACGTACTGCAGGCTTTTGGATTTTTCCAGACGGTGTCAGTGCGTGATTAGCAGCCAGGAGCCACTCTGTGGATCTCTTGCGCAGATTAACCTTGAATGGTTTGTTAACGACCACATCCAACACCTGCAGCTGGCTTGTCATTCCGCCCGGTATGATCACTAGGTGACTAGGTTTTGACTGGCTCAGTCAAGTGTCCACGGAAAGCATCCAGAATCAACATGTTCCTCTGCTTTCTGAGTCCCCCACGCCGTCTGCCCCACACCACCTTGAGCCAGTCCACCACAAGCTCCGTCTCCATCCAGCCCTTTGCCTGGGCACCTACCATAATCCCCCACGTACGGGGGAAGTTGTGTCCCATCTGCGAGGCGCGTTAACATGACCGTTACTCGGCTCTTCTCGTTTCCAGTAGATCAGTAGATCACTGATTTGTCGCCTTTCTTATGCACAGTGACAGATGGCATGTCAAAATACACAGGCGTTTGATCAGCATTGCCCATCTGATCAAGGGGGTATGAGTGCTTCTTCCTTAACTTGATCACATATCGCTGATAAGACAGAAGCTTCTCTCTGAAGTCTGAGGGCAGGCGCTGGGCTTGTCCTGCGTCGCAATGACAGGTGTTTGATGTCTCTGCTTCGTTTATCACCATTATCTTAAAATTGGCATCGTAACTTCGTCTCTTCAGTTTATTAACTTGCCCTACTTTTGAGCCACTTTTTTCAAGTTGGTCGCTGTCTCTCCATTTCTAACTCTCCAGGTAACTGTTTTTATGTACTGTTACTTTAAGACTTTGAGTTACTTTAAGTGTCGCGCGATGTCTCGGAACACTCGTTTGGCGCGATCTGTTGTTGCGCAGTTACATGTGCAATTACGGTACATCGAAAAGTCTAAACCCCGATTATAAGACGACCCCTCTTTTTTTGATTTTTTTCTAGGAAAAAAAACCCGTCTTATATTCGGGTCAATACGGTATATATATATATATATACGGTAAGTATAGTAAAAATGTACATGCTATCATACAGGTTTGTAAGCAATAAATATGTAAACTCCAGGTAGAGGTTGGGAGTTATGATTACACTGCAGGGCAGTCGAAGACATTGATGGTGATAGGATATATTCAGCAAGTTATTTGGCAATACACATACTGAGAGAGTCTGTACAATCAGTATCTTAATCTATATCAGATATATATTGAAATGACAAGCAGCTGTATAGATGTATGTATCTCTTTATTAATGTACACAGACAATATTCTATTCACTAGATGTCTATTTAATCAAATTGATGGGTTAAACAAAATAAATAGATGGATGGATAAATGGATAGAGATTATCATCAGTCCCTGGCCTAACATTCCTGGTCATAACATCAGAGAGAGTCAATGCCATAACCAAGCAACTTTCCCCAGCCTCAGGCCTTGCAATTACCGACAGTCATACACACGTATTGATCCGAAGATGGGAGACACAGAAAGATATTCACAATGCCATGTGTCATTTCTGTAATGGTTTGACTAAATGCGCGAGAGCAAGAGCAAGGGAATGTGGGTAAAATCGTGTACAGTTAGTTCCTGATCCTGCCATGCGGTTCTCAGGTAATCTATAGTGTCCTACAGTGTTCTCTCACTGGTCACCAGTGCTCCATCATCTTTACACTGGTGGTTGTTCAGGTCTATACGCTATTCCATTTGACCATGATTAATGTGAGAAAGGCTCAGTTCACACCTAACCAAGAGAGCCTCCCTCCCCCAAACCTTCCTCCACCTCCTCCTCCTTCTCCTCCACTTCTCCAGTCCTTTCTCCATCACCTGCTCTCTGGATTGGTTTAGCAGCAGGGTGGTGTGTGCTCAGTGAGTCATGCTGCCCTAAAGCTCCAGAGGTCAACTAGCTGTTCCCACTGACATAACTCCTCCAAGGCCATCAGCGACATAATACTGAAACAGCAATCGTCAGTCTTGCTTTATTGCTTTCTATCTTTCTCCTTTTCTTTTTTTGCTTGCTCGCTTAAATGTCTTTGTTTTAAAGCGAAACAAAAAGAAAACACAAAATAAATAGTCAATGTACTGAGATGTACTGAATGAGAAAGTGGGGCAAAGGCAATGAAGATTTCTTCTTCTTTTTTCCATTATTTCTCTGTTCAGGCTGTTTGTCTGGCTGTGTTATCAGGCTGCTTGGCTGTCCCTGTGGCTGTGTGTCTATCTTCCTGTGTGTCTATCTGTTGGTTGCTGTTGGTGGATCCTCTGTAACATAGAGGCTCCCTCCAATGTTGCAGATGGTCTTAGCAAGTGATAGGGGGATCACAGAGGATTTCTATCTTTCTGACCCTGGTGTGCCCTTCATCTTCCTCTCCCAGCTCAAGCCATCACACACAATTTAATCACAATATTTTTGGGCATCCCGGTGTTGGCCCTGGATTACACCCGTTTCTCACCTCTTCCCTTGCCTCACTGTGTCGACCTCAACAAACACACTACATCTGTGTGAAATCTGATTTAGTGAAGCAAAAGATGACATTCTGAAAAAAACAAAAAACAATGACAATTTATGAATGGCATCTGAGCATTGGTGTGGCACCAAAACTACTTCTACCACCACAGCCAACATGCACCAACCTTAAGATCTCATCTGCAGTTCACTCGGTCTCACCTACCTTCAATAAAACAGGTCTTCCTTCTTTCCTTTCTAGGAAGAAAATAATAATATTGTATGTAAATTATAATCAATTTCAAAAATCTGAAAGTTAGAAGTTGGTTTTCTCAGAGAATCTGGAGTCTTTTTTTTATAGAGGAAATGCTGATTGTGTGCATAGCTACCAAATAAATCAAATACAACACCGATTTCTAACACTGAAGTTTAGTGGCCTTTACGTATTAAATGCAAAAATGCTATGTAGGCTCTTACTTTCAGTTATAACTCACTCAATCTCAATTCTCCTTGACTCACGAGGACAGATATCCATTGTGATTGAGAAATGCAATCATCTCCTTGGCATGGCCTCCCTGCCATCAATTCATTATTTATTCTGGTCCAAAACTCCATCACCTCTCTTTCACCATTTACATGGTACAAGTACATATTTTTCCTGCATTCTACACACTTTTTTTTTTTTTTTTTAGTAAATATTTTCTTGAAAGACAATCTCAATCTGAATTTATTGTTGATTTATTTATTGTATGTATGCGGCTTCCCCTTAAATGTGTATTTTATGTAAAGAAATGTGCATTAAACATTCTATGCTAAATATAATTACTTTGTTATACTATTATGAGTTTTATTTGGCATGTGTATGTAACAATGTATATAAGAAGCTTTTTCAGACAGCAATCTACATTTTCACACATACTAATGGCTGATGAGAATTGAAGCTAAATCAGAAATAATTTACATTTTGTTTTTTATATTTCATTATACTCTACAACTATTCAACACTCTCAAACTCGCACACTCAATCACACTTAATAAAGGAAGGATAGTTAGAAAGAAGCCTCTCTCTCTTCATCCGGCTATCATTCCTCCAGCTAATTTTCCATGTTGCTTTTTCTTCCATGGCTCCATTCAACCACCACAAGGTCCGCCATTATTACACTAACCACACACACACACACACACACACACACACACACACACACACACACACACACACACACACACACACACACACACACACACACACACACACACACACACACACACACACACACACACACACACACACACACACACTGCTGTTTCGCTATAATGGATAAAAGTCGCTGACCGAGGCTTTTCTTTCACAGTGGAGTCGCCAGGTGTGTCACTTTGTCCTGGTTGAAAATGATGGACTGTTAAAAGACTATTTCTCTGGACAACGAGGAGCAATGACCCCCTCTGCTGTGGCTCTGTGGTCCTCTAGAGGCAGTGGCGTGGTTCTACCACAGATGAGGCTGTCATGTCCCGCCATCATGCGTGATGACACATGGCAGGTCATGAGAGCCCGTCTCTTTTGATGAGCAGCTGAGCGTTACAATGAATGACATCAGGGCCCGAGAACCTGGCATTAACGCCGTCCTATCGACCTTGGGTTGCCTGGCAATAAAATGCAAAATGGTGTGAAGGAAATTATCGCTGGACTATTTGTTTGCTACTGTGGAAACTAGTAAAAACGAAGTAATGCTAACTTAGTAAAGCTGCCAATCTAGGTTGCTCTCTGCTTACTGTAGCACTTGTCTACAGTAATGGCTTACTGTATCGCTTTAACATGTTTAAGACAAGAGCGGTCACCGTAGTGATGATGCCGATGCTGGTGGCGACGGCGGTGGTGGCGACGGCGGCTGTGGTGATGGTAGTGGTGGTGACAGTGCTGATGTGCGCGGTTGCAGAGAGGTTTGAGTGTGATCAGTGATTCCAGTAGGGCTCTAGTGCGTTCCAACAGAAACAGAATGAAGTGACTCATTGTTTTACTTTACTACATTGTTTATCTTCATGCTTCCTACATTCAGTCTAAAGCCATTCCTGAGCTAATGCCACCTACAATATCATTATGACTTGTTTCTTCTTCATGGATTTTTTATCATTTGTTTTTTATTCTTCTATAGCAAAATACAATTTTTCTGTCAGTATCTTTCCACATCATTTCTCGAATGACATTAACATCAATGTAACAATTTAGAGGGGCACATATACAATGGTGGCACTGGCGGTCCCACCCACTCACGCAACCTGATTGTGTGAGTGGGTGGGAGAATGCTTTAACTACAATATTAACAGGCTGGTAATTAGGTAATATGATTTTTTTTTCCCGTAGAAAGAAGCCAGTTGAGGTGGTTCGGGCATCTAGTAAGGATGCTTCCTTGTCGCCTCCCCGAGGGACGTTTTCCAGGCACATCCAGCTTGGAAGAAACCACGGGCAGAGAAAGGTACAGGCGGGGTGAATACATCTCCACACTGGCCTGGGAATGCCTCAGGATCCCCCAGTCAGAGCTGGTCAATAGTAGGGTAGTCGTAATAGGGTAGACTGCGGCAACCTACGTGTTTACCTGGTGAGTGTTATGTCCATGGTGTGCATCTTGCCATCTGCTGTGGTAGACAGCTGGTTTAACTAAGCCTGGGCAATATGGGAACATGTATTTCAAGATACAAGAGATACAAGATATTTATTTGCCATTTGTAACTGGAATGCTTGCTCCCCATTCCCTCCCGCAGTATACATCTCAAAAAACAATACCATGAAAATAATATATACAATAAAAATAATAATGAACAAAAAAAGGACAGCAAAGTGACAAAAAAAGTGATAACATCTGTTGAATGTGCAAAAAGATTAAAAAGCAGCATTTAAAGTGCAGTGCAGTGCAGTAGCTGTAATGAGTCCAGAAAGTCCAGCAAAGTATGTTTATGACAATGTTAAGAAAGTGAAAGTGGCAGCACACCTAGCAGTTCAGTAGGCACACTGCCTGTGGATGAAAACTATCCTTAAACCTGTCCTTAAAACTATCCTTAGTACTTGTATGGATGCTGTGCAACCGGCGACCAGACGGTAGGGGGGAGAAGAGATGTGCCCAGGGTGGTTGCAGTCCTTTATGATGGACATGGCCTCTTTCGGCATCTGGTCCTACAGATCTCCTCAATGCATGGAAGTGCACACCCGATGATCTTCTCTGCCGTCCTCACGACCCTCTGAATGGGGAATTCTACATAACACCGATAAATGTCACAATATGCTCATGAATTCTAAATACCATTCTTAACAGTTTAACTGAATTTAAAGTATGAAAGCCAATCCTAATTTTATGAAGATAGAAATACTGGGCAGTAATTCATTATTAAAAATACTATTGAATTATTGCGCAGGTTTTACCCTGTGTTTTTTGAATGGAGCTTTGTTCTGGCTATAAATAAGTGGCCATTAATTCTGTATTACATGTTACTTACTTCTTCACATTTTGTGTTTCATTGTAATCAATCATGATTCTGTTTATTGTAGTGATAATTACTAGTTTTTAAATTTTTGCGTTAATTTCTGTGTCTAATCAAAGCTGTTTTAAGTGCATTATTGATTCACACACACACACACACACACACACACACACACACACACACACACACACACACACACACACACACACACACACACACACACACACACACACACACACACACACACACACACACACACACACTACAGCTGTAGGCCCCTGAGCTTTTGACTCATTCTCACAGAAGTTTCATTATGTGGTTGACTGCCAACCATTAGCAGCAATCCGAGATGACTGAATATAACTTTGGACGTTTTCAAGGCCCCGAGCATTGTTTTTCGTGGCATATTTGTTATGGGAAATATGTAAATGTTGCTGTAACGCAATTCAGGCTGTATATATATATATATATATATATATATATATATATATATATGTACGACCAGTTTGGCTTGGAGCCAGGTAACAATATTTCCTCTATGAATCATTCTGAGATTCTAACATTCAGCTGACACTGCTGAAGCTGCTTTTTTTTATTTCCAGGAACGGCTTTTGGCAGATTTGGCATATGTTTTCTGAGAGAATTTCTCAAGTTTTTGTTGCATTTGACTTATAAAAAGAAAGAAGCACAAAACTAACCCTACAGCGATGCACCAATGTTCTCGTTCAACATGAAGGGCCTTCTTGACACCAACGCTCCGTCGCTCAAGATGAAGGACCTTCTTGATGCCCCGTGCTCAGCGTCTATTAACGCCCCATGTAACTCTATCCCTGAGCATCCCCCCCGCATTATCATTATCATATCATATCAAGATTTGCTGTGTAACGCGCTAATTAGTTCACACGGAGGAACGGCAGCCGTCCGTTTACTGTTGGCTAGAACCATTTGCAGTGGAGCTGGAGCTCTGTCATCACCCTGTCCTCAGTAGCTGAGTGATGGAGATGTCTGCGGACCGTATGGAAAAAGGTCTGTGAAGCCCATGACACATAATGCTATGGCTACCTGGCCCTCATAAGAAACACAAGCTTTGAAATGCTACATTTTCACACACTTAAGGTATTGGCATGCCAGCTTTGTCCTCTTTCAATTGAACTCTCAGTGTTGTGGTGAATCAATATACCAGGGCGAATCCTATTTCCGACATCTGTTTTTGGGTCTTGTTGTGTTTAATCAGACTATGGACTACGACTTTTAGGTTGACCGTTTATTGTACACACTGCCATGGCGTCAACAACAACAACAACTGGATCCGGTTCACCCACCCCAAAACTCCCGGTCACACCGGATGTAATGCATACATAACATTTACCCCCCCCCCACAAGGAACCCAATTAACTTTAAACTTTAACTTTAGATGAACTGGGTAGACTGCCAGTCACCAGCATAGCCATGTGGATTATTCTGCCACGCAACAGACTATGCTCTGAACATTTTCCCTGAGAGTCACTAGCTCACAATATAGTCCTCCAAGTATCTTGGTCTGACCCGGACACGGGCCGGACGAGCTTCAGGACGAACCACTGGCTCAGCCTGCTCAGGTGGGAACCCGGCTGGACCCTGCAACTGCTCATCAGGGAAAGCAAAGTCCCCGTCCTCCCCGGGCCCAGGGTCCACGATGGGGGGCGGTGCCACCTTCCGAAGCCGGCTTGCGTGCCACCGTGATCCGTCGGCCAGACGAAAGGTGGCTGGCCCCAGTTGAGCGGTGACCTTCATTGGCACCGTCCAGAAGGATAGCAGCTTGTGGTCCCGGTTTGGACGGTGAATCCTGACCCAGTCCCCCACTGTGAAGGGAGGCGCTCTCACCCTCCGTCTCTTGTCGAAACGCTGCTTCATGCGACGCTGAGCCTCTACGACCCTGGCACGCAGGCAGGGTGCTGCTGCTGGTGTGACGGCCGCCGGGGCCCGTAGCCGATCCAAAGGAAGCTGCAGCTCACGGCCCGTCATCAAGAGGGCTGGGGAGCTGCCGGTAGTTGAGTGCGGCGTCGCCCTGTAGTGAAGCAGGGTGCCGAGCAGCGCGGCTGAAAACGGAAGACCATCTGCCAGGTGTGCTCTGACCCCGTTCTTTAGGGTTTGGTTGAACCTTTCAACCCCCCCATTTGCTTGCGGGTGGTAGAAAGCTGTGCGGATGTGTTTGATCCCCCTCTCCTCCACAAAAGTGGCAAACTCAGCTGAGACAAACTGTGGGCCGTTATCTGTAGTGATGGCGTTAGGACTGCCCCACCGAGCAAACAGAGAGGAGAGAAAGTCTGTGACCACCCGAGCCGTTATGGACCCCGTGGCGACCACCTCTGGCCATTTCGAATGGAGGTCGTAGGCCACTAGAAGGAAGCGTTGGTGGTGCGGGACACCATGGAGCTCCCCACAGATGTCCAGCTGGATGTGCTCCCAAGGCACGCACGGCCACTGCAAGGGCTGCAGGGGCGGTGGGGGTGGCGGGCCAGTTTTGCCACTGAGCAGGCAGGCCGTGCACTCCTTCACCATTGTCTCTATATCTCGATCTATGCCCGGCCACCACACCAAATCCCTGCAGCGCTGTTTCACCTTTACGATACCCAGGTGGCCCTCGTGCGCCATAGCCAAAACGCGTGCCCTGAGGTCGATGGGGACGAACGTGCGGAGGCCCCGGGCCACGCAAACACCGTTCCAGCAGGTCAGCTCGTCCTTGACCCGATGAAAAGACGCCAGCTCCTCTGGGAACTTCGCAGGCCATCCCTCCCGGATGTAAGTGCGGAGCCGGGAGAGCATGGGGTCCTCCTCCGACGCGAGCCGAAGGTCCTCCAGGGAAACCGCGGTCTGGAGCGGGGCGTGGAGCATGAGTATGAGCTCTGACTCTGTTGTGTCCGGGCCCGCGCCGGGCGCTGGGGCGGGGGTGGCACGGGAGAGCAGGTCAGCCACCACATTCTCCCTGCCGGGAGTAAACAGTGTGGTGAAGTCATACGGCTGGAGTCTCTCTGACCAGCGGTAGATCCTCAGCGGTTTGTGCCCCGACCCCGATGTAGCAAGCAGGGCCGTGAGGGCCTGATGGTCAGTACGCAACGTAAAATGTCGCCCGTACACGTACATGTGCCACCGCTCGCACGCCCAGACGCAGGCCAGCGCCTCCCGCTCCCCCACCGAGTATTTCTGTTCGGCCGAGTTGAGGGACCGAGAGGCGAACGCCACCGGGCGTTCCGTGCCCCCTTGGATCTGGGACAGCACCGCCCCTATTGCCGTATTGGACGCGTCACAGGTCACGAACGTGGGGCTCGCCAGGTCAAAGAATGCCAGCACCGGTGTTGAGGTGAGCTGCGTCTTGAGCTGGCGAATAGCGGCAGAGCAGGCCGGGGTCCACTCCCAGACCGCGTCCTGTTTCAGGAGCTCGCGTAGTGGGGAGGTGGTCGAAGAGTACTGGGGAAGGAAACGCAGGTAGTAGGCCGTCATCCCAAGAAACGAAGAGATCTGAGCTGGGCAGGACGGCTCAGGCAGGCGCAGTACCGCCTCTACGTTTGAGTGTAGCGGGCTGAGGCCGTCAGCGGTCAGGCGGAACCCTACAAACTCGATGGCTGGAACGGCGAAGGTGCACTTTTCCCCATTTAGCGTGAGGTTGTGACTGGCGAGGACGTCCAGCACCCTCGCCAGGCGTTCGTCATGAACGGCCGGTGTTGCACCATGAACCACTATGTCGTCCAGGAAAACGACCACGCCCGGGATGCCGGCGAAGATGGTGGTCATGATTTTTTGAAAACAGCTGGGGGCCGAGCTGAGGCCGAAGGGCATGCGGGTATAGCGAAACACTCCGACATGCGTCACGAAAGCTGTAAGGCTGCGGCTGTCAGGGTGCAGCGGAACCTGCAGGTAGCCTTGGCGAAGGTCTAGTTTTGTGAACAGGGAAGAGCCGTAGAATTGTGCGGCTAGCTCCTCCACTGTGGGCAGCGGATACCTGTCCGGTATCACGGCCTTGTTCACCGGCCTGAGATCGATGCAAGGGCGCAGGCCCCCTGACTTTTTCTTCACCACCACCAGGTTTGAAATCCACGGGGAAGCATCAATGCGCTCGATGACGCCCGCGTCCAAGAGTTTTTGCAGCTCGGCGGTGACGTCGTCGCGCAGGGCGAGAGGCAGGCGGCGTATGGGCTGAATCACCGGATGTACCTCAGGCTTGAGGAGGGGCTGGTGGTCAAAGGCGGTGAGGCAGCCCAAACCACTGAACAGAGCAGGCCAGCGCTGTTGCCACGGCGAGCCAACAGACAAGATGGCGGCCCCAAAATTGTCCACCAGGGTGAAACCTAGATCACAAAACAAATCAAAACCCATGAGGTTGGCCCCCTGGTGAGACACTTGAAAGGTGAATGCAGGGAGAGCCTTAGTCCCGTAACGCACAGCAAAGGTGATCGTGCCCGCCATTCCTATTTTAGAGTGTCCATACCCGTACAGATCCTCGGCGTTGGCGGTGAGTGTTCGGAGCGGAAAGAGCCGCCGGACCGTGGAAACATTCAGGAGCGACTTGGAGGCCCCCGTATCCAGCAGCAGTGGGAGGCAGACCCCATCCAGCTCAACTGTGCAGCACTTTAGCGGTCGGGAGGTGGCGGCCACTGAGTGGATGGTCGTCGGCGTGTGCGGCCCAGGCGTACGTGGAGGTTGGCTGTCGGTTGAGGGAACAGAGCGACAGACCCGTGAAAAATGGTTCTGCCTGCCACATCGTTGACACCTCTGTCCCTTGGCAGGGCAGTTTGGAGCTCGACTCTGGTGCGATGATGAGCCACAATTACCACAGGCCCGGCGTGCTGCCGTACCCTGGCGTGCTGCAAAGTTCACATCCAAGTAGTCCTCAGGGAAAACCTCCCCGGGAGGCTCCATGGGTAGCGCCACCGTTTGAGTTAGTAGCATGGGTCTGGGGGGAAAATAACTGGAGGAGGGAGCTAGCTGTGATGCTAAGGCTGCTGCTGACTCAAGCTGGAAAGCTATATCCACTGCTCTTGCTAAAGTTAGCTCGTCGGTCATCATTAGCAACTTTTCTCTGAGCTTTGGGCTATTAGTGTGCTCAGCTAGCTGATCCCGTATCAGTTCATCTTCCAGCACCCCGAATTTACAGAGCCTGGCTAGTCCCCTCAGATCAGCCACGTAATGGTGGATGGACTCACCCCCCTGTTGCCGACGTTGCCGAAAAACGATCCGCCGGAGCATAACATTTTGTGGAGCAGCAAAGTGTCCAGTGAGCAGTGTAACACAGTCACTATAATTCGGAGCGGGTCCGAGTGTCCGAAAAATCCGCTGTCCCTCGCTGCCCAGCGTGTGTATCAGCAGGGCTTTCTTCCGTTCGTCGTTAGCATCAGCTAGCCCCGCGGCTACTATGAACGTTTCGAAGGACTCAAGCCAGCGAACCCACGGGATCGGCGGTTCGCCCGGCAGTGCGAGGAACGGGGAGAGAGGTGAGAGTAGAGAATCCATAATCCTCGTCGCCAATGTTGTGTTTAATCAGACTATGGACTACGACTTTTAGGTTGACCGTTTATTGTACACACTGCCATGGCGTCAACAACAACAACAACTGGATCCGGTTCACCCACCCCAAAACTCCCGGTCACACCGGATGTAATGCATACATAACAGGTCTTGCTTTCTATACTCCAGGGAACTGGAGAAAACACAGAGATGAATGTTCCATCTGTAGTGAATGGACCAAATCCGTGGATCTGTGTTCTGCTTGAAAAGTTTTTTGACATCACAAAAAGTTAACCAACTCTTTCAAGGTCCTGAGCATCATCCATTCAATCGATCATTATGTTAGCCTCAACTCCTGTCAGATAATAAACGTGTGTGTAATGCTTCAGCCAATTTCCCAGTTTCAAGGCTTGCATGTGATTAATTGTGCCTTCACCCTTCATAGATCAATTGCATGCGCAACGGATGAATAGGATGAAAATGACACTCCATCAAACACAATGACAAAGTCTTCACTGCATCACAACATAAGTACATATTCTACTAAGACAACCACGCTTCATTCTACATGGCTTATATATAATTTTTTTACAGTGACTTAAAAGTTATTTTCTTATTGCGCTAACTACTGGCAATCCAGTTGTTTTAGACTGCACCTCATGTCATGTCCTTAAACCACTTGCCTTCTTCATTGCATCCATCTGTTACGCTACCATAATTTGACCATTACACATAACATATCACAGTTTGACAAGAGAGGCCCCACACATCTTTGGAGGTGATGTGTGCAAATGTTTTAGTGTTCTACTGATTGCTCACAAGGTTGTTGTCTTGTTTTTGACATAAAAGTTCTAGGGACACAACGATGAGGACAGTGTCCTTGTTGGGAGCACTATTGTGAAGACTCTACATTACATGGACATGAATGATACATACTGTATGCTATCTGACTGAGAAACACTCTCAAAGTAGTGAATCTTGAATGATAACATACCGTTTATTAAGACTTTAAAGAAAGAATGTCAAACATCACAAAAAGTTAACTCAACTCTTTCAAGGTCCTGAGTACATCCAGCCAGGACATGAAACACTGGGAATTGTTACCAGAAAGCCCAGAATTGTAAGACAATACTGCGTAGGATAGCCATGTGGGTCTGAGATTATGACTTTCAAATTAAACAAAGCCTTCCAGTTCCCTTGAAGATACACGTTGCATTTATGTTCCCCATGTTTCTGCTTCAGTTTGTTGCCATCCCCTGACTAAATAGGCAAATAGGCATATGTCTAGAAAAAAAGGCAGCTCTGTAAATATGAATGTTGTAGGCAGGTGCAACTGTGCATAGTGCTTTGCTGTTGAAATGAATTTGAATCATTCACTTGAGAAAGCAGAGGGATATTATTCTGTCAGAGAGAATTGGGGATAAGTTGCTTGTATTCTGCGTTTCACTTTTGGCAGAAAACATGTCAATGTTCCATAGTACTGACAATATGTGTCCTTTGAAATTGATTTACACAAGTGACATTATGCACCATGTCATCTGGGCGAGTTAATCCATATTTAGGTCAATAAAGAGTCAAATTAATTCTCCACCCATATATTTTGAGTAATGTGTGCAAAACGAAATGCATAGGACCTATCCTGCTCAAAAATGTCCAATATGGCCGTTTTAGTGTTTAGTTTACTGATACTGTTCATGTGGGAAATTTGGCTTTCGTATCAAGTAAAAAAAACAATCTCACAGTGCCTATAACAATCCCAAAG
The DNA here is from genome assembly GCA_027704905.1 of Muraenolepis orangiensis. Taxonomy (NCBI): domain Eukaryota; kingdom Metazoa; phylum Chordata; class Actinopteri; order Gadiformes; family Muraenolepididae; genus Muraenolepis; species Muraenolepis orangiensis. The sequence continues at coordinate 25,253,556 of CM051001.1, forward strand.
TTGTACAAAGACCAACATAAAAATGTAGTGATAGTCTCATTGGTTCTTGAACAAACTCTATAGAAACCACCAGTGTATACTGGTGGTGTTAAACTTCATATAGACAATCCTTGACTTGACTGACTTGACTGATATATGTATAGAATAAAAATAGCTTTGCATCTTCTTCATTTGAGTATGATAAACATGTGGTTTTCTGATGAGGACTCTTGCCAAACAATTATATCTAGTGTACTGGCTTTTGCTCTATAGACGTACAGTATCTCTTCTTATATTCAGGTATTTGCTCACACAATATCTCATCATACGACGATCTGACAGAATCTATTTTCAGGATACACTTAAAGAAAACACAGACAGAATGTGGGGAAGGTTGTGTGTTCAGGTGGTTCACTTGCTCTGCCTCTCAGTCACACATGACATGTCCAAACAAGAAAAATATAATGGCAAAACTGCTACATTTCTACAGTGCTGAAGGTAAGCAGCTGGTGGCCATTCAGTAGACAAACAATAATTGTAACTAGTAGCTACATGGCTTCCTGTGATGGGTGAGTGATTTATACGATGATTCCAATGGGTGAAATAAGCAAGAAACAAGTAATCTAGTGTGATAAATAAGCTTAAATTCCCCATAGCAGTAGCACACAACTGGATCTTAAAAAAGGCTCAGCTGCAAGAGCTCATCTTTAAAAGGAGGAATGCATTCACCTAGCTTTATCTCTCTCTCTCTCTCTCTCTCTCTCTCTCTCTCTCTCTCTCTCTCTCTCTCTCTCTTTTCAAATATACCTGTTCAAATATGTTCGGTATTCGCTCGGTGCTGCGGCAATGGATTACTCACACAATATAAACGATGTATGCACAATTTAATATATGTTGTCATACATAAATCAAAGGGTATGATACATATTTGCATACAGTAACGCACACACACACACACACATTTCAAAGATTTTCACTTAACAAATAATACTTAAAAAAAGAAAATAGCTTCCAGCTACGCTAGACGTGTGTGTGTAAGTGGAATGTAAAACCAAGGGGCACAAATCAAGGCATGCAATTTCACATTAGCTAGGCAGCATATGCCCATTTTGTAAGGGATAATGTGAAATGAAATAACTAGAACTAGCACCTAACGACGGTCTGTCATTCATGGCAGCAGCCTGCAATTCAGATATAACTGAATGAACTGAACTGAATGTCACAATCGACCAATCTGAATTGTGTATTCAACAAGGCCGTGTTATAATGCATGATAACTGTCAGATCATATTTAGAGAATGCTTTATCTAGGCATTATCTAGTATATCTTAGGTAGTTTATCTTATGTCGTTTATGAGTTATACTTAGTCTTTTTGGTTGAAGACATATCGAGTACATTTTTAATTATTTCCAGCCTCACATTCAAGCTGGAAATATACGTCTAACGTGTATTTATTTTAGTTTTATAATATAATTTTTCAAAAACAACAGCCGAGATCCTCGTGGAGACCTTTCCTTCAACAATCTGAAGAGCATTTTAGGACAATGGGAATTTATATATTTTTTTTAATTTTTTTTTTAAAGAAATCGATGCATATATAAACAGGCAGAGGAACTTCAACTCCCTTGCGGGGATCTTAGAAATGAAGTTAAAAGAAACATTGAAAAAAATGTGAATTTCAGGATCAGGTGTACGGTCTGCCGATGCAGTGGGAATGCAGAAAAGGCCACATGCTAAGGTGGTTTAAAATGTTAAGCGTTGACAGACAATATTGTTGAAACTGTTCCCTAACCTTCAGCATTAACCTTTAATAATGTAATGAACACCCAAATAGACTTGTTAATTGTTTTCCCTTTTCTTTTTTAAACCTTATGAAACATAATTATATAAAGGCAGAGCAGAGGATCTTACAAAAGTCTTTTATTCTTTCCTCTGCGGCACCACTAATTAATGTAGCCCTTCTAGCTGCTTTGTAATTAATTGATCAAAGCAAGGGGTCAATTATATAAAAGCTGTGCAGAACTGTGTGTGTGTGTGTGTGTGTGTGTATGTGTGTGTGTGTGTGTGTGTGTGTGTGTGTGTGTGTGTGTGTGTGTGTGTGTGTGGGCATGTGTGTATGTGTGTGTGTGTGTGTGTGTGTGTGTGTGTGTGTGCGTGTGTGTGTCATTTGCAATGTAGATGTTTGTGTTACAGGAGTGCTGCATGTAGGTTTCATTAATTGATGATGGATTGCTGTTATGATTCTGTGATAGATTGCGGTCGAATAGGAGACACATAATGTGTGTTCTGACATAGTCACCTCGTTGTGCTGATGTTTTCTGTGGGTAGAGAGGGATGTGTGCATGTACACACACACACACACACACACACTCACACTCACACACACTTGAATATTTTCAGGATACACAAAAATGTCATTCTACATTCTCTAGGCTTTACTACATTCCAAACAGTTTTTCACTTTACGCTTTCATCTCACACACACTCTCCCTCTCCTAGTCTATCTAGCTGTCTCCAGCCGTCTCTCTGTCCTCTGGCTCTCTTCCTTTGTCTCTGCCTCTCTCTCCCTGTGTCTCTCGCCCCTTCTAACTCTCTGGTGGACTATGGATAAACGTGCAAATGGTTAACTCAATGGGCCCAGTGTTCCTCTGCTGGGCTCTAACCAATAGGTCCTAACATGGTTTCACTCCCAATTAATCACCACCACCCTCCACACACACACACACACACAAGTATACAAATATATATAAATATACAAAGTATATAAGTGGTATTAACATGATTCAAATTGGTACATACAAATTGTTTCAATGGCATCTAAGAGTACAAATGGTGTGTTTAATTGGTGTTACAATTTTGAGGGGGTACTTAGGAATACATTTTCCCTGTCAGGGGTCCCTTGCCCCAAAAGGTTTGAGAACCCCTGCTCTAGAATCTAGACAGCCACTGGGGATGTAACAGTGATATTTAGGAGCTATTATTTGAGTTAAAGAAGTGGTTAAAAGTGGCCGAGACATCCGTCAGCTTAGTTAGTGAAATGCACTGTGAGAATATCTGTTCTGGTTGACTGTGCCTGCCTCTGTACGAGACTATTTCCATTTGAATGACTGCTCCCAGCTCATTTGTGACCAATTAGGGCATCTGTTCTGTGATTGGTTCAGGGAATCACACTTCTCAATGCAGGAGAAATTAAGGGAGGGAGAAAGGAAGCAGAGAGGGAGTGATGGAACATTTTTTTGGTTATTTCGTTACCAAATCTTGCTCTCTTGTAACTAATTGCCACATTAAGTGGCACAAGTTGTATTAGTTGTTAAAGACACACATGTATAAGCATGTTTTTGATGATATTGATGTCAAGCAAGCAATAAATTGTAATTATGGTCTAAACTGGTACATTTTCACAGTAGTTGCCGTAAAGTAACACTTTATGTTTCACCTTTGTTTGTCGTTACTAGATGTGGATGACATTTCCCAGTGAAAAATTGAAATGTTATTAATAAGTCTAGTTTTGCTAGGATGGTATGTCTTTAAGTTTGCTTTGGCTTGTTGTTGGCTTTGCTATTGTAAAACAAAGGACCAGGGGTGGGTTTCCCGATAACGTTGTCTCTTAGCGTGTTACGAAGACTTGAAAGGTATACCTTACTAAAGTTGTTTACTGTTCTACGTGTGTTCCACGAACTATCCCTTAGGAGGTTGCTTAAGGTATACCTTCTTACGTCCGACGTTGTGCTGAAATCGATGACTCGAGAATCGACTTTTCACTCCAGGTAGCGACTGTTTCACCGCGTTATGAGAGGATGTGGTGTTCTTTATCAATAAAACACTGCAGGAATACTAAAGAATATTGCATTTATCATGACTGAGAACATATTCATAGAATTTAAAACTCAATTATCAAACCGTAAATCTAATGATTGCCTACAGGTGGCACGAGCCCGCCACCTCAGATTGTGATATCAAGCCTCTTCCCGCTACACTACCTCAGCTAATTACGCCACCCACCAGTACACCTTATTTGGCAAGAAAAGGTTGATTTAAATATTTTTTATATCATTGTCATGGTGCCTTAAATAACTTTGCAATTAGGGTTGATTAACCAGCAGCCCCATCACATAACTGGTGTAGTTCACAATTCTCTCTGATTGGCTGACAATTTCAATAAAAGCGCACCAACAAGAAATAACATTAGATATGTAACATTAGATATGTCAGGCAGTGCTGTTGCGCAATATTTCGGGGCTCCCCCGCAGGTCATGAAGTCCAACGGGGGGGGGGGGGGTTGACGCGATCGTGAAGTCCAACGGGAGGTGGGGGGGGGGTTGACGCGATCGTGAAGTCCAACGGGGGGGGGGGGGGGGGGGTTGACGCGATCGTGAAGTCCGATGGTCCGGGCCGGCAGGTATGCCAGATGGCCAGTCAAACCGTGGTGCCTAGCAACTTAACAGGTAGGGGGGGGGCCCTGGGGGTGGGGGCCTCCTAAACTCCGGGGCTCCCCCGCGGGGTCTGTGGGGGCCTCCGCTACGCCACTGATGTCAGGGCAAAAACATCGCAAAAAGCGGTCCGCCAGCGTCACCAATGTGGACATGGACGTCATGCTGGGTGAGGTGGCGCTGAATCGTGAAGCACTGTTTTCGAGTTTTAGGAGTTTAAGAGGCGATTTCATGTTCAATAAAGTGCAAAATGTATCCACCGTAATGTACAATTTCGGCATGAAAACATTCCCATTAATGTGGTATTTTTGTTGTATATTATTACCGTTATGAACTACATATTGATTCACAGATTGAAATTAAACTAGGCCAACAACATCGCTAAGGTGGAGTTAAGAGAGGTCCAGACCTGCCTTACGAAAGTGTCACTTACGGAAGGTATACTTAGCTAAGAACGTTTCGGGAAACACGGCGAGACGTTAAGGTACAGCTTAAGGTGGAACTTACGAACGACGTAGCGTTAAGAAGGCTTCGGGAAACCCACCCCTGAATGTCTATTAATGAATATATTATATTGTACTATCAAATATATTGTAATTATATGGTATTGTTACATCCTGACAGAGTAATGAAACCTGAATGTAGTATACGTCTACTGTTGTGTGTTGTTTTGTGGCAGAAAGAGTGGGAACACACAATTTACTTTCCACTCACACATACCGGTATACATTTAAAACACACCACCCAGACCTTTAAGTCTGATTTGTATGGGTGTAGTGTTCTGTAGTGCTACACGGTTGCAGTAAGAGTTAGCTTGGCTTCCATTTTCTATGGGCTGCATTCAGCATGAATATCAACATAACTCACCATAAAAACTGCATGCAAATGGAAAGCTACAAAGCTACTGTTGATCATCATCACAAACAACATTATTACTGACTTTACACTGTTTATTATGATGTGGAGTGAGTGTGGTTGGCGGCTGGTTTAAGCCGCCTCACCTGGCCCGAGTCAACACGCTCACGGCACACGTATTCTTGCATATTGTCAAGTCATTTACCCATACTTTTTATGTATGTACATCCGTGGTGGTGAAAACCTTTTGCATGATACCGTCTTCTCTCTGCGTTGTCTGAGTCTAAAGCCATTTTGAATGAGACTGATATACTTTTCCCCCGTGACCTGAAGCTGCATTGCCTGCAGTTTCCTCTTGATTTCTGGTTCCCCCCGCCCCCCTCCTTTCTACACCACCTTACCTTATTCTCAAAGTCAAATACAAACTAACATTATATCACAATAATGTAACATTAATTAACGCATCTGAGAAGCACGAAGTGTGTGCACATGTTTTCATATCTGGCAAGCTGGTTAACCCTTCAGTGGAGGTGAGTAAAGAAACATGGAGAAAAAACCCCAGAAGAAAACACATTTTTTATGGAGTTCAGTAATGTCATATCTATATATCTATATATATATAGATATATATATATTACTGCTGTGTTCTCTCTCTCTCTCTCTAACCCTCATGCAAGTGTATTATTTTCCATTAAAAAAACTACAACAAATGCAAAAACATTTGTTCCTTTAATTGTTTGACCTTTATGGTGTATATATACACACTATATACTGTATACACCAGTGTGTGTATATATACAAATTATAACATGCAATTATAGTCATATATACACTATGTGAAGATATGGGTAGGAGTTCACAATCTACTACTACTACTATTGGTATCATTTAAAGTCCGAGGCAGCCTTCTATGTTAATATAAGTACACACTGTTTTGTACAGAAGTTGTGTACAAATGGTTGTAGTGGTGCTCATAATAATACATTTGATTTAATATAGCGCTTTTCAGGACACCCAAGGCGCTACAGACATGCTAAAATTGCACGTACAGTAAAATCATTTAATAGTTATATAGATTCAAATAAGACAGAAAATAATGATAAAAAAAAAAATAATAATTATAATGAAAAGGTGTACAATTAAAATGTAAAGTCATGGGATGGCGTGTTTAGCAGGGAAAAGCCAGTTTGAAGAGGTGGGTCTTGAGAGCCTGTTTAAAGGATGGTAGGGTGGTTGCCGAATGTGAATGGGGCCAGCAGCAACTAAAAAAGGCCCTGTTGCCCCAGGTCCATAGCTTGGTCCTGGGGACTATCAGGTGGTTTGTGTCAGTGGACCTGAGGCGATTAGAAGGAGTGTGACGGGGAGGAGGTCAGAGAGGTAGGGAGGGGCCAGGTTATTGAGGGCTTTGTTGGTTATGAGCAGTATTTTGAAGTCGAGGCGGGCAATATTCCTGAGGCGAAAGAAGGCAGTTTTGGTGATGTCGTTGACATGTGGTAGGAATGAGAGGGTGAAGTCAAGGATGGTGCCAAGGTTTCGGACATGGGTTGAGGGGGTGACTATGAAACGATCTATTCTGCCCAGGTGGTGAGGGTGGAGTGGGTGGTTGTGGTGATGGTCTTGGAGGAGAGGTAAAGTTGTGTGTAACTCGCATAGCAATGGAAGGGGAAGCCGTGCCGGCAGAACATATATACAGTATATACAGGATGAAGAGGGGGGGGGTGAAAGCACTGATCCTTGGGGGACACCATGAGTTTCTGGGGCGGTGGACGATTGGCAGTGGTTTATGAAGATGTATTGGTGATTGTCGGAGAGGTAGGAGGTGAACCAGGAGAGGACAGTATCGGAAATGCCAAGGGAGTGGAGGCGGGAGAGAAGGATGGAATGATTGATTGTATCAAAGGCAGCAGTGAGGTCGAGGAGGATCAGGATGGTTAGGGAGCCAGAGTCAGCAGAGAGAAGGATGTCATTGCTGATTTTTATTAGTGCAGTTTCTGTACTGTGAAAGGTGCAGAAGCCGGATTGGAACAGTTCGTAGAGGTTATTGTTGTTGAGGTGGGTTTTGAGTTGAGTGGCAATAGCTCGCGCAAGGACTTTGGACAGGAAGGAGAGGTTAGATTTAAGAAATGACAGGAAGGAGTTGCATTTGCTGGTGAAGGAATTGGAGATGGTATCCATGGGCTTGAGAAGTTTGTTGATGGTGGAGAAGAGCGTTTTGGGGTTGTTGAGTTTTGGGGTTGTTGGAGTAGTGGGAGGAACGAGCATTGTTGAGGGCATCTTTGTATTGTTGTTAGTGGAGATGGTTGGCATCCAAGTGAACAGTGAGTCTGGTTTGGTTGGCAAGTCTTTCTGGTTGACAGTTGTTTGGCTTTGAGTTGGAAGAGTTGATCTGTGTACCAGGGGGTGGAGTCAGTGAAGGAGACAGATTTGCTTTTTGTGGGAGAAATTATATCAAGACAGAAGGAGAGTGCAGCATTGTAGTTGTTGACTAGGCAGGTAACGGAGGCATTTGAAGTGAGGGTAGGGTTGGAGATAGTGTCGGCCAAGATGGAAGAGAGGGAGGAGGGGTTTATGGAGTTGAGGTTACGAAATGTGATGATGTGTTCCTGTTTGACAAGGGGGGTGGCGATGACAATGTCCAGGGTGATGGTCGGAGATTGTGAGATCAGTGCTGGTGAGGTTGTAAAAGGTGATGCCAGAGCTGCAGACCAGATCCAATGTGTGTCCTTTTCTGTGGGTGGGGAAATCAATGTGTTTGGTGATGTTGAAATACTTTAAAATGTCCAATAGTTCTGGGTAAGGAATTCAGATAGGTCAGAGGGAAATGAGGGGTTTGGTTTGGAGGGACAGTAAATGACAGCAGTGACAAGGGGTTTGGGACAGTTTAAATGCAAGATGTTTGAAACAGGGGGGGAGGGAATGGATATTGCGCTTGATTTTTATTGTTTGTCGGTGAAATGTTGCTTTGCTGCCGCCGCACCCATCCTGGCGTGGTTTGTCCATGTACGTGTATCCAGCGGGTGCAGTTTGGTTGAGAGTGAAATATTCGGATGGGTTGTGCCAGGTTTCAGTTAAACAGAAAAAGTCCAGTTTATTGTCTGTGATTAATTCATTAAGAATGAGACCTTTAGTGTTAATGGATCAGGTAAAAAAGTTCAAATTTGAGATGTGATTGTGTCTGGTTGGGCTCGTTTGCTGTGATCAGCGAACGGAGGGATGCGTGTCTCCAATTTAGGAAGGGCATATCGGCTCATAAGCTGGCAGCTTAGCGCACATATACCGTTTCTGTCCCCGGGGCCTTTAAATAGGGGCTCGCTTCCAGCAGCTTCCACCCGGCTTCCTACTCCACTTTATTCTATTTCCCACTATACGACAATGAAAAAGAGAAAGGCGTAGAGACATGGTGTGCGCACAAACGTAATGTCAATGAATCCCGAAGTGAATCCCAAAGTCTGCATACATTCACTGGTTTCACTGCCGTCGTGACCATGAGCAGCTGGGGCAGACCCTTGGAGGAGGATAAAGTATATGAAAAAATACAAAAATGTGACACAATGCCAAAAAGTTCCCCTCAGGGGGATTGGGGAGGGGGTCGAGGGGGAGAGAGACGGCTGTTCCTTTTAAGGGTTTCCCACCAGGATCAGGTTCCATTTTGTGGTGTGGCCCGGGGGTGTCATATTTTTTCAAGAACTTGTTTGGTATGTTCTGTTGAAATCACATATTTCAAGAGAAGATGTTTGGTAAGTTCTGTTGAAATCACATATTTCAATAACGTTTTTGCAATGATCTGATCCTATTTATGAATAATAAATGGAGCAGGCATTGAAGTGAATTTGTGCATTTAACGTGTTTTCCATCGACAATGTTTCACATGTTTATGGTGTGTATATGGAAATGCATCAAGAGAGGTGCTGTTTGTTTGTGGGTGTGTACGAGGTGTGTGTATGTGTGTGTGTGTGTGTTACGGCATGTGGTTCCTTCGGGTGGCAATGTGGGCCTTGTTCCCTGTTTCAGGTCAGAGCCCTGCTCCAGCACCAGGATCCGGACTCCACCAATCACCAATCAACTAATCACCAATAGTTAATGGACATTTATATAGCGCTTTTCTAACCAATGGTTACTCAAAGCGCTTTACATATCAAGTCTCACATTCACCCATTCATACACACATTCAACCACCAACGGCGGAGTCAGCCATGCAAGGAGACAGCCAGCACGTCGGGAGCAGTTAGGGTTAGGGTGTCTTGCTCAAGGACACCTCGACAGCTTTTGCTAGGAGGAGGCGGGGATCGAACCAGCAGAGGCGACCGCGCTACCTCCTGCGCTAAACCAATCACCGCCACCTGCAATTTTTGTTGTGTATAAAGGCTGCCTGTTTTATGCAGCTCACCCTCTTTTGTTTGACACCCTCACGGCATGCACATCCCTACGGTGGTTGGGATAGGTAAGGTCCAGGTCTTCGGGACAGGTTAGACAGAGGCCTCTTTACATTTTCACCACGTAGATAACTCACTGTTAAATACCTTAGGTTAGAGGGGGTATGCCACCCATGTATGTTTTGCCAGAGTAGTGTGTTTGGTTAACCGCTTGTTGCCACCGCTGCTACCAGTAGTTGCCAGAGGGCATTTTAGTTTTCCTTTTTGTGTAGCTTTGTGAAGCTCCTTTTGATTTGGCATACTTCCACCAGGTCCCTAGGCCTGGTTCCTGAGTATTTGTTCTTTGAGTGTGTCCTGTGTCTGTGTCCTTTGTAATCACCAATACACTTTTTGCACTTTGACCCCTGTGTTGACACTGTTGGCCCAACACCAAAGGGAATTCAGGCAGACTAGTATCATGCTATTCATGGAGACATGGCTAACCAAGCTAATCCCGGACACTATTGCAAATCTGCACGGCTTCCATCTGTTACGGGTGGACAGAACAAAAGAGAGTGGTAAGAGGTAAAGAGGAGGGCTGGCTGTGTTTGTGAATGATAGATGTTATAATCCTGGGCACATCACTGTTAAGGAGGAGGTATGCAATAGAGACATTGAGTTGCTAGCCACTAGCATGAGGCTGTACTATCTGCTGCAGGAATTCTCCTATCGCGATAGTTGCATATATTCATCCGTCCGGCGATGCCGCGTGTGACGTCATCAACTCAACATCTCTGGAGACAACCATGCTTCTCTTTCTACCACTCTGCCCACCTTCACCCAGTATGTAACCTGCTCCACCAGAGACAAAAAAAACCTGGATTTGCTGTATGCCCAACACCAAGGAGCAGCTCATCACCTCTCCTTCTCCTGGGCAGATCTGAGTATAAGCCTCTTGTCCACAGACAGCCATTGTCCACACACACTGTGAAGAGATGGTCTGATGAATCTGAGGATGCCCTGAAAGACTGCTTTGACACCACTGCGTGGGATGTGTTTATAGACTCTCATGGGGATGACATTAACAGCCTGATGGACTGCATTACAGACTACATTAACTTCTGTGTGGATAATGTAGTTCCCACCAACACCTCAACCTCCTCAAATCGCAAGCATCTATGATTAAGTGGCTTTGGATACAAGTAAGCGAGATAACTTTGAGTATAAATGAAGTGATCTTGCGCTGACACGGGAAAAGAGGCTACATAAAAGGGGGAGAGGAGATGAGTTTAAATGAGTGAGTTTTTAATGTCTTTAGCTCTAACTTATATGTGTATTATCCACATCCTACATCCCTTCATCCATGGAGTCCTGCATGGGGCTGCTGAATGGGACTCCATAGTCCTCCTGGGAGACAACACACAAGTGGGCAACGATGGGGAAACTTGGAGGGGCGTGATGGGGATGAACAGCCTACCTGATCTGAACCGGAGTGGGGTTTTGTTATTGGATTTCTGTGCTAGTCATGGATTGGCCATAACAAACACCATGTTCAAACATAAGGATTATTATAATTTTTTTTATTTTAACTACTTATTTTATCCCGAGTGAAATTATTTCTCTGCATTTGACCCATCCTACTGTTAGGAGCAGTGGGCAGCCATTAGTACAGCGCCCGGGGAGCAGTGTAGGGGGTGCCTTGCTCAAGGGCACTTAAGGCAGTAACCTGGCGTTTCCGGGTCTTGAACCGGTGACCTTGTGGCTCCCAAGCCAAGTCCTTATCCACTGAGCTACTGCCCCCCCCAAATGCTCTTAAGGATGCTCATAAGTGTACATGGTACTAGAGAACCTTAGGCCGAAGGTCAATGATCAATTGTGTTATTGTGTCATCTGAACTGAGGCCGCATGTGTTCAGTGAAGAGAGGGGCAGAGCTGTCAACCGATCACCATCTGGTGGTGAGTTGGGTAAGATGGTGAGGGAAGCCTCTGGACAGACTTGGTAAGCCCAAATGTGTAGTGCGGGTGAACTGGGAACGTCTGGTGGATGCCCCTGTCCGGGAGACCTTCAACTCCAAACTCCAAGAGTTTTCATTGTTCAAAGCTTCTATTGCTGAAGCTGCTTATAGCTGTTGAGAGATGTGGCCTCAAGGTCATTGCAAACTCAAGGGCTGACAACCCTCAGCCTTTGTGGAGGCAAAGCAGCGGGTGTGGGAGGAATTTGGAGAAACCATGGAGAAGGATTTTCAGTCGGCACCAAAGCGTTTCTGGCAAACAATCTGGCGCCTCAGGTGGGGGAAGCGTGGATCCATCCAAGCTGTGTACAGTAAGGGTAGGACATTGCTGACCTCAACTGAGGAGGTGATCGTGTGGTGGAAAGAGTACTTTGAGGAACTTCTTAACCCAACTACACAACTACAAATACTGTGCCTGGTACTAAAAGAGTTGTCTTGGCCTTGTATTTTGCCAAGTACATATCTCACATGTGTCTAATCCATTGATGTGATCATGGTCATCCAATGAACTCTCTTGCAATAGGTTGAGAAGAATTGACACAATTGTATTCTAAATGTACTTGTGACTGTTTACTTGTGTTGTTTATGTGGCCTAAAAAGTGGTGGTAGGTTATTCAGTCATTATTAGCATGTAATATGTGTGTAAAAGGTTATTAAAATATCACACGTTAATGGCTGCCTGACAACGCCCCCTCACATGTGAGGGTGCCTCCAAACAGTACCACTGATACAAAAAGGCAATCATACTTTTTCTGACACAGTAACTAATGTTAACACAGGAAGGACACGGTAATGCTATATAAATCAAAGATGGAGGGCACAGAGAAAATCTAGGACATGCAAGGGGCAAAACAGGGGTGAAGGGATCCACAGACAAAGACTACTCGGCTTATCCAGGGCATGCAACCAGCACAACAAGCAATCAACAATAAGAGGAAAACAAATCAAGCGTAGGATGTATCAAAACCACAATAAACAACCCAACGTAAACACAAAACACAGCACACAAAGATCCAAAACCTACAGAGATAAATAAGACTGTCGTGCCTCATCTAAATAATGATGCTCGCCCAAATGTGGCACAAATAAAAATGCGGGAAAAACTGTGGAAAATGTATGAGTTGCTGCAAAATAATGTTTTGCATAAATATAAACTGATTGTATGTGATTAGTAATCAACTAAGGTTGAATAAAATAGCCCTTTATCACAGTTACAGTCTCCAAGGCATATCATATATTTATGAGACCCCCCCCAACCCTAGTCCCTCAAAGAGCAAGCCAAAACTTAATTATCAAGGAATTGACCTTGAGAAGTAACACAGAGTGGGGGATCCCTTCTTCCAGGGCTGGTTAGTATTTGAAGCGAACATTTTCAAGACAGTTAAAAAATTATTATAAAAGTATATATATATATATGTAAGTATTGCTTGTGGTGATGTCCTGCCCCACATTTATTCATTCATTGTTCATTCATTTTAAGCAAGTGCATTTGTTAGTGACTTAGTGTGCATGCTAACTGTAAATATGGCTTTGATCAAAAGCTTTGTCAACTGTTACTGGCAGGCTTGGATGCAAGTGCAGTAGTTCATAATAAACAGGTCATAACGTGGTAATATCCTGGTACCCGTAATGAAAATTAAATTGCTAGGAGGTAATTAGTGGGTGATATCATGTGCCATGTAATTACCTGTAAACAAGGGACAAGGGACATTTATCAATGACTTTGATTGATGGCTAATCAGGCAGAATTCCCGGCTTTATTTGATCCATTTATGAGGCTGGGTACCTTGGCTGTTCACTATACTAGGAGCACATGGAAATACAACTAGATCCAACTGCATCCAAACTGCTCTCATGCCTCGTTTACACCAAGGCATTTTGAGGGCAGGTTCGAGCTGGTGCCTAATCTCGAACCAGTTCTTTGCGTTGCCACCGCAAATGAACCGGTTGTTGGTCCGGAAAACTGGTTTGAGAGCGGCCCAAAATCGAAGCTGGGCTAGCAGCATGAACCGCTACGTCAGGGGCTGGGGGTGGGGCTTATCGTGACCAACAGACCAACTAAAAATTTGTGACCGCCATATTTTAAATCACAAAAGATTCGCTATGGACGTGAAGGTGAAGCAGCAGTGGTCCGTGGAGGAAACAAACTGCCTCCTTGCATTGTGGTCCTCGACAGGATGATACGCTGCTGCAGTTACACTGATCCTGGTAAGTTTTAATTCATAAATCTTTCCCCGTGTTGCTAACAGCTTTGCATTTATAAGCTGTTTAGCGAGCTACTCATTTCTCATATCAATGTTATGTTTGTATCATCAGAAATTAGTAGCTATGATTGCTAGGCTTCTGTTGGCCGCTAGCATAGCCTTGGTAACAATAGCTAACATCAGGATGCTACTTTCTAAAAACAGTGAAGTGTTCCGGCTTCCTGCTTCTGGAGTCGTCTGCTCCAGAAGCCGTCCCTTCTCCATCGTACTCCATTAATGCAGCTTTTAAGTATAAGCAATAAAGTATAAGCAATGAGTGAAAATCTTACGTGCAATACCCGACGACAGACAGCAGTTATACAGCAGTTATATAGTTGGCCGTCTGCCCAACCTTTGAAGCGCTCTGCGCTCGAGTGTGGTGCAGTTCCCGTACTAGGCGGTGATACAGCCTTTAAGAATACTCTCGATTGTGCCAGTGTAGAATCTTCTCAGGATGCAGGGAACCATGCTGAATTTCCTCAGATGCCTAAGGAAATTTAGGCATTGTTGGGCCCTTTTCACCACGTGTGTGGTGTGCGTGGACCATGTGAGGTCCTCGGAGATGTGCATGCCAAGGAACTTGAAGCTGCTGACCCTGTCTACTGCAACACCATCAATGGAGATAGGGGCGTGCTCTCCTCTCTGCTTCCTGTAGTCCACGATCAGCTCCTTTGTCTTCTTGATGTTGAGGGCGAAGCTGTTCTCCTGGCACCACTGCTCCAGTGATCCAACCTCCTGCCTGTAGGCTGTCTCGTCGTCGCCGGCGATCAGGCCCATCACTGTCGTGTCGTCAGCAAACTTGATGATGACGTTGGAGCTGTGCATAGCCATGCAGTCGTGGGTGTAGAGGGAGTAGAGGAGAGGGCTCAGCACGCATCCCTGGGGGGGCTCCCGTGTTGAGGGTCAGTGGCTCTGAGGTGGTGCTGCCCATCCTCACCACCTGGCGGCGGTCCGACAGGACCGACAGGAGATCCAATATCCAGCTGCACGTGGATGGGAGCACGCCTAGATCTCTAAGCTTGGTGTCGAGCTTGGCAGGAACTATCGTGTTGAATGCTGAGCTGTAGTCCACAAACAGCATTCACACATAACAGTTCTTTCCCTCCAGGGGGGAAAGGGCAGTGTGGAGGAACATGGCAATTGCGTCGTCCATGGATCTGTTTTGACGATATGCAAATTGCCATGGGTCCAGCGTGGCAGGTAACACGGAGCAAATAAAGTCCTTGACCAACCTCTCGAAGCATTTGCTGACAATCAAGGTGAGGGCTACAGGTCTATAGTCATTCAGGCATGTTACCTTGGGTTGTTTAGGGACAGGCACGATGGTGGACATCTTGAAGACTGCGGGAACAACAGCCTAGGACAGGGAGAGGTTGAAGATGTCTGCAAAGACTCCTGCCAACTGGTCTGCGCATGCTCTGAGGACGCGGCCCGGGATGTCGTCGGGGCCTGCTGCCTTACGGATGTTCAACCACTTGAAGGTGCATTGCACATTCGTCTCCGAGATGTTCAGCAGGCTGGTATCCTCAGGCAGCGCTGGCTTCGGCGGGCTGTCGTTCACGTCGAACCAAGCAAAAAAAGTATTTAGCTCTCCTGGAAGGGAGTTAGAGGAGTTCTCTACACAACTGGTTCCCCCTCTGAAGTTCATTATTGTCTGTAGCCCCTGCCACATACCCCTCGCGTCGTGGCTCTTGAATTTCTCCTCCACTCTGTCCTTGTACTCCCGCTTGGCAGTGACGATGGTCTTACGGAGGTCGTAACGGGCTCTCGTATATTCCTCCATATTCCCGGAGCCAAAGGCGGCGTTACGCACATGTAGGGCAGCGCGAACATCGCCGTTAATCCACGGTTTCTGGTTGGGATATATCCGAACCGACTTGGTCGGAACAACGTCATCTATGCACTTCTTGATGAACCCGTTGACCGAGGACGCGTACTCGTTGATGTTATTGTTTGAGGCAACGCGGAACATATCCCAGTCAGCGCGAACAAAACAATCCTGCAGCATAGAGTCAGATTGGTCCGACCAGCATTGGACCTCCCTCACAGCGATCGGTTGCTGCTTCAGTCTCTGCCTATAGGCGGGGAGTAGCTGGATATAGCTGTGATCTGATTTGCCGAACGGTTGGCGGAGAAGGGCCTTGAAGCCATCACGGAAGGGAGTATAGCAGTGGTCGAGGATCCACTCACCCCGTTTGTTGCTCGTTATGTGTTGATAGAACTTCGGGAGAACCTTCTTCAGGTTCGCCTTGTTGAAATCCCCCGCAACGATGAGAGCAGCCTCAGGGTGTGCCGACTCCTGATAGCCCCATACAGTTCCTCAACGCTGTGTCCGTGTTGACTTGTGGGGGAATGTACAGCGGTTAACGCTGTAAACTCCTGAGGTAGCCAGAATGGATGGCACATAAGCATCAGGAACTCCAGGTCCGGGGAACAGAAAGACAGAAAGAGAGGGATGTACATGACTTTGGACCAAGATCTGTCAAAGCAAATATGAAACATAATTGTTTCAACCAATCACACAATATTCGAATTTGGCAAACACAAACTATGGTAAGCCGTAGAAAACAAATCATCTTTAAAGGTTTTAAATCATCACAGTGTAGACTGGCCACTGTATAAGTTATGCTATAACAACACAACTGCTGCAGCCAAGATAACATATACCATAACAATCACATAGAAAATTTAACAAGGACGTAGTTCATTGCATTTGCAGTTCGCCATCAATATATAGCCATATGTTTCTGTCTACTAAAAACCGAGGACCTCGCTGTGCTCTGGCCTTGCCATTAACTGGCGAGACATTATCAAACATCTCTTTTGAATGGTAACTTGTGCAAAGGAAAACCAACCGTGTGGATGAAAAATCGATCCGTTTAGCCCTCTAATCAGTTCAAACTGCTACTCAGCTGACAGGATTAATCCATATTGGAAGGGCTCTCTGCTGGCCATATGACAAAAGCCGATTGCTTCTAATATTATCGCTATTTCCCAGCAGCTTCTTGGCCCCAGATGTGTTAAATCTCCCTTAGTGGAGCCTGGTGGCAATATATCTCTACGGCACATTTAAAACTCAAGCCACTCCTAGAATTCCTTCTACATTATTAAATATAAATGTATATATATATATACTGTATATACATACACATACACATGTTGGTCAGATATTCACCCATAAAGATACTTAACACCTTATATTCACACTTATACACTATATTTACACACGCCACATATAAACGTACACATATGTATACAAACAGGCCTACGCGCAACCTTAGCTGCTGCCAGCTTTTCCTGGATGAAATATTGAAGCAGGCTGGCCACCTGCAGCAGAGAGCACACTGTAGTAACAACAAAACTCAACCCTGTTTCTTCGCAACCACGTCCCTCTGTTTGTTCATGAAGACAATTGTGATTGTTTTACGTTATGTCCAGAATATGTTTGACATATGTGTACCAGGGTTTCCGTTAGCTGGTATTTACCGTTTTTTAGCGGGTAAAAATTATAAAAAAACGGTAATTTAAAAACCTGCCGGTCAAAATGTCCGGTAATAATGTTGGGTTTTGGTCAGGAAGTGACCAATCAGCTGCCGCTCCTCTCATGACGTCACGCGCGCCCGACGAGATGCAGGTGCAGTGATGGCCGCTCTACTGCTATGGGGCTTTAATGTTAGCGCTCCATGGCTATGGGGCTTTAATGTTAGCGCTCCACGGCTATGGGGCTTTAATGTTTACGACAGCTTGCCAAGTGCTCATTTCTGAGTTCAACGAGCTGTACCCTGGGCCACTCGGGCTAAAGGGCCTGTGTTGTGCGTGTGTCAAGCGACCAGCAGAGAGGGGCTTCTCCCTCAGAATGGTTTGAAAACATCACTGCGGAGTCGTCTGGTGGAGGAGAGAGTGATGATCTTATGCGGATTGCAAGCTGCAAAGACACATTAGACACCTTTGATTTCAGCTCGGCTCAGAGGTCTTTGCCGCAATGAAATTAAGGAGAAAGCAAAAGGTAGCCTGGTAGCCTACAGGGTAAATGTGATGCCATGTAGCCTATGTTAAAACGGACTACAGATACAGTTACAGGTGTTTTGAAATAGCCTTGATTTTTGCGGCTAACGAGGTTTTGCTCAATTGATCTTGTTAGTTTTGTTGTTCATTAAATATGTCACGAGTGGGATTGGTCGGTGGGACCCAGAACGCAGACCAAGACAGTGGAGCTATAACATAAAGCTTTATTTAAAGCACAACACAACTCAAACACAACACAAGAGTGATCAGGGACAGTCCAGGGGTCTGGGTACCGGGAGGTCAATCCGCGGAGAACCGGCAGGTAGTAGAGAGGAGTCTGCGTACCGGGAGGTCGGAGTAGCGACAGGTACCAGACAGGTAATTATAATGACCGGGGAGCTCGTATCGAGAGTAAGTATCGAGACAGGCGGGTGACGCGGGATAGGCAAGGGATCGGGATCTGGATCTCCGGGACATCAACGTGGCGATTCCGTCCAGAATGTACGACTTAACGTGAACAACGTATGACGTGCAATACGACGTACGACCTAACCCCGGGGTAACGGGAAGCCAGGGTCTATATACCCCAGGTGAGGGGATTAACAATTAGACAAGGCAATAGCTGACAGGTGTGTGTGTGTGTGTGTGTGTGTGTGTGTGTGTGTGTGTGTGTGTGTGTGTGTGTGTGTGTGTGTGTGTGTGTGTGTGTGTGTGTGTGTGTGTGTGTGTGGCTTGGCTACGCCCCCTGTCAACCACCGTAACCGTGACAAAATAGTCAAATTGATTTGAGGTCTTTGTCATTCTTTCATCAATCTAGGTGTACATTATAGTTGCGTTTGTAATATAGACTGTTTTAGAAACATGACCGGTAAGTTTAGAATTTGTCCGGTAAAATAAAATCTGTCCGGACACTTGACCGGCAAGGAAAAATCCTAGCGGAAACCCTGATGTGTACATACACGTGTGTATGCACATGTATGTACATCATCAAAGTACAGACGGTTCCATTCAACAAGCAGGACAATTTGTGTGGCCAGTAGAATGTATTTCTGAAACACACAATATGCATTCTTTATAAAGAGCATCTCTCTCTCTTTCTCTCTCTCTCTCTCTCTCTCTCTCTCTCTCTCTCTCTCTCTCTCTCTCTCTCTCTCTCTCTCTCTCTCTCTCTCTCTCTCTCTCTCTCTCTCTCTCTCTCTCTCTAGGCTAGTGGAAGAATGCATCCCGACCAGGTCTGTTCGCTCATTTCCGAACCGCGAACCATGGATGAATGCTGATGTACAGAACAAACTTAAGGAACGGACTACCGCTTACAAAACAGGCGACTCGGATCTCTACAAGAAGGCCAAGTACGAACTCAGAAAAGCCATCAAGGAGGGTAAATTGGATTACAAAAACAAATTGGAATTACAGTTTGGAGGCTCTGACACCAGACGTATGTGGCAAGGTCTGAGGGTCCTCTCCAACTACAAGGAGAGTTCAGGGGCAGTCACCAACAACGACCCTACCCTACCAGATGAGCTAAACAAGTTTTTCGCTTGCTTTGAAAGGACCATGAGCCAACCAAGAACTTGAACATCAGCCCAGAGGACTACGTTCTACAACTGTCCGAGTCTGAGGTCTGCAGAACCTTCAGGAGGGTGAAGACAGGGAAGGCAGCTGGCCGAAGGTCTTCAAGACCTGCGCTGACCAGCTGGCTCCTGTATTCACCGACATCTACAATGCATTACTGCAACAGTCTGTCATCCCAGCGTGCTGAAAGCGACAACCATTGTGCCGGTACCAAAAAACACCAATGTAACATGCCTCAATGATTATCGTCCAGTGGCTTTAACACCCATAGCCATGAAGTGCCTGGAGAAACTTGTAATGTTGCATATAAACATGTCCATCCCTGAGTCCCTAGACCCACTCCAGTTTTCATGCAGACCAAACAGGTCTGTAGACGATGCCATTTCCCTGGCACTACATATGGCCCTGCAGCACCTAGACAGGAGGGACACCTACGTCAGACTGCTGTTAATTGACTACAGCTCGGCGTTCAATAGCATCGTTCCCTCTAAGTTGGTCCTGAAACTGAGGGACTTAGGTCTGGGTGCCCCCATCTATAACTGGATTATTGACTTCCTTACGGGCAGGCCTCAAGTGGTGAAGATTGGGTACAACATCTCATCCACTCTGGTCCTCGACACCAGAGCACCCCAAGGCTGCTGCCTCAGTCCCCGGCTGTACTCGCTGAACACACATGACTGTACTGCCACTTACAGCAATAATCGGATTATCAAGTTTGCAAACGACACCACAGTCATCAGCTTGATTAGCGAGGGCGATGAAACGGAGTACAGAGATAAGGTGGTCCAGCTGACGCGATGGTGTGAGGACAACAGCCTCCCACTGAATGTCAGCAAGACCAAGGAGCTCATCATGGACTTCAGGAGCCACCAGGGCACCCACTTCCTTGCACTGTACTGCACTGTATTCGTGATGCTACTGAACTACTGGCACTTTAAATGCTTTGAAAGATATTTTTTTGTAAAAATACCATGTACATATAATTGAAGTCACTTTGTTGCTGATTTTTTGTTTATTTTATTGTATATATCATTTTTATTTGTATGGTGTTTTTAAGATTTATACTGCGGGAGGGAATAGGGAGTAAGCATTCCTATGTACTATGGCCAATACAAATCTTGTATATTGTATCTTGTATTAACTGAGAGGCTCTGCACTTTGATTGGATGAGCATCTGAACCCATTGGCTACTTTCCATTGTTGCAGATTGTAACCAGCTCAAACATATGGGCTTCATTCCCACATTACAAAATTAATATTTCACAATCTACTCTTCGTTGAATTGTCAATCTTTCTCTCAAAACGCTCTTCCACAGCAGATACACATTAAGGTGCGCACAGAGAGCTTTCAGGGACATGGGCGGGCTAGGGGTCGGAAACAGACCGAGACAGAGGACATTCGTATTGGATTTTCTTTCTCGTTGCCGTTCCCTTTCTGTTTCCTTTTTCGGGTTGATCCGATTGTTTATGTTCTAAGAAATATGAGGTTCATATCTAAATTATCCGCCAATTAAATAATCCTGATTGCTAATTAAAGTTTGGAAAACAACCACATTTCGAAAAGTCAACAGAGCTCAAACACCAACGACAGGCTTTTGCAATCTAGGCATAGTAATATGCCCCCCTGCAGTGTGGGCTTTTTCTCTACCTTTCCCGTGTTTACCAATTGCTGCTGTCTTCTTCTTCCACTTTCGGCTTTTTTTTCTCCTTTCCCTTTTTCTCTGTTTTCTGTCTCTTGCTCTTCTCATTAGGACTGTCCTTTCTCCCATCACAATAAGCCAAGCAAACACTTATTTATATTCATGAGTTTGCCTTGCTTGCCTTTGTGGGGTCTGCCAATGACAATGTCAACACAGAGATTCATCTCCCGTGAGACGTATCTGAACACCACACCGTTTGATACCAGGTGAACAGTGATACACACTTTTTAGCAGCATTTGTATCATCCCCCATCTGCTACGGTAGCCACTAGCCGTTCAAACTCTGAGTCCATGCAACTTTGGTTACACGCAGGATACAGAGTTTTCAATTTTTGTTATATTGTCAATATTCTTACGTGATACCATCACAAGCCAAGTGAGCTGGGGTTAGAGAACGTGAGCTTGGGTCAGATATCGTGAGCTGGGGTTAGATAACATGATCTCAGATTAGATAACGTGAGCTGTGGTTAGAGAACGTGAGCTGGGGTTAGAGAACGTGAGCTGGGGTTAGAGAACGTGAGCTGGGGTCAGATACCATAAGCTGGGTTTAGATAAAGTGAGCTGGGGTCAGATAACGTGAGCTGGGGTCAGATAACGTGAGCTGGGGTCAGATAACGTGAGCTGGGGTTAGAGAACGTGAGCTGGATTTAGATAACGTGAGCTGGATTTAGATAACGTGAGCTGGGATTAGAGAACATGAGCTGGGGTCAGATACCACAAACTGGGGTTAGATAACGTGAGCTGGGGTCAGATAACGTGAGCTGGGATTAGATAACGTGAGCTGGGATTAGAGAACGTGACCTGGGGTCAGATACCATGAGCTGGGGTTAGTTAACGTGAGCTGGGGTCAGATAACGTGAGCTGGGATTAGATAACGTCAGCTGGGATTAGAGAACGTTAGCTGGGGTTAGAGAATGTGAGCTGGGGTTAGATATCGTGAGCTGGAGTTAAATAACTTGAGCTGGGGTTGGATAACGAGAGCTGGCAAGGCAGCTTGATCTGGGACAGGCAGGGTTGGGAAACAGGCGAGACAGGCAGGCAGGCAGGCTCGGCAACGGGAAATCGGACCGGGAATAAACGCTGGCGAGTCTTGCATAAGTCAATTAAACAATCTGGCAACGAGGGGGAGACTTAAGTACTTGCGCCGCAGCTGCGGGCAACAACTAACGAGGGAGGCGTGGCTATCTGGTAGAATACAGTGGAAGCGGGGTGAAAGGAATGCGGAACGTGATGAGGGG
This sequence comes from Muraenolepis orangiensis, assembly GCA_027704905.1. Classification (NCBI taxonomy): domain Eukaryota; kingdom Metazoa; phylum Chordata; class Actinopteri; order Gadiformes; family Muraenolepididae; genus Muraenolepis; species Muraenolepis orangiensis. Next base: position 25,275,943 of record CM051001.1, read on the forward strand.
GGCGTGGCTATCTGGTAGAGTGCGGTGGACACGGGGTGAATGGAATGCAGGACATGAGAGGGATACATTGGATCAGCCATCTAATGCAGTCTATAAATAACCATAATTCAAATAATCTGGCTTCATAGAATGAAAATGAAAATATTCTTGAATGGATATCTGGGGGAAAAAAGAGATGGACAGAATTCTAGTCATCATTCTCACACATCATGTACATGTGAGGAATTAGGCCAAGAATGACTAGCCCCTTACACACCAGGTATATATCATTGTGTTGTTTTTTTCAAGGGTACATTATCAAGGGGAGGATGTTAAGCAGGGGAAAGCCATATTGAAGAGGTGGGTCTTGAGAGCCTGTTTGAAGGATGGTAGGGTGGTTGCTTGATGGATGTGTATAGGGAGGGCGCTCCAGAGGACAACTGAAAAAGCCCCGTTGCCCCAGGTCCGGAGCTGTTAGCCGTGGGTGTTGGGAGGTAGTGAAAGCAGTGGGTAGTTGGAGTTGTGTCGCAGAACAGACTTAATGACGGGGCCACCAGCCATTACAATGGCTACTTAAGGGCTCCTCCCAAAGACAAGGACACAGGGTGATGTGGACAGAGCAGATATGGTACATGCTAGAACTCTTCCTCAAGTGTGTGTTGGAGGGCTGTTTTAATCTGTGGGCCTTGATTAACAATGACCCATAGGTGTGCGGCCTCACAAGCCAATCATTCAAACTCAGGCTAGGTGGACTGCTTAAACCAGCCAACAATATGCATGCAAAATAAGGGTTAATGATTAATCACATGGACCAGATGAAATGGTGAAGAACTGATGCTTTAGACTTATTGGCATGGGTATTGGCTTGGGATGACCCGACACACCTCAGCCCCCCCCCCCCCCTCTGGAAATTACATTACATTACAGTCATTTAGCAGATGCTTTTATCCAAAGCGACTTACAGTATTGTGTTTCAACAAAGGAAGGTAAGGAGAACAACTCGTCACCAGAAGTCAAAAGTGCATATCATTTATAACAAGTCTCCAATAACTGAACCAGTGCTCAGGTAGAAGCACAAAAATTCAGGCAAAAGTGTAAGGGAAAAAGTACAATATGTTGGCAAACAATATGCAACAATATCTAGAACAATATATACCTATCTATAATATGTAATCTACTTTACTTAATTTACGCTACGAGGAAGGAACCGGGAAGTGTGTCCTGAAGAGATGGGTTTTCAGCCTGCGGCGGAAGATGGGGAGTGACTCTGCAGTCTTGACCTCCGTGGGGAGTTTGTTCCACCTAATTGGGGCCAGGATGGAGAAGAGCTGTGACCACGTAGATCGGCCACACGGGCCCTAAAGTGAGGCGGCAAGCAGACGGCCCGAAGAAGCCGAGTGAAGTGGACGGGTTGGGATGTAGGCCTTGACCATTGCCTGGAGGTAGGATGGAGCAGTACCTTTTACTGCCTTGTAGGCTAGCACCAAGGTCTTGAACTGGATGCGAGCAGCTACAGGTAGCCAGTGTAGAGTCCGAAGGAGGGTAGATGTGTGGGAGTACTTGGGGCGGTTGAACACCAGGCGAGCTGCAGCTTTCTGAATGAGCTCCAGGTGCCTGATGGCAAATGCCGGGGCGCCAGCAAGGAGGGAGTTGCAGTAGTCCAGCCGGGAGATCACAAGAGCCTGGATGAGCACCTGCTCAGCCTTTTCAGTGAGAAAAGGCCGAATCCTCCTGATGTTGTAGAGCAGGAATCTGCAGGAGCGTTTCACCGATGCAATGTTTGCCGAGAACAACAGTTGGTCGTCCAGGGTCACACCCAGATTCCTTGCAGTCCGAGTAGGTGTCACCACAGCATCATCAATGGTGACAGCCAGGTCTCAGTGTGGACAGCCCTTTGCCGGGAAGAACACTAGCTCAGTCTTGTCCAGGTTGAGCTTTAGGTGGTGCATCAACATCCAATTTGAGATGTCTGCTAAGCACGCGGCAATGCGTGTTTCCACTTGCGTGTCCGAGGGGGAAAACGACAAGACCAGTTGTGTAGAGGGAGAAGAGAAGAGGAACCAGGACCGATCCTTGTGGAACCCCAGTAGTCAGTCGGCATGGTTCCGACACAGACCCTCCCAGTGCCACCTGGTAGGAGCGACCCATCAGGTAGGATGCAAAAAAGAGCCCGAGACACCCATCCCCTCAAGGGTGGAGAGGAGAATCTGGTGGTTCACAGTGTCGAATGCTGCAGACAGGTCCAGGAGTATCAGGACCGAGGAGAGCAGTTACAGTTACTGCCAGAAGGGCACTTCTGTCAAGTGACCTGCCTTAAAACCCGATTGGTGGGGGTCCAAGAGGCAGTTCTGGTGGAAATACAAGGACAATTGGTTAAAGACTCAAGAGTTTTGGATAAGAAGGGCAAAAGGGATACCGGTCTGTAGTTCTTGAGTTCAGAGGGGTCGAGTGTTGGTTTCTTAAGGAGGGGGGTGACTCTGACCTGGACAGTTTTGCTAGGAGGAGCTGGGGGATCAAACCAGCGACAGTTCGGTTGTGAGGCGACCGCTCTACCTCCTGAGCTTGAGATTTTTGTGTTAGTTTTGGACTTCAGCCTTTTCCCCGCAGCACATTATTACAACACCTCCTGTTTGGATTTCCATTTTGCACTCACGTAAGTCGCTTTACACATTGTATTATTACTAATTTACACACACATAGTTGATTGTTCACACACATTATACAAAGGGGGCAAAGGGAAAGCACACTTTCCGGGGTTTTTTTACGTAAAAATGTACCGTTACTTAGTTGCCGTTTAATGGGTGTCGGGCTATCGAGAGCCAAATGAATGAACCACAACTGAGACTTGAAGCTTGTACAAACAGACAAACTCCCCCAATGATTCCATAAGTATTTAGAAATACACACAATGTAACGCACCATAAAACACATCCACCCACCAACGCACACACACACGCACGCCCTCAACCACACCCACACATTAATAATCTTGCAGATATGCATCCAGTATTAAACAAACAAAGGCAGCATACAACACTTACAAGTGCTAGACATTCTGGACGCATTACAGTTACTGCACTGTTCTGCACTGTACTGCAATGAATTCATGATGCTTCTACACTACTGGCACTTTAAAATGCTTTAGCATCACGAGGGGACAGGTTATAGAGGCACACTGGTGGACTAGCTGCAACATCCAAGAATGGCCGCCGGTCCACAAACTACATCTCCCAGCATGCCCCACCACTCTGACAGGTGTAGGTGCTTAAGCCACCTAATTGAAGCCACACTGGGGAAACGGACAAAAGCCCAGACTCTCATGAGCAGCGAGAGAACCAGGGAGCCCAAGGCTGGAAAGAGCTGGCGACACTTGTAGAAAAGCCTCATTTAATTTGAACTGTGCTTGGGGAAAAAGCCCTTTGTGAGGAAATAAAGCCTTTTTTTCATTACTATTTTGACCTGTTTTGCCTGGAACTCTGCACCGCCCAACACTAGCCTGCTGAGACGGCCTCTCATGATGTTACAATGCTTTTAAATGCTTTTTGCAAAATTCAATATATATACATATCATCCTTCAGTCAATTTTATGTTAATTTTTATTTCATAGTATTTTTTTATAGCAGTGTTTTAGAAATGTATACTGTGGGAGGGAATGGGGAGTAAGCATTAAATTATAGTTGGTAATAGATCCATGACATTAACAAACATTTATAGCCGTCCAGGAGCTATCCACAATAGTGTTTTCATTGATTAATCATTCTTTATTCTTTGACCTATGAATATTGATATGATGTTTGCCTTCATACACTTGTTGACTACCGTCGTTAATGCTATTGCAGTGGCCTTTGACTACAGTGCACATTTTAACTATATATTACACCAAGACCACCTCAAAAATTGTAGTACATTGTCACTCTTAATAATCATGTGTATTTTATTGTGTTTGTCTTGCTGCCTTGAGAAAGGCAGTGGGAAATTAAATTACAATTATTTGATCTACATCTGGTGTGGTCCCTTGCAATTTATCTTGCGGGAGAAGGTGCACGCTACACCTTTCACCAAGATGCATGCAGTCTTCACAAATTGGCGTCAAGATCACCTGGGATAGGGGAGAAGGGACCAATATTTAATTCATCAGCATCAGTGTACACATCATCAGGGTTGTCTGACAATGCGTCAACGGTGAAAAGATTCAAACATCCCAGGTGACACATTTCAAACTTTTGACCAGTCACATTCATAATCCCTGACATTCATAATCACCACTAAAGCACTAAAAGTTTATGGTTTAGTTAAATGGGGCTCTGAGAGGTACAGCAGTGTTAGTGTTCAAGGCACGAGCCATACTCAACATTAAGGTATCGTTTTTACATAGAAAATATTAAAACATGCTTTGGTATATATGGGAATAAAGTGAGATATGTTTTTTTATTTCAAATCAACACAAGGTGAATTCTCTGCTCCAGCAGTCCTACTAGGTTACGTATACCAGAAATTCTAGGGGGAGCCTGGGCCAAGGAACCAAAAACGTGTTTCCTGTTTCGTTACAGAGATACCGAAGAAATCTAATTCATGGAGTGGATGAGGCTGAAAAATAGTATTTATATTGTGGCCAGTTTACACAGTGTTGTTTTGAAACCTTTACAGAATATTTTTGTTACAGTATACGACTGCTGGCCGAGTTTGTGTTTCTGTCCAATTACGCACTTACAGATCCCCACCTTCTGCAACATGATCGGTGGAAACAAATATGAAGCAAAAGAAAGTAAAAGGCGATGTCTGCCATCAAGTAATCTAAACTATGATTTGTGACGCAAATCTTGGGGTAATTGAGATACAAAATATATATAGATATCAATTTTTAACAGAAATAATGTATGTACTGTATCTAGCGGGGAGATCTACATGAAGGGAACAGAGTACCACACTGACTAGTAAAGATTATTTACACAGCACAGCTTTACAACATTTAATAATGGCAGAGAAAATATGAACGTGTAAAACATGAGTTTGAGTATTGCAGAGAAAGTTGCAAACATCTACGCAGCAAAGAAGCTAAGAAAGCCTCGCCGAGGCAGGGCTGAAGTTCTGGTGTCATCCGGCGGACAAATGTAGCGGGGAGATCTGGGTGCAGGCAACGTAGAGAAAAGGTAAACATTGTTCCTTTGTATATCCTACCCACCCATATATACCTGTGTATATATATATGTATATATATATATATATATATATACATATATATATGATACAAAGGCAGTTGAAAAGCGCCTGCAATGGGTTAGGGTTATCCTCTAATGGGATGTGTCTCCTCATCTTTCACTGCCAGTCTCTGAGGTGAATTTATTTCGATACTTCGATACTTCGGCTGCTCGACAAACGAATACAAGATAGCAGAGGAAGATAGATGGCTAGATAGATACGGCCACCACGGCTGGCTTCCGTTCTTTCTTACTCATAACACAGTTGTTTTTGTTGTAACCTCCTGCACTTATAAACACGGATGGCATCCTGAGCACCCGGCTCCATGTTGAGAAAGCATGGGATTCCTTTGAAACGTTTTATTGGTTACACACCGTATGTGGTGTATATACTGTAAAATATACTGTAAAATCAACAATATACTGCATATACTGGATATACAAATGTACAAGGTATCACCCCCTTGAATATCAAGAGATTCAACAGTTGTCAATGCATACAATTAAACTCCAAAAGTGTTGTGAGTAAATAGTTACATTAATGCATAGGAAAAATAAAACATTCAGTGAATTCCAAATATGAAAATCCCAAATCACAACCCATAAATCAAAGATTCTCTTTCCTCCCTTTGTTTGAATGTGTTCCTATTTATTTCCTATTGGGTCCTATTTTAGTTCGCAATTCAGAAACAAAGCCTCATTTAAAATGACCATAATGAATGAATAAACTAAGTTTCACTAATGAAGTTTTTATCCTACTTTAAGTTATTATATCCAGTTAAATCCCAGTTATACATCAAATATAACAATCTTAAACAACACAGATAATATCACCTCAACTCAAGTCACATTAATAAACATTTACAATATACCTTAACATGTACTTTTGCCCATCCGGTCTACATGTGTTTTGTAGATTTGGAGAAGGCATATGATCGGGTCCCTCGGGAAATACTGTGGGGGGTGCTGCGGGAGTATGGGGTGTGGGGGTCACTGTTGAGGGCCATCCAATCTATCTACTCCCAAAGCAAGAGCTGTGTCCGGATTCTCGGTACAAAGTCAGGCCTGTTCTCAGTGGGTGTTGGCCTCCGCCAGGGCTGCGCTTTGTCACCCATCCTGTTTGTGATTTTCATGGACAGGATTTCAAGGCGTAGTCATGGAGGGGAGGGGTTTCAGTATGGTGGGCTCAGGATTGAATCGCTGCTGTTTGCAGATGATGTGGTCCTGTTTGCGTCATCAGTATGTGACCTTCAGCACTCACTGGATCGGTTTGCAGCAGAATGTGAAGCGGCTGGGATGAGGATCAGCACCTCCAAATCTGAGGCCATGGTTCTTAGCAGGAAACCGGTGGATTGTCTACTCCAAGTAGGGAGGGAGTCCTTATCCCAAGTGAAGGAGTTCAAGTATCTTGGGGTCTTGTTCTCGAGTGAGGGGAGGATGGAGCGTGAGATTGACAGGAGAATAGGTGCAGCGGGAGCGGTATTGGGTGCACTTTGGCGCACCGTTGTAACCAAAAGAGAGCTGAGCCAGAAGGCAAAGCTCTCGATCTACCGATCAGTCTTCGTTCCTACCCTCACCTATGGCCATGAGCAATGGGTAATGACCGAAAGGACGAGATTGCGAATACAAGCAGCCGAAATGAGTTTCCTCAGGAGGGTGGCTGGTATCTCCCTGAGGGATAGGGTGAGAAGCTCAGTCACTCGTGAGAGACTCGGAGTAGAGCCGCTGCTCCTTCGCGTAGAAAGGAGCCAGTTGAGGTGGTTCGGGCATCTAGTAAGGATGCTTCCTGGTCGCCTCCCGAGGGAGGTTTTCCAGGCACATCCAACTGGGAAGAGACCACGGGGCAGACCGAGGTACAGGTGGGGTGATTACATCTCCACACTGGCCTGGGAACGCCTCGGGATCCCCCAGTCAGAGCTAGTCGATGTTGCCAGGGAGAGGGAAGTTTGGAGTCCCCTGCTGAAGCTGCTACCTCCGCGACCCGATTTCGGATAAGCGGGAGAAGATGGATGTACTTTTGCAGTTCTTCAAGTCGAGTTCAGTTCTTATCAAAGGCTCCGTTCATTCTAGAGAAAATAAAAGTATTCCTTTCAAATCCGAGGGAACTTCGGAACGTAGAACGTAGGTTCCAACCGTGTTAACCCTCTGTTGATGGAATCCAGGTGTCTTATATTGGGTGGCAATCCGCCTACTTCTCATCCTTGTCCACATCCAACAGAGGTCTCAGTTCAAAAAACATTCAACCTGCAGTAGGCTGCATGCAAAGCTAAGCGAAAGTCTTTCTTCAGAATCTTAGCACTCTCAGACACAACTTTAACATGTAACACCGTTGGTAACAGCAAACTAATCTATCAATCACTTTTATCTAAACTATTTACAGCATTTCTTCTAAACGATGAGTGTGCTGTGCAACAGCTAGTGGCCCCTTATGTAAGAAGGTTAATTTACTTCCGTTGTGATTTCTTGAGTAATGTCAGAAATTATATGAAATGAGAAATCAGTGAAGAAAATGACATGCACAAGAGCACACACATCTGCAATCCCCAGTTTACACACACACACACACCACACACACACACACACACACACACACATACACACACACACACACACACACACACACACACCACACACACACACACACACACACACACACACACACATTGACTTGGGATATGCAAAATTGCACCAATTGAGGGAAGCGTTTAATTTACACTTAAGAATGAGTAAACAAACCACAATCATAGGAGTTCCTCTAGAGAGGACGCATTAGAACCACTATTGTTTTCTTCTGGCACTAAATCATTAAACACAGAAAAATAACACACACCTCGATGCTATCACGTGGGCAGCCACACACACACACACACACACACACACAGATTCAACCACAATCACAAAGTTATTTATGTCAGTTTAATTTCAACTACATTAAGTTACGAGGTTGGAGAAAAAAGCGAGAAGGACTCCTGAACAGAGCATTGTATAAAGATGGCTCTTGGCGAGGCATTTGGAGAGGGCAGGCATTGAATGTGTTTTATTATGAGGTGTGTGCCACAGGCCGCTACTGCAGTAAAAGTAAAAAAGGTAAAAAGAAAACAACCCTACATTTAATACATGATTCAGTGTTGGCTTGTTAACAAGGCAACCTTACACATGGCCTCTGTGTGTGAGTCTCTCGTTCCCACTTCCCACTGAATAATGCCTGTACTCTAATCCTGACTAAATGAGCTTTGGTTTGGTTTCCACAGACATATATTCTATCTAGATCTCTGCAAGTGTTTTTTTGAACATTGTTTTATCTGACGCTAAAGATGTATTTTAAATCCTGCTAATTTGGTGGATTCTTCATTTTAAAGATTATGCAGAACTGACAAAAACATAAATTTCCTTTTAACTTTGTGCATGTAAATATACTATACAGACAAACAAGCATATTGTGTTCTTACTCCCACCCATGTTAGCTTTGGGCTAATATAAACTCTGATGTGATTGTGACATATCACATCAATCATGACTCATTCACTTTACTTGCAATGAACCGTTTCTCGTGCTGCGTAGCTCTGCTTATTTGCCATCCTGCTAGCTTGCGAGCTAAATGTGGACAATATTTCAGTCAGTCCGGTCAGTCCACTAAACTGAGAAAATGTTATGCAAATGTTGGCAAGTTTTTCTAATTGTTATTACAGCGACGGGAGACCGAAGTGCGTAATGTGTCTTCAGGTGCAAACAAATTCTGATTAGAAAGCACGCAGAATATAATTATGTTTACAGGACAAAACTTATTATTATACAAAAATTATGTTTTTGTCTAAAGAGCGAGTAAAACATCTGCCAAAAAAAACGGGCATGGGCTAAATTACTATGATGTGTTCTTTAACGCTGTTATAACTTCTTTTATGATTTGTCAGTGGTGAAGCGTCAGGGCCTTCAAGGTATTCAGAGAATTGAATACAATTTAATACAATTTTATACAATTTTATAAAAATGTAATAAAATTAATAAATGAGAATCGGATCTGTTGTTGATCTGTTATATTACAGTGTTATGCTGAGTAGTTTGTCTTTCTTGGTCCATGCACTACGCATTTGAGTGGTTTTGTGTTGGAAAAACAATGCAACCAATCCGATTTTTCTACGTTGCTGGGAAGAATATCCTTCAACCAAAGTACTCCCGCATGCTTTGGCCCTTAGACTGAATGAAAGCGTACATTTGGATTGACAATTTGATCAACCAATCATATAGTGATTTGCAGCCAATGTGCGTATTCTTTCAGATTTCCCCACAGGTCCATAGCGCGCTAGAAGGTATACTGGCTCGAGAGGATCTAGCTTAGTGCTACGTTGTTTTTATTCTATGTAGGTTTTTTACGTCTAAATGGCAACAGGTGAAGATGATGTTGTTGCAGAATTGTTGTTAGTACCCTTTTCAAGACGAGTTGTATCGATCCCCATCACCACTGCATTTGAAGAAAGGACATTGTCACAGGACAATCCCGACTCACTGCATTAGCTTCCATAACTAACTTATTTTGGATCTGAAAAGCAGTGATCAGCTTTATGACCGGGTTATCGAAACATCCAGAAGGACAGGAGAATAGATTTGGTCTTTATGCCTCGTTTCCACCAAAGCAAGCCTAGTTCTAGCTCTCGGGTGGCGCGAGAGCCGGTTCGCAGTTGGTTCAATTGGGGAGCCGGCAAAAAACTGCCTTTTTCGCCGAGAGAGCCACGTCATGACGTCACTGTTAACGTCTCTGCTTTCCCAGCAGCTCGCGCCAACTTCCACAACAGTATATTACATGATGGATGGAAAAGTGTTGCACCTGGCTTTGAGGCTACAAACAGCTGCTCGTCTTTAGTGCTATGGACGCGATTACGTTGAAGCCCCTAACTGTGATAAAGGACTATACTAATAAAATGGACTTGACGTTAGAGTACTTAAACAGAAGGGACCATTTGCCCTTTCTTCTTCAAAACTGTCATCTTGTATTATGTTTCTCGGTTGATAAAGCATAATGAAGCGGACATTGTATGAAAAATATAAATGTTTTATTTAAAAAAAACAAAAAACATTAAATACACAATATACAGTAATCACAAAATGTAAAAGTGTAGAGTGCAGTGTAATAAGTCCATGTTAATAAAGCTCCGAGGGGCTGAGGGGCTCCTGTGAGCTGCAGCCCAGTGGGGCGGTAGCTCCGCATCGACATCGTCCAGCGAAGACGACTCCATAAACAACTAAAACAAGAGAAAAGTGAATTAAAACATGACTCCATTACACTTTACTGTTTTTAGAAAGTAGCATCCTGACGTTATCAAGGTTAATATCGGCTAACAGAAGCCTAGCAATCATAGCTCCTCATTTGTGATGATAGGAACATAACATTGATGTGATAATGAGCAGCTCGCTAAACAGATTATAAATACAAAGCTGGTTGGCAACACGGGAAAGATTTATAAAGTAAAACTTACCAGGACCAGAGTGACAGCAGTGGATCATCAGTTTGTTATCGATTAGCCCCTCGTATCGTCCAGTTTGTTATCGATTAGCTCCTCGGTCCTGTCCCCCGCTGAAGACATCTCACGCTGTAGTTTTTCTAATAGCGGTTTGTTCTAGAAGCTCCTCTAGTTTATTGTGACCTTCTGCCGAGGACAACAACGCAAACAAATGCAGTTTGTCTCGTCCACGGACCACTGTCACCTTCACGTCCACGGAGAATTTTACTGATTTTAAAGATGGCGGAAAAAAACTTTGAGTTTGTTTTGAGTTTTCCGATAAGCCCCGCCCCCAGCCCCGATAAGCCCCGCCCCCAGCCCCTGACGTAGTGGAGCCGGCTGGCCAGCCCAGCTTCGAAGTGGAGCCGCAAACGAACCACTTAACGGAGCCAGAAAGTGGCTCCATTGCGGAAACGAGGCATAAGTGAACATCATTGGTGAGTGAGACTCATTTGTCTTTGCTGGTTTTGGCTACAGAAGGTCCAGTTGTGATAGACACGGTTTGCCACTGTGATTTGTAAAGAGCTTTCTGCTAATGATTTGAATAAGGAGCAATACGTTCATTATTTGAAAGTTGAAGCACTTAACGAAAGTCAGCCTTAGACTAGTTATACTCAGGTATAGATGATTTGATTCAAAATATGTTATTTCACACACATGTTCATGCGCATTCACCTTTATTTCAATGATGAGACTTAATTTCTCAAAAAAATCTTGTTTTTCATTCAGATTAATGGTGCAGCCAGTGAGGAATACGTTTCTAATGAGTTTCAATGAATAAAGAACATTGGAACAATATTCATGATGGGAGGATTTGTATTATTTAAGATTTCCGCTAAATAAACTGGGCTGCATGACCTTGTTCATCTCAAGCTCTCATAACACCCAGCTTCCAAGCAGTAATAATTAAAGCGACAAGTAGGGGATAGGTATTTTTCTTTTTAACTTCAATGCAGGTTATCATTCAAATGCGGTGTTCTTTATGCATGCACAGCTTAATAATAATAATAATAATAATAAATTGTATTTATAAGCACACGTTTAATTTGCTTAGACAAAAGTCAAAGTGCTAAAAAAAAAAGCTGTATTCGGATGCTTTGCGTGGCAACAAAAGAAGAGAAGAAGAAGAAGAGTTGGCTTCACATCCAATGAACTGGGTCATAACTACACCACATAATCACCTACTAAGGCAAACGGCGGCTGCCATCTCCCTGATATTCCCTGCTGTGACTTGAAGCGGACCTGAAGGTCACAAGGCCCCGGCTGGATCGTTGGGGACAAGAGGTGAATTAGTCATTCACCCATGCATGGACCCAACATGGAGCCATTCATTCACATCAAGCGGGAAGACAGCTGTCAATATGCACTTTTGTACCCGATGGCTTTTGATTCGATTGCTGTTGATTGCATTGAAATGAGTCCCCCCCCGCTCCTCTCTTACCACCTTCCTGTCAGGGGAATCCATGGGAAATATGCTAATTAAATCTACTGGTTTGAAGACACATGAATCATAGGAGGCCGCATAATTAAAAGGAGGAAGGAGGAATCAATATATATATGGGGGAGGGGATTCTTTTGGTATGGATCAGGTGGTGGCGGTGGTGTAATTCTCTGTGTAAGACAGATCTGTAGCAGCTGTAAGTTCCGCCTTACTGTCCCAGTCACTGTCATCCAGCTGGCGCCTCATAAGACCAGATCCTGCCAGCCCAGGTCAATGTGACTATCAACCTTATGTTATCATCACACACACACACACACACACACACACACACACACACACACACACACACACACACACACACACACACACACACACACACACACACATACACACACACGCACAGGCACGCACACACACACACACACACACACACACACACACACACACACACACACACACACACACACACATTTACATTTACATTTAGGACATTTGGCAGACGCTTTTATCCAAAGCGACTTACAAGGAGTACATTTGTTGATTTGTTGCATTCACACACATACACACACGCACAGGCACGCACACACACACACACACACACACACACACACACACACACACACACACACACACACACACACACACAGGACAGATTATAGTCATACTCTATTTCTAATCAGGATCCAATCCATTCCCATTCACCAAATACACACACGTGTAAAAGGGGTGTTCCTTGTGGTGATGGGCACACATTGTCATTCAGTCGATCATCATCATCATCATGCTGTCGGTTACATAGCGACGAAGACTGCTTTCAAATGATTGTATAGCAGCTCTCCAAAAGTCTCTTTGGTTTGCCAAGGATGACCATGTCTTTGTGTTAATCAACCTCTTAATCAAGGGCGGCCTCGTTTTCTTGTCCCATCAGGGAGTTGGGAGTAGAGGAGCTGTTTTGGTAGTCTTTCAGATGGCATTCTCTGCACGTGCCCTGCCCATTTAAGGTGTTTTCTTATGAGGAGATCTTCCACAGAGGGCAGACCTGTTCGCTCCAGGATTTCCGTGTTTTTCACCTTGTCTTTCCAGGTTATCCTCATTTTTGATCTTAGGTGTCTCATCATAAAGGCATGTCGTTTTTCCACCTGGCTATCTACTGTCCATGTTTCGATGCGACCATCTTTCGATATCGTACTGCCAAGATAAGTAAAGTTTTCTACTGTGTTTAGAGCAGTGTCCTCAACTTTGATATTCTGTTGTTGTGTTTGGACAGAGTTTGGTTGGAATAAAACTTCTGTCTTCTTGATGTTAATATGCAGACCAAACATTTTTGACACAGTAGAAATAGCATCTACAATGCGCTGCGCATGTTCTGGTGTATGAGCAACGAGGGCGCTGTCATCTGCGAATAGGAGTTCTCTTACAAGGATTTGAGCACACTTGGTCTTAGCTTTAAATTGCGAGACTTTTAATAGGTCTGCGTCTTGACGGGACAGTATATACACTCCTTCCACGTCCAGCATTGCCGATAGAAAGACAGAGAACAATGTTGGCGCCAATACACAACCTTTTTCCACACCATTAGATACAGCGAATGTGTTTGATGATGTTTCATCTGCATCATTGACTTTTGCCATCATTCCAGTGTGTATTGCCTCAACCATCTAAGTAAATTTCTCTGGGCATCCATATTTCCTCAGAAGCTACCACAGTGTGTATTTAGTGTATTTGTATTTAGTATTTAGTGTATTTGCGAATGCATGTGTGTCCTTGCAGAGCAAGCAAGATTGTGTTGTGTCTGAAAGCATTAGTATGTGGCTTGTTTCCTGCTGACATTTTCTCTAATTCTTTCGCCAATTTTTGTCGCTGCAGCCGTCACATTAAAGTGACAGATGGAGAGCAGAGTGCTAATCAATCTAATGGAAGTGGAGAAAGACTGAATACTCACAACTTCTAACCAAATAGGTTTTTAGATCGCATCTTGTCCCCAGATACATGTCTATCTCCGTGGTGTTATCTCTCAAATGTTCTGTGCTTGTACTTTCTCCTCTCGTCAATTTCCTGTCCTCTCCTTTCCTCCACCCGCCGAGTCTCGTCCGCTATCACCTTCTCTGTTCCCTTATCCTCTTCTCTGTTCTAGTTTTCCTCTCCCCTACACTACTACTGCTGCTGTTCTTCTCGGGGTTCTACTTCTCACCCGCTCCTTACCTCAACTCCTCTGGTCTACTCTGATCTCCTCTGCCGGATTTTTCTCCTTCCCACATCTCCGCGCTCCTCTCCTCCCTCCTCCTCTCCTCTCCCTATTCCTCCTCTCTGCTCACCTCTGCTTCTTCGTCGTGACATGACAGATCTTGACAGTTGATCTTGTTCACAGGGACTTTGTGCTTTATCACAGAAGGCTGCTGTGTCCTGATTATCCCATGGGAAACCCCAGGGGAGTTAAGGTATTGCCTGGGTTGCAGACCTTTGAATCTGCCCACTCCACCGAGTAGACCGATTCAGGTCTGGCATCGTGACATGAAACACAGATTTCTTTTGGTTGAAAAAGCCATCAATCCAATCAGTGCCACAGATGGGAGTTACGCAGTTGTCTGCGTTGTGAGTTCTGGCTGCACGCTGGAATCAGCGAGGATTATTAACAACAATGGCGACTGCTGTAGAGAAGCTAGATGCTGCTTTCAAGGCTCTCTTGTGATTGGTAAGGGGGAAAAAAATGTAATCCCCCTCCCCCATGGAAATCGTTAGAGTGGAGGCGGCAATGTCAGACTGAAGATGGAAATGGAGTGTAACAAGGTCAACAATTCGGTCTGAGGCTAGTTAAGTCAGGACTGCCTTTGTAACACTCACACCCTATTAGAACATTCTGCTATATGTTACCTGACTCTTTTCCAGAGACGCATTACCTCAAATGTGCCACAGAAAACAAACATACACGTTCACACAGACAGCTATATAACTCACTGACCTATACTCTAGGCCTCACAGGAAATACAGCTTGGTCATTGTTTTCTAAATAACTGTTTTTCTTCCTCTCTCTTTATCCTCATATCTGCACTCTGTGTTAATGAGTGTAAAATATAAATCATTTTCTCTCTCTCTCCCTTCCCAAGTTTATCTCTCTCTCCCCCCCCCCCCCCAAGTCTCTCTCCCTACCCAAGTTGATCTCTCTTCTGCGCTCATGGAACCTTAGAAGCTTCAAGTTCCACGGCGTGCACATCTCCGAGGACCTCACATGGTCCACGCACACCACACACGTGGTGAAAAGGGCCCAACAACACCTGTATTTCCTCAGGTGTCTGAGGAAATTCAGCATGGGCCCCCGTATCCTGAGAACATTCTACACTGGCACAATTGAGAGTGTTCTTACAGGGTGTATCACCGCCTGGTACGGGAACTGCACCGCACTCGAGCGCAGAGCACTTCAAAGGGTGGTGCGGACGGCCCAGTATATCGTTGGAGGTGAGCTCCCCTCCCTCCTGGATAAATACAACCAGCGGTGCGTGGCCAAGGCCAAATGCATCATAAAGACAATGCCCACCCCAGCCACACTTTTACCGTCAGGCAGGCGATACCGCAGTATCAAGTGCCGTACAAATAGACTCAGAGACAGCTTCCACAGTCAGGCCATCAGGCTGCTGAACAAGGGTGTAAAGCATATAACAATGTATATTTTATTACATTGATTTAAATATACATATTGCTCTTTTTTGTGCTAATATATTGCATTTCATATATGCACTTTTATATTTTTATATATTTAACTTTATGGGCAGAGCCATTTTAATGTGGCTTTGTTTTGATTATATAACAAAAGTTTTGTGACAGCCTTGCAACGCTTCAGTAAGTAAAGCAAATCCTGTATGAATCAGTGCCATAGACCAGCATATATTACAGCCTTTTTATTGCAATATATATCCTGTCGAATGCTTTGTTGAAGATACATTTTCATATTTGGTTTAAAGCAGGGAAATGTTACTTTTTTACAACACACACAATGTAAATGGACTAAAAACGTTCAAATATAATTTCAGTTTTTAAAATATGATGAAAAAAAAGTGTCTGTTTAAAGAATCCTCTTTAGCTATCTGAAGGTCATTTTGGCACCATAGCTTTTAAACTAACGTAACATTTAAGTGCTTTACGATTATCTTAATTAAAGTTGAGTTATTAAGCTTATTATTGCGTAGCCATTACAACGAGCGATAGAGGAGGGAGGCACACACTTAACTCATTAGCTTCCATAATCCGTCCTTGTAAACTGTAAATGATATATTACGATGCACTTTACTGCTTAATTATTTTCGCTGTACCGTACTTGTGCTGTGCAAAGGCAATCAATTTTTATCTAATTTAATCTAATCTAATCCCAAATTATGCTAAACTAATGGAAATTCAGCTACCATGAATTTCTCAGGTGTGCAGGATCAACAATGCCTATTTTGGCATTAATTGTCAAGCATGTTGCGTGTTCCTGTGTTAACTATCAAGGACATTCTCTTGTTCGGCAGATGAAAGATAAAACCAACTTTAGCAGTGGAATAATGAAAGACAATGAACAGGCTTAAAATGAAGCCTTAAGAGTGTGTTTATATCGGTTTGCGCAGCCTGTTATTTGCCAGAAAACCATTGTGTATCATGCCATGATTGGCTTAAAGGTAGTTAGCTAGTCAATGGAGCGTATCTCCTGTGCCTCCTCCTGTTTGATTAACAGAGTAAGACTTGCAATTAGCAGAAAGAGAGTTGCAAAACAACGTCTACTGTTGTGGCAATCATAATGAGATAGTCCATCCATCCATCCATCCATCCATCTTCTCCCGCTTATCCGAAATCGGGTCGCGGAGGTAGCAGCTCCAGCAGGGGACTCCAAACTTCCCTCTCCCTGGCAACATCGACTAGCTCTGACTGGGGGATCCCGAGGCGTTCCCAGGCCAGTGTGGAGATGTAATCACCCCACCTGTACCTCGGTCTGCCCCGCCTCGGGAGGCGACCAGGAAGCATCCTTACTAGATGCCCGAACCACCTCAACTGGCTCCTTTCTACGCGAAGGAGCAGCGGCTCTACTCCGAGTCTCTCACGAGTGACTGAGCTGCTCACCCTATCCCTCAGGGAGATACCAGCCACCCTCCTGAGGAAACTCATTTCGGCCGCTTGTATTCGCGATCTCGTCCTTTCGGTCATTACCCATTGCTCATGGCCATAGGTGAGGGTAGGAACGAAGACTGATCGGTAGATCGAGAGCTTTGCCTTCTGGCTCAGCTCTCTTTTGGTTACAACGGTGCGCCAAAGTGCACCCAATACCGCTCCCGCTGCACCTATTCTCCTGTCAATCTCACGCTCCATCCTCCCCTCACTCGAGAACAAGACCCCGAGATACTTGAACTCCTTCACTTGGGATAAGGACTCCCTCCCTACTTGGATAATGAGATAGTGCATCTAGTAATACACAATAGCTGTAGAATTGTATAGAATATGTACATATATACTGTATGTATGCATACACCAGTCTCCTCTCTAGCAGAGTGAGCCTCCAACGTAGGGTTTGAGGCCTGGTAAACCACTTCAGTACCCTTGCTTTTCTCTACGACCCACAGCTCCCCTCTCTCAGCTCACGTCAAACCACAGGTTGAAGAAGAGGCTATTCATAAGACAGCATGAGAAAACCTTAAAAAAGATGAAACAAAGCGACATTGGGATTTTCCATTACACTACACAAACTGTTATTCACACACACACACACACACACACACACACACACACACACACACACACACACACACACACATATATATATATATATATATAAATGAAACGGGTATTCCACTCAAGGGCCCTTTTGAGAGCCCTGCTGCTTAGCTGGACCCCCTCTGGTCCGGTGAAAACTGGTATTAACCAGAGGTGGAAGATGATCTCTCTCTCTCTCTCTCTCTCTCTCTCTCTCTCTCTCTCTCTCTCTCTCTCTCTCTCTCTCTCTCTCTCTCTCTCTCTCTCTCTCTCTCTCTCTCTCTCTCTCTCTCTCTCTCTCTCTCCGGCAAGGGGCCTGGGTGAGGGTGGAGAGAATGCAGATGTTTTTGGAGGGGGTGCTTGGATCTCTGAGAGTAGGCTTATTAAACAAGAGATCAGCATCATCCCATCATTTCATTAAACTCTCCACCAAGTGGATGAGATGAGGCACTCCCAGCTGCGCAGGAATCTTCCAAACCCTCCATTCGGAAACCCTTCCTTTTACAGTCCCCTAATAACCAGGGGCAATCATCAGTTGTTAAGTCTTAATCCGTCCTTAAATGTCCTAATCAGTCGTTAGTTAAACATTGATTAACTGTTGGTTGTTCAAAGGGTGATTAGGCGAGTAGTTAACTAATCACTAGTTAAGCAGTCGGTAAACAGTGATTAGGTCATTTTACCCATAATTATTTAAACAACTTCTTGTATCTCCTCCAAACAACTCTAAAGATGGATGCTAGCCCTAGCAGAAATATATTTTTCCTTAGCAGAAGTTCATCTGTTAACAGGGTTGGTAGAGGAGAGCCGGGAAAGACTGAATAGCAATTTTATTTTAAAGATTTTATATATTTTACATATTAATTATTTATATATGTTGTATATATGTTAATTGTTTCTTTCTTGATTGTATCTTCTCTGGCGTCTTGTTGTGGAGCAGGAAAAAGTTGGGCAAAAGCTAGACAAGAATCACTTGAAATATCTTAATCATAGTTTAATACACCTTCAGCCAGTGATTAAAGTTAACCACTGGTTAACCGCACGTTGACCAATAAACACCCTTTGAACAACCCAATTTAACCATGTGTTAAAAGTTAACCACTGATTACCTGATTTAACGACTCATTAAGAGTTTAATACCCTTTGAACAACCGGCCCAAGGTATTTTCCCGGGAAATTCATGGTAACTACAGTATATTATGGACAATTACCATGGGTAACAAGCAGGTAAATACAGAGTAACTACAGGTGAAATACTAAGAAAAACCTTTTTCCCATCAACTCAACTAAGTACCATGTAGTTGTGACCAGTTTAGGTTGTTAATAATTCAGAAGTATCTCATGTAGGCTCCTTCTGAGGTCCTAGGCAACATAGTCTTAGAAACACCTCCCCTATTCAAGTCACAGTTATAAAGGTTTTTTTTATTTACCTTATACTTACCTGGTAACAACCCCACCCATTAAAATGTACGTCATATACTTAAATACTGGGTAAGTTATTGTAATGTGTTTACAATTTACACAGTAAGTAAGCTGAAACTGTACTGTAAAAGGAAGCCTTGTCTGTTTCTATGGTATTACCAGGTTCTTACCGTATACTTTGTGACTGGTTATACCTTTTTCCATGCAACAAACACCAATTTGGGCCATACTGTATGTATTCCGCAACTTTACCATGTAAAACATGACAATGTACTCAGTAAGTAAGCTGAAACTGTACTGGAAAAGAAAGTCTGGTCTGTTTCCATGGTATTAACAGGTTCTTACCAATTAATACATGAGGGCGCTACATTGAAACAAGAATGGAATTGTGTCAAACTGCTGTGACATAAAATATATTTGCACTAAGAAAATGGGTGAGGGTTAATGTTATTCAATTAATGAAGGAGACAACCAAACAGAACAAGTTATCAGAATGTGTTAATGGGTTAAGGCAAGAGTCATCAAGTGGGGTGGTGTGTAAGCAATATAGAAATAACTATGTTAACCTACAAGCTACATACAAATGTAATATCATTGTGAGCCATCTTTTTACAAATTATGGAAGTTACCTCTTTTTTTTAAATGCTGCAGTGTGTTTCATCTTCTTCTTCCCCTTCCTCTTCCCTGCTTTAGATGAGGGGTCTGACTCAGAGTCAGACGTTGAAGAATCTGAATCAGAACTCATAAGCCTCCTTTTGTGGGAGACTTAAACACAGTAAAATAAATAAAAAATAAAAAATAGTTTTCTATATAGATCATTTTCTTGAAGTATACTTATCTTAAATATTTGCATGACATGTGCATATCAAATCGATACATGCAATACAAGCTACTCATTTAATGTCATTTAGACTATGGGAATAGCCTTCTATGTTGGTTTTGGTAGGAACACAGGCTGGATACCTTTTGAAGTTGTTGAGGGGCCAGTCATCATAGGGTGGAGAGCTTTCTCCCTAAGGAAATCCTGCTCCTCTTTCAGAAGCCAGTTCTCCTCTTTCAAAAGACAGTTCTCCTCTTTAACAATCTTAAATCCTCCCGCAACTTCCCCATGGTTTGAGCGGTGGCTTTTGGTGGAATCTCTACAGCTATGAAAGATTCAAATGGAAATGTATTTCATACTCATATATTTAAATACATTTTTTTTTAATTTTCCCCTGTTCTTCCAACTTGGCGGTAAGTCATAACCTGTTCAATTTGACTGCTCAGCTTTGTGGTAACACAATCCCACGGGCCAGCAGTAAGAAGCAGGGTGGCTTGCCATTTTCATGACACGTCACTTCAAGCCCCTGATTGTAATTCTGGCGCCATGCAAGGCTGCTGTACATACAATAAAGGTAGGTCCTTATCACAAGACCTCAGCACTGCCTTAATGATCCTTTTTAGACACATTAAATCTTATCAGGGTTTGTCAAACATAGAGAATTGTTTGGCAGCCACCAAAGCCAATCTATGGCTGCAAATTGCTGCCACACTAGAAATGGATAAAACGGATCAGAATCACGTTAAAACAGTTTATTGTTATAACAAGATATTTTCACATTATTACAACATACAAACATATCATGTTATAACAACAAAGGTTTCTTGTATAACAATATACTATTTATCTTCTTTTAATGTGAAAAACATCTTGTTTAGGGACTTTAGGAAGAATCAACAAACCATCCACTGACAGTAGGCCTAAAATAGCGATGTTTCGTCAACATTGACGTCATTTCCACGCATGCCCAGTTTTACGGTTGGCAAAATATCCTTTTATAGCAATGTTTTTTATTTACCAACAATGACGTAATTTCCACACATGCACAGTTTGACGGTTGGCAAAGGGTCCTTTGTTATTGGTATCTTTTACATAGAAAGTATGGCGTGCTCGACTGCTTAACGCAATTTCCTAGTCTCTGTATACATAAAAACTCTCAATCAAGTCGCTAGTTCTAGATATTCTTCTAAACTAACGTATGATAAAGGTTTGGCTACACTAACTAGTTTCAAAAACGATCTATTCCACTTCCGGAGAAGAAACCTTGTTCACAGGCTCCAACACCTTGAGTTTGAAAGGATTCAGTGACCATGAGGTTAAAGTGTACACTGTTGTCTTTAGTGTTAGGGTACGTACATCCATATCAGATGACATTACAATAACAGCACATTGTGTACATATTTCACCCATTTTATGTTACCAAAAGTATTTTTGACAGATTACATTATGCACAATAGTAATACTAGGTCATTGGTCGCATATCCTTTAAATGCAGTAATGTTCTGAAGTCTGTGACCTGTAGGCATCACCAGAGGCTAGATTTTCACTGGTGATGTTCTAAAGGCTTTTGGTCTTCTCTTCAGTATGTGAAACATACAGTATATTCTGACTTGGATTCAGATTGGGTGTTACAATTGTGAATAATCGTAATCTGTCCAAAGAATCAAAATAACACTACTTCCAATGCTCAGTGTTAGTTAACAATAGGGTTTTGCAATCAACAATGTCCAGGAAATAAATAAATTAAACACTTAAATCAATATAACATGATCACCTCGTGCCTTAACACTGTTTAACTAGGTATACAATCTTGGATATTTCCAGATATAACATGGATATAACATGTGATATGTTACAAGAGCTGTAGAAAGGCAAATCACAGGGGCAGCAGCATCACAAGGTCCAGCAGAGAGGGATCAATATTCTCCAGATCCCATACACCATTAGCATCATGGATGCAAATTATGCACAGGTTGGATGTTCTCTCTGTCTTTGTCTCTCGCTTTCTCTCTCGTACACTCTGCAAATGTGTTTTGGTTATGTTGAAATAATGTCCTGTAATATTGTTTCATATTGCTGATATATTTTATCCACATTTGCTGGTTTATTGTAATTTAAAACTTCAAAAACGAACTTTCACAAAAAATGCCGCAACTAAGGTTGTCAGAAAAAAAAATCAAATCAAATCAATGGAGAACAAAAACTCGGGAGCATGAATCAGGCTTGAAACAAGAAAGAAAAACACTGGTACGCTACTGACATCACGACAGGACAAGACAAACTGGCACCAGACGCTGATGAGCGCAGGCACACACACAAGGATAGGGAGTCAAGGGACCTGGAATGAGACACAAAAGGATAGTACCAAAGTATAACAGGAAGTGGGAGACAAGACAAAAATGACTTAATAAAATATGAAACATGACTAGACTAACATTTCTGACGAGACACAAAAGCAGGGGGGTAGCAGCAAGGGGGGGCAGCAGGGGTTGGGCAGCAGGGGGTGTGGGGGCTGTCTTCGTGGTGCAGAGTTCAGGGAGATGACAGCTGAGGGGAAGAAGCTGTTCTGAGCCTGCTTGACTTGGAACAAATGTTTCTATAGCACATCCCGGAGGGGAGGTGCTATAGGTGAGCTTTAGGTGAGCCTTCTTTACCAGTGAGGCAGTATTGAGGGACCAGGAGAGGTCCTCGGAGATGTGGACCCCCAGGAATTTGAAGTTAGAGACACGCTCGACCTCCGCTCCGTTGATGAGGATGGGGGCGTGTGCTCCAGCTCTGGCCTCCCTGAAGTCCACGATGAGCTTCTTGGTCTTCTTGGTGTTGACGACCAGGTTGTTGTCAGCGCACCAGGCCACTAGGTGCTGGACCTCGTCCCTGTAAGCTGCCTCATCATTATTTTTGATGAGGCCCACAACCGTTGTGTCGTCGGCAAACTTGATGATGGTGTGTACCATGTACAGGAGTGCAGTCATGAGGGAAGAGGAAGAGGGAATAGAGGAGAGGGCTCAGCACACAGCCTTGTGGAACGCCGGTGTTTAGGGTGAGGGTGGAGGAGGTGAGATGGTCTAACCTGACTGACTGGGGTCTGTTGGTTAGGAAGTCTAATAACCAGTTACAAACTGAGGGGTTAATGTCAAGGTTCTTGGTTTTCATGAGGTCACCAAGTTTAAAGATGAGTTTGGAGGGGATGATTGTGTTAAATGCTGAGCTGAAGTCTATGAACAGTATTCTCACATGGGTGTTGCTCTCATTCAGGTGGGAGAGAGCGGAGTGAAGAGCTGAGGAAATGGCGTCCTCCGTGCTCCTGTTCTCACGGTAGGCAAAATGGTATTATCCAGTGAGGGTGACAGGCCAGATTTGAGGTGAGCCAGGACCAGCCTCTCGAAGCACTTCATGATGATGCGGGTGAGTCGTTGAGGCTCGCTGCAGAGGACGCTGCAGCCACGACAAGAGGGGTATGTGGCAGGGACTGCAGACGATAACGAACATAAGAGGGAGAACCAGTTGTGTAGAGAACTCCTCTACCTCCCTCCCAGGAGAGCTAAATACGTTTTTTGCTCGGTTCGACGTGAACGGCAGCCGGCCGAAGCCAGCGCTGCCTAAGGAGACCAGCCTGCTGAGCATCTCGGAGGCGGATGTGGGCCGCACCTTCAAGCGGCTGAACATCCGTAAGGCGGCAGGCCCCGACGACATTCTGGGCCACGTCCTCAGAGCATGCGCAGACCAGTTGGCAGGAGTCTTTGCAGACATCTTCAACCTCTCCCTGTCCCAGGCTGTTGTCCTCGCGGTCTTCAAGATGTCCACCATCGTGCCTGTCCCTAAACAACCCAAGGTAACATGCCTGAATGACTATAGACCTGTAGCCCTCACCTCGATTGTCAGCAAATGCTTCGAGAGGTTGGTCAAGGACTTTATTTTCTCTGTGTTACCTGCCACGGTGGACCCATGGCAATTTGCATATCGTCAAAACAGATCCACGGATGACGCAATTGCCATGGCCCTCCACACTGCCCTTTCCCACCTGGAGGGAATGAACTGTTATGTGTGAATAATGTTTGTGGACTACAGATCAGCGTTCAACACGATAGTTCCTGCCAAGCTCGACACCAAGCTTAGAGGTCTAGGCGTGCCCCCATCCACGTTCAGCTGGATACTGGACCTCCTGTCGGACCGCCGCCAGGTGGTGAGGATGGGCAGCACCACCTCAGAGCCACTGACCCTCAACACGGGAGCCCCCCAGGGAAGCGTGCTGAGCCCTCTCCTCTACTCCCTATACACCCACGACTGCATGGCTATGCACAGCTCCAACGTCATCATCAAGTTTGCTGACGACACGACAGTGATGGGCCTGATCGCCGGCGACGACGAGACAGCCTACAGGGAGGAGGTCGGATCGCTGGAGCAGTGGTGCCAGGAGAACAGCCTCGCACTCAACGTCAAGAAGACCAAGGAGCTGATCGTGGACTTCAGGAAGCAGAGGGGAGAGCACAGCCCTATCTCCATCGACGGTGTTGCAGTAGAGAGGGTCAACAGCTTCAAGTTCCTTGGCGTACACATCTCAGAGGACCTCACATGGTCCACGCACACCACACACGTGGTGAAACCACGCCTGCTAGCTCAATAGCACTGTCAGAGAATCCGCTGTTAGGCCATGATTCTGTGAAAATCACCACGTTGCAATCCTTAATCCGTTTATAGTTGATAATCTGCAGCTGCAGTTCATCAATTTTGTTAGCCAGAGATCGTATGTTGGTGAGAAAAACGCTGGGTAGTGACGGGCGATGTGGGTTAGCTCTTAGCCTAGCACATAGCCCTCCGTGGCATACTCTCCTGTGTTTACGTTTTCTCTGCGGGCGATGGGTCCGGTCAGCCGACGTGCTGGGGTGAGATTCACCAAAGTTTCAGCGTGGAGTTGAAGATAGCCGATTAAGTTGCCAGAATGATGTAATCCAATTTCAAAAATATTGTGTTGGGTGTACGTGATAAAAGCAAGACTGTTCTCTGTGAACAGACTAAGAATTGTGGACATGATGCAGGATGGAGTATGTGGGAGCAGCAAATCACTGACCAGGGTGACAACACTTTTGCAGGAAAACTTTTGTCAGGAGACTGGAGAGAAGATGAACATGAAAATTTGGAGGAAAATAATTAGCATAAAAAACATGTATATATAAATAAAATAAATTAATTGTATTAAATTATAATAATTTCCGTTTTGTATAGTACAGTACATCTGAATAACTACGGTACTAGAAATACAGTGGCAACAGGTTTACATCAATTTAAAGGGATAGTCCATCCAATTTTCTTGAATAATCTATTATAGGTTTGACTCCCCTATGTCCAATTCATAGCATCCAAACTCTGAGACTGAGAAGTTATCCCTATGACATGGCCTTATGCCAGGCCGTATTGCCATGACCCATGAGGATGGATCAACAAGACCTGAAGTTAGCCTAACATTATCAAATGATGCATGATGTTGGTGGTCTGCCTTTAAGCATGACATTTTGCTTATTTTCTGTATGGACATGGACGGCGTGGACACACCTGGGGAAGACGCTCGTGGATCTTTGGAATGGTGGAGGTGAAGAGATCCCGTAGACGTCCAGTCTTGAAGCTAGTGAAAACTCGATCCAGGAGGTTATAACTCCCGATAATCCAAAAATATATTAGACCTGGAAGTGATAAGTAATGGCTGGCGTGCTTACGCCTTAGATTAATGAACTGTCACTACCACTACCATCACTACGACATTTTGTCCACCCTTTGACTGGTGCTCACACCAAGCACATTTAACGAGCGGGGCAAAGTTACAAAGAGGACATCTATAGATACAGGGGAAACTTCACAGAGAAAGCCTTGAAGATGAACTTAAGGTTCATAAAGTGGAACCACTGGCTTGGAAAGGAACACAGGGAGGGCATTCTTGGATCCTTGGATTCTAGTATTTAAGAATACGTACCATGAGACGGGCGGGGTTGTTATCAGGTAAGTATAAGGTAAATTAAATAAACCCTTTATAATTGTGACTTGAACAGGGGAGGTGTTTCTAAGAATTAGTTGCCTCGGACCTAGGAAGTAGCCTACGCGATTACTTCTGAATTATAACCAACCTAAACTGGTCACAACTACATGGTACTTAGTTGAGTTGATGGGTAAAAGTGGAGTATTTCGCCTGTAGTTTCTCTGTATTTACTGCTTTTAACCCATGGTAATTGCCCATAATAATAATACTGTAGTTACCATGTATTTACCGGGTAAATACGTGGTTGTTTCTCTGTTTTTACCTGCTTGTTACCTGTGGTAATAACCCATAATATACTTTAGTTACCATGTATTTACCGGGTAAATACTTGGTTATTAGGGGACTGTAAAAGGAAGGGTTACCCTCCTTTCTGTTGGAACAGAGATTGGGTAGAATGAAGGGAATGGTCTCTCTCTCTCTCTCTCTCTCTCTCTCTCTCTCTCTCTCTCTCTCTCTCTCTCTCTCTCTCTCTCTCTCTCTCTCTCTCTCTCCTCTCTCTCTCTCTCTCTCTCTCTCTCTCTCTCTCTCTCTGTGCTTAGCTTTCACACACGTTCACACAAGTTCATGCTCATTCACTTTAAATTCGAGGATGGGACACACATGGAAAGACACACATATGCACGCACCCACCCACACACATACATACCTGGAAACACACACACACATACCCACTCGAGTGCATTCAGATATAGACACACACACATGCCTTTTCAGATAAATGCTTCCACATAGTGACACAGATTAAACCCCCCACAGGGCAGACATATGGGCCTGCAGACTGCCAAGGTCCTGCTGTGTTTGTTGGTTGGAACCATCCCCCCACCCCCTTCACACAGTCTGTGGAGAGAAAGCAAAAGAGAGAGGAAGAGGAAGAGAGCGAGAGACAGAGAGAGCGGGGGAGAGGGAGAAAGGGAGGGAGAGAGAGAGAGAGAGAAAGAGAGAGAGAGAGAGAGAGAGAGAGAGAGAGAGAGAGAGAGAGAGAGAGAGAGAGAGAGAGAGAGAGAGAGCCATTCCCTCAGTTCAACCTTAATTAACTCATTCACAGGCTTGCTAAACATACACGCACAATCGACTGTGGGCAACCTTTTGGCTGTACATTTATAAAGTTCACTCTTCTGGCGGTACTTAGTGTGTGGATTGCCAAGTTGACCTTGCCTCCTCAGAGGGGTCCTTTTGTGTTGAAAATGAAGCAACGTCAC
>CM051001.1:25308236-25555736 GCA_027704905.1 Muraenolepis orangiensis
TAGTGTTTCTGTCTAAATGTATAGTTTCTTAATGTATAGTTTCTAAATGTATAGATTCATTATGACGCCATCATTATGGCGTCATAATGATGAAGAGGTGGAATAATTCAGGTAGGACTGTGTAGGACATCACTGAAGGCCTAGGTGTGAAATGCACGGCCCGCCACTGGTTCCTTGCATATGTTTTTATCCGTTTGAGGGTGAAAAATGTCCTTTCCACAGATGCAGTGGTGACGGGGATCGTTACAACTTTTTTATAATGTCAATTTTTTCACTGAATGGTCGTCTTGAAAAGGGTACTAAGAACAATTCCGCAACAACATCATCTTCACCTGTTGCCATTTCAACGTAAAAAACCTATGTATAAAAAAAAACAACGTAGCACTAAGCTAGATCCTCTGTCTCGAGCCAGTGAACTAAATGGACCTTCTAGCGTACTATGAAACTGTGGGAAAACCTGAAAGAATATGCCCATTGGCTATAAACCAATATATGATTGGTTGATCAAATTGTCAATCCAAACGTATGCTCTCATTCAGTTCAAGGGCCAAAGCATTTGCGAGTACTTTGATTGAAGGATATTCTTCCCAGCAACCCAGAAAAATATCTGATTGGTTGCAACACAAAACCACTCAAATGCGTAGTGCATAGACCGAGAAAAACAAACAAATCAATGTAACACAAATATAACAGATTAACAACACAGATACGATTCTCATTTATTAATTTGATTTAAATTTTATTCCATTTTTTAAATCAAATTAATTCGATTTATTTTTGTTCCATCTGAGGGTTCCAGGGTCTTCTCTGAATACCTTGAAGGCCCTGACGCTTCACCACTGATATATATATATATATATATGAGAGAGAGAGAGAGAGAGAGAGAGAGAGAGAGAGAGAGAGAGAGAGAGAGAGAGAGAGAGAGAGAGAGATCCTATCTGTATTTATTAGATTATTATTTGCACTGTTCTTTTGCAAACCCCTGCATTTCCCTTCAGGGATTATGCAGTGTTATCAGTCCATCTATCTAGATAGAGACAGACAACAGAGAGACGGATGGATATCCAAACGTCTGTAACATCTGTGACAAATTAGGTGAATGTTGGACAGATCCATAGACAAATCCCCCCACAACCCCCACCCCCCACTCTGCCGGTAGGTCCATTCAACCCAATTCAAATTTCTTTCGAAGTTCTTATAATTGCTGTAACTCCCATTAAGGATAGCAGTACACTTTGTTTCATCCCGTAATTGTGGGTACAGAATCACAATGCGTGTGTTTACAAATCTTTACTCAAACTAATCATTGTGCAAACTCATTTAAGGGCAAAATCTAATGAACCAAATGAGCAAGCGCAAAGTTTCTCAGCGTATTCAACCGTGTATTCTGTTTGCTGCCTGACTTCAATTAGCCATTTTAGATGGACAAAAATTAAACATCAATTCAACAAATCAAATCATTAAAACAATAATTTGTTTGAGAATTCTTCCTCCCCCACTGAAAACCTCCGTTGTGTACAGGTGTCTGTTCTCCACATGCTGCTCCACCTTGGCCAGCTGGTGGGCGTGCAGGGAGGAGAGGGGGAAGGCAGCGTGCATCCATGGCAACCCCAGGCACGACATGAGGATGTTGATGAGGCCGGTGAGCACCAGATCCCAGTGGAATGCCATTCCTTTCAGCAACCACAAACCACAAACATTCACAGTCATCAGCCCATCAACTGCTCCTGCTGCGGCTGGTACTCTCACCGTGTACCAGCTTGTCATTACGCCCCCCCCCCCCTTTAGTCCCTAGTCAATGTCTCCTATAAATAACACACACAGGATGCACGCATGTAAAACAAAGCCAAAAAAAGGGTATATGTATTCAATATGACTTTGATATTGTGTATATAAAGTTTCTTTGATATTCTTTGAAGTAAATTGCATATTTATTTATATTATTTATTTATTTATTATTTATTATTTATTTATTTATTATTTATTATTTATTATTTATTATTTATTTATTTATTATTATTATTTATTTATTTATTTCCCGGCAAAGGGCTGTCCGCACCAAGACCTGGCTGTCACCAAGGTCTGCAAAAACAAAGCTGCATTTTTTAAATAATAATAATTTCCAAATTTTTTTTTTAAACATGTACATATCATTTAAGTCACTTTGCTGCGATATTTTTGTTTATTTTATTGTATATATTATTTTCATTTTTATGGTGTTTTTGAGATTCATACTGCGGGAGGGAATGGGGAGGAAGCATTCCTATGTACTTGGCCAATACAAATCTTGTATCTTGTATCTTGTATCTTGTCACCATTGATGATGCTGTGGTGACACATACTCGGACTGCAAGGTATCTGGGTGTGACCCTGGACGACCAACTGTCATTCTCGGCAAACATTGCATCGGTGACACGCTCCTGCAGATTCGTCCTTTACAACATCAAAAGGATTCGGCCTTTTCTCACTGAAAAGGCTGTGCAGGTGCTCATCTAGGCTCTTGTGATCTCCCAGCTGTACTACCTCAACTCCCTCCTTGCTGGCGCCCTGGCATTTGCCATCAGGCCCCTGGAGCCCATTCAGAAAGCTGCAGCTCTCCTGGTGTTCAACCGACCCAATTTCTCCCACACATCTACCCTTCTTCGTTCTCTAAACTGGCTACCTGTAGCTGCCCGCATCCAGTTCAAGACCTTGGTGCTAGCCTACAAAGCAATAATAGGAACAGCTCCATCCAACCTCCAGGCAATGATCAAGCCCTACATCCCTGCCCGTCCACTTTGCTGTGCTTCTTCGGGCCGTCTGCTTTCCCCCTCGCTTAAGGGCCCTTGTGGTCGATCTACGCAGTCACGGCTCTTCTCTGTCCTGGCCCCAATTTGGTGGAACGAACTCCCCACAGATGTCAGGACTGCAAAGTCATTGCCCATTTTCCGCTGCAGGCTGAAAACTCATCTCTTGAGGAAACACTACCCGGATGATTCCTCCTAGCCCATCCTCTTATCACTTTTTACTAGTGTCTTACTGAGTAGATTATCTAAGTGGATTGTTCGGTTGATATTGTTCCATTTATTGTTTTCCAACTTATTGTATGTTTACCTTACTGTACTTTTACCTGAATGTATTGTATTGTTACCTAAGCCCTGGCTCAGTTTATGGAGACTTGTCAGAAATTAAATGCACTTTAGACTGCTTTGTTGAAACACACAATTGTAAGTCGCTTTGGATAAAAGCGTCTGCTTGACTGTAATGTAATGTAATGCAACAAGATGACACAAATGGAGTTAACCAAAAGAGTTCTGAATACGGCATCGATCGATCGGCATCTTACTTGTGTTCCGGCACGTGTGTGAGGGAGATGACGATGTTCTGATCGATGAAGATGAGGAGGGCCAGGAGGAAGCCCAGGCCAACGGTGCTGAGCGTGTTCATCCCCGTCGGCTTGTCGAACGGCGCAAAGTTCACGGGTACTGAAAATAAGAAAAAAAGGAGCGTGCTGAGCCCACACGATCGTCACGCTGAGCTTTATTCACTGTGGCAAGGTTTTCTTTTTTCCCTCAAAGTCATTCACACATAATTCACTGTAATTTAGTGATGGTTGTGAAATGCAGCCGGCTTCTGTGTGTAAGCATGTATACAGCACCCGGGGAGCAGTGTAAGATGGGTCTGGTGCCTTTCTCAGGAGCACCTCGGCAGTGCCCAGGTGTTTTTTCGGGGACTTGCACCGGCAACCTTCTGGTTCCCCAAGCCAAGTCCTTGAACTGAGCTACTGCCACCCCTTTTAATTCAATGAGAAAGAGCACTAACGCTGGATGTCAAGGAAAAGGTAGGAGCCGATGAAAGACACGACCACCACAGAGATGAGCAGAGCACAATCGGACACCACCTAGGAGGACTAGGAGGAAAGCAAACAAAGAGTCATGTCAACACTGTTCTCTCTCTCTCTCACACGCACGCACACACACGCATACTGTACATACATATTATGCTGTATATTGTAATGGAAAAATCCCAGAATGAGGCTTTCTTTTATCCATTTCAAGGTTCATTTTCTTATACTATTCTGAATGTGAATAGCCTCGTACGGTAGGCCTAGTATGACGTGAGCTGAGACAGGGTCGCTGGCTCTGTGGCAGCTGTGGGCCGTAGAGATAAGCAGGGGTACTGATCCGCAACGATTGTCTTACTTACTTAAATGTAAACTTCAAATTATTTTTAAACTGTGTTTTGAACTGAATCTGTATGTCATGTCATGTATGTCTCTATGTCCGGGGCTCACTCTACTTGAGAGGGAGATACGTATGTATGCATTAAATATATTCTCCAACTATTGTCTGTTACTTTGCACTCATCTGTCCCAGACGCAATAGCTTGTTAGGAAATTACCACGGCAATATACACACTGTATCGTTTATGTGTAAGTTAAAGGACGATCTTCCAAATCCTTCCTCTTCTTTTAACAAAGTGAAGAGAGAGTGAGTTTTTCTTTGCTCTGTTTTCCAGAGCTTCGAGCTTTCTATGCAGAGGGTTATTTGACTTTGGAGACACATTTGACCTTAAAGAAATAATAATTAAAAAAAATTAATAAGGAGAATAAAGTACTTTACGAGCATGTCTGAACTGACTCTAGCCTCGAGAGATATCACCTGTTACTTCTCCTAGCTTCACATCTCGCAGCGTTTCCCACCACAAGCTAATAATAATAATAAAGGGAATTTACTTGCTTACTTTGCCTGTGGTCATGACGACGAAACAACAAGAATAAATCAAGTGTGGGGCTGATGATAAAAATCCCCCCCCCCTCCCCCCCCTCATCTGTGTTTGGTGGTCTTGGTATGTGTGCCAAACGCTCACCTCCTCTTGATGAGGTAGTGGGGGCGTAGCCCAGCCACAAGGTCAACAGCATGAGGAAGAGACACAGGATGGGCCTCTCCCGGGTACACAGCACCAGGGACTCGGGCAGGGACCACATCGGCGCTGGCAGCAGCTGCCCCCTTGCGTTGCCCAGCCGCGCTGCACCGGTCTGGTGCTGGGCGTTCTCCAGGAGCTCCTTGATCTGCTGGAGGGCCAGGGTGGCATTGATGGTGACCAGGTTGGGCACCTGGTAGAAGTAGTTGAAGACTGGAGGAGGGCAGCACGGGGAGCAACGGTACAAAGGGGGTTGAGATCGAGGGGGCGAAAGGAGAGCACATATCATTATGAACTAACTGGAATACAGCTGTACCCTGCTGCCCTTCCTATCCCCATCGACTGTGAGGGACAGACGCTATAACGTCTGTAAGTTCCTGATAAGATAATATATGCACTAGTGAAACCTCATTTACATTCATATACAGTTGCTGGCAGCACAGTGCTGTTTTTAATTCTGCGGTTGTGTGTGTGTGTGTGTGTATAGTACCCTTGGGCTACTACTAAGGATGCTACTAAGGAATCAA
Organism: Muraenolepis orangiensis; assembly: GCA_027704905.1. Taxonomy (NCBI): domain Eukaryota; kingdom Metazoa; phylum Chordata; class Actinopteri; order Gadiformes; family Muraenolepididae; genus Muraenolepis; species Muraenolepis orangiensis. The sequence continues at coordinate 25,313,666 of CM051001.1, forward strand.
CCACATGCTCACTGTGCGGGGAAACCCCCGTGAGGACCAGATGGAGGAACAAGCGCTCCACTAGACACTAAACAATGTTAACATTGCAAGCGCGGTGCCCGTTCAAAGAGTGCCAGTTATGGAACGGGCCAGTTGCTTGGCCTCCGGTATTGCTGCTTGCAGCTTTCTCTGCTTCACACGCGGCGCCGTGCCTCCTCAGGTCCCCCGCGATTCAGCTGAGACGTGGGTCGGATGAACAATTTTAGTTAAATAGGTTGCCCATGCCTCCACTTCTCCCTTCCGCACCACAGGCTCTTGTTTGATTGAGACTTCTTCTAAATGATATTAGTGATTTGCTTTGCAACATGAACAAGAAAAATGTATCGCTCTGCAGTGTGTGCACACATGCTATATTACGCAAGGTACATCACAGCTCTGCTGCCATTGCACATTTCTTTCTTTCTTTGATGTTTCTCTAATGGACAATGCACAAGCGATATGGTTATTTAGAATGTAGAACGCGTCAAAGACGATGGCGTAGTCCTCACAGATACCCCTAATCACTGGTCGGAACAAACAACCACATGCCAGGGAACACACACACACACCCATATAAAAACACACACACAGAGGAATACACACACAGATTAGAACACACACACACACAGTTTATTGTCAACTGAAGTGCTTTAGACGAGTTGCAGAAGGCTGCAGAGAGGTTAATTAACCTAGCAAGTACGATTTCACTCAAAGACGCAATAACGTTCAAATGAAATGTCGCCCTGGACACCAACCAGCATGTAGGGCTGATGGGGTCATAAAGACGGACATATGGCAGACGGCCGCAACGTACCACTAATGAAGATGGCCAGAGGGGGGCAGGTCACCGGGATGAACAGGGGGGAGCCAGCAAACAGAGCATAGATCACCCCGCTGGCCAACAATGGTCTTCTGGACATCTGTACAATACGGACGCCAGAATGGTCCAAGATTAAAGATTCTGTTTTATTTGCCACAATGGAAATCTTACTCCCCATTCCCTCCCGCAGTATGAAATTCTAGAACAATTCTATAAAAATACTATACACAATAACATTATTGAAATGAACAAATAAAAGAACAATAAAGTGATTGATGGGTGATATGTACATATGTTATATTGTGTATATTGTGTACTTATTTCCTCTCTGGTGCTCTCATCGTTTAGCGAGCCGAAGCATAATGAAGCCGAAGCCGACAGCATAATGGCAATGTAGAGGAAGATTGTTGCCGTGGTGTACTTCAGTAAGGAGCAGTCAGGCCCCACGATACCTGGACGGACCAAATCACAGTTAAGAGTTAGCTCGATTTTTACTTATTTGTTGCAAACTACTTGTGCAACAGATTCTAAATCAATAATGTCTTTGGCAAATGTGTGCGTCTAAAATAGAATATTTGAGGCGAAAAAATACAATCCCTGCTACATCTTATGCTTTGCTTCGTTAAAACAATACTGTTGTATTCCTGTTTGTTTTGTGCTACAAATTTGACCGCTAAATTGGCGCCCTGTATGCTTTTTTACTTCAGTAAGGACGTTGTTTTCAATCAGGAGTCTTTAGAATGGTCTAGAAACCATACCGTTTGTGAAGTCTGAGGGGTAGAGAGGGTCTTCTGTGGAGGTCGTCGTACACACCCTTGCCGGGCTTGAGGAAATATGTGAACTGAGAGGAGAACTGGACAGGTTTAAGGTTAGTTTAGGGTAAGGGTGGATTTTGATTGGGAGGGCTGGAGTAATTCCACCGGTCAATGTTAATGAAGAGCAAATTGATTTGTCGACATAATATCTTTAGTTACTTACTGTGGTTTGATAAAAGCTAAACACACAATGGAAATTAAAAAAGGAAGTGATTGTATTCTCAGTGTACAGATACATCTCATCCACCGCAAAAGCTCCATCAAAGTCCTGACTGTGGTTCCTAATGGTGTTGTCTTCACCCTGAACTGGTCGTACCTCCAGCCGCTTCCCTTTGTGGGGGTCTGTGTCATTTCCTCGACCACTGGCTTGTTGTTGATGGTGAGCAGCTGCCGCTGGTTCACCAGCTCCTGCTTGAAGGCCTCCGTGGTCTTGGTCAACAGAAACTTCTGTCTGAAGGAGATGTCCACGACAACAAGGTGGCGAACGTTCTTCCCATTTCTATGGCCGTCTTTGTACTTTTCTAGGTAAAATAATTATAATGAAATGGCAATATTACGTTTTACAGAATACAATAAGTGTTGCAGCATGTTTAGCAGCAACCTGATCCCTTTTAAGTGTATCTGACCCCCTTTAAGTGTTTGTTATAGGTCAACATACTGTATATTGGTGAATACACTGGTTATTCGCTTTGGATAAACGTGTCTGCAAATTTGACAGAATGTAAACAGGAATGCACTGCTGTTTACCACCTGCTTTTAGTACATGCAAATATTTACCTTTCACTCTATGTTGCCTGCACTCAGATCTCCCCACTACTTTTAGCGGGTAAGACGACACCGGATGACACATTTAACAAAATGTGTCCTCCGTCCGGGGTCATCTTACCCACCATCATACCCCAACTCAGTCATCCACTCTATCAAACGACAGAGATAGGGTATGATTTAGGCATCTGCACTGAGCTGTTCCACGGAGACACAGACAGAGCATCGGAAACAACTGCAACCGTTTATTGACATTGTATCTCTAATGCCGATATATAGATAGAGATGAGGCTGAAAAACGGCAATGCTATCATTTTCCATAGAGCACAGAGAGCAACAGAGGTGTCCTTAACAGGAAATCAGCATAATCTTCTGCTGTATTCTGATAAGGCGCAACATGATGCGGTAATGGTTGAGTATCCCAGGTGGGGGTAGGGGGGGAGCTATCCTCACCGTTCTGGGCGGAGCCAGGATAAGCACCACGTAGCGGACCTCGCAGCAGTTCTCCCCCCAGTTCTGGGGTCTCTCCAGACGCGTGACGCAGACGTGGCGTCACTGGAGGCTCCTGACGTTGGTGCTAAAGGAGTACGAGTAGAGGAAACACCGGAAGGTGTTACTATAACAGATGTGGTGGCTGTGCATAGGACTGTTCCACGGCAGACCATAGATTAATGTATTACGGTTAGGGAGATTTGTATGGATGATAGAAAAGTGTGAATCGTCTTTCTGAAATTCATTTTTTGGACTGGTCAGGAATGTGTCAACCGAACGTGACATGTGAAAAGATTGGTGTGACTGAGGAGGTAAAAAATGTAACATGGACACAAAATGTATGTTAAAATCCATCGATACTTCCGTTGAGAGACGTACAGAATACAGAGCCAGGACTGCTGGTAGCAGACTCCGGTCTGCGTAGCTGTGACTCCCTGGAAGGCCTCAGACAGGAGATGCACTGCAAGTAGGTCCAAGGAAAAGGGACCGCTGTTACGTTAAACACCGTGGGTAGCGGGGGGTAGCACACTGCACCTACAAGATCAAACCGCGCAGAGACCGCGTTTAAAAACCGCCTTACTGTTGGCCTCCTTCACGCCGGAGTCCGTGAACAGGGAGTCCATGACGGCGTCCAAGTCGTAACGCTCGCCGCCCTCCTCCGCCAGGAGCATGCGCTGGAGGATGTCGTCCAGCGTGGTGGCCTTCTCGTCCAGCACCACGCTGGCCTGAGCCAGGAAGTCATCGAGGTCCCAGTGGGCACGCACCTCCTCTTGGAAGTTCATGGACTTCAAATACTGGGGGGGAAGGGGGAAGGGGAACGACTATTCCACGGTTACTACTCTGAACAACATTAGGAAAATAAAGGAGATTTTACTTTACGGGTTGTGTTCAGAAGACCATATCCTGGTGCATCGGGATCGGCAAATGGTCGCCGCAGCAGGTGTTACAGTAAACCACAATGGTATATACATAATTGACCAATACTTTTGGGTTTTGGCCAAGGTGTGTGTCTCTCACACACACACACACACATAAACACACCTGAAACAGTGGTCTAGGAATCCTGGTCCTTTGAGTCCTCGTTATGCAGCTCTGGGGAGGGAAGATCCAGATAAGAGCCAACACAGAGTAAGTAAACAGTCTTAATTGTCCATCACAATGCCCATGCATCTCTGTCCAATCAGTGTTTAGATGTAGGTGCCGGTGGGAGATCCCATCCACTAAGCCAGTCACCTTAATATGCATTTTAATCAACTGTACCATGGGTAACAAATGACAATAATTAAGGTTGTTATTTCAAGGTTGATTCAGTCGCACCTGCCATCCCAACAATAGATTTCAGACCAGAAAAAAACAACATAACTTAGGTAATCACGGGACAATCCACACTCATTATCTAAAGGTTATGTCGCCTCGCTGGGTCATGTTTCTAGACCTATCTACAGTGTGAAACTGTGGCGTCTGTACGCCCTCTGGTCTGCCAGAGCCCTCTGGTGAAAAAAGCACACGTGAGCAAATACAAATACTGTCTGTTCGTGAGCCAGAGAGAGAGAGAGAGAGAGAGAGAGAGAGAGAGAGAGAGAGAGAGAGAGAGAGAGAGAGAGAGAGAGAGAGAGAGAGAGAGAGAGAGAGAGAGAGAGAGAGAGAGAGAGAGAGAGAGAGAGAGAGAGAGAGAGAGAGACAGACAGACAGACAGGACAGACAGACAGGACAGAGACAGACGGAGACGGAGACGGAGACGGAGACAGAGAGTTAAAAAACATGAAGTGAGTTAGAATGTGATGGTCAGAGAGTAAGGAAGGCTGGGGGGGAGTAGATGTACTAACGAAAGAGAAAAGCCTCATAAAATAATCAACCTCATGCCACACCAATCCAAACAAAAGACGGCCCTCCGTTGCTTCATTCCTTCATTGTAGGAAGAATACATATTGCAGAGAGATGAGAGCGTGTTTTCACGAGGTCAAAATGAGAGATAATTTAACTGCCTTTATAAACAAGGCAGTGTGGTAGTAAAATACAAGCGGCTCTGCTGAATAAATATTCCCTTCTTCTCATTATGCTCATAGATCATCTAGCTCGTTATCTGGCCCGCTAATTAACCTCTCAATACACCTGCAAAGGAACGGACCATAAAAAATGTGTCATTAGTGTGCAGGTCGGCGTTAATGGAACTAAATGTTCCACTTTTTCAACGGAAACCAACAACTGACTTCACTTTTCTTCCCTTGATTAGTTTGTGTGTGTGGCACTGATTTTTCATCACATTTTAAGTCTGCATTTTGCTCTTTTACAACCTCATATATGTGGGGGTGAGTGAGTGATGAACGGGTGAATTTGATGGAGTAATTGTGATTTGAGGGTAAGGGTGTTTTAACTCCAAGCCAAATGGTTCTGGATTGGAAACCCCAGTCTACCTGGAGGCATACCCTCACGCCACGCCCCTACCTGCTCATTAATGGCAGATTGGTTTATTAATGAAGTATCTTAAATAAACTGTGATTCGCTTTGAATATGAATGTCCTCTAAATGACAAAACGGTCAAAGACTACATAATAAAAAATAAACTGAATTTAAATGTAGTCCCTTATTATTAGGTGTCATTGGGTGTCAGTTATTCTGGCTTTTGCTGGGGATATGATATAAGAGACAAAATAAGATATATTCATGTTCATGGATAAGATACAACATATCCCGTGCTGTGTTGAGAACTGAGCTTGGCCGGTTAACGGGTCTTCTGTGGGGAGAAGAGAAGAAAACATTATGTCCTGAGAAGGGAACTCTGCTTTCCTCAAATTTCCCTTGAAAAGCAGTTAGTACCTCTGTTCAGACCTTTCAGACCTCTTTATTTGACCTTGTGAACACACCGTTTCACCAGGATGTGTTAATTGTGACTTTTTGTTATTGCTACACTGTACTATGTGTATTTCTACACATATAAGACTACTCTAATTGATAATAACAAAGGACGAGAAAAAGCAACTGCAGTTGTCTCATAGAAATGCCCATAATATCCAATTGTCAGTGGTCATATGGTTTGGTTTTGATTGTGTGTGTGTGTGTGAGTATACACAGTGGTTGTACATGAATGCTGAAGTGCTGAAAAAACGGCTGGTATTCTTACATATCAGTGGCAGCATTTCTTGAATGCATTGCAAAAACGTGTGGTGCACAGATGAGCTGGCGCACACGCCCCCATCCTCATTAACGGAGCAGTGGTCGAGCATGTTTCCAGCTTCAAATTCCTGGGGGTCCACATCTCCGAGGACCTCTCCTGGTCCCTCAATACTGCCTCACTGGTAAAAAAGGCTCACCAGCGTCTCTTCTTCCTGAGGAGACTGAGGAAAGCCCACCTGTCACCTCAGATTCTGTTGAACTTTTACCAGTGTGCTATTGAAAGCATCCTCACCAACTGCATCACAGTGTGGTACGGCAACTGCACTGTTTCCGACCGGAAAGCACTGCAGAGGGTGGTGAAAACCGCCCAACGCATCGTTTGACTACCCCTCCCTGCAATAAACACTACCCACCACAAACGGTGTCTGAGGAAGGCACAAAAAATAGTGGATGACCCCTCTCACCCCAACCATGGACTGTTTTCCCTCCTCCCCTCCAGGAGGCGCTATAGAAACCTTTGTTCCAAGTCAAGCAGGCTTATGAACAGCTTCTTCCCCACAGCTGTCATCTCCCTGAACTCTGCACCACGAAGACAGCCCCCACCCACCCCACCCCCTGCTGCCCAACCCCTGCTGCCTCCCCCCCCCTGCTGCCACGCCCCTGCTGTCCCACCCCCTGCTGCCCAACCCCTGCTGCTGCACCTCTGCTGTTCCCCCCCCCCCTCTGCTGCCGCCCATCTGCTGCCTACCTCTCTATACTTACATATTTATTACTAAGATACCTGTTTACTGTACCTGCCATATCTATTTAAATCTCAACTGTTGATAGAACTGCTTCTACTCCTGTATATACATTTATATATGCTCACAAATATAATGTATAAATATAATATGCTCAAATATATTTACATTTATATATAGTTATCCTGCTTTCAATAACTGCATACCCCTGATCACTACCTGTTAAATACTAACTTACCTGTGTATATATATATATATATATAGATACCTATTATTATGCTCATATCCCATTTAATACCTAGTAGACTTAGTAGTCATTTAACCTTTACATTTAAACTGTAAATGATATTACCATGCACTTTACTGCAACATTTGCACTCTGGTTACATGCTAAATTATTTTCGCTATACTGTACTTGCTGTGCAATGACAATAAATGTGAATCTAATCTAATCTAATCTATCAGTCACTTTGCTGTCCTTTTTTTGTTCATTTTTATATTTATATTATTATTTTTATGGTATTGTTTTTTGAGATGTTTACTGTGGGAGGGAATGGGGAGCAAGCATTCCAATGTACTAGTTGCAGAACTTGCGTAACAGGTTGTTTTGCGTCCAGGTGTGTGTGGAGGACACTGAATTTACATACCCCATCGACTTCATCCATAAAACATTGAGCCAAGCTAATGGCTCTTCACTCATGAATCTTCAGCGAAAAGGTCAGTCAGGGAGGCTTGCTATTTAAATGATTCAAATCTCCTGCACACTTCCCAGTCAGGAGTGCCACCACACCCACATCCATCAATGGGCTATCAGCCAGGAGAAGTACTGATGCCGATTACTTTCGGGTTCTACACCCCTCCCCCACCTCTCTGCCTGCATAACAGTCTCCCTCCACCTGGCAGTACATCCAGCAGTTCCACGTCCATCTGTTATCCGTCCCTCGGGCTTCATAAAGCAGCAAATGTGTCATTTTTCATTGACATAGACATAATCGTAATGCAAAATATGGTCACTCCTGGTTGAAATCTCCCATCAAATATGTTTGTATACTGTGACGGGCCACTGTGAATCAATAAAGAGTTTTGAATTGTAGTTAGTGCACTGTGCAGTCTATTTGGCACCAAATATTTCTTTCAACAGTTTTCCCTGTGTCATTTCCTGCCTGACTTCCTCTCTGATGGACAGCGCATAGAAGGTGAAGCTTACCTGGTCGGTCTAGCAACAGACATTGAACCAACTGATAAGTTGGACTATAGACTGCGTTCCGACCTCTGACCTCTTGTACCATCAAGAAAAACGACCATTTAGAAAAGTGTTGCGGAAGGCTAACTCGTTCCATGGGATTTGAGTAAGAATGTTTCGTAAAATGGCTCATATTATATTACTTTTTGATGGAGAGATAAGCCTACCAGTTGGTACAATCCAATGGGTAGGCTGGTAAACTGATCTATGCATCATAGATCTGGGGGGACAGTCACACTTAAAAATGTGTCTTAAAATCCTAGCCAAATGCTATTTCATTGCTAAATCTGAAGGAGTTGTCAGTGGTAAACACTTAACGTACTTAATAGACAAGTATGTTCAACAGTTTCACCAGGAGTGTTGAGTCCTCTTCGCCCAGTGCTAAATGTCGGCAGTTTTCTACGGAACATCCTTTCAGATGGTACTAACTCAATGAGATTCTTGAGGACAAGAGGAGGCTGAGTGATAAAACCAACAAAAATTAGTATGCACCTTTCACATTCTGCGTTCGGCCGGTCAGTAGATAGGAGGACCACTGGACCAATGCAATCGCAGTCAGACAAAGTACCAAGTTGAGGCTTTCAGGGCGACATTCAAGATTCAAGAGATTCAAGATGTTTCAGCTATGCTTTCTGTTTATGTTTGGCGTTGAGTTAGGACTTTTTAAATTCGTAACTCGAAAGTTTCAATCTGAAATACATAAAATATAGTAATAAAAAAAAAATAATAATAATAATTATTCTGTATTCACCAGCGCAGTGAGCTCTGCTGATTGGTTCACAGCCTCTGGCTAGACCTGCCCTAAGGGAGGATCGTCCTCCCTTACTGCCGTACACACTCATGTTAAAAACCAGGACTGACCGGCCGCTCGGATCCGGCAGTTTTATAATGGACTTCAATAGGGAGCTTGGGGAGGACGATCCTCCATACAGTCATTTTCAATTGCGGTAGGGGCGCTGTTGGTATTTTGACACGGGGACATGATTGTTGTGCCTTCCAAGTGTTAAAATAGCAATATGATCAGCATTTTCACAGATGAATCTGTTACATTTATGTGTATTTCTTTTCCCTGAAATTTTAGGGAGGCTGTTCCTACCTTTCCTCAATGGACGAGCCTCTACTGATACAGTCATACGTATATACGAGTATACAAAGACATAAAAATACCCACATACACACACACACACACACACACACACACACACACACACACACACACACACACACACACACACACACACACACACACACACACACACACACACACACACACACACACACACACACACACACACTCACACACACACACACACACACACACACACACACATAAAAACACACACACAGAGGAATACACACACAGACTAGGACACACACATACACACACAAACAGATGAATACACACGCACAAACACACACCAGATTAACACACACACACACACACACACGCACACACGCACGCACACACACACACACACACACACACACACACACACACACACACACACACACACACACACACACACACACACACACACACACACACACACACACACACACACACACACACACACACACACTCACACACCAGATGAACACACATACAATTTATTGTCAACTGAATTTGCTTTAGACGAGCTGCAGAAGGGTGCAGAGAGGTTAATTAACCTAGCATATGACAAGTAGGATTTCACTAAAGACGCAATAACGTTCAAATAAAATGTCGCCCTGGACACCGACCAGCATGTAGGGCTGATGGGGTCATAATGACGGACATATGGCCCGCTACGTACCACTAATGAAGATGGCCAGGGGGGCGATGGTCAGAGGGATGACCAGGGGGGAGCCAGCAAACAGAGCATAGATCACCCCGCCAATGCTCTGGCCAATGATGGACTTCTGAACGTCTGTACAACACAGACGCCGGAATGGTCCAAGATTCAAGATTCAAGAATTTTATTTGCCATTTGCAAAAAGTACAATGGAATGCTTACTCCCCATTCCCTCCCGCAGTATGAAATTCTAGAACAATACTATAAAAATATTATACACAATAAAAAATAAAAAATGAACATAAAGAAATAACAATAAAGTGATTGATGGGTGATATGTACATGTGTTATATTTTTCAAAAAGCATTTAAAGCATTTTAAAGTGCCAGTAGTGCAGCAGAATTATGAATACAGTGCAGTACAGTGCAGAACAGTGCAGTAACTGTAATGAGTAATGAATATGAGTCCGGAAAGTCCAGGGAATGGGTTTAGTGGTGTCAGTTCTACTATCCATCCTGGTCACACCGGTGATGTATCTTAATTTAAAGTATTTATAAAGGAAGTATTGCTAAATTATTTAGCTGGTGACCCAAATAAATGCAATTGGTTTCCATTGGATTATATTTGGATGAACGTGGTTTGGTTGAATAAAGAGTTTTTGGATGAATGATGATGTGCCGGGCGTCCTTCTCGTACTTATTTCCCCTCTGGTGCTCTCATCGATTAGAGAACCGAAGGCAATGGCTGGCAGCAGAATGGTCGATTTAGAGGAATATGGCCGTGGTGGTGTACTTCAGTAAGGAGCGGTCACACACACATACACACACACACAAGAATGCATGAATTTATCATAGCACATCCACATTCGTGACCCGACGCAGAGTCTTTTGTGTCCGGGTGGAAATTTGGTATGATGCACTGGACACTGGCCTCTTGATGTGTCCACCTCATGTCCGCCACAGAGGAAAAAAAGCTCCATAAACTGTTTGTCTGTTGACGTTGACAGCTCTCTCTCTCTCTCTTTCTCTGTCTGTTCGGGCTGTGCTCCGAGCCAATGTCCCTGAGGCTCTCATGTGCTCTTGATGCCCTCGAAGCCACAGAAGTTCCAGCGCTTCTCCAGGCTGGCGCCCACCCCCGTCAGCTCCTGTCTGAAGGTGCAGGGCAGCCGTGACAACAGGGACTCCACCTCGCCATGGTTAATCTGGAAGGACACACACACACACACAGAAACATACAGACACACACACACATGGGGGGTTAGAGCAAGAGACAAAGAAGACGGCAGTGAATCATAACAGAGTAACACCGGGAAACAAGGTGCAGGGCAGCCATGACAACAGGGACTCCACCTCGCCATAGTTAATCTGGAGGTCACGCACGCACGCACACGCATACAAACACACACAAAAACACACACAAACACACACACACAGGGGGGTTAGTGCAAGAGACAAAGAAGACGACAGTGAATCGTAACACACTCGCACCTTCATTTTCACATGTTTGTCGCGGCGTTCACACCCGCGTGGAAAACCCGGGCAGCTTTTAATTGAAACCACAGGGAACGTGGTGGAACGGCACACCGCATGAGTACCTTGAGATGGTTCTCACTTCCCGGGACGACCTACAGTCATCGGTGGAATAGCGGCAGCTGTGCCGACAATGTTGGGCGGCATTAAGGGCCCACGGTGGAGAGATGACTGCTGGTGTCGGCGGTGTGTGTGTGTGGTGTGTGTGGTGTGTGTGGTGTGTGTGTGTGTGTGTGTGTGTGTGTGTGTGTGTGTGTGTGTGTGTGTGTGTGTGTGTGTGTGTGTGTGTGTGTGTGTGTCTGAACTCGGCTGTTGGTCTCAGACATTTCAACACACTACAGAGGAAGGAAACTAAACAAAGCTAAACAAACAAGAGGTCAACTCTGCCCACATGCGCCATGGGTGAAGGAGTCCACCGCGTGATGTTGGGATCAATGGGGGGGGGGGCTATCAACTGTTGTACACTGTAAGGCAGACTGCTGATCAGTGCTGGGGAAAGGGATGGGGGGGGGGGGATGGGGGCGGTTACGCCGGAGAGAGAAGTGGGTTGGAAGACACGAGAGGCATAAGGGCATGTAAGCTTAGCGCCAAACAGGTGTGTATTGTCCACATGACTAGTGCATATGTGGGTTAAGGCCTGTGATGTGCCGCCTTACACTTGGTGGTGATTTTATAGTGGAGAGAGAGAGTTCCCGTGTGCATCTTTCTCAAAAAGGATCACCATGGTCATTTCATTTCCCTGGCGGGCGATGTTGACGATGATGGATTTAAAATGGCTCCCTGAGAGCCGCCAGATCCTGGTGTGGGGTCTGGAGAATGAGCGTTTAAGTGCCACTTAGGTCTTATGACTCAGTTACAGACATCCCGGTCAAAAGTCCTTGAAACTGTTCAGCAGCCTTCATTTAGTTCTAAACTATTCTATTCAGTCTTAGTTCTTCAGATTTGGCTGAGATAACATGACAATCACATTTCTTGCCACACACCCTGTGTGAACGCACTTCTATTCCACACAATGTAAAAATATGTCCATGTTAAGGCAAAAGGAAAACAAGGTTATTTCAGGTGCCATAGCTCCACTTTGAACCATCTTCTGCATGTGTGTGTGTGTGTGTGGGGGGGGGGAGGTGGAGGGTGGGGGGGGCATGGATATTACATGTATAGGAGTTGTTATGGGGCTTCCTCTGCCCTCAAGGTCTTACGCTGCACAGCAGGGCCATGAGGCTTACAGTAGGCCCTGTAGGGGGCCCTGACATGATGTCAGTGTGTGGGTGGTGTCAAAAGTGTGTGCGCACACAGACTCTCGCCTGTAATTAGGTTTGCCAGGGATGCTGCAAGACAGGTTGTGTGTGTGTGTGTGTGTGTGATTCCAACGTCATCCAGACTGTGTGTATGGTTTATGCAGAGCAGCTGCGAGTGACAGCAGGGAGTGCAACGGAGTCCAGCTGCAGCGGCGGACAGAGCGGCCAAACGGCGGTCCGCTATCCCTGGCTGCCAAGCTCAAGCACTTCTCCTTAAGTCCAACTTTGATCCAATTCGATCTTTGGCTGTTTCCAATTTCCAAGAGTAAAGTAAACGACAACAGCTCTTGCTTATTAAGGCAGATTCCTGCGACCTGAAGAAAAACTTCTGCTCAACATCTGAGCAGGGGCTTCTATTGACCCGGAGGCGGGGGGGAGGGGGGGGGGGAGTGCAGGGACATCGACCGCCAGGTCTACAGCTGGGCGCCACTCTGTCTGACTCCAACACGGGACGAGGAGGAGGATCGTGATTACATGGCATTGACGGGCAAGGGGGTTTACCTTGGTGTCGAGCCTCTGGAGGTACGAGCAGATGTACTCAATGCTGGCGCCGAACGGATGGACATGGAGGAATGTGGAGATGATGCCTGGGGAAGAGAAGAGGACAGGGGGGACACAGGGTCAGACGTCACCCTAAAAACACACAACGAACACCGGTAGAGCACCGGTGTTCTACTAGACATATCATATAAAGTAGAGTCAATCTATATTAAATCATATTCTACAGACATACAATCAGTAGGGTCAATCTATCGTATTTCATAACCTATAGATAGTGCAACTCAAATTGATATTAAAATAAATTCCATGGACAGTATATCACAAAGTAGGTTAAATCTACTGTTACCAATATTCTACAGACCAGATCAAGATGCAGAGCAAATTTGCCGTGAATTATATTCCATACACTTTACGCCGTCAAGTAGTGAAACCAATCCACTTCCACTCAAGGACTCACGGTAAAGCCAGTGTTTGAGTGTTCTTTTTAAGAGGCTCCTGTGCAGTAAGGCTACGAATTACAGTGTTTAATAAAAGCTCCGATGCCGTTTTGTCGAATCAAACCCTCCCCACTCCCAGAGCTCGTCTAAAAACATCTGCTCCCTCGGCGAGGCTGCCTCCAGCAGAGAGAGAGAGAGAGAGAAAGAGAGAGAAACAAATTCCTCTCCTGCTCCTCCTCTTCAGGTGAGTACCTGCTTCCACCGCACACGCCAGACAAGCGCCACAGTAGGGCTGCGGCTAATCAGTATTTTGATCGTTGATTTTTCTGGCGGTGAGCGCAAGAGGAACAGCCCAAACGCGAACACCTGCACACTCGGCACCGTTCTGTCAGTGATGTGTAGACACACTTGATCCCTTGGGCTCCCGGTGAAAAACAAAACCAAGGAAAACAAGAGGCACATTCAACTGGAGAGTCGCAGCTAACGCCCATAATATATAACTTGTCTTCCCAAAGAAAACAAAAATGTGATTTTGTTGGGGTTTTTTTGACGCCATGAAAGGGTTTAGGCTTGCTTTTCCCCGAACTACTTGATGTGTTGTGTTGTCAAAGTACCGACGAGCAGAGCCTCTCGTTCCGATTGGACAGGACTTTGAAGGCACTTCTCTGGTACTGCCTCCTTCTCCTGACTGCATGACACCACCGACGGTGCTGTCGTCTCCTACACACACACACACACGCACACGCACGCACACAAACGTAAAGGTGTTGGCTGGAATGCATCGCTAACATCCTACAGAAAGGTTGCACGTACGCTCCCTTTGAAATGCAGACACAAGTACACAAGTCATGCTACTGATACACACTGATACATACACACACACATGCACAGGCGTTAACACACACACATCTTGTGTACAGGTGCGCACGACAAATCAGCATTCGCTTGCGTCGCGTCTGCCTTGTTGCCTCAGAGTGCCGTGTACACACACACACACACACACACACGCACAAATTAAGGCTGATGGAGAGAGAAAGAAAGAAAAAAACACCCCTATGGACCATAATGTTGGAGGACACTATGCACAACACTCATTTTAAAGACCCCAGCAACACAAAGTACTTTTGATGAAGTCACAGGGAGGGAGTGTGTGTGTGTGTGTGTGTGTGTGTGTGTGTGTGTGTGTGTGTGTGTGTGTGTGTGTGTGTGTGTAGTAGTAGTAGAACCCGTCCACAGAACATGGCCATTTGTTTCTTAATATCGTGACCCACTTACTGATAATGATAAATCAATACATCATATACCTATATTGTAGTCATTTGGTAGTAGCTTTTAAGCAAAGCAACCTTTTTTTTCTCTCATAGGATACATCTCGCTCAACGACGCCTGTAGGTCAACTGTGGGCATTAGGGTTGGATCCCACCCTGGTGGGGATTGGCTATATAAACACTATAGAAAAATTACAGTATGATATGTTGTGTCACGAGAGAGAGAGAGAGAGAGAGAGGTGAGAGGATGCTGTGTGTGTGCAAGAGAGACAGAGAGGGAGAGAGATGGGGAGGAAGGAGAGATAGGGGAGAGAGAGAAATAGTGAGAGAGAGAGGGAGAGAGACAGAGAGAGATGGGAAGGGGGGAGAGAAAGAGATAGCGAAAGCGAGAGGGAGAGAGAGAAAGAGAAGGGGGAGGGAGAGAGGAATAGAGAGAGAGAGAGAGAGAGAGAGAGAGAGAGAGAGAGACAGGGAAGCTTGTATAGGGGTTCAGCTCCACCCCTACTCACGGTGGTTTGATTAGTGATCTCCTCGCCGCAGACTGCGTCCTCCTGCCTCGACGTCTCCAGCTGCTGAGCATTAGAGAACAAGTCAATGTGAAGCACACACACACACACACAAACACACACACATAATCAAAAGGTGTTCCCCCCCCCCCCCCCTCAGTCAACCCCGGAGCCATATGCATAATATAATGGTAATTACTACGTTTTTCTTCTTATTCTCCTTCTGCTGCTTTCACTCACACAATAATGATGGATGTTTAATCTTGGCTAGGCGGGCTTCATGTCTGTCAAAACACATCACCGACTGATATGATAACGCCCAGTAATCTGACAGTGACGGGTCCAGTAAGGCTGAACTCACAGCTTGTACAGATCTGTCTTACGCAGAGAATTTCACCACTGTCACACCAAAAAATATCCCCTGCCCCATACATATCGATTCCTACTTCCTGCTTTTAATTCAGCTGCCTCCCATGATTCAAGTGTGTCTTCAAACCAGCGGATGAATTAGCATATTTCCCATGGAGTTCCCTAACAGGAAGGTGGTGTTAGCGGTGGTAAAGTAGGAGGAGAAGGAGGAGTGGGGGGGTGTGCACGACTCAATCAATATGTTTTGTCAAGCCCGCTGTTGACAGTGACGTCCGCCAGTTGGTCGCGGACATGAAGGGTGGGCTTTTTATGCACATTTTTACTAACGTTCCGGCCGGTCAAGCGAGAATTCATCAGCCGCGCTCAGACTCCGCCTTATTGCCTTGGATGACACCTCGGAAGTATTATCATTATGTAATTAAAGAGCTGTTTGAACCTCAAACAATAATGACGGCGCCGGCGGTTGCAGCAGCGGCAGGTCCACCATCGCTTTACATTCCCCCCCGCCCGCCACACACCGTGGTAAAAGGGAACGTTAGAAGACATTAGCAGAGGTTTCCGGGGGGGAATAACGGGGATGTGTAATGGAGAAACAGACATGCCCAGGCTGCCCCGTCATATTAACTTCTAATGGAGATGGGACCAGGTTGTAGCTAGCTAGTTAGCTAGCGGCTACATATCACCGCGGGGGCAGCGGTGAGACTCCAGCGAGTGGAGGCAGCGGACTGTAGCATTTGCTCTGCGCGGTTCCTACAGAAGAGACAGAGTCATGCGGGTGGAGAGACCATGCGGGTTTGCATTCAGCATTAAAGGGGAATGGGGAATAAGCATTCCATTGTACTTGTCATTTTGTACAGAATATAGTCCGTCTATCCATCTTCTCCCGCTTATCGGTAATCGGGTCGCGGAGGTAGCAGCTTTAGCAGGGGAAAACTTCCCTCTCCCTGGCAACATCGACTAGCTCTGACTGGGGGATCCTGAGGCGTTCCCAGGCCAGTGTGGAGATGTAACAACCCCACCTTTACCTTGGTCTGCCCCGTGGTCTCTTCCCAGTTGGAAGTGCCTGGAAAACCTCCCTCGGGAGGCGACCAGGAAGCATCCTTACTAGATGCCCGAAACACCTCAACGGGCTCCTTTCTACGCGAAGGAGCTGCGACTCTACTCCGAGTCTCTCACGAGTGACTGAGCTTCTCAACCTATCCCTCAGGGAGATACCTGAGGAAACTCATTTTGGCAGCTTATATTCGCGATCTCGTCCTTTCGGTCATTTCGGTCGGAGGGTAGGAACGAAGACTGATCGGTAGATCGAGAGCTTTGCCTTCGGGCTCAGCTCTCATTTGGTTACAATGGTGCGGTAAAGTGCACCCAATACCGCTCCCGCTGCACCTATTCTCCGGTCAATCTCACGCTCCATCCTCCCCTCACTCGAGAACAAGTCCCCGAGATACTTGATCACCTTCACTTGGCATAAGGATGCACTCCCTACTTGGAGTAGACAATCCACCGGTTTCCTGCTAAGAACCATGGCCTCAGATTTTCAAGATTCAAGATTCAAGATAACTTTATTTATCCCGAGGGAAATTAAGGAAAGTAGAGGGTGCTGATCCTCATCCCAGCAGCTTCACACTCCACTGCAAACCGATCCAGTGAGTGCTGAAGGTCACATACTGATGACGCAAACAGGAGCGATTCAATCCTGAGCCCACCATACTGAAACCCCTCCCCTCCATGACTATGCCTTGAAATCCTGTCCATGAAAATCACAAACAGGATGGGTGACAAAGCGCAGCCCTGAACACCCACTGAGAACAGGCCCGACTTACTACCGAGAATCCGGACACAGCTCTTGCTTTGGGAGTACAGAGATTGGATGGCCCTCAATAGTGACCCCCGCACCCCATACTCCCACAGCACCCCCCACAGTATTTCCAGAGGGACCCGATCATATGTGTTCTCCAAATACACAAAACAAATGTAGACGGGATGGGCATACTCCAAAGCTCCCTCCAGGATCCTTGCAAAAGTGAATAGCTGGTTCGTTGTTTCACGACCAGGGCGGAATCCGTATTGTTCCTTTTCAATCTGAGGTTCGACTATCGGCCGAACCCTCCTTTCCAGCACCTTGGAGTAGACTTTCCCAGGGAGGCTGAGTAATGTGTATAACATTCCCTGTAATTGGCACACACCCTCTGGTCCCCCTTTTTGAACAGGGGTACAACCAATGCAATGTTGAAAAGACGTGTCATCCATGACAGCCCCTCAACACCAAGAGCCTTTAGCATTTCTGGACAGATCTCATCAACCCCTGGGGCTTTGCCACTGTGGAGATGTTTGGCTACCGCAGTGACTTCCTCCAGGGAGATTGATGTTTGCCTTCCTTCATCCTCCAGCTCTGTCTCTACCGTTGAGGGTGTAGTTGGGTTAAGAAGTTCCTCAAAGTGTTCTTTCCACCATCCGATAACCTCCTCAGTTGAGGTCAGCAATGTCCCACCCTTACTGTACACAGCTTGGATGGAACCACGCTTCCCCCTCCTGAGGCGCCGATTGTTTGCCAGAAACGCTTTGGTGCCGACTGAAAGTCCATCTCCATGGCTTCTCCGAATTCCTCCCACATCCGTTGCTTTGCCTCCGCTACAGCCGAGGCTGCCGTCTTCTTGACCTGTCGATACCTCACAACTGAGTCCACAGTCTCACAGGATAACATAGCCTGGAAGGCCTCCTTCTTCAGCCGGACGGCTTCCCTGACCACCTGTGACCACCACGAAGTCCGAGGGTTGCCGCCCATTGAGGCATCAATGACCTTGAGGCCACAGCTCTCAACCACAGCTTCGGCAATAGAAGCTTTGAACAATGACCACTCTGGCTCAATGCCCCCAGCCTCCACAGAGATGCCCAAAAACAATTCTGCCGGAGGTGGGAGTTGAAGATCTCCTGGACAGGGGCATCCACCAGACGTTCCCAGTTCACCCGCACTACACGTTTGGGCTTACCAGGTCTGTCCAGAGGCGACCAACGTCGACAAAACATGCAGTGATTTCACCCTGTAGAATGTCTAATGTGACACTTTTACTTCTTTACGCCCCTGGTGTCAGTGCGTTCCAATGTTGGCTCACAGAATAAAGGACTTCAAAGGACTCCTGTGTTAATTGTACGATGGGACAGTTGTGCGCGTAGAGAGGTTATTAAACACGAGGAAAGGGGATTCGGTCGGGGAATTGCACCGTTGGCACAAAAATACATTCCAACGGTCGGAGGAGACAAGCCATCACTTGTGTTGCACTTGAGGAAAATCCGAATTTCACTTTATTTTTATTGCGGGCTTCCTTGTTTATATCCATATCCATACCCCTGTCGTAGCCAACACAATTTGTGTCACATTGAGTAATTTTAAATATGTGTACACCCTCGGCAAGAGAGCAAGTCGAGCTGACTAAGGCAGAATGAAACTGAATCACTTTAATGACTAATGTACTCCTTGTAAGTCGCTTTGGATAAAAGCGTCTGCCAAATGTCCTAAATGTAAATGTAAATGTAATGTAAACACTATTTTGGAGAGCCACTTCAATCTTAAAATATTCATATCTTACTATTAATGGAGAGGGACTAGGGACATTTTGAAAGAGTTTGTTCAGAACCGAGCGGATTAAAAGCACTCACACAGCTAATCGCAGTCGCTATTGGCGCTAATAATGAGGCATTTGCAGTGCTGCCTCCTGCTAGTATTGTTTTTAACAGCAGTGGCATGTGGTGTCGAAGAAAAGCGTAACTGTATAAAAGATAGAGCTGTAGAAACTCCCCCCCCCCAGTCTGTTCAAACCAGATATTTTTATATGAGCGCCACAAAAGAAACAACGACCTCCACGCTTACGAAACCGTCACAAAAGACAGAGATTCAGCGGGAGAGGAAACGTACGGCCTTTTAGAAAGAGGGAGCGTGTGTTTTGATGAGCAGCCATGAACGGTACTTGGCACCTGAAATCCCAATGTGGGCTAGTCAACGCTTTCATAAACAATTGGGATCCGATCCCCCTAGAATAAACTGAAAGTTCTGTACTCGTTCTTTGTCTCGTGTGTGTGTGAGAATGTGTCCCACATGGCTCTGTGGTGAGTGTGTGCGTGTGTGCGTGTGTGTGCGTGCATGCTCAACATAGGGCTCTGTGGTGTGTGCGTCTGTGTGTGTGTGTGTGTGTGTGTCCCACAGGGCTCTGTGGTGTGTGTGTGTGTGTGTGTGTGCATGCATGTGTGTTTGTGCTCACCACAGGGTTCTGTGGTGTGTGTGTGTGTGTGTGTGTGTGTGTGTGTGTGTGTGTGTGTGTGTGTGTGTGTGTGTGTGTGTGTGTGTGCTCACAACAGGGCTCTGTGAGACATGCATGTGCGTGCGTGCATGTGTGTGCGTGTGTGTGAACGTGCATGTGTATCCGTCGTGCGTGCTTGTGTGCGTGTGTGCGTGAGTGTGTGTGCATGAGTGTGTGTGTGAGAGTGCACGCTCACCACAGGGCTCTTCGGGGCGTGGAGGTTCTGTATTCCCTCCTGGAGGTTGAGGACCTGATTCTTCAGCTGCTGATTGTCATCCGTGCTCTTCTCTAGCACCGCCTCCCGCTGTTTCAACTCATCCCTGATCTTCAACAGTTGCTGAGGAGAGAGAGACAACCAGAGAGCTTAGCGACATTGTTTTGATAATACACCGCGGCGAGGTGACACACAACATGTGGTCCCAGCATTTAGAGTTATTCAATCTTTGCATTTTTCAATTTGGTTTAACCATCCATAAACAATACCCGGGGTTGAAAGCTGGGGAGAGGTAATTACTTTGGCTGTACAGAAATGCGCGGCGGGGGGGTAATGGATTCTGTTCTTCTAAACATGAATCGATCATAATTACTATTAGCCTTCTCTGACACCTAACTTGGTGGATACAAGATACACAATTTTTATTTACCATTTGTAACAAGTACATAGGAACGCTTACTCCCCATTCCCTCCCGCAGTATAAATCTCCAAAACACCATAAAAATATAAATTATATATACAATAGAATAAACCAAAAAGATCAGCAAAGTGACATAAACGATATGTACAATTTTGTATTACTAAAATGTTTCAAAAACATTTAAAGTGCCAGTAGTGCAGCAGCATCATGAATACAGTGCAGTACAGTGCAGTAACTGTGATGAGTCCAGAGAATCCAGCAAAGTATGTAAGTGTAATGGTAATGACTATGTTATGAAAGTGAAAGTGGCAGCACTCCTAGCAGTTCAGTAGGCGCACTGCCTGTGCATAAAAACTATCCTTAAACCTGGTAGTACTTGTACGGATGCTGCGCAACCGTTGATCATACGATAGTGGGTAGAAGAGATGGTGCCCAGGGTGGTTGCAGTCCTTAGTGATGGACATGGCCTTCTTTCGACATCTGGTCCTAAAGAGCTCCTCAATGCATGGAAGTGCACACCCGATGATCTTCTCTGCCGTCCTCACGACCCTCTGGATGGCTTTCTTGTCCCATGCAGTGGTGTTGCCGTACCACACAGTGACACCACCCATCAGGACGCTCTCTACGGTACCACGGTAAAAGTTCACTAGCCACCTCTGGCCTATACTGCTTTTTCTGAGGCAATGCAGAGCATAGAGGCGCTGGTGTGCCTCCTTCAGCATGACCTCCGTGTTGCGTGTCCACACCAGGTCATCGGAAGTCTGTAGTCCCAGGAAACGGAAGCTGCTGACGACTTCCACCGGTGTCCCGTCCAGGGTTATGGTGGAGTGGGTGCCCCGGAGGCTTCTGAAGTCCACGATGAGCTCCTTGGTCTTGCTGACATTCAGTGTGAGGCTGTTATCCTCACACCATCACGTCAGCCGGACCACCTCATCTCTACACGTCTCATCGCCCTCGCTTATCAAGCCGATGACTGTGGTGTCGTCTGCAAACTTGATAATCCGATTATTGCTGTGCGTGGCAGTACACCCGCTGTATGTGTGTACAGCGAATACAGCCGGGGACTGAGGCAGCAGCCTTGGGGTGCTCCGGTGTTGAGGACCAGAGTGGATGTATGGTGTGCTTCCCCACAACAAGGAGGTGGCGGGGGGTGATTTGGCTTGAATCGTGAACTTTTACTTGGAGGTACAACTGTAAAGTGATTCATGTTTATTTTCAATTGTGCAAATACATAAACTTGATTCTCATCTTCTAGGGCCACTTGAACAAAGTCATGGCAAGAGCTTCGATGCAAAGATTACCTGCTGGGTAACCTCAGTGGTCTGAATTTTTAAATAAAAGTACACTATGTCTGGGACTGGTGTGTGTGTGTGGGTGTGGGTGTGTGTGTGTGTGGGTGTGTGTGTGAGAGAGAGTGTCACAAT
Source organism: Muraenolepis orangiensis (assembly GCA_027704905.1). Classification (NCBI taxonomy): domain Eukaryota; kingdom Metazoa; phylum Chordata; class Actinopteri; order Gadiformes; family Muraenolepididae; genus Muraenolepis; species Muraenolepis orangiensis. Next base: position 25,335,707 of record CM051001.1, read on the forward strand.
GGCTATTCACCCTGCCTCCACTAGGGGGCAGCGTCAACCCTCATTCACATTTCCCCCACACCTGCAGCGCATTATAATTACCTGCCTATTTAAACCTACCCCCGCACACTCATACTTTGCCAGATTGTCCTGATGACACAGACTCTCCAGCGTACCCGGACTGAATCCCGTTGCCGACCCTGCCTGCCCTGGACCTGCCAGCCCTGTCTGGTTCCCGATCTACCGCCCGTCCCTGACTACGCTTCTGCCTGTCCCTGCCTGGTTCCCGATCTACCGCCTGTCCCTGACTACGCCTCTGCCTGTCCCTGCCTGGTTCATCTGCTCTCCCGCAAGCAGCTGCAACGCTTCCTCGGGTCCGCAAACTTCTAGCGGAGGTTCATCCGCGGCTACAGCACAGTAGCTGCTCCGCTCTTGGCCCTCACCTCCACCAAGGTCTCATTCCAGCGGTCTTCCTCGGCGGAGAAGGCCTTCCAAGGACTCAAGGCTCGGTTTACCGCCGCTCCCATCCTCCTAGTCCCAGATCCTGAGAGACAGTTTGTGGTGGAGGTGGACGCCTCTGACGTGGGGGTAGGGGCCATCATATCTCAGCGGTCTGACGACGACCAGAAGCTCCACCCTTGTGCATTTTTCTCTCGGTGACTAACACCGGCGGAGAGATACTACGACATTGGGAATCGGGAGCTCTTAGCGGTGAAGTTGTCCTTGGAAGAATGGCGCAACTGGCTTGAAGGGACCAAGTTGCCCTTCCTGGTTTTGACTGACCATAACAACCTGGAGTACATCCAGTCCACCAGGAGGCTTAACTCCCGACTGGCCAGGTGGTCCATTTTTTTTACAAGGTTCAACTTCTCCCTCGCCTACCCTCCCGGGTCCCGTAACGTCAAGGCCGACACTCTGTCACATCAGTTTGTGGAGGGGGGGAGCTCGCCGAGGGTCCTGACACCATCATACCTGCTCCGCGGTTGATGGCCCCTCTTGTCTGGGAGATAGAGAAGAGGGTCAAGGCCGCCCTAGTGGACCTGCCCGGTCCGAGCACCTGCCCCCCTAATCGTCTGTTTGTTCCCCAGCCGTTGAGGTCTGATCAATTCAAGTCAATTGGGCCCACAACTCCCGGCTCTCCTGTCACCCCGGGATTCAACGCACCAAGGGGGTCCTGCAGCAGAGGTTCTGGTGGACCACCATGGAGGAGGACATTCGGGATGACAGCCTGTCATCCGGGATCCACCCCCAGTCCAATGGGCAGACGGAGCGGAAGAACCAGGAGATGGAGACGGCACTGCGGTGCACCGTGGCCAAGCACCCCTCCTCCTGGTCAAGACAACTCCTGTGGGTGGAGTATGCCCACAACACGCTGGTCAGCTCGGCCACCGGACTATCCCCTTTCCAGTGTGCCTACGGTTTACGCCTCAACTGCCAACCGCCATCGTTCCGAGGGCCCCTCCTACCGGGTGGGCCAGAAGGTATGGCTGTCCACTCGGGACATACCATTGCGGGTGGAGTCCAACAAGTTGGCGCCTTGGTTTATTGGGCCTTTCGAGGTCCTGAAGGTCGTCATCCTGGTGGCGGTTAGGCTTAAGCTGCCCGGTCCATGCGGATTCACCCGACTTTCCATGTGTCCAGGGTCAAGCCAGCTAGGGTGAGTCCGCTGGTCCCGGCTGCTCCACCTCCACCGCCACCCAGAGTCATCGATGACTGCCCGGCTTACTCCGTCCGCCGCCTACTGCGTTCCCGGTGTCGGGGACGCAGTACCTGGTCAATTGGAGGGGGTACGGCCCGGAGGAGAGATTGTGAGTTCCAGCCCGGCATATTTTGGACAAGTACCTCATCAGGCAGTTCCATCAACGCCACCCCAACCAGTCATCCAAGTCAACCACTTCGGCAGCCGGCAACACCACGGAGATTCCTTTCCTCGGGGTGTCAGACTCCTCCGAGGAGGACGGGGAGGGACCATCCTCGGAGGTGAGCGAGAACCCTCAGGAAGAGGAGGAGGAGGTGGACATGGACGTCTCTGACGAGTACTGATCTGCTCTGCCTGGCTCTCGATCTACCGCCTGTCCCTGACTACGCCTCTGCCTGTCCCTGCCTGGTTCGTCTACCCAGCCCCGGTTTTGAACACCTGCCTGTCCCCGACTACGTCTCTGCCTGTCCCTGTCTGTGTGATATTTATCGCAATAAATACCACTATCTGTCTTTTGTGTCCGTGTGCAGCATTTGGGTCCAAACTTAACCCGTGACAGAGAGAGAGAGAGAGGCAGAGAGAAAAATAAACAGCAAAAGTAAGGAGCGTGTTTTGATTCATTAATACTGCTTGTGTGTATGTTTGTGTGTGTGTGTGTGTGTGTGTGTGTGTGTGCTACCGTCTGCAGGAAGCTGATCTGCTGAGAGTGCGTGGTGTCCTCCTCGCTCCTGATTGGCTGGTTCTTGCCCTGCTCCTGTTTCAGCAGCTCCACCTCGTTCCTGTAGGCGTCCAGCTGGCAGCGAAGCGAGTCATTCTCCTCCTTCAAGGTCTCCACCTGAGACACGCCTGCGGGCACACACACACACACACACACACACACACACACACACACACACACCACACATCACACATCACAGGCCGTCGTTCCACCCGAGGAGGTGGGGGTCGTACACAACCTGGAATTATTGTCTGTAAATCACTCTGCACTGTGACACATTGTGGGTGGGGTGGGGTGGGGGCTGGGGAGTTAGTGCCTGACTCTTGTGGAACAATCTTGGCTTCATCATCAGCAGCCTGCGTTATGTGGATCATAATAAAATAATTAAAGGTACATATCAAGCGTGCATCAGCTCCTCCCAATGGGCCTCGGGAATTTGATTCATGCCAAAAAACAGTGATGGAACCGAAAATAATAGTTTAGGTATTTCTCAATAGGTGGTATCAATGGGAGTCATTTGGTGGGCTTCCTATAAGGGCAATGTGATGTATGTTGGATGTTGGTTTGTCCCTAAAAGGTGATTTGGTCTCAAAACTAGTCACACTCATCCCTCCCCCGTACCACCCCCCTCCCCACGCACACCAGACAGCCTCACACCCCTTAAGGACAACAGTGGAGTCTACCAAAGACTAAATATATATAGCCTGTTCAGCGGCTCCCTACCGCAGCACCGTGCTTACCTTACGAAGGGAGAAGAACAGACAGTGGGTACTATTGAGGTGGGAGTCCCTGCTGAGACACACATGTCCCGTATTACTAAGCTCTTCCAAGCCTCTGCCTGCGGGCCTGGGAGGAGGCCCACACGCACACAACTTTACATCGACAGTTCTTCTCACGCAAGTAGCTCGACTTGTAGCACAGACGCCGTTTACCGATGTTTTGCAACAGGGCTTACTGAAGCGGGGTCATGCATAGAGGTTGCACGAGAGAGTGACTGTAATAAGCTGCCCATTGGAGCAGAATACAGCCAAGTGTCATATTAACACTTGTCCCCTCAGCCACCAATTGCGTGACAGTGTAACAACGTGACAGGTTTCTGACAACAGCAGTAATTAACCGCTGATTAAATGGCTGAAAGGAAACGTGTGCAATGACTAAGCAACGTATAACGTAAACTATGTACAAGGGGCACCTGTATGGGTGCTCTGTGCCCCTATGCCCACTCTGAACATCAAAGGGGGAGGGGGGTTCCCCTAATGGTGGTTGACGATAGCATGGCCGACGGGTTTTGCTGCTTCAGCGGACACCACTGCAATCCTGTGATGACGGAACCGCAGCTTGTATGGCTCTTCAGTGGCCGCCCCTAAACAGTTTGCAGTGGTGACTGTGTGTGTGTGTGTGTGTGTGTGTGTGTGTGTGTGTGTGTGTGTGTGTGTGTGTGTGTGTGTGTGTGTGTGTGTGTGTGTGTGTGTGTGTGTGTGTGTGTGTGTGTGTGTGTGTGTGTGTGCGCTCGCGCGTGTGTGTGTGCCATCGTAATGTCCGCACATTAGCTCAACAGACCGCGAGGGGTGTCGAACATCTTGATGCGCTTTCAACAAGTCTTTCATGCATCATGAAAGAGTCAGGCAGCCAGTTTCAGTCTGACACTAACTAGTTTCAGTCTGCCGGCGTCTGGCACTAGCTAGTTTGAGCTGGTTTCAGTCTGACGCCAGCTAGTTTCAGTCTGACGCCAGCTAGTTTCTGTTAGTTTCAGTCTAGTGCTAGCCAGTTTGAGTCTGACACAGTCTGGTGCTAGCTATTTTCTGTCTGACACTAGCTAGTTTCAGAATGGCGCTAGCTAGCCTAGCACCATTGGGAGCTGGATGTGTGTCCTGCAGCTGGATGTGTGTCCTGAAAGGGCAGCTGGATGTGTGTCCTGAAGGGGCAGCTGGATGTGTGTCCTGCCACTGGATGTGTGTCCTGAAAGGGCAGCTGGATGTGTGTCCTGAAGCTGGATGTGTTTCCTTAAGGGTCAGCTGGATGGTCCTGCAGCTGGACGTGTGTGCGTAGGGGAGCTGGATGTGTGTCCTGAAGGGGGAGCAGATGTGTGTCCTGAAGGGGCAGCTGGACGTGTGTCCTGAAGGGGGAGCTGGACGTGTGTCCTGCAGCTGGATGTGTGTCCTAAAGGGGCAGCTGTATCTGTGTCCTGCAGCTGTACGTGTGTCCTGCAGCTGACGTGTGTGCTGAAAGGGGAGCTGGACGTGTGTGCTGAAGGGGGAGCTGGAAGTGTGTCCTGCTCCTGGACGTGTCCTGCTTCTGGACGTGTGTCCTGCTCCTGGATGTGTGTCCTGCTCCTGGACGTGTGTCCTGCTCCTGGACATGTGTGCTGAAGAGGGAGCTGGACGTGTGTCTTGAAGGGGCAGCTGGACATGTGTCCTGCAGCTGGACGTGTGTCCTGCAGCAGGACCTGTGTGCTGAAGGGGAGCTGGACTGTGCTGAAGGGGGAGCTGGACGTGTGTGCTGAAGGGGGAGCTGGACGTGTGTCCTGCAGCTGGATGTGTGTACTGAAGGGGCAGCGTGGGCCATACCTGAGTCCTCAGAGTCTTTGCTGTCGGCAGGGTGGGAGCTCTCCATGTCATCATCGGACATCTCCATCTCCTCCTCCCGCCGGATGCCCATCAGCTCCTCGTTGTGCATGTTCCTGATCTCCTGCAACACACGAGCGAGAAAAAAAAAACACAGCAACAGGCGTGTTGCCATGACGATCGCAGTGAAGTTGCCCCGAGGGATGCAATGTCATTAGAAAAAAAATAATAATAATCCCGTGGCGAGTGGTTCTTAATCCCTTTGTCTCAGTAGTTTGTGTTTGGAATTCGTCATCATTACGGAAGCTTTTTTCTTTTTAACTGCATGAAATGCAGGCGTTTAGCAGAGTGTGTGTAGAGTGTGTAGAAGAGGGAAAAAAAACAGTGGACTGAGGCGTTCCTCTCCTTCCAGTGGCGCTGAGCTAAGGGCCACCACAAGCATTAGCCTCACCTGAAGGCTTTGTACTCCCCACGCGGTGTAGCCTCACACACGTCTTCCCAAGAGGACTGAGGCACAGGGACCCCAACCGCCAAAGCCACTGGTCAGAACACGAGTCTGAACACCCACTGCACATCCAAAGTGACTGGGATGGCTCAATGACAGCTTGTGATTTCAGCCCCACAGAATGGTGTTGTGTGTTTATGTGTGCATGTGTTTGTATCGTGTGTGTCATGTGTGCATGAGTATCTAGTGCGCTGGTTATATATGGCCCTCTTCCTTACAGGTGTGCGCGGTCAGAGTCAAGTGTGTGTGGCGCGAACACAGCGGTAACACAATAGCGGTCCACCACACTTGCTGCCGCTCTCCTTACAGCCCAGCAGGACTCACCGATAGATAGGCCCTTTCTGGTTTCTGGTCAGGTTACAGTCCAGGAACCAGCCCAGCAGATCACACACACACACACATACATCACAAAGCATCCAGGGAATTATTAGTCATATTCCATCCATGGTGCCGTGTTGGTTACCCAAAACCATCTCTGTGTAAAAATCTGGGATTCAGCTTTAGGTTTTCGAGTGTTCCAACAAAAGAAAATTATCGCACGGCTGATTGAAACTGAATAGCTAATGGCGCACTAAACACACCAAAAAGAAAAAACTGGCCAAGAGGAAACAACCACCCCACCATCTGTCCGCTGACAGGATCACCCGGAGCCACTATCAGAGGTCAAAAAGGTATACACACACACACACACACACACAAGAGCAGACAGCTGTTTCTGCAGTGGAGCTGGTGCCCGGCTACCGTCTCTCTCTTGCTCTATGTTCCAGCTCTAGGCCAGATAATCACGCTGCATATAAAAACATGAGTGTGCAGAACTGGCCTTTTTCAGCTCCATGATTAACTGCCGCTTGACAGTCACACTTCATCATGTGCTCTTCAGAGCGCCAGCCACAACACAGTTGGGGGGAAAAAAGGCCTGCGAGTTTTTAACTCTTAAGACGGAAATTCAATTATCAGTATAACATTTACAAGGAAAGGGAGGGAGGGGGGGGGAAATGTACTTGGATGTCAATGATGATTTGTGTTTCTTCTTGATTCGGTTTGGGTTGCTTTTAAAAAACGCAAAAATGGCATATTTAGCTTGTGCTGCAATCTAAAGAAAAAAAACGCTGCAGCACAAGCCCCTCATTCTAGTTATCTCTTTCTGGGCTCATTCTCTTTGCTCGATAGTGTTTAGAACTGTGTCACTATTTACCATTTTGTCATTTAGCCGTCATTAATGAGCATGTAGGGCCAACAAGTAAGCAGGTAATGGGGTTTGGAATACAGAACTGTATGAATGCACAAATCACACACACACACACACACACACACACACACACACACACACACACACACACACACACCAATAAAGATATCCTAATACTGCGGCATAATAGCTTTGTAATAAAAATATATATAATGTTTGCCACACCCATGCTAAAAACACACACACACACACACCCTATACAGATACACCACACATTGGCCAGTGACTTCAGAAGGTGGTTTTACGGAGCATTCCACAGGTGACTCCAGCTGTCGTGAATCGTTAATTTTCACAACTCACTCCCAAACGCGCGGGTGCACTATGGTGACGATGATTACTGTTAATAGAAGAACATTTAGGATTGTTCATAATGAGGCCACAGCAATTTAGTTTTGTTCCAGCCAATCCAGAATTATGGCAGAAGCCTTATCATTTGCTCCCACACCACCTACCTTTTATTAGGCTTATTATTTTTCTTCCGAGTGTGTGTGTGCATGCGTGCGTGCGTGCGTGCGTCCGTGCGCGCGTGCGTACGTACGTGTTTGTGTGCTTCATTGGCTAACTTAGTTAGCCCATGTAAGCATGGGAGTGTTTTATGTTGGAGAGAACTATTAATTAAACTACACTTTAATAGTTCCCACACCACAGACACCCCCCTGAATCAGGAATTTACGACGAGATCTGAATAGAGCCTTTGAATAGAGGACTACTCCAACACTCCCAAATGACCCATTCCACAGCATCATGCTAATCTATTAACAATTTTAATTTGAGACAATCTCTAATAAGGAACAAAAACGAACAAAGAACTAAATAGGACATGGCATAATTATTCGATATGTAATATTATGTATAATCGTTTAAATTACAATGAATGGCATTACACCTTTGTATATTTAGACAAAGCCTTAAATGTAGTTTTTCCTAAAAGAGAGAAAGATGTTATAGAGAGAGAGCAAGAGAGCAGAGAGAACAATAGTGAGAGAGTGCAAGAATGCTGTTTTACCTGTTTCTGGACTCTGTTAACAGGTGGAAACTCACCTAGAGGCTTGTCTCGCTTCACAAGGTGCTGGAGTTTCATGGAGGCCCATATCACGGCCAGACAGCATCTTATACTTAGTTAGGCCGGTGGTCTCGGCAGCCCACTTTTGGTGTGGTGTGGGCGGGGTAGCTTCTTCCCTATTAGCACTTACTGTTTCTAAACAAGCTCACACCTGCAAAAGCTCACTCCTAGCCCCCGTGCTCCATCGCCATCTGCTGTGTCTTAAGTGTTGTCCCGACGCACCAGAGCTCAAGGTCTTAGTCCACGAAAGAAGAATAGTGTGCAATACTGTTTTCTTTTTTTTTTGGTGGGGGGCGGGGGGCGGCATGATGGAGAGGATAATGGATAATGTGCTCACACATACCAAAAAAAAGTATGTGAGGTCTAGTTGACCATAGGTAACGGTCAGTCAGTCAGTCAGTCAAGTAGAATCGGAAATAAAATCTGAAAAATAAAAAGGATACCAACCTCGGCTTGCTTGCGCCAAACATCCAGGTTCTTGCGCTGTGCTTTGGAGAAATGGTCCCATGCCTTTTGTTTGGAAGCAGCTTGGAATACAGACACAATCTGTTCAACTGTGGCAGGAGGCAAGGGAGGACCAGAGAGCATTCAGAGAGGGAGAGAGCGAGAGAGAGAGAGAGAGAGAGAGAGAGAGAGAGAGAGAGAGAGAGAGAGAGAGAGAGAGAGAGAGAGAGAGAGAGCAAGAAAGTGGAAGAGAGAGGGGGAGAGAGACAATGAGATGGAGAGAAAGCAAGACATTGTGTGAGAGAGAGAGAGAGAGAGAGAGAGAGAGAGAGAGAGAGAGAGAGAGAGAGAGAGAGAGAGAGAGAGAGAGAGAGAGAGAGGACAGGTGGGAAGGAGCAGAGTCAGCGAGGGACACATCTGTTTTTGTTTGTGTCTCTGTGTGTGGTGTGTATGTGTGTGCGTATGTGTGTGCGCTTGAGTGTCCTCTACTTAGCAGCTGATGATGCTAACGCATCATCTCAGTTTTGGTTGGTGGGGAGAAGCTTCCATACAGAGGATCAAGCAGCCCAACATTCACAGTACACAGACAGACACCCGGGGGAACGCACAGCAGCCAGAGAGCCAGAATAGGACACGGGAGGAGCGCCGCGCAAAGACAGGACTTGACAACAGACTAACGAGGCAACTGGCTTTTTATACTTTATACTTTTTTAAATTATACTTTGATCATCCTTGGCAGAAAAAATCTCTTATATGACAAATAATATAATAATATCCCACCACCCCCAAACCCCTGAAATACGTCCCATACGTTATGAACACCTTGTGTATGAATGCAACTGTAAGGGGTGTAAGGGTGTTGCGTTAACAGCCACCATTGCAACAAAATGCAGGGCTCCCGTGTTTCCCTTCAATTGTGTTGTGAAGAATGTGAACATCTGTGGCTGGACCCTCAGCCATTACCTCTCCTGGTTGTCTGTTCTGCCGTCTCATTGGTGGACAAAGACGGCCTTATTGGATGCTCTGTGAGCCTCCCGGGCACAAATGCACACGGCACTCAATACAGAAGCCTTAGGTGGTCTTGAACTAAACCCAGTTAGTGTGTGCCTGTGTGTCTGTGTGCGCCTGTGTGTGTGTGCATGAGTGTGCATGTGTGTGTGTGCATGAGTGTGGAGTGATGTGAGGGAACAGAGATCAATAGTGTCTTCACAGAACCCTATAATTTGAGCGTAGAGAATGCAGAGACAAGGCGAAAGGCTAGTGGGCTAAGGACAGGCTTTTACTGAGGTGAATGCGTTGTGTTTTCAGTGCTTAGAGGCCTACAGGGCAGGGACTTTGTCCCACTTTAACGTCTTAAGATAGCCGCTTCCTTTACTACGCGGCTCGGGACTGTTTGTGTGTGCAGACAACAAAAGAAAACCCATCCCGCCATTTATTTTGAAAGCCGGGAACATTTTTAGATGCGTTTCATCTGTATTATTGTCAGCCTGGAGATTAAAAACCCAAAGCCGATTGGCAACGTGTTGTCAACGGTGGACGAAAGTACAAAAAAACAAGCACGGTCACTTTACATGTTGGAATAAACACATCCAAATTACAGGGGAAAAGTGTGGTTTGAAAAGTATTATTATGTACTTAATGCATAATTACAGTATATTCCACTGACGGCAATAATGTCAGATTTTCAATCATTTTTACAGTCGAAGTAAAAGGGCTGTGCAGCAGAAAGAACTAAAATGTTGACATCAACAGCCCCCCCTTCTTTCCATCCTTCCTTCCTTCCTTTCTTGTAAGCCTCATTCTAACCTCTGTCAAAGCAATGCATTATGTATGTCATCGCATGATGTCTATTTATCATTATCTTTATTTTTATGGTGTTGTTTTTGATATTTGGGGAGTAAGCATTCCTATGTACTTATGTAAAAATGGCAAATAAAAATATTGTATCTTGTGTCTTGTAGGAAGGTTTGACGGGAGAGGCAAAACACTTACCTTTTATAACTGGTCTCCTCAACAAGCAACCACACAACTTAAAATAGGACAGTAAAATGCATACACCATGTGACAAATAAGTAAACTTTGGATATTTTGCATGTACGTTAGTATACTCCCTTGCAAAAATAGCAATTTGATTTCTCATGGTTGTTTTGTGCATTGGAACGCACAGCTGGATAAGACGTGTTGCACAAGACTGTCTACTAGACAGTTTGCTAATTAAGTCTACCAATCTATAAAATGCGCTGCTCCACTATATACTTCTAATTGCCTGGGGAAGCCTGAGCCAGCAAACCGTGCATGCCGTTTGGAAAGTAATTGTTCGCCGCTTGCTTCACACCAAATGTAGTGAGTCTAAATAGTCAGTTACCGTCTCTCGCCAAGGTAGCTCCAGACTGCCCCCCCATCCTCTTCCCTCTCCATTACTATATAAGTGCATAGGGTTGCCTCCTGGATGTGAAGTGTTTGGCAAAGAGAGAGAGAGAGAGAGAGAGAGAGAAAGAGAGAGCGAGAGAGAGAGAGGGAGAGAGAGAGCGAGAGAGAGTGAGAGAGACACACTCACATTGAGCCAGTATTCCGGACAGGGCGGTCTTGAATTTCTCCTTGGCCTCCTCCATCTCTTTTTCGTGCATGCTCTTCTCCCCCAGCAGCCGGCGGATGTGGCTGTTGGACGACTGGATCATGGAGTAGAAGTTGTTGGCGTTGCGGCGGTTCACCTCACCGCGCTCCACCCAGGTCAGCAGCACGCGCACCGCATCCGGGAAGGAACCGTCGTCTGAGTGGGGGGGGCGGAGGAGGAGGAGGAGGAGGAGGAGGAGGAGGAGGAGGAGGAGGAGGAGGAGGAGGAGGAGGAGGAGGAGGAGAGAGGAGAGCGAGGGACCATCAACACAGGATCAAAACACAGTGTGTCTTTGTCAAGGAGTATAAACACAGTGTTTGGAAAAATATATATACAGAATGCTTGGTTTAAAACGCAAGTATGTTATGGGTCTCAATGATATTGTGGTATAAAGACTATCCATGAAATGTGCAATAAAATAACGGTATCATTTCACATAAGGGTCATTTCACATAAAAAGCCACTCTGGGTGGACATGAGCGATGGCAGGTAAAAAAAAGAGGAAAACTGCTAAAGCTGCTAAATATGACAACAGACGCAGCACTGAGGGAGGCGTACAGAGAAAGTCTCATGGTGGCACATCAACCGGAGATGATGAGAACAATTTCATGCCACTTGAAAGACTGCGTTAACCTGACATTGAACTGCATCCGTGAGACCCATCTACACCCCCAGAGAGTATTTGTCACTGTCTACGCACACCCTTACACTAAATAAACATTATGATCCTAGTGTCTGCCTCCTGCCTATTATTTCCCGAAATTATCGAACATCGAGCGGAAGATTTCAAAACATGTTTTTCCCCACTCACCAGTATGACTGTGTTTGTTACTTGCCATAAATGAAATAGTCCAGGCGGTGAAACTGATTATTATTAAAAAAAATACCCATTTCTGTTGTTGAGGTTCATCAGAATGAATTATAAGAAATGTTGATCATAACGTGTATTAAACTTTGTAGGTGTATTTAAGACTACAGTACATTTATGCTTAAGTGAAGAGGAATGTCAAAAGAAGCTAGAAAAAGACATTGGCGAGTGAATATACTGTTTATACACTTTGCACATTCTGCAAAGTACTCAAGGCTAAGGACATGGTCATTGATTGCAGAAGGAAGGTCACCTCCTACCAATGTGCATACCACACTGACATTGAGATGGCGGACAATATAAGTACCTTGGGACTGTTATTGTCAATAAACTGAAATTTGAGGCCAACACTGACAGCAGCGGGAGGATTTAATGTCAATACTGTTTTGAACTGTGATGTGTCGTCTATTGAATTTGTTGTGCCATTTTGTATGGTGGGCTGCTTTGGAAAGGTGCCTCTTTGATATAAATCCACTAAGTAGACGGTGATAGTGGCCAGAGAGATCATTGGATGGGAGAGAACTAGTTGATGGACATGTTTAATAGGCATGTGCTCAGGAAGGCCCACACGCCATTCTGGACTCTATACCCCCTGCTGGGAGAGTTCAAGCGTAGAACGTGAAGATCAAGCGTATAACGTGAAATGGACACACACCACTCGCAGAGAGTGAGGAGCAGCAGGGATCAACAAACAAATCGTGAGATGATCCTCTTTAATGGTCACATACATGAAGACATACAGTGAAACGTGTTCTCTGCATTTAACCCATCCTAGTATTAGGAGCAGTGGGCAGCTATTCATACAGCGCCCGGGGAGCAGTTAGGGTTAGGGTCTTCCTCAAGGACACCTCGACAGTTTTTGCTAGGAGGAGCCGGGGATCGAACCAGCAACCTTCCGGTTGATGAGGCGACCGCTCTACCTCCTGAGCTAGACTGCCCCCCCGGATTCAATACAATAAGACTACAACACAATAACTACTTACTACCACACAAAGACTCCCCTCCCCATCCCTCGATCTCGCATTGTCACAGAAACAACGGAAGCCTAGCGCTTAATCCGAAAACCAGGGGACTCCACACTGTTGGAGTCCCAAGCTGTTGCTTTTGCTTGTTTTCTTGGCAACAACCTCGTCATAGGCCCTCTGATTACAAAATCACACCGGCAGTGACACGATGCAGATACATGCTCTCCCCGGACATAAACACATAATTGTTTATTTTTTCATCCCCCCCCCCCCCCCCCCTCCTCATCATCTCTTGTCTCCCTTGTCCATAAGTATCCAACCATCCACGAAAAAACCACACATGCAGCTACCTTTGATCTTGTCGCCCAGCTGGCTGCACTCGTGATCAGAGTAGTGCACGATGGGTGGCGGGGAGGGGGGCCGGAGGAAGTCCTCCTCCATCTTGCGGCGGTGCCTGTCCTCTCTGGCCAGCATGCGCTGCCTGCACTCCCACTCGTAGAGGTCATCTCTGGCCTGCGCAAAGTCCACATGGAGGCGGCCCGTGTCCTTCTTGTCTGTGCTGGAGCCCAAGCGGATTCGGTAGCCTGAGGGTGGGGGGAGGAAGAGACAAAACAATTAATAACTAGATGTGGAGAAAGAGATCGAAATAAGCTGCCACGAGGAGGGTGTTAAGTGATGCATTTGAATGCAGCAGTGCCGTCTTCTCTCAGTGCAGTTCAACAGTTTCGTATTTTCTTCCTTCTGTTATATGTATTAAACTTCATTATACTACATCTGTTTTTGTCCTTGTTGTCTGCCTGCCACTCTCAGCTAGTCACAACATACAACCACAGCCCATTTTGAGAGAGGCCATGAGGATAACATGTTAACAAGGATGCCAAACCTGGCAACCACTTACAGTATGCAACCAACCCCCCCCCTGAGCACAAATAGCATTTTAAGTGCCAATGAGACAACTGGGAGCCATCTACCCACCCGTTGTAGCCAATACGTCAGTGGATTCTATTTTCTGCGCCGGTAGCCAACACTATTTGCTACAAGACTGTATATTGGGCCGTTAGGCAAAGGCAGGAAATCAATCAGTTCAGCAGTTAACCAACTGTCTCTTGACACATGGCATTATCTGCCGTCTTGAGTGATGCCTCTTCCCGAGCAGCGGCACTGTAGAGTGTTGAGGAACAGGCCTGTATCCTGTATGTCAATACAGACAGACTGAGAAGGACCTGGCTCTGGTTATGGCTCTGCCTTTGGAGGGAAATGTGCTAATTGAAATAGTTCATTGTGTGTGTGTGGGTGTGTCTGTACACAGATGGTTTGTGTGCACCACACACCACTACACGGGATGTATACAAGACTGAAGTGACAAAGTGTGAACAGGCAAGATGCCTATGTTGAGAGAGAGAGAGAGAGAGAGAGAGAGAGAGAGAGAGAGAGAGAGAGAGAGAGAGAGAGAGAGAGAGAGAGAGAGAGAGAGAGAGAGAGAGAGAGAGAGAAAGACTTTCTCTACTTCCTGTCAGTGATTCATCTCCTCTCCAAGCTAAGGCTTGGGAACCGGTGGCAGTGATTTCCCAAGACTTCAGCCCCAAGCTCAAAGAAGTCTGGGGAAATCCGAGGAAAGCATGCTGGCAAGGGGAAGGACTGAAACACAGTGGGACGCGTCCTGTGTCCTGTATGTATAATCAATGAATCTATGCCGGGGAGAACGGAGTGGGAAGTGAGCCAGAGGTTTGGTTTCCGGAAGGTGGGCGTTCTGAACGGCTGCATCAGATTTTTGAATGTTGAAAAAATGTTGACTGTGAAGTTTCCACAGAGCCTCCACCAGTTTATGACGCGCTACTCCAGAGCGCCGTAGCGAGATGAGCCTTGATGAATATATTCACATTCGTCATTCAAACAAAAGCAATGGCAAAATCTAAATCCAAATGCCATATTACTACCTAAACAGAAAGGAACTTACCGGACAGGAAGAGGGCCTTGGCTACAGTGAACTCCTCCGCGAATCGGATGTGGCAGAAGTTCTTCTTGCTCTTGCGGATGGCGATGATTTCCCCGCACTGGCCGAAGACCTCCACGATGAGCTGCTCCGTGGCGTTCTCCGGTAGGCCGCCGACAAACACAGTCTTACAGCCAGGAGGGCGATCTCTGATGGCCGGAAGAGGAAGGTCTGCCAAACATGGAGAAGAGAAAAGAAAAGGCACACTCATGGTCTGAACTACAGTCACATGACCTTAAGGCAGCAAGATAAGCAGTAGCCATGAGCAATAACAAATATGAACAGAATATATTGGCCGTTTAGTATTAAACAACAGTTTCTGTAAAGTAAATGTATGAATCTACGAGCCACCCATGCCTTGATCTTGAATCAACTTTAAACAACTCGAGAAAGTATTCAGCCTACCTAACTAAACCTTAATCTTGGAAATTGGATAATGCAATGCATGTTCATCTGTACAATTAAATGCACATACAAGCTAAGCAACCTGATGAGTTAGTGGAAAACAAAAGCCAACACAAAAATTAAAGCTGCAATTATCTTTTACACAACATAAAACCCATGTATGTCATAACATACGACAGAGGATGTGGTGTAAAAAGAGGTTCACATTGAGCCAATCACACTGCTGGCTACATTTAATTATGTTTCATCATCATTATATGCAAGAAGTTGCATGTAGCATTAAGATTTACAACAGTTTGTGGTGCCCACAAAGTGTATGCCTACTTAACTATCCAGTAGAGTCCAGTACTTTCCAGCACTGTGTAAGTAAGCAGCATTGTGGAAACAAAATGCCGTCAACCAGAGAATGTTTACCAGGGCTGGCTGGGTTTGCGGTACCTCTAAATAGCCAATTACGCGCTTACAGAATCCAGCTTCAAGCAACATGATTGTTCGAAACAAACATTATATATAGTGAAAGAAAGATAAACCCAGATTTGAGCTTGTCTGCTTGCAGACTTTAGATGAGTCTGATAAGTGAGAGTAGTGACGAGTTGGTGACGAGTTGTTCTCTTACCTTCCTTTGTTGAAACACACTACTGTAAGTCGCTTTGGATAAAAGCGTCTGCTAAATGACTGTAATGGAATGGAATGGAATGTAGTGACACACAAACCAGGTCATCACAAATTAGTGTTGCACTAACCAGGTGAAAAGCATTCACATGCTATGCTAACCCAGGTCATCATCATCCAATGATACACTAAGGAGGTTATTAGCATCCACACACTTAACCCAGGTCATCACGATGCAGTATTGCACTAATGAGGTCATCACCATTCACTGGGCTACACCAACCCATGTCATCATCATACATAACTTTGTTAACTTACCCAGGCAATTAGCATCCAACATCCTACACTAAACCAGGTCATTACAATTTACTGTCATCACCTTCCAGTCTTACATAAACCAAGATATTCACAATCCATCATGCTCAAGGCTACATAACATGTTCAAATAGGTTTGATTTAAAAGAGAGCAAGGAGAGCGAAAAGGCGCAAGAAATAAACCCAGGGCTTTGATGCAAATGCAATCTGACATTCTGCCTATGCACAATGAATGGGATAGGAAGAGGGAGGGTTTGTTTCAGGGGGAGGGAATGGGAGAGGGGGAGAGAAGGAGAGGAAGGAGAACAGCTTAAGGTCAGTGAGATGCTTGCTGTGTTTGGTGTTAGGTTAATGGTGTGGAGCTGCTTCTGATGGAAACCATATGCACCCCACCGAATGTCTGCCAGCGCCTTCCCCGTGATATTGGCCGACAGCTGGATCTGGCTCATATACATTTAGGGCAAACCATGCATCATTAGCATACTGTTTTACTTCTGCTTAACTTAAGCACATGAATATTTTATTTCCAAAATAGTTGTTTGGGTCAAGGCCATCTACAGCTAGAGCCTAGCCCTGTGCTGAATGATTTATTACCACGCAAATAAAATAAATATGCTTGCTGGTTCAAACCCTTGGCTACTCCCAGCTAAGTGCCGAGGTAAACTTGAGAAACACCAACCAACACCCAGCTGCTCCCAACATCTGGCTTGGCCGATGCCGCTGTCTATGTGTGACTCTGTAATCTGTAGTATAGCTATATATAGCTATATAAAGTATAGCTCTGAGTGGCAGTTGTGGCAAAAAAAAAAGCTATTTAAAAGGCAGTACATTTATCATTTAAACAATCCTGTTCAATGCTGTTCATTGACTACAGCTCAGCGTTCAACATACTCGATCCCAAGCTGGTACTGAAACTAAGGGACCTAGGTCTGGGCGCCACCATCTGTAACTGGATTATGGACTTCCTGACGGGCAGGCATCAAGTGGTGAAGATTGGGAACAACATCTCATCCACTCTGGTCCTCAACACCGGAGCACCCCAAGGCTGCTGCCTCAGTCCCCGGCTGTACTCGCTGTACACACATAACTGTACTGCCACGCACAGCAATAATCGGATTATCATGTTTGCAGACGACACCACAGTCATCGGCCTGATAAGCGACGAAACAGAGTACAGAGATGAGGAAGTCCGGCTGACACAATGGTGTGAGGAGAACAGCCTTGCACTGAATGTCAGTCAGAATAAGGAGCTCACAGTGGACTTCAGGAGCCACCGCACACAGGACAGACACCACCGCACAGGGCAAGAAAGCCATCCAGTCGTGAGGACAGCAGAGAAGATCATTGGGTATGCACTTGAGGAGATCTTTAGATCTTTAGGACCAGATGTTGGAAGAAGGCCATATCCATCATAAAGGACTGCAACCACCCTGGGCACCACCTTTTCTCCCCCCTACCGTCTGGTCACTGGTTAGGCAGCATCCGTACAAGGACTACCAGTTTAAGGATAGTTTTTACCAACAGACAGTGCACCTACTCAAATGCTAGAAGTGCTGCCACTTTCACTTTCATAACATTTTCATTAACATTACACTTTCATACTTTGCTGGACTTTCTAGCACTTTAAATGCTTTAAAGATTTTTGTAAAAAAAAATAAAAACGTACATTTAATACATGTAAATATAATTTAACAGTCACTTTGCTGCTCTGTTTTGATTCATTTTTATTTGTATGGTATTTTTTTGGAGATGTTTACTGCGGGAGGAAATGGGGAGTAAGCATTCCAATGTACCTGTTGCAATTGGTCAATAAAATATCTTATATATTGTATCTTGTATCCACATTTGTCTCCATGCAATTGGCCAGACACAGGGTGACGAGTACATACAAACTCCATACACACTGGTTTCACAGCATTGTCTCTGCAAACTCACATGGTCCTCCGGCCGATTTCCTTGTGTGACAAAATAAAGCACTTCTGGCAACATGCACCATGAAATAGTAATACGCTGGTCACAGTACGGTCTCTCTCCCATCCATTTGTCAGACTTATTATTATTTTTTTACATTTTCGATTCAATTCCAGGGTCTTAAACCTTAAGAGCACTAATGCCCTCTTCATACCGTGTTCAAACAGTAATATTTAACTTGCATTTATAGTTAAAGATTAAAAACACAGTCAACAGCCAGAAAAGTGTACTTCCTTCTTCAAACTGTTTTCTGTTGACAAATGAACTCGGTTTATGTCCGATAATGAGGGTTGAAGAGGGCTGGCTGAGAAATTCTCAAGACACATTTATTAATGAAGAGTTTTATAAGTCCAGTTGGGGTTGCAGAAGTTGGACCATGAAGTGGTTCATTTTTCAGCCAAAATGCAACCATGTTTGGAGAGACGATTCCCTTTCCACAAACTGTTCCAGTGGGACATGGGGGGGGGGGGGGGGGGCTCAGTGATGAGTTCGCTTAGCTTGTGTGATCCTGCAGATACAAAAGGATAACCAGGGGGCAGCTTCTACTTTGGTATATTTGGCTGAAGCAGAGCAGCACCTCACAGAGGCATGCTTCACTTTCATGACGAGATCCAATTCTCTTTGCATTTCTTTTTTTGCACCTTCTCTGAAGTCTGGCCATTGCGCCACACAGGGCCTTTCATGGCAAAGACATTGGTGACAAACCCATGAGATCATAGGAAGCAAGGGAAATGGTGAGGGAACTCAGTAGGGGATAGTGAGCAACAGCAAGTAGAGTGGGGGAGGAGGGGAGACCATTTATATGTGTAATGGATAGAGAGAAGGGCAGAAAATAATTTGCCAATGCATGACCACAGTGTCATGAAGACATGGTTCGGACCTTGGGGCTAACAGTGATTTTACTGATGATAATTGGACATGTCCTCTTCTCAAACTATGACCACTATGCCACACTGCAAAATGGTGCCACACTTCTGAAATTCGGTGCAGATTTATTCAGTGGGTGATGAGGCCTTTGTCAAGAACAGTCCGGCTCGGACTGTTCTTGCTGAAGTGTTTACAGCAGGATTTCAGCAGGATGTATAAGGATACAGCAGGATAAGAACTTGAAGTCTGTTTTATTCAGCCTTAGGGTGCAGGTACAAAGTGTGCTAGTTAATTTTTTCTATGTTGATCCCTCAGAGGAAAACTGAATTTGTTTTTGAGGTGAAATCCAACCACTTATCCAGTCCTTTATTTTCATCACATTAACAGGGACTGCTTTTGCACCACATGCACAACAGGACAACAAAATAGATTTTACAGGGGACCTTTGCCAATTTTCAACCGACTTTGTATAATTTCAATGCGGGTAGTATGCAAATGAACAATGTTTACCATTCCTCCATGGTGCCTGCACCCGGATCTCCTTGCCACTTTTGTCCACCGGATGACGAAACGCATCATCTGGTATCATCTTACCCGCCATCTTACCCCAACTGCGTCATTATCTCCTATATCTATGATGCAGATAGGTAGAGATAAGGTTGAAAATTAGCACAGTTACCCTTTAACTAGGCCTCTGGCTCAGGTTTTTGTAGAGAATTACAAACCCAAAGTGAATATCTTCACAACTAAAAGGACAATACTATGTCATCTTTGTACAAGAAGAAATTGCTGTGCAAGTGAAATAGTCAATGTGGCTACTACTGGGTCAGAGTGAATAAAGCTATTAAAGCATAAATGGCTTTAATTTCCTTCTGAAATACATTTTTCATTCAATACCACCTTAGTGTGAGTACCTGGTTCATCATTTGACGCCAATAAATACACAAACAGGTGAATATCTTGAGAACCCAGTTTAATTTTGATATTTGACCCGGTTATTATTAGGAATTATGTTTTCAGTCATTAGGGTGTACACAATTGCCATGTGACTGAAATTGGTGACATCACATCAGATCTATGATGAATCTGAACCAACTGATAGGACTGATAGGTAGACGTGATTGTGGTTGTAAGAAGAAAAAGTGAAGGTTGTTCTTAATGGATTTTAGCCTCTAGTTTGGAGAGTTTTTGGTCACAGAATGATAGGATTCGGACAGTTGAGTGAAGTCTCAGGGTCAGGGTCAGGGTTATTTCATATGATTACAGTTTGTGTAGATAACATGACGTGCATGTGCATGTGCACAGTGATGAAATGCATAATTATTGCTGTAAGATGATATGTTGTTTGGGGTTGTAATTATGTTTAACTGACAGCGATTATGATCGACTAAAAGTTGGATTTGTTTTGTTAAGGTTTAGAAACTTCCAAACCAAGCTGTGTGGTGAGGGACCTCTGTTTACGCTTACCTTGACGTTGATATAAATGTTTCTGTCCCCTGACGGAAACTTTTTCTCTGGCAGGAAATTTTGAATTTTTCTGAGAGGCTTCAATCACACCACATCACATAAGGTGGGAAGAAAGCATGGAGGTAGGTATTTTCTGACACTTTGCCAAGCTGGTGATTGGGTGTAAGAAGGAAGGATGAAAGGGGGGGGGGGGGATAGTAATTTTAAAACAACCATACAATTTGATGGTACTTACTGGGGTTGGCGGGAAACAGAGTGCAGGTCTTGCAGTGGATGATCTCCTTGATGATGGGCATATCCATGGGTGGGGGCATCATGCCCAAGCCTTGCATCATGGGGTTCATGGAGGTGATGCCCGTCATCATGCCAAGGTTCGGGTCGAAATCTGGGAGTGATGATTGAATGTTGAATGTTACAAACAAAGCAGCTCACTTTAGGAGCATAGGAATGCAGGAAAAACAAAACAACAACAACAACAATTTCTAGAAGAAAAGGCATGTTGTTTCTACTTGCTAACCTCCTTCACCCAGGCATGAGCAGAGCCTACAGCTGAATCTTACATTGTGTTCTTCCTTCCCCAGAGGAGACACCAGCAGTCATCAGCAGTGACATAAAGGACCCTATAAATAAATACACAGTCCCTTCATGAATACATTATATGACAAATAACATGCATCATTTAACACAGGTTTTCATCAAATCTCTGTTTTGGCCACTGTTTGAATGACAACCGGTAACCTTATGGATACGGTGCCAGCGCAAAATAAAATGGAAGAACTATTCACGGGCATAATTATACACAACTGATAATCTACACTTTCTATTTCTTTCTATATATACGGAAGCATAAAGGACACGTTTGCGTATCTAAGCAGTATCTAAGTACACATATTAGATGAACAACTTCCTGTATGCACCGTCTACATTGAACATACATTTAAACTAACATATGATATGCTTTTCATGCTTCCTCTTAAAGTCTTTGAGGTCAGCACACAATTATGACAAATGATGCCAAATGACATATCATAACCATTGGATTCAATTGCATTAAATGACTCTGGCTATGAAGGTATTTTTTAACCAACAATCTGGAATTAACACATTGGCTAGCTGCGCACCCAACCCATGTTAGTCTTACGGTTTTGGTCCTACAAAGATTTTATTTTTAATTTGACCGACTTCACTGAAAACCAAAAAAACTAAAAAGCCAGACTGCCATTTGCATTCATTAGTCATGGATTATAGGGTCAAAGAAATCCCGCTCTTCGACCAATTCTAGAATGTACTCCCCCCCTCTACCCCCCTCAAGCTACTGCGACAAAGTAAATAGCCTCCAGTGAATGCGAGTATTTTTAGCATCCGGTGAACGGGAACAAACACCACAAAAGCCAAAACACCACGGCATCACAGGAGATACAGGAGCCAGAGAGCACGGGAAGAGAGAGAAGGAACAAATACTCTGCGGCCCCCTGCTTGGCACTGGTTTTAATTAAGGCAATAGGAAATTACACCAGAACCAATGTGGCCTGCTCCGTCTCACACTAACGACCTGGCCGTGGGTCTGTGGCGAGACGCCCGGGTGAGAGGAAGCAGATGAGAAGGTGATAAGGTAGGCGATTGCAGTTGGCAGGGCGATCGATGACTCCTCATGCCCGGCGAGGTGAACGAGAGGAAGACGGATAGCGGGAGAGAGGAGACGAATCCGTGTATCGGAGGAGCTAGACAGGGGGAGTTCAGTGAACGGTTCGTCATACTCCTCACACGCACGCACGCACGCACGCACACACACACACACACACACACACACACACACACACACACACACACACACACACACACACACACACACACACACACACACACACACACACACACACACACACACACACACACACACACACACACTGAGAAAACACAACTATGAACACAGGTAATATGTACGTATGCTGCTTGCACTGCCTAAAACTCCCAAATCTCACACATGGCAGCATCTGTGAAAATCGAGTTGTTTGGTTTGAATGGTCCTTCTGGAAATAAGGTTTTCCATCCTATGCTCCAATGTCCCCGCAGTTGAACACATGGACAATAACAAAGAAGAAGATGAGTTACATCAGGCCATGGCATGTGCAACTTCACTGGCCTGGTGTACTTTATGTTGCCTCTGGTATGCTGCATGTAGCGTGTGTGTGTGTGTGTGTGTGTGTGTGTCTGCGTGTGTGGCTTTTATTTTAAGCCACTGGCTGGACGAAGGCTATCCACAGTGGTGTGTAATAACAGTGCCTATTAACTTTGTCCGGTGGATTTGCTGCTGTGCCGGAGTTCTAGAAGATAACAACAGCCACTGTCCTGAAGCCATATCTGGTCAGTGAAACACCCAGTGGTCCCTAGCTGGCAAGCTCCAGGCCTGCAGCAATTTGTCTGTAGCCTGTGTTTTAGCAGACTAATGCATTGAAATACTCTCAAGGAGTCATTAGGATTTGGTTACTATCTGTGGTTACTATCTGTGTGTGTGTGTGTGTGTGTGTGTGTGTGTGTGTGTGTGTGTGTGTGTGTGTGTGTGTGTGTGTGTGTGTGTGTGTGGTGTGTGTGTGTGTGTGTGTGTGTGTGTGTGTGTGTGTGTGTGTGTGTGTGTGTGTGTGTGTGGTGTGTGTGTGTGTGTGTGTGTGTGTGTGTGTGTGTGTGTGTGTGTGTGTGTGTGTGTGTGTGTGTGGTGTGTGTGTGTGTGTGTGTGTGTGTGTGTGTGTGTGTGTGTGTGTGTGTGTGTGTGTGTGTTGCTGGCTCGCGCCGTTGGAAAAAAAACAAAAAACCATTGCAATGGTTGTTATGGGGCCTATAGACGCACGAGACTGAGCCACCTACACAATGTCTTCTCCTCACAGTGGGTTAGACACACCTGGCTGCGTTTCCTCATGTTCATGCTCACCTATGTTATTGTCAACATACGTGGCGGCAGTGTTTTTAAGAATAAAATAGAATGAAATAAATCAGAAAGGAGACTTTGCCACAGGATAGGTTCAACAAGACGCCGACTGCTGCTGTCTGGACATGGGATGTGAAGCGGCTCTGTCAGTGACGTAGAAGGCATTCTCAACATGTGCGAGGCAAGAGTTCTTCAGCAGCTGACATCTACAGAGGCCTCGTGGGAATGAGTCCTCCCACGCAAGGCCAAGGGTTTCCATTCTACGTCCTTTGTTGTGTTCGCCACTTTATATATATATATTTCCATTTTCTCTATTTATAAAGGGACCACGTACAGTGAAAAACATAAATGTCCCGATTTGATGCATCGTACCAGATTATAGCTTTACGCTATTTCACACACAAAAAAAGGACACCCAGTACCTTCCTACACACAAATAGCAGACCACAAATCTATGCTTGTCAGTGGTGCCGGGTATGGTCCAAAAACGATCTCATGGTATAAATGCAAGTGACTTCAAGAGGTGCTAGAACGCATGGAAACTGCACAACTATTCTTTAGTTTAGTTATACTGGCAAAGCCCGGTGACTTCCGCCGACTTCCTCCACACACGACTTGTTATATTGCTTTTTGAAGTGTTATTATACATAAAGACCATAAAAAAGTAGTGAGTCAGTGAGAACAGAGCTGAGCAGATTTTATCAAACTTAGCATTAGCTTTACCCTGGACACCAGCGCCCCGACACCAAAACACAGCGATGCATGCACACACACACGTCTCTATTCTACTCTTCTTTATGTTGCTCTTCAGTGTTGAAGGGGTCATATTATACTACCAGGTGTGAGGGTGATTCAAACTTGTCATGTGTCTTACATTGTCTGTTACTTGGTGATGTCACACAGTGGGAATGCCCAGCCAGAATCGTGGTATAATATGACCCCTTTTAACAGTGCTGTATCTCTGGGAGTCTGCTGAAGGTAATCACATTCAAAAGCATAACCAACAACCAACATTTGATAGAGAAAACCTCCTGTCACTCTCCTCCCCCTCTCTCTCTCTCTCTCCTTATCTCTGCCCCTCCATCCTCCTCCTCCTCTTCCTTCTTCTCAGATTTCCAAGGTAAATGCCCCCCCCCCCTCCCTGCGCTGGGGTCAGAGATGGGCAGTAGTCGGTGGGGTGTCATGGGGCGACGCTGTGAAGAATGCTGTGTAATATCATCTAACAACGCAAGTTAGCCACGCAACCCTGGATAATGAGCCATATCAGATGTCGGAATCAGCTCCTTCATTCATCTCTACAGCCGGCTCTACTCAGAATACGACTGTCGCCCTCGAACGTGACATCTCACAACATGAATGAAGCATGATGATTCCGCTGTATTATTTCCATAAAAATAAAAGATTTAAAAATATATATACAGTATATATATCTGTGAGGGATATCAGCTCTAGGGATATCTCTTAGCTGTCAGAGTCATGTCTTAACGGCCCCCATTACAGTGTGTGAGTCAGTGTCTCCTCTCAAACCTCCTACTGTCTTCGTCTACCACATACCAGGCCTGTGGCACTCCCCCCCCCTCTCACACACACACACACACACACACACACACACATACACACACACACACCCACACACACACAGACACACACACACACGCACACACACACACACGTACACACACACACACACACACACACACACACACACACACACACACACACACACACACACACACACACACACACACACACACAAGTCAAGGAAACAGTACAAAGCGAGATGCGAGCAAGGTCAATATATGGCTGCATATTGACTTGTGTGTCTGTGGCAAACCACTGTTTATTCAATGTCCCCTGGGCCTGTCTGTCTATTATATTGTGTGTGTGCTGTGCTGCATGTGTGTGTGTGGGTGCACTGGGACTATTGTCTTCTATCATCTAATTTGGAACCCCCAAGACATCTGATAAGGAAATCAGCTAAGAAAGCCAAACAATACCATCATTGTCCCGAGGAGACATCGATGCCATTATGGGTCTTCTGTGCTCCTCTGTAGTCAATGCCATGCAAATCACTGCTTTGTCCTGAGCCCCTTTCATTCCACTTTCAAGGTCGGACGGGTGGAAAACAAACTGAGAATACAACAAAAAAATTATTTTGCCAAAACTACACAAATCAAAAGATTTGCATGTTTCCGTTACGCCATTTCACTGAATGAAAGTTTAACCTGCAAGGCAATGACAGCGATACGTCTAGAGCAGTAAGCCTCATTAGGTGGTTCTTCCAAGGCCGGCGGAGAGATGCACTACTTGGGGTATGCCTCACAAAAACTGCAGACCATCCGAGACACAGTGGCAGCTCTTGTGTGAGGTCTTCTACTGTTGGGACACAGTAAGAACTCTACTATAGCTCTTCATCTGGTAGTGTTTAACTGCCAGGAAGTGCTATAGGGAACACTGAGAACGGTTGTAGTTCATGGGATTGTTGATTGTTGATTGCTGAGAGCAGATGTTTGAAACATTCCAGTTGCTGCAGGCGTTTCCCTGCTCTGTTCTCCAAGCTGGAATATCTGGTATGATTTCTTGTTGTTTGTTTTAATCCTGAACAAAGTGTTTCTACATATTTGTGCCTGGGGACGTCCTGTGTCTCTGATGACTGGGCAAAATATTTGGAGGAAGCACTAATATTTGCAGTCGTCTAGTCAATACTTGTGACATTTCTTCTGAACCATCCGAATGTTTCTCGGGCCTGGGCAGGGTAAGCAGCCGTAGTTAGTGTGAATTTGGATTAAGAAAACAAAGAAGCATCGCTCATGTAAGCTGGGCACACATTGGTTGTTTCATTTGAAAAGAGGCCATTAGAAAGAGTGGCAGTTGAACCTATTGTGAAACCAAGCCACTTAGCTGGTTACTAAACAGTGGTTCAGCGAGACAGACGAGAGAGAGAGATCCCTGCCTGCTTTACATTCCTCCAGTTTATCTGGGCTACAGCAGAAAGCTGCTCCAAACAACCACACCTCACTATTCTCACACTAGTCTCACCAACGTGTATTTTAAGGTCGGCGACCTCAAAATCAGAAGCGATCCAACGCTCACCTTGAACCATCGGTGAGATGTAGGATTCAGACACGATGCTGTAATGCTTGTATTGTTCATGTACGGCAGGGCAGAGATTTGTGGCGCCCGTTCCAGGAATCGAATGCCGAGTTCCATACTGCATAATCTGTTTAGCGGAGAGCGAGGACAACGGGAGTGTTCACTTCACGCGCATTAGTGCTCGAGGGTTAGCGCCTGTCACGCACCGGGAGAGCGTGTGAAAGAGCATTCGCTTTATGTCTCCCGCCGAGAGGTGATCGGTAGTAGACATAAAGCGAATGCTCTTTTCACACCTTGGGGAGCAATGGTGTGTGCAGGCTCTTTTCACAGGCTGCAAATAAGTCTCCCTATTCACGGTCTCCGACCGCGATGACGACAACAGCGGCGAGCGCGATAACGGGCACACCCGAGTGGCAATCCCGAGCAATCTTGATTTAACAACCCTTGCATCAACATGGCAACACAATGCACCATTGTTGCCTTCCTCTCTCATAGAATAACCCAACACCCTGTGAGTTCACAAATGCAATTACCAGGAGGAGGGAGGAGAAGTAGGATGGAGGAGGGAGGGTCCCTGGGTAGGACTACTCTTACGCCAGTGTCCAATAGCTAAACAAATACGGGATAATAATAGGGGCACACAAGTTCAGCACCGAGTGGCTCTCTCACTGCCGGCATCGTCGGGCCAAGCAGGGCACCTCGACGGGACCGCTGTGTGTTTCAGTGTTTAAAACGGTTGAAACAGTGGCCTGTTTATTCATCTGTGCTGTCTGCGCACACTGAAGCAGGAGGAGAAGGAGGAGCAAGAGAGAGAGAGACTCGCTGGTGAAGACATTCCTGGCTCCCGCGGGATTAGATGGTGAAGCACCTCGGCGAGGCCGCCTGTGGAATCAGCTCAAGAGGCAGCCATGCAATTGACGGTTCAGGGGTTGGGCGGGTGGGTTGAGGAACTGAACAAGGAATACTATGGCGAGGGGAAAAAGATAAATAACTAAACAAAAACAACACATGAGACAATAGCACACACACACACATACACACACGCATAAAGCAAAGGACCGAAATTAGAAGAAGAGTTTGGGTGTACTCAATGAATGTGGATGTAAACAGTTGAACAGTTGTCTATACACGCTTGTTGATGATTTGATCACTATACTTAAACTTTTTACTTAAATTCAGATTCAATTTAGATCAACGGTCATGTTTTACGCACAGAAAACCACGTAGGCTCTCTGCACATGAGAGCAGATATATGGTTCCTAACATAGTATTCTACTGGGCCTGAATAATCTCTTTAGGGAAAATAACCCGTCAATTTCCACCTCCTGATTTTTGATATAATGCAACAATTACGGAACTAATATTACGGTTATTGTGACTAGTGGCCCATTATGTCTCCTCAAAAAACTCAAAGGATGTTATCAGCAACTCCATGACATCGTCACAATCTACTACCATCAACTCAGACTTTGCACACTATGAGGATAAACAAATATACAAATGTGGAATGCAATTTACCAGAAGGAGCAGTGTTAAACCTCTGATTGACACATCATTTGTCAATGAGCCGAACCTGATGTATGAAAGATGTTGACTATGACTTTTCAACTCATTTTCAACACCACAGCTGAGACAGCAGGGCAGTACAAATTCCAAAAGTTTTAACATGTTGTCCCATTTTATTCCTCTCCCCCCCCCCATGCACATCGTAGACACATCAACACCGCATCGGATTTGATTTAGTGCATTTTCCTGTTGCAATTATTGTGTGTTCCTCTGCGACAACTGCATGTTCATAAATAACGAAACAAGAAACAGAGGAGAGAAGAACAATGGGAAGAAGACATAGAGAGAGAGAGAAAGACATGGGGGAGAGAGGACAGGCAGGAGAGAGTGAGGGAGTGAGAGAAAGAGAGTGATGAAGATAGTGAGAGAGTGGACGGGTGGGGGAGAGAGAGAGAGAGAGAGAGAGAGATGGAGAGATGGAGAGAGAGCGTGAGAGAGAGCGAAAGAGACAGAGAGCCAGGGTAGGTGGGGGGGAGAGAGAGAGAAAGAGAGACTTAGCGACAGGGAGTCACCAGCTGTTTCTCCAGGTGAACAGTGACAGGGACCACAGCTGTCCTGTGCACCCTCCTCTCCCCCACCCCTCTTCCCTCCTGCTAAAACACTTCTCACCTCCTAGCAGCTTTAATAAAGATTAATTACCACTGGACCTCAGCCTCATTTGTTCTTTGTCACACTATTCAAGAAACCTTCCACTGCCTCGGACATCTGTATCCCTCCACAGGTACAAAAGTGCCCTCTGAAAGCTCAGGTCTAGCCCAAAAGGTATTGCACATCAAATTAAATAGGAAAACTTGAGTATGACGGCATGTCACACATGTAACCCCCCCTCCCCCCCCCCCCCCCCCAGAAGACGTTTCAACGTTTCAACAAACACTTGAAATATGAACATGTTGGTGCTTGTGTGGATCCAATATCCATGGAGGACATTAGATCATTCTGAATTGCTTTGCTCCCCCCTTCGGCTGGTGAGTTATCCTCTGATGCGGTTTTTCCTCCTTGCTATGAATTATGGTCTTCATTTACCCCTTTTCCCACGCACATTTATTACAAAGATACAAAGTTCTCAAAAGAGGCAAACAAAACGCCAGCAACAGCAACTTCTTCAGGAGTGGGACAGACGCTCAAGTTTGTGTGTGTGTGTGTGTGTGTGTGTGTGTGTGCGTGTGTGAGTCCAATGTGCATGCATTTACGTACAGTACGTGCATAATTTGTCAACAAAGCTATTTGGATGATTTAATGTCCAAACACACACATACACACACAAAAGGGAATATTTGAACTGACAGTAGTAAAAAGTGATTTATACAACACTTTTGAAAAGCCGCTCTACAAAGACTCGGTAGGCTTGTGGACTCGGAGAAGACGAACGCACGCAGGGCCCGATACACAAATGAAATAAATGCTCTTAAATTTAAATCCTCAGCAACAACAGGGACGCCGCTACCGCCTCCCATCGAGGTCTTTAAGAACCATTAAAAACCAAGCGCAATATTAACCGGTGACCGAATGACATCGGCTCCCGCTGAAAGCAGCCTCGCGGCAATCTGCCCAGGAATGCGCAATGCAACCATTCTATAGATTCACTTATGTTGCCGTCTTATCCTGAGCGGAGCCAGCATGCGAGCGGAGGGAGATAATGGCTTGTGTTTTTAATAAGGTTTCCGGTTGAGCGGTTTAACATGTTGATTATTCCTGATCCAACTCCTCTCATCTTTATCTACTCTTTAATGACATAACTAGGGAAACTCTAGACTGGGGGAGCGAGGATTAAGCTTAGATCGACCTTACCCAGAGTGCCTTGGGACGGTTTCATTTACTCATGAATTAACCAAGCAAACAGCCTTGAAGCAAAAATTAATGATTATTTAAATGCGTATGTTCTAAATTATTTCCATTTAGTGTTGGATGTTTTATTTTAAATCACAACACTTTAATAACGTCCACAAATTGTTCATAAATCAAACGACAAACGCTGGATGAATTTCAGGAGTTGGACTTGGGAGTTGGACTGGGGAGTTGGACTGGGGAGTTGGACTGGGGAGTTGGACTGGGGAGTTGGACTCGGGTAGTTGGACTGGGTAGTTGGACTGGGGAGTTGGACTGGGTAGTTGGACTCGGGTAGTTGGACTGGGGAGTTGGACTGGGTAGTTGGACTAGGGTAGTTGGACTGGGGAGTTGGACTGGGTAGTTGGACTCGGGTAGTTGGACTCGGGTAGTTAGACTCGGGTAGTTAGACTCGGGTTATTAGACTCGGGAGTTAGACTCGGGAGTTAGACTCGGGAGTTGGACTGGGCAGTTGGATTGGGTAGTTTGACTCAAAAGTGGGACTCCTGGTAGTTGGACTCTGGTAGTTGAACTCGGGTAGTTGGACTCGGGAGTTGGACTCGGGAGTTGGACTCGGGAGTTGGCGTACCTGGCATTAGCGGCGGCACAGCCAGACTCATGGGAGGCATGCCCAGGTTGTTCATGGCCGTGGCCCAGGCGTTGGGGTCCGACATGGGCATCGACATGGCGCTGGACTCCATGTTCCGTATCATGTCTGGAGAAAGAACAAGAACAAGAACAAGAGAGAGAGGGTAGAGTTAGTTGGATGATGGTCACCATTTTGGTCACCTACAGTAGTGCATTCAACATATACATATATAATACATATGTATATGTTGCAATACATATGCAAGAGAACAACTCGTCACAAGTCATAAGTGCATTTTCCTCCTAAAGGGTCCGTCACACCATAACGTTCTGGTCAGCGTTTGAGGAAACGTTGGTAATCGTCCGTGGTCGCTGGCACAGCGCCAGAAGAGCGTTGGGTGAACGCTGGTGAACGCTGGTATTCGTCGGTAATCGTCGGTGATTGGCGGAGAACGCTGGTCCGAAAATAAAGTTTTGAACATGCACAAAAATTCTCATGGAGAACAGCGTTCTTCAGTTAAGTTACTTAAGTTAAGGATATGGACCCGGAGTACAAATCTTATGAAATTGTCTAATGCTGTCGTAGGCCACAAGAATCAAACTTTACAGGCCTTCCCTCCTCTTCCTCCGCCTGCTTTTATCTGCTTCTCCTCCTGAACCCCGTGTTCAGGCGGGGAGGGGAGGAGATGAGCAGAGAGGCCACTCTGACCCTGCAGTCCATCTGACAGGAACACCTTCTACAGCTACCGTTAAGAGTTGAATCAGCCTGCCACCTTCTGTCTGGGTGACCCCTGCTCAGCGTCTGATTGGGCGGCAATGTGACAATGAGATTACCTTGACGCGTATTGCTGCTGATATTGTTATTCTATGCATTATATGCAGAAATCCCGCTTGGTTCGAGGAAACTGTGTTGAAATGCGTTTACACTGAGTCATGTCATGATGAGGAAACATTGGGCATAAGAACAACAGGCTCTGTGTACACTTCACACCTCGAAACGTCTTCTGGTGGGGGGGGGGGGGGTTACATGTGTGACATGCCGTGTGTGTGCGCATGTGTGTGCGTGCGTGTGCGTGCGCCGCATCCATTAATAATAATAATACATTTATTTTATATAGCGCTTTTCTGAGTACCCAAAGCCGCTTTACAAATTTTGCACACATTTACAAACATTGACATACATGGTGGGGACAGTGGGATGTGGAGGTGAGGAGTGGAGGTTACTGGGTGAAGGCGAGGTTGAAGAGGTGGCTCTTGAGGGCCTGTTTAAAGGATGATAAGGTGGGTGCTTGGCGGATGTTGATGGGGAGAGCGTTCCAGAGGGTGGGTGCGGCCACGGAGAAGGCCCGGTCGCCCCAGGTCCGGAGATTGGTCCTGGGGATCGTCAAGCGGTTAGTGTCTCCGGACCTGAGGCTGCGGGTGGGGACGTGGCGGGGGAGGAGGTGGGAGAGGTAGGGGGGGGCCTGGTTATTGAGGGCTTTGTAGGTGAGGAGTAGAATCTTGAAATGTATCCGGTGTTTGACTGGGAGCCAGTGGAGGTTGTGTAGGACAGGGGTGATGTGGTCTCGGCGGCGGGTGGAGGTGAGGAGGCGGGCGGCAGAGTTCTGGACATATTGGAGTTTATGTATGATTTTGTGAGTTGAGCCATACAGAATGCTGTTGCAGTAATCGAGTCTGGAAGTGATGAATGCGTGGATGAGGGTTTCAGCAGCAGGGAAGGATAGGGAGGGGCGGAGGCGGGCAATGTTCCGGAGGTGGAAGAAAGCGGTTTTGGTGATGTGATTTGCATGGGGAAGGAAAGAGAGGGTGGGGTCGAGGATGAGGCCGAGGTTGCGGATCTGGGTGGAGGGGGTGATGATGGAGCCGTCTATGTTAAGGGTGAAATTTTGTGCAGAGCGGGTGAGGGAGGTAGTGCCAATAATAAGGATTTCTGTTTTATTGCTGTTGAGTTTGAGAAAGTTTGTTTGCATCCAGGTTTTAATGTCACTGAGGCAGGCGGAGAGGGTGGCGTGGGTGGCTGGGGTGATAGCTTTGGCGGAGAGATATAGCTGAGTGTCGTCGGCATAACAGTGAAAGCGGAGCCCGTGGTGGCGAAGGATCTGACCGAGGGGAAGGATGTATATGATAAAGAGTAGGGGACCAAGTACAGAACCCTGGGGGACACCGTGAGTGACTGGGGCAGTGGAGGATTGACAGTTATTGATGGAGATGTATTGGTGGCGGTCGGAGAGGTAGGAGGTGAGCCAGGAGAGGGCGGTGCCAGTGATACCAATGAAGTGCTGGAGGCGGGAGAGGAGGATGGAGTGGTCTATAGTGTCAAAGGCAGCGGTGAGGTCGAGGAGGATGAGGATGGTGAGGGAGCCGGAGTCGGCAGAGAGAAGTATGTCATTGGTAACCTTGAGGAGGGCGGTTTCCGTGCTGTGTCTAGTGCGGAAGCCGGACTGGAAGGGTTCGTGAAGGTTATTTGTGTCAAGGTGGGCTTTAATTTGTGAAGCGGTGACACGTTCGAGCATTTTGGACATGTAGGGGAGGTTGGAAATAGGACGGAAGTTGATGGGGTTACCGGGGTCAAGGCCGGGTTTTTTCAGTATGGGGGTGATGGTAGCAAGCTTGAGTGAGGGGGGGACGGAGCCGATGGCCAGGGAGGAGTTAATGATGGTAGTGAGGAGTGGGGAGAGTGAGGGGAGGCAGTCCTTGACGAGGGAAGAGGGGATGGGGTCAAGGGCACAGGTAGTGGGTTTCATACTAGTGACTAGGGAGAGTAGGTCGGATTCGGTGATGGGGGTGAATCATTACCCTGATTGGTTACACCTGGCGCTCAAAAATGGCTCAGGATTGGACGACAGGGACAGGGACCGTGACAAAAACAAAAGACCTATAATTACCCCAACAAAAAAAAAGAAAAACATTTGCAGGTGCTGTGGCGTTTTGACGATGATGTGCTAACGAGAGCCTCTCTGGGCTGTTAAGTAGCACAGCCCCGTTAAGAGGAGAGGTCACCGTCGGCTCCAGTGACCAAGAGAAGGGGCGTGTGTGTGTGTGTGTGCGTGCATGTGTGTGCATGCATGTGTGTTTTGTTGTCCTCGTTACTGCGGTAACCCTAGAGCTAAAGGAAGTATAGAGCCATAGCCCTGGTGCTCCCTCTCCCTTTCCCCCGTGCCTCTCTGCCACCACAACCTCCATTCAGGAACTATATATATTGTGTGGTTGCCACACGCATGCCCAGCTCTCTTCTCCTGACACACACACACACACACACAAACGTATTACACTATAGGCTACAAATGTATCACACTTTAGGCTATAATGTTATCAGAGTGTTTTATTTAATTGATGGCTAATTCCAGCATGTTGTGAATTTTCTGCAGGTATTAATGGACTAAAGCTGTTGCCAAGGTCAAGCAAGCAAAGAGCATTACAATGCTGTCAAATGTCTGAGGCGAATGGAGAATTTATTGGATTTCACCTGCTGGCTGCTGAGTTCCAACCCCAGTGGGCTGTTGTCTGTGTCTGTGTGTACTTGTGTCTGTCTGAAACAGGACCACAGCCCATCACTGAATCACTTTGTTGTCCTATTTAAAATGATTGTGACTTTTCCGAGGCTCTACCTTAGTTCGAAGACGGGGTTTCAATACCATTTTATTCCTAAACACCCTCCCAAGAGGGGGGGGGGGAAATAAAGTCATTTTAAGGCCCACTGACTACAACAGCAGACTAACCCCTATGTGCAGGCTGACAGAATATGGGGATGGTTTACTGCAAAAAAGTAACATGGATTTAATAGCCAACTACACGACTATTACTGCCTCTCGGAAGGAAGAGAGAGACATAGAGATAGACAAATAGAGACAAATAGAGACAAAGAGAGAGAGAGAGAGAGAGAGAGAGAGAGAGAGAGAGAGAGAGAGAGAGAGAGAGAGAGAGAGAGAGAGAGAGAGAGAGAGAGAGAGAGAGAGAGAGAGAAAAAAAGGGATCCCTTTCAGGACCGACAAAAGCTGTGTGTTAGGGAAAATTTAAAAGAACGTAACACACAGATAATAGTACAGATAGTACACAAGTGTCATTTATTGTTATTTATAGCCACAAAGCAACACTTGCCTGAACATTTAATGCTAATTGTGTCATGATCCAACCCAGCTCTTCACGATCCTAGTCCTGGATCTCCGCTGGCTTCCTGGATCAACGCACCAGTTGTCAATCGCACCTCATTACCAAGCTGTATTTAAGCCGTGTCTGTTGTCTAACTCGTTGCTGGATCATCACCCTGATTTTCAGAAAGCCTCACGTTCGTATCAAGCTAAGTTCATTGTTGTTCTGCCTATTGATCCGCCGTGTTTTGACCCTCGCCTGGATAACAACCTTGTTTTTGCCTTGCGTCTTTGTACCTCTGCCTCAACCCTCGACTACCTGTTACCAACCTCTGCTTGCCTTGACCACGTTTTGGATTTGCCCTGTTTGTCCCTCTGCCTTGGATCCGACATTAAAGTACCTGTTCCATTTGACGTCTGTTCTCTCTGCTCTCGGGTCCCACCTACACCCGGCCGTGACAGTATAATCGAGCCACGATGGACCCAGCGGAGCTGAAAAGGATGTTAGTTGCGATAAAGCTACAAGGCGCCCTGCTCGGGTCCCACCAACAGGACATTGGAGCCCTTCACCTCAGGTTCAATGCCGTTGCCGAGTCCCTTGCCTCTCTGACGACCAAGGTACGGGATCTGAGGGGCGCCGCTGCCCCACCTCCAGTCGACCCCGCTCCCCCGCTCCTCCTGCTATCCCAGGACCTCCTCGCCATGAACCCAGACTACCAACAACTCAGGCCTACAACGGGGAACCTGGGACCTCCCGGTCCTTTCTGTCTCAATGCTCCCTGGCCATGGAGCTGCAGATCTCCATGTTCCCCATTCGTCTCACTACTCTCTGGAAGGGCCCGAGGATGGGGAACACTAATGTGGGACACAGACTCGCCTTGTTGTGTCTCGGTTAGGGAATTTAGGTTAGGGACGAGATGAGGCGGGTGTTCGATCGCTCTCTCTCTGAAAGAGAAGCAGCGAGGGAATTACTCCGCCTTGGACAAGGTAACCGTTCTACTTTGATCGAGGTAGCCGGACATACTGATGCCCGTTTAAGGACTCGCTCTAGGGCTTCACATCAGTTCATGGACTATCAGTTTCCCAGCGCTGTGGAGGACGAGCCCATGCAGTTAGGTAGAGCTAGGGTCTTGCTTGAGGAGCGTCAACGCCGGTGGGACACCCAGGCGTGCTTCTACTGTTGCCAGCAGGGCCACTTCAGTCAGCGCTGTCCCCGCAAACGCTCCAATCAACCCTCCTCAGTGGCGCTGGTGAGCATCACGCTCAAGTCAGCATCATTGACCAGGCAGTTTTTGACTGTTCAGATTCATCTTCCTAATCAGACGGTTTCTCTCCCCGCTCTCATTGATTCAGGAGCGTTCCGGAACTTCATTCAGGCCGCTACCATGAAGAAATATAACATCCGTGTCCAAGATTTAGATCACTCTCTGTCAGTCCACGCTCTCAACGGTCACACCCTCAACCCCGTCTTCCACGTCACCGAACCACTCACTCTGCAAGTGTCGGGTAATCACACAGAGGAGATTTCACTTTTTGTCATGGACCAGGCTCAGGTGGCCATTTTACTGGGATTACCCTGGTTAGCCAAGCACAATCCCCAGGTTAACTGGGAGTCAAGTACCATCACTGGTTGGAGTTATTTTTGCCTGGCTAACTGTCTATAGGCGGCTGAATCTTCTAGTCAGTCCACTCCGTTGGCCAACGAAGAGTACCCGGACCTGTCTAAGGTTCCCACTGAATACACTGACTTAAAGTTGGTGTTCAGTAAGTCACCAGCCACGCCCTTACCCCCACACCGACCCTATGACGGCGCCATTGACCTGCTACCAGGCGCATCTCCTCCCAAGGGACGCATCTACTCGCACTGTCACGGCCGGGTGTAGGTGGGACCCAAGAGCAGGGAGAACAGACGTCAAATGAAACAGGTGCTCTAATGTCGGATCCAAGGCAGAGGTACAGACAGGGCAAATCCAAAACGTGGTCAAGGCAAGCAGAGGTAGTCAGGTAGTTGAGGGTTGAGGTAGAGGTAGAAAGACGCAAGGCAAAAACAAGGTCGTTATCCAGGCAAGGGTCAAAACACGGCGGATCAATAGGCAGAACAATAATGAACTTAGCTTGATGCGAACGTGAGGCTTTCTGAAAATCAGGGTGATGATCCAGCAATGAGTTAGACAACAGACACGGCTTAAATACAGCTTGGGAATGAGGTGCGATTGACAACAGGTGAGTTGAGTAGGGAACGGCTGACAGGGAAAACACGGAGTGGCATCTTGGAACGGAGTCGTGACATCGCAGATCCAGGAAGCTAGCGGAGATCCAGGACTAAGAGCGTGAAGAGCTGGGTTGGATCGTGACAAATAGAGATTGAATTGTAAAATAAGAGTGGTTCCATCCATCCATCCATCCATCTTCTCCCGCTTATCCGAAATCGGGTCGCGGAGGTAGCAGCTCCAGCAGGGGACTCCAAACTTCCCTCTCCCTGGCAACATCGACTAGCTCTGACTGGGGGATCCCGAGGCGTTCCCAGGCCAGTGTGGAGATGTAATCACCCCACCTGTACCTCGGTCTGCCCCGTGGTCTCCTCCCAGTTGGATGTGCCTGGAAAACCTCCCTCGGGAGGCGACCAGGAAGCATCCTTACTAGATGCCCGAACCACCTCAACTGGCTCCTTTCTACGCGAAGGAGCAGCGGCTCTACTCCGAGTCTCTCACGAGTGACTGAGCTTCTCACCCTATCCCTCAGGGAGATACCAGCCACCCTCCTGAGGAAACTCATTTCGGCCGCTTGAATTCGCGATCTCGTCCTTTCGGTCATTACCCATTGCTCATGGCCATAGGTGAGGGTAGGAACGAAGACTGATCGGTAGATCGAGAGCTTTGCCTTCTGGCTCAGCTCTCTTTTGGTTACAACGGTGCGCCAAAGTGCACCCAATACCGCTCCCGCTGCACCTATTCTCCTGTCAATCTCACGCTCCATCCTCCCCTCACTCGAGAACAAGACCCCGAGATACTTGAACTCCTTCACTTGGGATAAGGACTCCCTCCCTACTTGGAGAGTGGTTCCGATACAGAAAATACCAACAATTCAGTCGTCAGGATCCATTTGCTGCATTCATATTTTACAAAGTTTTGGAAATGGGCTAGCCCAATATTCACTGATTCTGTACACACAATCGGCCAATACGTGAGTTCACCTGCATCAGAATCAGTATCAGGTATCAGGTATCAGGTATCAGGTATCAGGTTTCTTGCCACAGAAAAATGAAAGGCCTACATTTAACCATTGGGAGGAAGTACTCAATTATTTTTGAAGTCTATAGTTATGCCTGAAAACTGTGCAAGACTAAAAAGGCAACTAAAGCAAAATTGCTGTTAAAGGGAGAATTTCTCTTTGACCTAAATCATTTTGCACACAAAAAGAAAAATAATATAAATAATGTACGTGCATATTTTTGGGTGAAGATTGACATTAAATGGGTGTTCAAATACTTGAACACCAATAATACTTGAACACCCATGTTTTCTCTACATGGGTTTGACTTATGGGTTCTGTTATTCATAGGAAAGATTTCCAGAACGTGTACGCTCGTGTTCAGATTTACCGAATATTTACATTTTCAAGTACCCCCTGCGATCCTTCACGTGTACCCCTGTTGGGGAACCACTGCCCTACTCCAATGTGTGGTTTGTGAAGTGAAGAAATGCAATGGTAGAACCACACCACTATGTCAGTGCCTGAACATGATTTGAGGTCCATATAATAGGCAATCATAGCGTGCCCTATACACACCCCACGCCACCACACCCCACGCCCATATGCACAGCGGTGGTCGTCAACATTGCATTCATTCCATTTTTCCCCAAATTGAATTTAAAAGGTGTAGTGCATCTCACCGAAACCAGACACCGCACATCTTATCAGAGCCAGACACTGATCTCATCGAAACCAGACACACCACTCTATGAAAACCAGATGCACGAAAGCACGCATGCACACATGAAAACACGCACGCACAGGCGGGATGATTAAATGGTGTATGTCTGCTCTCCTCTCCCCTGCTTTGATCTGTTAATTACAATCAAAGTGGCAGGGGTCTGATGATCAGCAGCAGGGCAGGGGAAGATCTCCCTGGATGTTACACAACACACTGGGGGAACAAAAGGCCCAGAGAGAGCCGAGGCAGACGAGAGAGGATCGGCTTGAGGACACAGCGGGGCTCCTCTAGGGCGTGGAGAGAACCCTAATCCGTATGGGGAGGAACCTCTCCCATGAGTCTCTTTTTTCCACTGCGACAAACTGTTATGGTTATCTTTAAGAAATGGACACATTGACGGATCCTTATTATCAAGAGTAACAATTTGAATTTGGTGTGAAATATGGGTTGTAAATGCTGCCATTGTCACAGCCCTATAACTCATGGCAACGCCGCTGCACACAAAGCGGAAAAACAAAACAAGGCTTACTCCTAAATTATATTTCCCCTCACACCCAGATCAACTCCAACGCACGCTAACGTGTTGATTTATCAAGCCAATTGATCATTTTTAATTGATAAGTTTTTATAACTGCTGTCTGTCGTTGGGTATTGCACATTGCACAGAATACATTGCTTATACTTGTGTAAACTGTGAAGTGACAATAAACTTAACTTGAACATGAACTTGGATAATGCGATGTTGACATAGACATGGAAGAATCCCCCCTATATTTATTCACTGCAATAAACCCTTAAGACTGATTAAATAATAGCACCGACATAATCCAACAAATCAAAACAGCTCTGTCATGAACCGCAGCATGACAGAGTGAACCGGGAATTTAGATTTTTTTTCCCGTGGTTTTATGACCCACTGTGAACTTATTTTTCAGCCCAGTCGTTGTAGTAGCGAGGGCGTAAAGGTAGCTTTTATTTTATCTCATTTATCTGGCAGAGCACGGGCCACCACAATTTTTTTTCATAATTCAGAGCTATCCGCCTACAGTTGATTCATTAAGGAATTTAAGTTTGTTTTTGACCACACATTCGATGGCCAGGATGCTGCTACCCGACTCCACTCTGTCTCTCAGGGCTCTCAGTCTGTGCCCGATTACACCGTGGACTTCCGCATCTTAGCCGCAGAGAGTGGGTGGGATGATAGAGCCCTGCAGAGCACATATAGACGGGGACTGAGTGAGGCGATAAAGGATGGTATCTTGAGGGATAGACCTAATAGCCTTAACGATCTGATATCAGTCGCCCTGTTGATGGCCCAATGACTTGCGGAGAGGGACCATGAGTCAGGTCGTCATTCCTCTTCTCCTACTCACCATACCCCTTCCTATGCTGTGTTTCCTGTGACTCCCCGTAGACCTCCTCCCTCACATCCCCAGACCCTGACAATGGCGGAGCCGATGCAGGTGGGTCGCTCCCAACTATACATGGAGGAGCGAGAACAGCTTTTCCGGGACCGACTCTGCCTCTATTGTGGACAGGCCGGACACCTCATCCGAACCTGTCCTACCCAACCCCAGACACCTAAAGGCCAGGCTCGCTAGGTCTGGGAACCCTGGTGAGCCTGATGACCTTTCCTCCCAACCAACGGCAGTCTAGGAACAGACTTGTCCCTGTCATGCTGTCCTGGGAACAGGAGTCTCTCTCCGTTGGAGCCCTCATCGACTCTGGAGCGAATGAGGGTGTCATAGACACCACCTTGGCCAAGCAGGCAAGGATCTCCTTGTTGTCCCGCCTCTCGACAAACCCCTCACTGTTCACGCCTTGGATGGCCATCCCCTGGTCCCAGTCACTCAGAGCACTGCTTCCATAAGCCTGTCCATTTCAGGAATCCACCACGAGTCCACCTGGTTCCTAGTCGTTCCCCACCGCTCCACTGGTCCTTGGCAGACCCTGGCACGGGAGACACAATCCCCACATTTGCTTAATCTCGAGCAGCATCATCGGGTGGAGTTCTTCCTGCCATGCCAACTGCCTGCGGTTAGCTACTCCTCTTGCCTCAGTCCTCAGACCCGCGCCTTCCACTCCTGATCTCTCCGGAGTTCCGTCTATGTACCACGACCTGGCTGAGGTGTTCAGTAAGGAGCGCTCCCTTTCCCTTCCACCTCATCGTCCCTATGACTGCCCCATAGACCTCCTCCCTGGCGGCTGTACAACTTCTCGGTTCCTAAAAAGACTGTCATGCTGAGTTACATTACTGAATCCCTGGCATCAGGAATCATCCGCCCTTTTTCTTCTCCGGTGGCAGCAGGGGTTTATTTTGTTAAGAAGAAGGGCGGTGACCTAAGACTTTGCATAGACTGTCAGGCCCTGAATGACATCATGGTAAAGAATCGTTACCCCTTACGGTTGATGAGCTCCATGTTCGAACCCTTGACGCCATTTTCACTAAAGTAGACATCCGCAACGCCTACCACCTCGTTTGCATAAGGGAGGGGGACGAGTGGAAGATGGCATTCAATACCCACCTCGGACACTTGCATGCACATACACAATGCCATTCGGGTTGACCAACGCCCCGGCTGTTTTTCAGGCCTGGTCAACAATCTCCTCCGGGATATGCTCAATGTGTTCGTGGTGGTGTATTTGGATGACATTTCAATTTTTTATTGGTCACAGATGGAGCACCGGCAGCACGTTCGCTTGGTTCTCCAATGTCTCCTGGAGAACAAGCTGTTCGTCAAGGCGGAGAAGTCACTCCACATTGTGGAGAGCCGACCCCAGAAAGATTCAGGCTGTGGAGGAGTGGCCCAACCCAGTGGCCCGACACAGAAAGCAACTGCGCCACTTTCAGGGGTTCGCAAACTTCTACCGGCATTTAATTCGGGGTTTCAGCCGTGTGGCCGCTCCTCCCACGGCCCTTACTTCCACTCTTCGCTCCTTCTCCTGGTCCCCAGAGGCTGATTCTGCCTTCTCTGCCTTGAAGAGCCTGTTTACCACAATACCTCTGATGAGGGCATTGGGGCTATCCTCTCCCAGAGGCTGGCGGAGGACGAGAAGCTCCATCCCTGTGCCTATTTCTCTCGACGCTTTAGTCCAGGATGGGGCCGGGGGGCTAATTCCCAGGGTTCACACAGCTGTGGGTGTTCAGCATAATGACTTCTATGTATTGAAGTACGTTTGCTCATTATCTTCGTTACATCGTAACATCAATTTTGTATGGACCTGATGTTTATATATACGAACACATACAATACACCCATACGCATACAAATCATCATATGCCTACAATTATGTACTATGTGGCCATGTTCAAACTATTAAGTTGTATTATGACACATGATCCCTCGCCCTTTGGATTATTTCAACTCCAATACACCCCTTTAAAGACTCGGATCCTTAACTATCCTTTTTTTATGAAAGGGATGTGACTTCCATGGTATGTTAGGGTACGTTCCCACTGTCGTGCGATCCGTTACGAACGCCACGATTGGCCATTCGTAGCTGATCGTGATTTCTCTGAAATTTCAGGTTTGGATACGAGGTGATGTGAGTCGATACGTTCTGATACGAATTGTTGCGCTCGGATGCGATCTGGTCACGATTTGTCAATTTCAGGTGTCACGATCTGTCATGGTCTGATCTCCTGTTCAGATACGATCACATACATTCCGATAGGATTGTTTCGATCCAGTTCGATTGGGTCTCGATCTGACATGATCATCACGATGGGATTCCCCGAATTGGGATGATCTGGTACGTGCAGATACGTTCCGATACGTTCATCACGAACCGATGCGCTCCGTTACCATAGGATACGATTGTGGTCGCGATGTCTTTCACGCTCATGATCGAGGGTGATCACGACTTGAGCTACGACTGGACCCGACGGGTATATATACAGCCCGACTGACCATGGACATCATTGTTTCTTGAACTTGTACAGAGTGAACACTACAACCCTCAACCATTGATGATGGCAGGAGTTGCGGATCTTGTCCGGTATATATATGGGCACGAGAACTCGTAACAGATCGTGAGCGTTCGTGTAAAAACGTAAGTACTCGTATCTACTCGCATTTACTCGCATCTTCTCGTATAAACTCGTATCTGCTCGTGAGTCATTCGTGTCAGGTCTTGAGCAATGGGACCCGACAGAGCGTAACAGATTGTGGGAGATTGCAACACATCTCAACAGAGCGTGGTGTTTGTCTTGTCTAAGATCGATCCCGATCACCACGATTTGGAAGCACTATTAGATGCGATCTGTCGCATTACGATGCAATACGATCTGATACGATGATCCCGATTGACAATTGATAGTGTTGATCGTAGAAAAATGTTGAGCCGTTCAAAAAGTTTATACGATTAACACGATTGCCACGACTGACCTCAAGATCTGATAAGATCTGATAGGATCACCACGATTACTCCACGATTAAGACCACGATTTCAATCGTGCCGCGAATCGTGATAGTGGGAACGTAGCATTAAACATTAAACAACATGATTTTTTTGCGAAACCTGTCTATAGATATTTAAAACTGCTGATGCATAATAAACCTTCAGCTCTTCTTCTGGCTTGCTAAAGGGTTCATTTGTCAGCTCTCCTGGAATGTCAAAAAAATAATAATACAGAAGAGACATTTAATGTAAGGGGTACTGCATACCCCTGCTCACTACCTGTTTCTACTTGTATACTTACCTTGTATATATATATATATATATATATATATATATATATATACCTAGAATTTGGCACATATGTCATACCTACTCTATAAGTTATTTCTACCTGTTTTAGTAGTATTTGTTTTGTACACTGTTTTTACATATTATTCCACAACTGTAAATGATATGTTAGCATGCACTTACTGCAACATTTGCACTCTGGTTAGATGCCAAATTGTGTTTCAACAGAAACATGAGTCTGTCCACATTCGCCTCTGTAGAATACATCGCACAGGATGTCAATTTAAAAGGTGGATCTACCACCGACCGTGTGAAAAACGACTCGCCGGACAAAAGACACAATCTCCCCTCTGTGTGACATAAATAAGATGCAAGATGAAATGTCAACGAAGGCGAAGGTGAAGCCTGGGTTCTGTGAACCGCCATCCAAACCCAGCTTCTCCAGAGAGAAGCGCTTCATCGGATACAAAGGAAATCAGTTATGATGGCACCAATGTGAAAAATAACTGTTCCTTCTGTATATAATGTGTACAACGTATAAAGTATGCTAAATATATGAAATGTCTCTCAAACAAATATGTCTCTGAAACTGTACAATATAGAGGCCTAACACTTAACACATTAACGTTTGTTAATGAGTTGTCTTTTCAGTTTGTTCCTATAATAATTCAAAAGGTGAATGGAGGTTTAGATAGAAGCGCACAGCTGTGATCATATGATATAGATATTCAACATAATTGTGTGGCACTCAGGGAATTATGTGTGAATCATTGTCCAATGTGTAAACAAGATAATCTGAAGTACACGCAGAGCACAGTTCTCAACTGCGTATAATTCATATTATTATACAATTTGCAAGGTTAATGTCTTCATTATTTTGGTTTTATCTCCTACTAAACAATGTCGGCCTTTCCTTGTATAACCCCTCAACTGAAGAACACTACAGCCGTTCTGTGACTTAATAAACACTTTTATTTGCCAGAAACATCGTGCAAATGCAAGATGCAGCTTGAGATTAAACACACAATAAAATACATGTTGACAGCCAGACTTCTTAAGTGACACTTACAATAACAAACAGAACGGATCAACCAAAAGTTTAAGAAAAAGTTGTATTTCTCTGTAGGGATTCCCTAATGTTGTCAGACACTTATAATTATAGTCTCAGCCTGTCAGTGGCAAAAACCGGCAGATTTTGTGGACGTATGTTGACAAGCAAAATGATCCCAGGGTTTATATTAGACTCGCGCTGTGGCTCAATACTTTACTAAATTCAAAAATCATTGTTTGCATTAGTCACTTACATTAGAAACACAGTTTTATACATACCGCCTGCAGTGCAGGGTCTTCATTACAATCTTCTCTCCTTCTACCCGTGTCTGTTAGGCGATCTGTTAAACCAGCTTCAAATACAAAGAGGCATACAAACAAACAATTCAAGTCCTCCCTGAATGGAAAAGTGTTTGATGAGTTTTACGGATTCCCAGTAGTCGAGACTCAACACCCCCCGCTCAGCCTTAGCAACCTTTGAAGCAACTGCTTTTTAGACCTATTTTTATTACTGCACTCTAAGAGACCATTGAAGGAGGCAATTATGATCAAATGAATACATTAACACAAATCTACCTCAAATTCCCTTGAACGTTGCATACTGGATTCATACTGAAAATGTTAAATCTTTCTTCAATATTTTCTGTACGTAAACCCATCACCACAAACAAACTCACAAAGCATATATTTGGAACACATCTCACGTCAATGTGGCAAAGCCCACAACCCAAAAAGCACCAACAATAATGCCAGGTGTTTCAAATGATGGATGTTGGAGATAATCCACGCAAGCCAAAATATACACTTGGAGTCAGAGTTAT
Organism: Muraenolepis orangiensis; assembly: GCA_027704905.1. Taxonomy (NCBI): domain Eukaryota; kingdom Metazoa; phylum Chordata; class Actinopteri; order Gadiformes; family Muraenolepididae; genus Muraenolepis; species Muraenolepis orangiensis. The sequence continues at coordinate 25,380,581 of CM051001.1, forward strand.
CTAGACATGGCCAGCAGACAGGGAATTTCTCTTCATCAATCATTAGATTAAAAAAAACAGTTGCGTTGCCATGGTTACCGAACCAGGGATTTGAGGGGAGGTAACGTATATTTATATTATATATAAATAATATCTCGATGACAGGACACAGGACGGCAGTACTCTCTAGAGCGCCCAAGAGCTCAACCTACAGATCTTGATTAAGCTCCACAGCCCTGATATTTCCCCCACACCTCCCTAGGGGGCGCAGGAGGGAAGGGGAAAGTCATTATATTGAACCTCTGAAGAAACCCAGAGGCCACTGGGCGTGCAGGGTGAGATCACAGGATGAGGAGAGTTGGGACCAAAGGAGATAGCCCGGTCGAGGACCAAAAACCCCTTAAGGATCCCACACACTCACATATTCAAACCCCAACATCCACCAGCTTTATTTGTCTCTAAACTGTACTCGGGAAGAAAATGATACCGCATCCTGATAATCCTTGTGGTTTTGCTAGGAACCATACAGTAATTGAGGGACTGTCTTAGTCTTTGAAGTGTTGCTATGTGATGGACACCAGTTCCTGGGGAGGGGGATTTTCAGTAACACTGCCACACTATCCACGCATCTGTCAGTCAGTCCGTCCGTCCGTTTGGTACAAGTGAGACACAGACTCTACATTTCTAGTGGTGCCTGAAGGAGCTTGATGCACTCTAGAAGGGAAGAGAAGAGAAGAGAAAAAAACAGCTCAAGCCAGTTTCTTTGATTCGTTTTCTTCTACTTTCAAGTTGTAGCTGTCACAATAACAAGAGACCAGTAGTGAGGCACCATCAATTCTTCGTGCCGGTTAACGGGAATAACGCCACTAATGACTTCAAGAGCTCATTACTCATTACAGAATGCCATGGAGAGGATAAAATACACTTGATGGTTGTAATTCAGTCAATAGAAGAAGAAGCGCGCCTGGATAGCAACACGCTTTAAAACAAACAAAGAATCAATTGTGAAATGTGAAAATGAACAGTGACTAAGTAAACTAATTCCATTCCATGACATATATTTTTTAGGAAAGATACAAAAGAGCAGTTACAGCAAAAGAACAGTTACATTAAAGAGAAGTTGTTGAGGCCTATCCTCAGCCGTCGCATACAGTGCTGAGAAAGTCTTCCATTTCTCCGGGGGATACAAGGGTGGGGCCTGAGCCTAGCAAGCCTTTTATTTACATCTGGAGAATCTGAAATAAATGTTCCTAATGATATCAGACATTCACACCCCTCCACATATGCGTCCATGGACTCACAGCACACTGGTCCACAGAGGCTGTCAGATGTCTGTGGACTATGGTGGAATGCATGTGCCAAGGCTATAACACAGGGCATAATGTGCAGAACATTCCGGGATTCATATGCTCCAGTTTTAGTTAAGTCAACTGAAAAATGTTTCGTACAGAATTGGGTTGCGCAAGAGAAATGCATTCCTGTCGCAGTTAGCCGAGTGCTCAGAGGACTTGGATACAGCAAAGCAGTCTATATTAAGAAAATGGTTCTTTACTGCATTGGCCTAGTCTGAGAATGCCATATGTTCACATCCTATTGCAGAACAGCGTTTCATCTTCACTTCACAGCCTCTTTGAAAAGAGATTCAGGGAAAAAAGTTCAAGGACTTAGTTGCTGTCATTTTACGCGGTGGCTGAACAAATCTTATCACCAGCCACCAATTACAGCCCAGGAATCATATCAGTGGTAGCCAATTAGAGCCAAGGGACCTGGTGCAGGGAAATGTCATCAGCTCAGTGAACTCACCATGGGTCATGCGGCTTTGAGTGTGTTGTCATGGTAACTGATGGAATATTGTGCAGAGAGGTAAGGATGAACAGACTTTTGCCATCAGAGATTTACTAGTAATTAATCTCAACACTAAAATGCATGCATTAAAGCCACATAGCCTAAACAAAGTGAAAACATATACTGTATATAATTTGTTAATTGTCAATATCAAATAATAGGTTTGGCAGTTTAGATATGCTATCATAGCGCATGAGACTTGCCAAGACTTTAAAACACCCTTTTTGGCTTGATTTGTTTTAAGATAGGATATTTGAAAAATTAGCATGTACCATCTGTTGCTGGATGCCTGTGAAAACCACAACTAAAGAGAAAATACTTATATATATATTTTCAAAGGACGGCATGTCTTGGTTTATGGCATGTCTTGGTTACGTTTTCCAGCCCTGTAAGGAGAAGGGTAAATTTACTCTTAATTTGGAATCATGGCGTGGCACACACACACACACACACACACACACACACACACACACACACACACACACACACACACACACACACACACACACACACACACACACACACACACACACACAAACACTATATTTAACCAGGTAAAAGTCTCATTGACATCTAACTAAAATCTATTTTTCCAAGACTGATTTTTATAGCTCATCTTTCCTTTTGATGGTGGGATGCTTGAACGTAGTCCTGAAATACATCTGCAACTGCAGAGTAACAGACAGACTTTAGCAGAAGGCTGGAGTCGGCTGAGGTCTGGAAGAAAGTTGGATGGAGACTGAGGGTTTAAAGCAAAACCAGGTCCAAAGCCGTGGAAGGTAAAATAGTTTAAACCCGAGTTCCCACCCCTCAGCGGCTTTCCTTAAACTAGTTTACACACATTGTTCTGGATCAATACCATTACAACAACACACTTTGGCACTTAATCACCCTAATGATTTAGTGATTAATGATTAAACCCATTTAGCAGTCTCTGCAAACCCACTTGAGGGGGAAGTCGGCCTGGGGTTTGAAAAGCATGATAAAGACAAAGCTAACAGACCTATAGAAGACACCAAAGTGCTGGTATGAACACGATCATGGAAATAATGTAATACCCTGAGGCCCCTCACTACTATTACTACTATACTACTACTACTATACTGTGTGTATATATGAACTGACAACCTCAAAAAGACCGGTTACTAGTCACATAAGTCAAGTGTCCTAGACAAATACACAAACCATGATTAAAAGTGTATTCCAAATGTCTTTGGTCTTTGGAGTATTTTCTCAGATCACACCACATCAAAGCTAAGGTTACCTGGCAGTTTTGTCATTCAAGGTATAGGCCCTAGGAAATATGAGCACACACTTATTGGGGGGGGGGGGAACTAAGATCCAGAGGAATCTACATTTGTTGCAGACGGTTTGCTTAAAGTATAATTATATTTTCCCTGTGGAACCGTTTTCATGTTATTTGTCCTTGCGAAATGTCAAGGAGAGGCAGCAGCTGAAGAGGGAACACAGAAGACAACTAGAATAGATGGATTTTCATCTCATCCATCAGGCTCCCCAAACCGCTTACTTTGCTCTTTGGGGCAATTCTGAGTGTTGGCATGCAAACGATGAATGCTGTCTATGACAAGTAAGAATGATGCTTTTGGGAAAGTTTCTCCCAGCTTGATCCCACTATCTCCTTATGTAGGTATGTAGGTAGAGTTAGGTACGCTCAGGCCTATACATTATATTCTCTGCTGCTTCTCCAACCACAGAGATACTGTATATGTGAGGTCATCGGTCCAAGTCAGGTGCAAACCCTAATTAATCGTGGTCAGGCACCCTGTGAGTTAAGCTGTGCAGAGACTCTGTTCTCTAAGGCAATGCAAGGGCAGTGGAACACTGGAGGCAACTGAGGGATTACAGGGGACGTGAGGTCTGATATAAAACACCATTGATTGGGGGGGGGGTGTCACTCCGGAATAAGCAAAGAGGTTTCTCAGTCAAATTGTATCACCTTGGGTAAAGCATTTCCTTTCTTCATTAGAATTTCACTTACCTGCTTTTGTTCTCAATTATCAAAATTGGATTCTCTTTTTGCATCATATTACCATGTTGAAAATAGGCGTTGCACGATATTGACTATATTTTTCTTGAATATTGCTATATGAATTAAACATGGGAAAACACATCCAAATAGATTTATCAACGAGGGAAAAATATATCAAAGTGCTCTACCTAATACTCTTAACCAACTAGGTAACATACTTTTTTCCCTTTCTGTCATCCAGAACAGTGGGTGGTTTTCCATTGCAATAACTTGAATAGCGCTAGAGCTGCAGTGCAATATATTTGGAAGTTTGCACAATGCACAAACAACCTTTTTTCAAACCACCTTCAAACGTAATATTGCATACGATATTACATTTCAAATGTGATATTGCGATATCAGTATTGAGTACAAAAAGAACGGCCTAATTGAAGTCTATAGCATGTTGGCAACAGGTGAAAAAATTTGGGGGGGGGGGTAGAACAAATTATTCAGTTATTACACACAAGCAAACTACCATCACCCCAAAACCATCATGGATAAACCAGACTTGAACATGAATACAAATTTCACTTTTCACTTTTCACATGTCACTTTTCTGTATTCATCTGTTATTTCTTAGTAATTTATTACTGCCAATTTGCACTATACGTATTGTTGTATATTGTATATACCTACGTATTACTGTAATAATACTGTAAATTGTGCAATTCATCTGTCAATACATTTTGATTTAATTTGATTTCATTTAGTTACCGTATTGACCCGAATATAAGACGACCCCGATTATAAGACGACCCCTCTTTTTCAAGACTCATTTTTGGAAAAAAAATAAAAATAAAAATTTGAAGACCAAATATTTTTTTTATAAAGAAAATAATTTTGAAACGTCAGCCATGCTTGCAAGATCCATTCACAGAGCAAACGTACTGCAGGCTTTTGGATTTTTCCAGACGGTGTCAGTGCGTGATTAGCAGCCAGGAGCCACTCTGTGGACCTCTTGCGCAGATGAACCTTGAATGGTTTGTTAACGACCACATCCAACACCTGCAGCTGGCTTGTCATTCCGCCCGGTATGATCACTAGGTCACCATTCAACTCTTTCACTTGCTTTTTGACTGGCGTTTTGAAGTGTCCACGGAAAGCATCCAGAATCAACATGTTCCTCTTCTTTCTGAGTCCCCCACGCCGTCTGCCCCACACCACCTTGAGCCAGTCCACCACAAGCTCCGTCTCCATCCAGCCCTTTGCCTGGGCACTACGATAATCCCCCACGTACGGGGGCCATCTGCGAGGCGCGTTAACATGACAGTTACTCGGCTCTTCTCGTTTCCAGTAGATCAGTAGATCACTGATTTGTCGCCTTTCCTATGCCCAGTGACAGATGTTGGCATGTCAAAATACACAGGCGTTTGATCAGCATTGCCCATCTGATCAAGGGGGTATGAGTGCTTCTTCCTTAACTTGATCACATATCGCTGATAAGACAGTAGCTTCTCTCTGAAGTCTGAGGGCAGGCGCTGGGCTTGTCCTGCGTCGCAATGACAGGTGTTTGATGTCTCTGCTTCGTTTATCACCATTATCTTAAAATTGGCATCGTAACTTCGTCTCTCCTGTTTATTAACTTGCCCTACTTTTGAGCCACTTTTTTCAAGTTGGTCGCTGTGTCTCTCCATTTCTATCTCTCCAGGTAACTGTTTTTATATACTGTTACTTTAAGACTTTGAGTTACTTTAAGTGTCGCGCGGTGTCTCGGAACACTCGTTTGGCGCGATCTGTTGTTGCGCAATTACATGTGCAATTACGGTACATCGAAAAGTCTAAACCCCGATTATAAGACGACCCCTCTTTTTCAGATTTTTTTCTAGGAAAAAAACCCCGTCTTATATTCGGGTCAATACGGTATATTTTGTTTATACTAGTTTAGTTTAGTTTGTTGTTATTTAGTTTTAGGTATTAGTATATTTTGTGTGCATTTATTCCCCCTGTTTCAACTGTTGCACCTTAATTTCCCTCGGGATAAATAAAGTCATCTTGAATCTTGAATCTTGAATCTTGAAATGTTCACCTCTCAGTCCTCCAGTCCTCTCAGTCCTCCACCTCCACTTTTGCCGTTTACAACGCTGTATTATGAAGTTCACATTGCTCTTCTGTAGCACACCACAGAAGATGTCGAGTGTGACCAGGATCTCTGATGCCGAATCCGAGTGCTGAAGAGCATGCCGAGGTCGATGGAAAGAAAGGCAACGTAATGAAGTCCTCATACCTGGTCCACTCTTCTACCCTCTTCCTCCTCCATCGCTATAGCACCTGTGTGTGCTCTCCTCTCACAGAAGGAGTGGGCCCCAGCGGGTGGGCATTGGAAGATGGCAGGCAGATGATTAGCAAGGGGAGAGAGGCTGAGGCGGCGGGCGGCGCCTTGTTAAAAATCACCGCTTTGACAGCCGCAGAGAGGCAGCTACTGGTGGACTCAGGGAGGGAGGGAGGGAGAGAGTCCAGGCGGATGGGATGGGGGGCGGCACAGAGGGATTGGAGGAGACAGAGAGGTGTTAATGGATGATGAGCAGCGCCAAGGTGCAATCTTTGATGTACATTAGAGAGTGTTTAGCACTGCTCAATCACCCTGAGTATTACAGCCTCGTCATGGTAACCGTTGATGGAGAGAGAGCCAGGTTTATTCAGGAAGTGAAGGAAGAAAAAATGCTGCACTAAAACTCATTTTTCTACATAATACGTGATTGAGATTGGCTATTTTTGGGGAAAACCTTGCTAAAGTTGGTCTGTATAAGAAAAGGCATTTTGACTGTCACATTATCCCATGCAATGCCACTGGGACCGAATGTCACCATTAAAGTATCTTGGTACATTCTCTGTTGGGTTTGGATTTAGAGGGATGTCCCAGAATAGGGTGTATGTTTCACCATCACCAGTGGCTTCCTGACTACCACCAGTAGGAGCACAGCATTATCTTCAGTATCTTCTGTCGTGGAGTGAGATAACAATAACAAATCATCTAGTGCCGTGTGTTGAATGCTAAGCGTATCGTGGGGCTCTGGTGTGTTTAAACATACACCAGATGAAAGAACAACCCCTGGTTTTAAGCAGAGCTAATGAATGTCCCCACCAAGTTCCACTAGCCTGTGCCGATATGCAATGACCTGATTGAAATGTATATGCAATCAGACGGCAGTCAAAGAAGAAAGAACGAGGAATAGGGTTTCCCCAACAGCAAGGGAGAAACAAATCATTTGGATGGAGTTCTCATCGGCCAGCCATGTTCCTCCAGGCTGATGGATGAAGGCAGAAAATCATCTAAGCACTAATTGTTTATCTTCCCTGCAGTGTTGTGTGGCTGAGCAACTGGCAGCGGCGGTGACATTGATGGAGGCAAGGTGGAAAAACAACACAGCCCTCTTTCAGCTTTTGATCAAACAGAAAACCAACCGGGATCAAGGTCCACCGGAGTGGGCCCGTCTAGCAGCTCACCCCGGCCTGTGGCCTCAACATTAGCGTTAGCCACAGTCACAGGAGCGAGTTCTCCTGGCAATCTCATTTATTCAGAGCGGCTACACAGGACGGAAAACGCTCCTCGGGAGGCCTTAAGTTCTGATGGTAGTATAGAAGTAAAAAGTATAGAATATAACAGCGGCGAGAGGCCGAGACCATCCACTCAGCCGTGTCTGAGCGATGGTCCCTTCAGCGGATCTGATGGAAAGAAGGCTTGAAGGAATTTTCAGTGAGATCCAGATGCCAGTGGCTAACCTGTATCTTGTGGTGAAGGAATATACATGATAAGTGGCTGATGGAGAGGCCATGTAGACTATTTACATATACCTATGTATATATGAATTAATGCACGCATATGAATACGCTCCACTACATCACAAGAAGCCGTAAACTCTGCAGTAAACCCACGTGTACAAACACACATCATTGAGTCATTTAGCATGCAGGGAGCCGGGTGCAGGTTGTGAAATTGTGTGTCCCGGGGAGAATATGAATGGCAGAAAATGCTCTTCAACACATTGCTGAATACTAGTGTTTATGCACAATGGTTTTCACACACTAAACAAGCATGTGGGACTGTGCCATCTTCATCTTCGCCCCTTTCATCTTACAGGCACACACACACACACACATACCGATGTTTTAGTCTCACTGTAGTCCGAGGTGTATGGTTCTGAAGCCAAGGCATCCCAAAGGAAGATTGAAAGCAAATCTCTTCCTGATCTTTTTAAATTCCCCATACACACACACACACACCTTTTAATTGGGCTTATTAAATAAAACAATCTAAATATCCCCAAAAAACTAACTCAAATCCAGGCATTTAAAAATTTACAAAAAATGTACCTCATTGCACCACTGCACTCCAAACAGCCACGTTTATCCATCAAGGAAAGGATGGACAGATGGATAGCTGGATGGATACAGTTCACAGTGTGACTGCCAGAAAAGCCTGTAACTTAGCTCCAAAAGTTGACTAATTAGACAGATGAAAGCCTGCACGAGTCATCGAGCGGGAACAGCAGGGATCAACAAGAGGAGGCAGTCTCCCAAAGTGGTGCAGAGCACGTCACACACACGCATTTTCAATAGGCCATCTTTCTCTTTTGTGGGCCCGCGTGGGTGCACGTGTTAAATGGGAAAGGCACAAAAGTGCAGTCAAACACATTCACACACACACAGCTCATGTTGTAAAAGCTTGGGCAAGTGACGGAGGAACTGGCAATATCACATTGATTGAAGCGTCAAAATTAATTCATAAATAAATATTGTCCGCGTACCGGGGGACAGCACAGATACGAGTCAGACATGATTTATACAGCCAGCAAGCGTCCTCATTTTACTGATACATCGTGGAGTCAATACGACTCAAGGAGATAAGGCGACAGTACTGTTCTGTCAGACAGACCCACTGCGAAAATGCCTCCATTCATCACAAGAAGCCTAAACAAACCTAAAGGAACATACTGCGCACACATCTACAACTCCCCAGAGCAAAATATACACTGACAACCTGTCTTTTGAACATCAACAGCTATACACTGAGGACCACACTGCTTCAGTGCCTTTAACTTCAAACATCCTGCAGCTGCAGAGAGAGCGAGGACCCAGATGTCGCACTCCTCCCCATGCTTATCCTAGTAGGCCAGTTAATTATTTTCCAGAGAGAGAGAATAGCGCCTTGTGTGTCATGGACACAAATACCTCCATCATACAGCGTGCTGTGTTCCTATATAGTATATATGGTATATAGTCAATAACTGCTCTAACATCAATACCACGCCATGCTGCTGACGTACTTGGGATTCACTTCGGAAAATGTTCATTTATTAATCTCCTACAGAACAAGAGGTTATTTTTGTTTGTTCCACAGTGCAACCGCCTCACAACGGTGAACTGAGACCCCTTGTCTGGCCTATTTCACAAAATGTGTTTTTCAATAGCATAATGCATGTGTGGAGTAAGGATATTTTATTACCAGTATCGGGGACTGAAGAAATGTGAGACATCTGGATTGTGCCAGACCTCTGTGTACACAAACACACACACACACACACTAGAATTGAGCAATTCAATATACACATTATGAAGGCATGTATGACAGGATTTTGTTGGAACAACAGCAGCTTCTTTAAGATCACTAATAATAAAAATAATAATAGCATTTTAGGCCATTTTGATAAAAAGTTGTCGTCGAGTAATGTCAACTTGGGTCGGGTGGCGTTCACAGGTCACCCAAGAGGACAACAAGCGGTGCACGCGTCAATAAACAGCCGTGTGGAAGGAGGGAGCCGGGGGAGACGAGCAAGAGGGGTTGGCCACGAGACAAAACGAAAAACCCTGAGCCCTGAACATGTGTATTCATACAAGTGGAAAAACAGACAGACACCACCAGCGATTCACTTCCTCCTCATAACATTTTCCACTGGGCTTGAATGTTAAGTTGGGCTGGAAGAGGTAATGATATACTTGCTGTAGACGGCACACAAATCAATTCAATCTAACTTGGAACACTTAGTTTGGCATTTTGCGCTAAAACTTTTAATTATATTGATTCTATTTTTGCTAAGATTTGCGCTTGGATGAAAGTACAATTAATTGTCGGACTACATCTGTGTGTCCGTTTGTAGTGTCCGCCTGTGTGTGTATGTGTGTATGTGTTTATGTGTGTGTGTGTGTGTGTGTGTGTGTGTGTGTGTGTGTGTGTGTGTGTGTGTGTGTGTGCGTGTGCGTGTGCGTGTGCGTGTGTGTGTGTGTGTGTAATGGATTAGCATGGAGCATTGCGGCACATTATGAGATGAATCTATCTCATTAGGGTAATACTAACGAGGCTAATTACACACGGCTGTTGGTGATTTGGTGCTCCATCACGGCTCCTCCTCAGAAGGGGGCTTGGAGGAGCAGGGCAAAAAGCCCCGGGAGACACACCGGTAACCTGTAGCGAACACCATCCCAAACCTGGAAAACAAGTGGAGCTACATGTCCAGATTTGGATTTGGATGTTGGGACTTGAGGGCATGGCTGGGAAAAACTGGCAGACTCCCACCGCTGACAGCAGAGAGTCACAGCAGTGTCAGCAGTCTGTTGTCCTATTCTCAGATTTTCCAACACTGGAAATTACTTCATGAGTGCACTGTGTATCGTTAAGGATAAGCTTTTATTGCCTTTGCTGCGTCTGCTCTGCTGCCATGCGGTTCATGTGTGCTCTATGTTTTATATTACTTTTATTTTTAATTTGCCAAAACACACAGCAAGTGGCAAAGATCCTGTTTGGTGAAAGCTCTTTAAAAAAATGTGTGGTCTGAGATACTGTAGACTGGTCGATTGCTAGCATACAGCAAATGCGCACACATCACACTCACAGCAGGACTAACCCAGACACTACTGATGAAGGGGCTGAGGCCTGACAAAGGAGAAAAAATCAAGTAAGTCATTCCTTAAGTAATTGAGTCAAATAAATATTTCTCATCATGTCACATCCAATTTGAAACATCATGCATAATACTGATGTCACCAGATCAAATGAGAGTTTATATAGTATACCATTTTATATATTATATATATATATATATAATATATATAATATATATATATAATATATATATTTATTCAAATGATTCTTGCAAGGCAACTGTTATAATGTAAGACCCTGTCCATAACAAATCTCTTCAATCACCGTGGGCACATTTTAAAGTCTTGTCTAGATTAAAAAAATGTAAATCTTGTCTAGAATCTTGTCTTGTCCACTGGAATGAAAAACACTAATGCACATTGGTAAATGAAAGTGACAGTCCCATTTTCCGGCTCTCAGCTCTATATCTGCATCTGTATCTGCACCCTCTGACATGGGGCAACAACATTTGTCAATCCATGAGTCTCAACAACATGCAACATGCAACATGTATTAACATTGGTTCCAAGTGGGATACGGTGCAAGAGCCACATATACACATTAAGTCAAAGGGAACCCGCAGAGTGGATTACTGCTTAATAACAACCAATTAACATCTCATGGAAAACAGAGATGGCAGAACAACACCTCTATCTTTAGGACCAGCGGCTTACGTCTTAAACAACAAACAAACAAACAAACAAAGAATACAGCTTCTATTAATATGGCTACTATTATGATGGTATGCTTCAACATTCACACACGTTTGCCATTGCGTTGGGATGTGGCTGCAGGGCAGCGCCTGCGAGTGAGTGTTAGCCGTGGAATCCACTGGAGGTGGTGGTGTTTGTCAGTACCTGGAGGCAGGCTGGCCCTCTTCCTCTTCTTGCCGTTCTCCGCTCTGTTCTCCAGGGGAGGAACGCACTCGGTCACCAGCGGTGGGCTGGCACCACCGAACTGGAGGGGCTCGTTGTTTCTGGACGGGTCAAAGGTCAGAGCGTTGAGGCCTGATACAAACAGAAGGGGAGAAAGAAAAAAAACTGACACATTAGTGGTTTGTGATGGGTTTTAAAATGGTGGGTTATGACCCATAAGTGTTTTGGGGCCAAGCTGGGGACCAAGGGGGTTGTGGGATTAGCAAAATATAAATGTTTTGATGAATAATACATAATAAACTAGAGGGCACTCAGTAGAGCGTGTACCTCCGCCACAAAAAGTACCCTGGATCTGGATTCTAGTCAGCGCCAAAATCTGTTCCTTGGCCCATAAGTAATCCAACCACCAACGTTTGTCCATACACAACATTTTGAGTTATCTTGCTAACAGACATCCATCCATCTTCTCCCGCTTATCCGAAATCGGGTCGCGGAGGCAGCAGCTTCAGCAGGGGACTCCAAACTTCCCTCTCCCTGGCAACGTCGACTAGCTCTGACTGGGGGATCCCGAGGCGTTCCCAGGCCAGTGTGGAGATGTAGTCACCCCACCTGTACCTCGGTCTGCCCCGTGGTCTCTTCCCAGTTGGATGTGCCTGGAAAACCTCCCTCGGGAGGCGACAAGGAAGCATCCTTACTAGATGCCCGAACCACCTCAACTGGCTCCTTTCTACGCAAAGGAGCAGCGGCTCTACTCCGAGTCTCTCATGAGTGACTGAGCTTCTCACCCTATCCCTCAGGGAGATACCAGCCACCCTCCTGAGGAAACTCATTTCGGCCACTTGTATTCGCAATCTCGTCCTTTCGGTCATTACCCATTGTTCATGACCATAGGTGAGGGTAGGAACGAAGACTGATCGGTAGATCGAGAGCTTTGCCTTCTGGCTCAGCTCTCTTTTGGTTACAACGGCGCGCCAAAGTGCACCCAATACCGCTCCCGCTGCACCTATTCTCCTGTCAATCTCACGCTCCATCCTCCCCTTACTCGAGAACAAGACCCCGAGATACTTGAACTCCTTCACTTGGGATAAGGACTCCCTCCCTACTTGGAGTAGACAATCCACCGGTTTCCTGCTAAGAACCATGGCCTCAGATTTGGAGGTGCTGATCCTCATCCCAGCCCCTTCACATTCCGCTGCAAACCGATCCAGTGAGTGCTGAAGGTCACATACTGATGACGCAAACAGGACCACATCATCTGCAAACAGCAGATTCAATCCTGAGCCCACCATACTGAAACCCCTCCCCTCCATGACTACGCCTTGAAATCCTGTCCATGAAAATCACAAACAGGATGGGTGACAAAGCGCAGCCCTGGCGGAGGCCAACACCCACTGAGAACAGGCCTGACTTACTACCGAGAATCCGGACCCAGCTCTTGCTTTGGGAGTAGAGAGATTGGATGGCCCTCAACAGTGACCCCCGCACCCCATACTCCCGCAGCACCCCCCACAGTATTTCCCGAGGGACCCGATCATATGCCTTCTCCAAATCCACAAAACACATGTAGACCGGATGGGCATACTCCCAAGCCCCCTCCAGGATCCTTGCAAGAGTGAAAAGCTGATCCGTTGTTCCACGACCAGGGCGGAATCCGCATTGTTCCTCTTCAATCTGAGGTTCGATTATCGGCCGAACCCTCCTTTCCAGCACCTTGGAGTAGACTTTCCCAGGGAGGCTGAGTGATGTGATACCCCTGTAATTGGCACACACCCTCTGGCCCCGTTTGCCACTCCTCAGGCACTGTCCCAGACTTCCACGCAATGTTGAAAAGACGTGTCATCCACGACAGCCCCTCAACACCCAGAGCCTTTAGCATTTCTGGACGGATCTCATCAACCCCTGGGGCTTTGCCACTGCGGAGATGTTTGACTACCGTAGTGACTTCCTCCAGGGAGATTGATGTTTGCCGTCCTTCATCCTCCAGCACTGTCTCTACCATTGAGGGTGTAGTGTGTGTGTTCTTTCCACCGCCCGATCACCTCCTCAGTTGAGGTCAGCAATGTCCCACCCTTACTGTACACAGCTTGGATGGATCCACGCTTCCCCCTCCTGAGGCGCCGGATTGTTTGCCAGAAACGCTTTGGTGCCGACTGAAAGTCCTTCTCCATGGCTTCTCCGAATTCCACCCACACCCGCTGCTTTGCCTCCGCTACAGCCGAGGCTGCCGTCCTCTTGGCCTGTCGATACCTCGCAACTGAGTCCGGAGTCTCACAGGCTAACATAGCCCGGAAGGCCTCCTTCTTCAGCCGGACGGCTTCCCTGACCACCTGTGTACACCACGAAGTTCGAGGGTTGCCGCCCCTTGAGGCACCAATGACCTTGAGGCCACAGCTCTCAACCGCAGCTTCGGCAATAGAAGCTTTGAACAATGACCACTCTGGCTCCACAGAGATGCCCGAAAAATTCCGCCGGAGGTGGGAGTTGAAGGTCTCCCGGACAGGGGCATCCACCAGACGTTCCCAGTTCACCCTTACTACATGTTTGGGCTTACCAGGTCTGTCCAGAGGCTTCCTCCGCCATCTTACCCAACTCACCACCAGATGGTGATCGGTTGACAGCTCTGCCCCTCTCTTCACCCGAGTGTCCAAAACATGCGGCCTCAGGCCAGATGATACGATAACAAAATCGATCATTGACCTTCGGCCTAAGGTACTCTGGTACCATGTACACTTATGAGCATCCTTATGTTTGAACATGGTGTTTGTTATGGCCAATCCATGACTAGCACAGAAATCCAATAACAAAACCCCACTCCGGTTCAGATCAGGTAGGCCGTTCATCCCCAACACGCCCCTCCAAGTTTCCCCATCGTTACCCACGTGTGCGTTGAAGTCTCCCAGGAGGACTATAGAGTCCCCTTCAGGAGCCCCATGCCGGACTCCATCCAGGGTGTGCAAGAAGGCGGGATATTCCGAACTGTTGTTTGGTGCATAAGCACAAACAACAGTCAGAGTTTTCCCTCCCATGACCCTAAGGCGTAGGGAGGCAACCCTCTCGTCCACCGGGGTAAACTTTGTTGCTAACAGACAGAAAGAAAAAAAAGAACATAACCTTCGGTCCATCGTCGATGGCAGAGTACAATACATAAAAATTACAACAAATTAATTCATTATCTTGGCATGGTAATGAGAATGCATAGCCTACCTAAATGTAAAGGTCATACAGAGGACATACAAAAGGATAATGTGAATGTTGGAAAACAAAAAGCAGAAGAGTGACTGGAGATAGCCATTTGTCCATATTCTGCCAAGCCTCACCGCCTGCATTTGCCTTGTCTTTCACTGTGTCTCCATGGACTTTTGCATAGCCTGTGCAAACTACAATTGCGAGCATCTTCTGTCTAAGGCCAGATCCAAAGAACTCTTTGTTCCAGACAAACCTCTCAAGGTTGGAAAATAAACAGTGGAGGTTTGTATTCGACAGCAACTACAATGCTATCCTTAAAATTAGTTACCACCAACAAAAGGTTAAGGCAGGATGGTACAAGAGAGGTGGAGGGGTGGAGATTAAAATGTATGTGTAATAATATAATAACATATTCAGGTATGGGTAGTTATGATACAGTGATCCAGTGGTTTCAATTGGCTTCTGGACAAATAGGCTGTAGCTGATATAAAGACTTACTAGAGACTGGATTACACCTGGAAGCACAATGACTAGCACTAGCAACTGGGTAAACAGCAGGCTTAAGGGGCACACACATGAATAAAGGACACATCTCAGTCTGACAGTGTCCTTGACATCTTACAGGGTGTATCACCACCTGGTACGGGAACAGCACCGCACTCGAGAGCGCTTCAAAGGGTGGTGCGGTGTGTGGCCAAGGCCAAACGCATCATAAAAGACAATGCCCACCCCAGCCACGAACTGTATTCACTTTTACCGTCAGGCAGGCGATACCGCAGTATCAAGTGCCGTACAAATAGACTCAGAGATAGCTTCCACAGTCAGGCCATCAGGCTGCTGAACAAGGGTGTATAGCATATAACAATGTATATTTTATTACATTGATTTATATATACATATTGCTCTTTTTCTGTGCCGATATATTGCATTTTATAAATTGCATTTTTATTTTATATATTTTAACTTTATACAGTTTTGTAAAAAAAATGTTTAAACTTATTTTATTCTATTCAGTTTTTATTCTATTTGATCTTATTTTAATAACTGCTGTCTGTCGTCGGGTATTGCACATAAGATTTTCACTCACTGCTTTATACTTGTGTAAACTGTGAAGTGACAATAAACTTGACTTGACTTGACTTGAAAACCAGATTGCATTTCTCCAATGCATCCATGGGGACAATGCGTTTCTCTGATCACTTACGCTATGACAGACTCAAACACTGCAATAATTAAAACTAAATTGGAATATTCTACTTGGATCTCAGGAAATAATAAACACATTTTCATGTGGTTCCTGTCCAAACATATGAAATGCGTTCGGTTCTTAAACTCAGACCAAAAGAGAGTTTGTGTTGGGTTGGCCAGACAAACAGAATTCATTAAAAATGCACGCTACTTGTTGTGTGCCTGGGTGTGTTGTCTTCGAGAAATATCAGATCTGAGGCCCCCTGGATTGTTCATAGCCTTCCACAAGTCCCAAGAACCCCTATAAAGGCAAGCCATCCTCATCCAAGATGTCTTATTTTCATTGCATATCATGGTTCACAAATAATTATATACAATGTGTTTATTTGACGGATTTCATTGTATTTACTTGCAATCAATCCTCACCTAAAACCCCAGTAAGCTGCCAGACTGTAAATGACAAATGACTAGACACTGGACACTGGACCATGATTGTTGCGCCTTCAAAGTGTTAAAATATTTATATTATCAGTATTTTACACAGATGAATCTGTGAAATTTATGTGTATGTATTTTTCCCTTGCAAGTTAATTTTTCTCAATGGACGAGCCTCCACCTATATATATAAATAAATATATATATATATATCAGTGGTGAACTGTGTATATCACAACTGGACCTTCTGTAGACGATGATGTTCACTTAAAGACCAAATCCATTCTTCTGTCCTGGATGTTTTGATAACCCGGTCATGAAGCTGATCACTGCTTTTCAGATCCAAAATAAGTTGCCTTTCAATATGGAAGCTAATGCAGTGAGTCGGAATTGTCCAGTTCTGTTCCTCCATATGTTTTTATCAGTTTGAGGTCGGAAAATGTCCTTTCCACAGATGCAGTGGTGACGGGGATCGTTACAACTTTTTTATAATGTCCATCTTTTCACTGAATGGTCGTCTTGAAAAGGGTACTAACAACAATTACGCAACGACATCATCTTCACCTGTTGCCATTTCGACGTAAAAAACCTACGTATAAAAAAAACGTAGCACAAAGCTAGATCCTCTGTCTCGAGCCAGTGAACTAATTGGACCTTCTAGCGTACTATGGACCTGTGGGGAAATCTGAAAGAAAACGCCCATTGGCTACAAATCACTATATGATTGGTTGATCAAATTGTCAATCCAAACGTACACTCTCATTCAGTTTAAGTTTAAGGGCCAAGGCATTCGCGAGTACTTTGGTTGAAGTATATTCTTCCCAGCAACCCAGAAAAATATCTGATTGATTTTTTAACACAAAACCACTCAAATGCGTAGTGCATGGACCGAGAAAGACAAACAAATCAATGCAAAACTGTACTATAACAGATCAACAACACAGATATGATTCTCATTTATTCATTATATTAAAATTGTATTACATTTTATTTATACAATTAATAAAAAATAATTAAAAATTCATCTGAGGTTTCCAGGGTCTTCTCTGAATACCTTGAAGGCCCTGCCGCTTCACCACTGATATATATAGGTATATATATATATATATATATATATATATATATATATATATATATATATATGTGGAGGCTCGTCCACATTAACGCGGTAACGCATGTGATTAATCTCGAGACTAACGCGCACAATTTTTTTTAACTCATAGTATCAGTATTTCCAGCGCACATGCGCACCTGAGAATGACCTGAGAGGCAAGCAACTTTTGAAATTATGAATGCAGATGGGATATTTTCTTTAACTCTCCTTTTCTTAATTATTCAATTTATATATTAGTGACTTTAACTGCAATTCAGAAATAATTACAAGCCATATTGATGTTATCTGAATGTAGTGTAGTCATTAATTCTGTTGGTCTTGTGTGTTTGTAGGTATGTCACTGAGCTCCTTGAGAGTGACAAATATGTGTTCTGCTCTGTGGTGTAACCTGCACTCTGCCACCTCTTGCGTACGATGGAGGTCTCTGATGTTGACCCTGCCAACATAGTGCGCTTCAAGGCTGCATTCAAAAAGGACCTCAAGAGGCGAAAGGAGAACACAAACAGAATGGCTACAACTAGCAACAGCTTTGGATCCGAGATTCAAGGACCTCAGGAGCATACCCATAAACCTGTTGACTGGACTGATGCCACAAAAGTTTCACACACTGTTTCAATGTCATTTTACAGCTAAGAATGTGAAAAAATATTGTTCACTTTGGCACTTAGTTATTCAGTTTCTTAAAGTAGCCTACTTGTTGCAACATTCATTTGCATGAGATGTTTCTTTGCAAAATTTGACAGGCAAGCTGTTTATGTTAACTTTGTTGCAGACATTATTTTGTCATTTAGATTATTTATGCAGTTGTCCGCTTAATATGTATCTTATTATCGATATTTTGGGCAATATTAAGCACTCCCTCAGACCTTTTTGCTCAGAAAAACTAAAGTGAAAAGTAACAAAATAAAATCCTGATCTCTAACTGCTTGTACCATTTCATTCTTCCATACCTGCATTTGTTTTGCCACCCGCAAAAAAAAGTTTATTTTAAACTTGTGATAATCGGATTAATCACATAATTTGTTTTTGATTAATCCGATTAAATATATTGATATATTGACAGCCCTAATATATATATCAATCATTTTTAAAATCTGTATATTCTGAAACAGAAAATTGTCAGGAATTGAGGGCAACAAGGATAGATATTTTCCATTGAAAATGAGTCCACTCTGATCCTTTTGGTACCAAAGTCTACCCAGTCACATTTTATTCATGATAATTAGCTTTGATATAAAAACCCAGCAAGGCCCCCTATTACATCATCTCTTGTGTGCCCAGGTAAACAGAAAAATTGCATAAACAATCTAATTTCAATGAAAACCTCATCCACTTCCATCCAGATGTCAGGTAACATTTACACACAGGCACACTTTCTTTGGGATTACGTTGGATCACTTTCTTTTAATGTTTAATGATTTAACCCCCCAAAAAATGGCATATATTCCCCAGTGCTCAGGGTCTTATGCAAATGTATTACATGGTGACACAACCAAGTAGCGGAAGTAAAGGCGTGTGCTCAGGAGAGGCGTTTACTATGGAAGAGATTAAACCCTTTGTCGCAGACCTTGAGGTATGCAACTTTGCAGACCTTTTACATGCACAGAAAAGTTATATAACAGACCCCCCCCAAAATGTCCCCAAGTAAAATATATAAGGCCAATAGGAAGAGCTGCTCATGGGCCACACGTAACAAATGCCCAACCATTTAAAACAGTTGTCAGTTCTCTCCCTTCTGGTGCACTAAGCCTTCCGTTTAGTTCAGTGCTCATGTTTTGCTATGCCCCCCTTGCATGAGTGTTTGTGTTTATGAACACCACGTCATGGAGCAAGTCAGAGTCAACGGTGGGTCACTGCCCTCCTATCTGCTCCTGGTGTGTCTTTGGCCTGACTGAAGATGTGCTTGGGTTGCAAGCAACAGCTGGTGAGGGGTTGGGGGGGGGATGTCAGTGGGTGTCAATCACCCAGGGTAAGGGAGATAATTAGCACCAGGAGGCCTGGCGGGAGCAGGGGCCCTCCACACAGGAAGACGGGGAGGGTAAACAAAGAAAAAATTAGGCTAAAGAGCTGCAGCGCAGAGTGGATGGCATGCTGCTAAGGAAATAGGAATGCGCTTATATGCTATCCTGGGATGCATAAACAAGACGCCCCATTAATGGCATACTGAGGCAGGAAGCGATGGGACTATCAGCAAAAGTATAATCAGATTCGCTGGGTCATTAAATTGCTATCGAGCTGCATTGGACACAAAAGGCCCTTAATCAATGAATCAATAGCGTGCCATGTATTGAATAACGCTTGGTTAATGTGTGTTGAATATATATATATATATATATATATATGTGTGATGCCAAACACAACCGGTAACAAACGTCAATCAAACACGAACGTAACTAGCATGCAGTGAGGCTTGCAGCAGAAAGACAAAGCATCAACCACTTCTGAGCTCTGACAATAAATAGAGACGCCGCTCCTGTAAATGAACGCATGTCCAAGATATGGAGACCCATGTTCAATGCATGTCCATGCTGTGCTCATACAAACGCTTCCGGTGATGAAGCTAACGATTCTGAACAATTCATTTTCAGCAGTGGTTTGTTGCCATACATATATTAATCCTACATGAGGGCAAAAATACCCATTTTTCTGTCCATCAACAGCATTATCTATCTAGCTGTCTTTATATTTATTCTGTATAAACTGCATGCACGTGTGGGTGTAAATACAATTCAACGAGTCTAGAGAGACTGAACGAAAAACATATGAGTGAATCCATGAATACTGCTGAGGGGAGTCCAAATAAATCAGATAACAGGGCAGAAGTTAAACAAACTAAATGTATTTTGACCTCCATTCAACATATTGACAGGGACTACACCCAGCGCTGAAGCGGTGCCAGAGGTTTGTGTTCCATGGTGTACAGCAAGGTCCCCGAGTCGTTTGAACCAAGCCGCCCAGCATCGAGGTGATGATGGCTGGGGAGGTCTGCCATTAATCAAGTACCCGAGGCGATGAGGAGGGAGCGGAGGGTGGGGGCGGGGGGGCAGGGGCGCTGTGACTTATTCAAAGTTGAAAGGGAAGGTTACAGTCTACCTTGAGACGCAACAAAATGGATCAGGCAGCACTTTATTCACCGCACAGGCAGACAGATCAAATAATAAGCAGGTGGGTCTGTCGTTGTTTTTGGATTTAATTGCGTTTCTATTAACGTGTGTCGTCACATTTGATGAATTGATATGCTCCCCATGGCAGAAATGATTAAAGGGAAGAAGTAGGGAGTAGATAAGTAGATATGTGTCTTGCTAAAGATACTGGGAACCAACCACTGTAATTAAGCACTGTTGTTACAGATTGTTTTAAGTGCCCTTGTTAACAGTATGAGAGGTTGGATCTCGCCATTCTTTTCACATTGAATGAAGAAATGGTTCCCCTTGCGATACTTATGATACCTTTTAACATCACAAAAAAATGACATTGTTTAGAATTATACTGCATTCATAATGAGGTAAATAATGTAGGAGGTGCAAAATACTGTATGTGTTTTACACATTGTGGAATAGTTTTGATGGAGTGACCAATAAGTTTTGTCAAGAGTTTTTTTGTCAGCTGCTTCCGTTGTTTGCAGTCAAAGCCGTTTCGTAAGTAATCACCAGTTTTGTTCAATTCCGTACATAACTTTTTGAGTTATCTTGCTAACAGACAAACAAACAAGCAAACATGGGTGAAAACATAACCTCCTTTCCATCTTCGATGGCAGAGGTAATCAATTATTTTAAAGGAGGTATATGTAACAAATGTACTGTACTACATAATCAAATTACAATGATATGTCATGAGAGATTAAGGAAACATGCTAAGTTTAAACACTGGCTTCTCGGACAATAATGATACAGCCAATATGGAATTTTTTATTTGAAATTTCAATTCCGGGTCGGAATCTAAATATAATGTTGCACTCGGCTCAGTGTCAAAAACTGCATTACTGGCTGAGCTCCGATGGGGGTCTAGCGTACCTGGACTGTATAAAATCCAGACTAAAACAGACTGACTATCTGAGAGCTCATAAAACCTGCAAACAGAAATGTTGTCCCAAAACAGGAGCTACACAGCTTGATGTCCACTAGCTCTGAGTAGGTGTGGATGTTCTTTGATAAAGGCACCGAGCCTCCAATCCCACTTGAAAGCTACATTCCACCGCTTCAGAGGCAAATCAACACACACAGGTTGTGTAGGTTGAACGAGTGCTTTCTCGTGCCAGAAACATGTCACATCTGTATTCAGTACATCAGCAACAACCACCCCCCCCCACACACCCCCCCCCACACCCCCTGTCATTCCTCATGCCTCAGGGGACTCACTGAAGGTTAATTTATTTAAATCTCCCATTTCACTCATCTCTATGCCAATAAATGCTACAAATGAATCCTTGGTTGTCTAATCTTCTTTCCAATCTTCTTTCCATCTTCTTCTGTCAGTTTGTGTGTGTATGTGTGTGTGTGTGTGTGTGTGTGTGTGTGTGTGTGTGTGTGTGTGTGTGTGTGTGTGTGTGTGTGTGTGTGTGTGTGTGTGTGTGTGTGTGTGTGTGTGTGTGTGTGTGTGTGTGTGTGTGTGTGTGTGTGTGTGTGTGTGTGTGTGTGTGTGTGGATAATATCATGTTGGCCTCTATGGATATCAATGTAGCACTTGCATGTGAGTACAGTGTCTGCAGCTAAATGGGCAAGTGCAATGCCCTTTAACCGCAGCATGGTGCCAGGGTTGACAGACACAGATTTTGCCATGATAGGCAAAGACAAAAGGTGAAGATCCTTCCAGACACTTCCAGGTTTCATAGGGACACAAGGTCCTGTAGAATCTATGCTGTGCCAATGAAACACACCATCTGCAGCTCTTCTCTGATGGCATCCAACGAGGCAGAGCAGAGGACGATGTGGTTACTCTGATTATCATTGCCACAATTCAGAGTTTAGCAAAGGGCTGTGCACTGCAGGCATGTATTGCATCAAATTATCACAGCAAATCCTGTTGGCATTATGACTGGCACACATGCTTTTACGATAACAAATTTGACTGGCTCTCTATTGAGTTTAACAAGACAATGAAGCCATTGGCAGTCTTTTGGAGCTACTTGCCAGCTCATGTGTTACTTCTACTCTGGGCCTCCGGATGGCTCTGTGACGGTTTCGTTAGGTTATCCTTCCATGCAGATTTTGGTGTAACTGTCCACTCTGACGATTGTTCCACGCCATTGAACAGCAATGATGATACTCTCAAGTGAAGAGTTTGTCTTTACTTAGGTTCTGTGGACAGACCGCCTGTCCAATAAATGCCTAGTTTTAAATGTTTAATTTCCCACTCCCTACCTTAGTGGGTTGTAACACTGTGTCAATGTGTATCATCTTCCAAATGGTAGATTAATGCAACGCTACAAAGAAAGGCAGAGAGTGTGTGTGTGTGTGTGTGTGTGTTTGTGTGTGTGTGTGTGTGTGTGTTACAACAAAGAACAATTGCGACTGTCCAAAGGACCAACAAAAAGCCAATTCAGGTGGTCTTTGTGTATTCCAAGTGTGTGTGTTCGATCAGGGGACGTTGGTTCAATACATCAACTTCTAAGGATGCTTATTGGCTCGAATTAATTATCAACATACCTAACAGTGAATCAACGTAGCAGGGCACCTCTCGACAGAATGCCAGAATGACACAATGAGCTAACAGATGGTGCAGTGTTTTGGCTCCATTGACAATATTGCAAAGGGATAGGTGGCCCACATTGAATGGAAACGTGTTGATGTCCCATCATCAGATGTTTACATCACTATACATTGTATTCCGAAGACGGTCAAAATAGAAGTGAGCATTTATATTATTTTAGTGTAGGCTGACGCATTAATGTGGCAACATGCAGCAGCAGTGAACAGCAGGTATACTGCACAATTAACCTACACACCGGCAACATACAGCCGGGAAGCGCCGGGAACCATCCACGGTGTATGTATGTAGTGTATAAGATTGACAAACTCGAGTACAGTTTTGAAAACCGACAACAGACTTTAGGATGACCAGCGACCAGAACAAAAGCCAAAAAAACTGCATGCGTCAGAACTAGTACTCTACTTTAACAAAAGTGCCAAAGTGATGACAGCCTAGATCACAACTAGTAATTTTCTTTAAGTACAGTTTAGGATTTGAAACCCTGCAGCTGCAGCTCAGTAGACAGTTTTATCGTCTATACAAATTGGTTTTGTGAGAAAAAAAACATAATACATATATTGAATATTGAAAAGAACTAGATATATACTTCCATCCGAATAAAGTGCTCATTAGCAATGATTAATTATATAGAGAAAAGTATAGGCCCTAAAACTTAAAATAAACAGGACACTTTGTTTTCACACAAAAATAAAACAAGACGAGGACAAACCAGCTTTTTGAAACCTAATTTCCTGCACTGGTTGCAATAAAGTTACAAATTCAGCAAGCCTTGTAAATGTCACCCTAATGATAAATTAATAGTTGTCAATAGTTATCGGACTCAGCTTCTGGAAGGAAATAAAGCTTAGCTAGCACCTAATACTACAGAAACCACTCATTGTCTCATATCTCAATACACTACATAAATACAGTTAGTAGGCCTATATATTAAGTAGGATTGTTTCATCTAAATATCATGGATATATATATATATATATATATATATATATATATATATATATATATATATATATCAGCCTTGTGTAAATCGAACAGAACACTTTACAGCCTACTCAACGTTTTTACGTTTTTACTTTGCAGTCTGTAGAAAATGCTTAAGATGACCATTTAGTGCCAACCTAATATCATGATTAGTATTTTCTTGTGAAAGATTATCTACAATATACAAGTTTGATTGGCAAAATGTATGATGTTGGTGTCAGTGGGCTTAAGAGGTGTTTAATAAGGCTGCCCCCGATTAGTCGACCAACGATTAATCGACCAAAGAGTCATTAGTGGATCTAATGTTTTTATTGGTTGTTAATCGCAGGAAGACAACATTTCGGAGGGACAGCAGCGGTGCAGAGGACAGTGAGCCCGCACCAAAGAAAGGGAAAAGCAGCAGGAGATATCAAGGCTGATGGCTTCTGGTGAAGAGCAACAGGCGGAAGCTGAGAACAGTGAAATGAAGACATACTTGGAGGACCGAACCAAGGTTGATAAGGGACCACTGACTTGGTGGAAAATAACTGCAATAACAGCTAAACGCATCCACTCATCCCTTCCACATCCACTCCATCGGAGCGCATCTTTTTAAACGCCGACTTCAACGTACACAAAGTTAGCTTAAGCCTATATGTATTTATTTGTTTGTTTGTATCATTTATATTTATTTTACATTGTTAAAAGATGAAATGAATGAAAATATAGTTTCAATTTAGTTTTTTAACAAAAGACTGTTTTTACTCATCGTTTGTTTTATAAAGTTATTGTGTTGGTTTTAAAAGTTCATAAGTTGTGTGATGTTGATGTTACATGCTGTGTTGAAATTAATTAACAAAATGTTCAGACAGTCTCCTTGTTGATCTTGTTGAAATACAGAATCCTAATTTAATTACTTAGGGTGTCGTTAAACAGACTGCTCGTTTCATGAGCCGCATGAAATGGCGCATGCGCACTAATGGTACCATTAGTCGATTAATGTCCTTCACTGACGACCATTGTTCGACCAGGACAAAACACCTACACCATGTCAGTACACAGAACACT
Source organism: Muraenolepis orangiensis (assembly GCA_027704905.1). Classification (NCBI taxonomy): domain Eukaryota; kingdom Metazoa; phylum Chordata; class Actinopteri; order Gadiformes; family Muraenolepididae; genus Muraenolepis; species Muraenolepis orangiensis. The sequence continues at coordinate 25,405,828 of CM051001.1, forward strand.
CACTCAGACTTGAAACTATTCCTTGTAGAGCATCCTGTGTGATTATTAACACTTCTAAGAGAAGCACCTGGTTGTTTGCATTGTTTACCTCAAGCAAATTTTTCCAATTGTGTCTCCGCAATGCTTCGGGCCCCCCTAATGTGTGGCTTTATCAGTGCTCTGGATACAAAATATGACCTTCAAATTAAGATGTTCTTCTTTGACGCTAATTCAGGCTGCAGTTGTCGTATGGGGAAGGATACTTTCCAGATATGTCATTCTACATACCTTCACAACCATTTGCAGTGGTTCAAGATCTGAAATTGTATGTTGATGTTGGTCAAATCTTGATAAAGCGATATACAGTTGTTTTGATTCGCAGGATTGCTAGGCTTATTTTGACGTCGCTTGAGGTTTATTATTTTCAGTACTGTTCCGTTTGGTTGCAAAAGGTTAATTTATAGTTAGTTTATAATTTATAGTTCTTATCAGTGGTCAGTGCTAACAAGTAATAGGCATCCATTTAGTCGAAGAATGTAATAGGCTGTTACAGTTTCCATGCAGATACATAGCCTAGGACTTTTCCAAGATTTCAAGAGCATCCAATGTGATTCATATTTCAAAAAATATGAATCTGGGCTTCTTCATAAAAAAACAACACAGAACAAAGAAGAATGGGCTCTCGAAATGTGTGCTATTCTGGTTATTGGCAAGAGAGAAGGAGGCAGAAAGGGGGCAGATTTGAAGAAAGCAAAGAGGTGATGTGGTGATTCAAAATCAGATGGATAGACGGTGTCTTTAGCAGCAGCTGCAGCAAGGAAAACAATAATGTTAGCTCCGGTAAAATGAGTTGTACATTCCCAGCTGTTTGCACTTGCTATGTTCTCATCCAGGAAATTGGCATCAGGAGTTTATGGATTAAAACCAATGGTATTAACACATGGTGGGAAAACATGCCTTAATAAGGATGGCAAGTCTTTAAAAGGTAAGTGCTGACTGCAATTGGTGCAGTGATTAACTGCATTGCAGTTTATTAGAGAAATTACCCAATTAGCAAATACACACGTTCATTGGCAAGAAGGCAAACAATATTGTGATATTTACAATTAAATATTTCCTACAATTGCAATTAAAAGTGCATCATATCACTGTGCAATAGTGTGTTGTCAAAACACTTCAAAATTTAAGGTAAGGTTCACCACAATGAACACACCTGGGATTTGTGTAGATATTGCGTAATATTGTTAATGATCTTGCAGCCTAAGGGGCCCACCTTTGACCCTTAATAACCCAATCATTTTGCCTTCAGCCAACAGCAGAGATATACCTTTTGGTAATCTGAAAATGTAGCCCTGTCCACCAAGGTGACCTATACACAAAATAACACACAACACTGCTTATGACATGGAATATGTATAGGAGAAACTGCCTTGGTTATTTGACAATAAAATGTTTATTTATAGGGCCTATTATAGATTTTCTTTTCAATTTTGTTTGTGGCATGTGAATAATCTCTGATCATTTGACAATTTAACTATGTAAAACATCCTATATCCTTTGTATTATGTGGTCTGATATACTGCAGCTTTCAATCAATTCTAAGCAAAAACTTTAAATGGATATGCATGGCATTGCAATTTTATGGCGGCTTCAAAAGAGAATGAAGGAGCCTTCTGAACTGGAATTTTAAGATGCTCATTCTGGGCTGCGTGATTTTGGAGGAGTTATGATTGTCATTGAATCAATGCTACCTTCATTTGCATAATGAAGGCAGCATTGATTCACAGATGCTGGGCTCTGCACTGACATCCTTTGTGTTATTTTACAACTGTAATAAACTGATGACCTCTAGATGCCGTATGACGGTATGCTGTATGATACAAGGAATGACACATGATAACACATGTCAAGTTTGCACAAGTATGCTTTCAGTAAATAAGTACAATGTACAATGACAAACGTCATCCAAGAGCATGTCGGTTAACGCAAAACACACATCAGCCCTGGACAACATACATGGTACTCATTCAAACAGTAGTTTAAACTCATAGCATCTCTCAGGAACAGTGCTTCCCATAGAATCCTCCTAACAATAAGTCAAGGTGGGTCACTCACGCAGGAGACAAACCACTCCATTACGATAAAGGGTCCCATTACTCTCTTAAGGGTCCCACATTACTCTCAGCAAATGGATTCCTCCTCCACATTCGTCGGCTGTCAGAAAAAACATTCTCTGGAGTGTGTTTTGGGAGGAGTTGCCATATTCTCTCGCTGTTTGCCTGTATTGTTGTTGGTTAATGAGGTCCTGGTAAGGAGGCTGACACAGACAGCTCCTCACTTAACAAGCCTTTGTCCAAATGTTGCTCTGGGGGGGGATTTGAACAGCAAGTTCCCTGTCGGAATGGATCTACCATGGGCATACTTCCTATATCCAGACTTGTCTGTTTACCTGCCAGATACGTGTGTACAACTGAATAAGAACCTTTTTTGAATACATTGTATGCCAACAATGCATGTATGCAGAACCATGTAATGTATAGGCTTAATCAGTCATGGCTGGGGGATTGACAGACAAGCTGTATGCTATATGATTATATTGGTCTCTCGAACAAGGCACAGTGTGAATGTGCACGTCTGCACATTTGGAATGAATAACACATTTTGAATGCATTTTCCGATTGTTAAATCCGGAAAAACAAACAGAAAAAGACAACTCTCTCATTACTTGGGGAATGTCTACACTCATCTCTGCTTTTCCATATATTGGATGAGAACAGGGATTGCCTCAACAAACACTGATTACAATACCTAGCTACAAAGAGCAGGCAAAATCACGTTTTGGATGTACCTTTTAAAATCATCATCAGTCCAATCTAAACATCCTTGTCTTTGACTTGTTAGTATACAATTCCGAGGTCTGCAGTGTCATCTTTGTTATATAGAGTGGAGATGCCACATCTTCAGCTCCCTGCCCAGCATTGCACACAACCTAGCCTAGAACACAGCAGGACCAGGAGAATGTTGAGGAAACAAGTCAAATGTCTCACATTGATTCAAGGACTACGTGCAAGGGCAACGTGGAATAGAGCAAAGTAAAATATGTATAAAATAATAATATCCTTGCTTGTGAAATTAAAGTTTGTGTTTTTGGGGTAGTGTTCAATGTGAAGCAAATGGTACCGACAAGCAAAGGGTACAGAAAATATGTAAAAAATAGATCAATATATTTTCCGATATAGCAGAGTTGGGATTTCCTTTTACGCATATATACCATATGTTATGAAGGGCAACAGGATAAGCACCTCACAGAACCGTATTGCACCAGCTCCACTAGACACCCTTCTTTCACACTTGCTGCTATACTATTAGAGGGCTGGCGGGGATGCATTCCAGGCTTTGACTGTCAACCACTCCACAATTATTTAGCTTTAATCTGTCAAAGCAGGAGAGAGGGAAACATGCATTTTGTTGCAGCAGACATGATTGATGTGATGTGTGCAGTCACCATCTCAGCAGAAAAACGCTCCTGTTTGAGTAGAAAATCTGGTATATGGGTTCCAAATATGCTTCAAGCTTTGTAAGAGCTTGACTTACTACCCGGGGGATGTATACATGCCACTGCATCTCAGAGGGGTATAAAAGTTGAGGGCTTTCATTCCCCTCGGTGTCATTCCTCAACAGACTGAAAATAATTCAGAACTCTGCTTCCCGCACTAACTCATCTGACCACATCACCCCCGTTGTCATTCAACTACACTGGCTTCCTGTGCACTACCAGATTGATTATAAAAACCTTTTACTCACCTACTTCTCCCCAATCTAGCTCCCATCTACATTACTGACCTCCTTCAGGAGTACACCCCCTCCCGCACCCTCCGCTCTTCCTCCGTTGGACTTCTCACCGTCCGCAGCTCACGCCTCAGCACCATGGGAGCTCGAGCTTTCAGTTGCTCGGCTCCCAGACTCTGGAACTCCCTACGCCACTACACATCCGACAGTCTGATTCTATAACAACTTACAAAACCTAACTAAAAACCCATCTGTTTAAACGCATATTCCATATAAACTGTACCATCTTTCTTGTAAGTTTACTTCCTGTTGTTTGTCTTGTTTTTGATTGTCTTCGTGAAGTCCACTGTTTTTAATTGTACTGTAGTATATATGCTCTGTAAGGTGTCCTTGGGTGTTTTGAAAGGCGGCCAACAAATAAAATGTATTATTATTATTATTATTATTCCGTCGGTTGAAGCAACACTAGATATATTTGTCTATTTATCAAGTGTGTAGATTAGAACTCGCATGTCTTTCTAAACAGAATCTGCATGTCTGCATCTGCTGTGCACCAGCAATCACAATCAATGAGTCAGTCAGGAGACCTTGGAATTTTTTTCTATCAGAAAAATAATGCATCATTCAGCTGTTGGCCTGATTCAGATTAGCAACTCTGGTCAAATCTAAATACATCCTGTTGAATTAATTGTATACTGTATTTGACAATAAAAATAGCACACAGTTCAGGAAAATAAAGAAATGTGTAAAAAAAAAGTATATTAAATGTGAAATATAGTCTTGTAACAACATGGATGGTTTATGTGTTCATGTAGATGTGACCAGACTTTAAAAATATAATATAAATTAAATGTGTCACGGTTGCGATGTGTGACAGGGGGTGTGGCCAAGGCTCGAGTCTTGGATGCGCACCTACACACCTGTCGGCGATTGCCGCTAATGACAATCACCTCACCTGGGTGTATATATACCCTGGCTTCCCCTAACACCATTGCTAGTTCGTACGTTGTTCTCTCTCAATGCAACCATTCCAAGATACTTCCAGATTCCAGTTCCAAGCCCTCTACCTGGTATCCAGACTCCTCGCCTGTCCCTCACTACTCGCCTGTCTACTACCTGCCGGTACCCCGCTGATCGACATCTTGGTATCCAGACTCCTCGCCTGTCCCTCACTACTCGCCTGTCTACTACCTGCCAATACCCCGCTGATCGACTTCCTGGTATCCAGACTCCTCGCCTGTCCCTCACTACTCGCCTGTCTACTACCTGCCGGTACCCCGCTGATCGACTTCCTGGTATCCAGACCCCTTGCCTGTCCCCGACCGTCCTTAGGACTGTTGTACCGACCAAATAAAGCATCACGTTATCGTTTCACTTTGTCGTTGGTCTGCGTTCTGGGTCCTTACAAACACTGCCCCCTGATAGAAATGTACAGACCGCAATTATGAAATAATTCACACATTAGACAAGCTGGCCAAAAAAAAAGATCTGGCACACTAACAGCCTTGTTTACAAGCATACCAAGAGGCTGGCTTGGAGCAAACACGTTCCTTCATTGAGTTATCCAGGCGTTCTATTAGATACAGAGGCCGGGGTGAGGTCCAGACAGATCTTGAAGATACTCCCAATTCTGCCTCAGTACACTTACAGCCCATGGAGGTACAGGAACAGGCCCACACTCACTGGAGGTAGTAGACCTATAGATTGACTTCAGCTACTTAACCCACCCACACACTCCTTCACCACCGACCTTGTTTCGACTGAAGATAAACAATGCCTCTCTGAAAGGATGGAACCAACAGTATACATTGTAAAAAAACATCGTAAACAGGACATAAAGGACACGTATGAAATACCTTGAAATTCTAGAAAGGGCTCAGAAAGGGGCAACAGTGCGGGAGAGAGACAGGCGCCTAAAGAGCTGATTGAAAGAGAAGATTTTCTGTAGTACGTTCAAGGCAAAGTACAAATTCTGAATTGTGTATTGTGAACTGGATTCTACTGATTCTACCAAAACTAGCAGTTATATTACTTTTAGTTCTTCTCTGCAATATCAATTCAATTTAAGGTTTTTCGTCAAGGACAAAAACTAAATTGTGGATCTTTGGGGGGTTTCGGAAAAAAAAATTCAGATGTGTTGGAGTGAACATACTGTGTTGATAGGTTATTCTGATCAACAGCTACAGTTCACCAGTCAACGCCCACAGAACCTTCAAACATAATGCCTGCCAATGAATTATGATCCATAAAACTCAACACCCCTATAAACTCCTATAAAGAACAGTCCTGTGAGTTGTGATTCCAATTACCTACTCATATGCAATGGGTGTGTTCAGTACCACCGACATTAAGGTCGGCTGCTGTCAACATTTGTCCACAAAGTTAAACCCTCGACAGAGATTGACATTGAAAATCCCAGGATATATCACTTGTCACATATCACAAATCACCTGGGTTTATGCTTCAAGATTTCCCTTGGGGAACCCAACTCAGCGATATTATTACCAATTAACACATACTATTTTAAATCCTTTGTCCAATTAAAAGGCAAAAGATACTGAACTCAGCTTCAGTGGAATACACGTATAAGTCTGTTCAGAGGAAGAACCAGATCATGTCATGAAATGGATTGAGGGCACTTAAGAATACCGCCAAACTGTTAGATGAGGAAATATCTGGTAGGTCGAGTGAAAATCTGGGGTGACTGTCGATGGATATTTGTAGCTTGACAAAGCAAAAATTCACTGGGAGATGAAAATGACGACATGGAAATGTCTAAAAGACCTACAAAGGAAACTTGGATGTATACATGACTTTAAAATCCTGTACAGCCCACTTTTCCTACTTCTCCTTACTTAATACATAACAATAACATATAATGAATGGGCTTATACTTGGATCATCATGTTCTTAACATAAAATGAATGGGAGATACAAACCAAAAAAACATGGGACTTTGGCATTTCCTAATCCAACTGAAAAGTAATTGACCCAAATGATTAGCTATGGATTTTAACTACAGTGAAAACTACACATGATGTCTCAGTTCCCGATAAATGCTAACCCTCTCATTGCACAAGCGGACCTCTTAAATAGTAACGGAACAAATATTGGTCGGTCTGATGCGTTGGAAAAGCATGCAGTTTTCCAAAAGCAACTGACCAAGCTAGCCAAGCTCATTGGCATAAACAGGGGCCCCTTTGAGCCAATACACTGAGCCCTTCAGAGCAATTTAAAATTACATATGACAGGACAGACTTATTCTGTGTTATGAAAGGTTCTGCAGAGAAGGAATGAATGAGAGGGAATTGGTTTACGGCACATGAAAATAAACTGAAGTAAGTCAAGAAACTAAGTAAAGAAATGGAAAGAAACTAAGATTCACAAGAAAGAAAAAATGTAAATCAAGGTCTCAACTGCTATACTTGATATTTGAAATGTTGTTAGCTAGGCATATATACATTTTAGTTTTAGTTGAAACTGTTGTGTTCATTTTGCACTAAAGATCCTAATTACATGAGAAAATACTTTAGTTATAAATAAATCATTTGAATTTGTAGTTAATTCACACAGTGTATATAAATAGTGTTTACCATGTGCTTATCAGTGCTTAAGTCAAATCACTGGTGCTTTCACTATAAATCCTTTATGTTGTCATTTCAAAAGGGATCATAACATAAACAATATACAGGCACTGAAGATGGTCTCATATTTTATATATACTTTACCCACTCCTGTGTTATTTGTGTTATTCCCACTGCAAGTTTCTGTTTCCTTATCTGTAAGCTGTACCTTAACGTTACCTTAACCCATATACATCTGGCCTCTCCGTCTCTATTACCTGTGATGGCTCCTTCCTAGACAAGCAATCTCAATGAACAAGACTGTTCCCTGGACAAAACCATTGAACAAAAAGCTTCCTAAATTCATTCTACAGTGAATAAGCTTAAAATATGGGCCAAAAAACAGCAAAACTGTACAGTACTTTTTGGATTGCATAACATAATCTATAATAACATATAAAGAACATCATCTTTACTGAAAACCTGTGCAAATCTTTTGGTTAGTATAGTATGATGAAAATGCACTACTCTGTAAAGTAAAACATAGGAACTGCAAATGTTTTTGGTATTTAGTTTCATATTTCCACATTTGCCTTTTTCTGGTTTTAATTTGTAATTAGTGTAGCATGTGATCCCTGGAAGATCCACATGGCTTGTGCATCACAATCTCGTTATCAATCTTGTCTTATTAGCATTTGGTCTCATGTGGAAAAAATGTGTGTGCTTTTCTGTTTTTCTGTTGCCATCAATTTAGTATTAATCTGCTATGGTGTTATAATCGCAGGTATGATTTGTGCCCAACACTGGTTGACTCATCAGCCAATACTGTGATTTTGCTCTTGGTCTCTATTATCTTTTTTAGAAGTTATAACCTACCTGCAATGTTATAATCGCAGGTAGAATTTCACCATTCAAGCATCTTTGGTCAAGCTTGACCAATTACCAGACATAAGGTATTAGGAATGTGCCAATCTTTGATGGTTGAACATAAAAAGGATCCACAGCTAAGATCCCGATACATTCCATTGCTAGTGAAAGCAAAGAATAAGTCATGACATGCCCTTCCACACATGTGTAACCCCAGTGCTTGCAGCTGGAGAGCATTGAGAAGAAATTTAGAAGAAGTCTGGAACCCCAATAAGCTCCAGTTGGTCCTGAGATGCTTTAAGGCAGTGTGTCTCTGTGCCGCTTTAAGCCTGCTCCTGTTGTATGTTCTTAAACTGTAACTAACAACAATGTTATCATGCTCATGTTTTGCCAAATCTAAGATTCCTAGTTTTAATAAAAATATGAGCATATCATTTATAAAATATATAATTATCAACCCTGCTATAAATCAAACCAAGAACAACACATTTCCAATGACTCCAATACGAGAAACCAAATTAGGACTTTGACAAAGAAATAATGTGTTTAAGTAAATCGATGTGTTAAGCAAACTCAAATAACACTTAGTTATACAAGTGTTATGGCATAGAAAGGAGATTAAGCAAGTTACCTCCAGAGGAAAATATCATTACAAAACAAGTTAGATTTGTCTTCCAAGTGATTTATTACACATTCTCCATTGGGAATCTATAATAGATGGTAGTTGGTAAGTGTTGAATTGCTAGTAGAAAACACAGCGCTGCCAGTAGTGCCCAAATATTATGATTCTAAAAATGATTGTCCATGTTCTGTATTTAGATCACGTTTAAGTGGATTCTAAACAGCTCATCATCGTTGTAGGCGACAGAAGCTAATGCTATCATGAGCATAAATCAGATGTGGAGCACTTTCAAATAGGGGGTTTTCATGGCCTGACAAATGGGGGGCATAAACATGCCCAAACATTGCCAAAGCTTTGTGGCAAAGCTTGGCTGTGCTTTACAGAAAAGGGCATTTCAACTGTTAAATTTTATTTTTCCATGGAAATGTATTCAAGTCATGTATTAAATCATTCCATCGATCCATCAATCGTCTACCGCTTTACCCGGTCGGGTCGCGGAGGTAGCAGCTTCAGCAGGGGACTCCAACTATTAAATCATTCATTTATATCAAATGGATGTTGCCAATTTGCTTATTGAATCAAAAAGTTGTAGTTTGTTAAAATTGAAAAAGGCTATTAAGCCTAAACTCATCCCTTTGTTTTTTTTCTGAACAAATCAGATGTGCTTTTGTGCTGCCAATAACACATGTTGTCCCCCAGAATGTTGAGTATTGTTGGAGGATATCCATTTCTGAAAACTGTTAAAACCTCCCAAAACATTGTGGTTTATGGTTCAAGCGTCAAAACTAAATCCACTTAATTAAGCGAGAATGCATCTTATAGCATCTGTTTACACTGTGGTATGCGCTGCTACGATCTCTTCTGACACTGGGTGGAACAATCTTTTGCAAATCACCCATTAACAATTCCAAAATAAGGTTACTAGGCATGTAACAGTCAAGCAATTCATTATGAACTTCATCAGCTATTCATAACTGTCTTAGTAGGATAGGCTCGAAAATAATATTTAAATCAGCATTATATCTGGCTATTTCCTCAAAAGGGGTGATTTTGGAAAGCAGTTGCGCCGAGAGATGGAGCGACGTTGCCAGCCAGCCAGCTTGAGAACAGCACTAGTATCATACAACGTTGTTGGGCGAGGCCTATGAACTGAGATGAATTATTAAATCAGCATTATATCTGGCTATTGGGGGAATCAAATGGAGTGAATTTGGCAAGCAGTTTCACTGGGAGATGGAGTGACGTTACCAGCCAGTTTGAGAACAGTATGTGAGTATCACATTTCATGTTTTTTCTCCATATTCTGCATGTATGCCGAAATAGTTTGAGATATTATTTTGCCTTACTCATTCACACTCATCTCATCTGCTTAAGGTCGTGGAGTAAGAAAGAAATCCCCCAGCACTTTATCTCTTGCAGACCTCCACATTGAGCATAAAGCCATAAAGGCAGGGCTAATGTTTGGGTAAAGAATTGAATGTATGCTAAAAGTAATTCATGCATTTTGCCTTTATTCTCAGACACATGCATCATGAATCAAGCATGTTGTGTGTGTCAGAATAAAATGACATGGACATAATTGTATACAACCATGATATGCCGCTCAATCAGAATATGGCCCAACCCTAATGTCAAGAAAACCTATGGTTCCATATATGAAAACTCTATTTATGTTATTCCATATGCATATGTTATTCCATATGCATATCCATATCTAATCCTTTACATCCATGTTGTTACATTTATTTATGAATCACAATAAGGCAAGACATGCAGCTTTGAGCATTGTTAATTATGGAAAACTCTGCTTGCCTCTGCATTACTTTATCTGCTGAATGATGCTTCGCCAATACAGTGCACCTCCATCCTGAAGCAGTGTACTCAACCCTCTGCTCCCAAACAATTAGGCTAGCAAGCTTGCCCAGAGTGAGGAAAGTTCCTTTCTTCAGGACAATTATTTACATTACTGTAAGCTACATCTATTTTTCCCAAATGCAATGCTACATGAGTCCTTACTGTTGAATTGTTTTTCAACAGTAGAGATTTCCAAAATCTGCCAAACCATATATTCCACATTGAACCCTGGTCTTGCTTATTTGGCTCTGCATTTGTTTTACTTCATGGACACAACAAACACACATCTTCAAGCTCCCCTCAAGTGATCTCTTTGCATTTGCATCCGACAACCACTCTTCTCTCCATCTTCTATCCTCTCTCCTCCGTTTCCCCAACAGAGATGATCAAAAGATGTCCACCCGATTGATCAGGGCCAACTGAGCGCAAGGCATGTAAAAAAAGGGGTCTGATAGATATTTCTCACCCCACCCCAAATTTACTACAGACACAAGCCCATTCACTCAAACAATATGAGTCATGATCAATATCATTCTTGATTATGACCCTGCTGAAGAGCAGGCAGACAGGCAAAGGAATCTATACCAAACATCTACGACATAAGACATATTACATTCAAACACCTCACACTCTGATCAGGACATCTGATCTATAAATAGTTGAATAAATAATAAATAATTGAACCCGCGTGTAATTGTATAATCACAGCATTGACACATTGCATCTTACCAGCTAAATGACTTATTCTTTCAACATGAACCTACATACAGCACCTGTTTTGGCTTCATCCATAAAGAGACACTGACACTTTAAGATTATTTGTGTGATTATTGTTGTATTTTCATATTTGTATATGCTGTCATTTCAACCTGATTTCCTCAACCACAAACGCAGACCGATCCCGCACATCATAGCATGTAAAGGAAAGCAGCAGCACCCAGCCAGCCAGAAAGATAGATGATATGAGAGTAATTACCATCTGTATAAAACGGAGTAAGCTAAAATATGTACATCGCAAACTGCCAGTTAAACAAAGCATACAGGTCAATATGAGGGCAGGGATTGGGTGCGTACAGTAGTCTTTGTCGCCGGGCGGAGAGAAGACCAGTCATAACATAACTTGAAATGTCTACCTGTGTACTGCAAGAGAAACATCGTCCTCAGAGGTGGATAGAAAAACACGGCCGCTACCGTAGAACGAACTGCACGTAAAGTAATCTCCTTTGAATGGAGGAACAACGGAGGCTCGTCTTCTGTCCGCGCCGCTCCGTGCCGCTCTGTTCGGCAGACAGCGCTGCACTGAGACCAGGCAGTGGAGGTGGGACCTCTCAGCCGAGTACGGCGAGCGCGCGTTCACGTTACCCGTGCCCGGGCCCGTGCGTTGTTCTATGCGACTCGACGAGAAGGCAAATGGTTTGCCTGAAAGGGTGTCAGTAGCCGTTACCGTCGCTACCAGCAAAGTCCGTATCTTGTCCGTTCTTCTTTTAAAACGAGAGTGCGGGGCAGAGATGACGGGTCGTCAATGAAGTACCGTAGGTTATATCGGTTCTCGGCGGTCCACGCACTGTTTGACTGTTACTTGACTGTTACTGGACTGTTCTGTGTAACTACAATAAGGTACGGTCTGACTGTTGCTGGACTGTTCTGTGTAACTAAAATACTGTCTTGCATCAATTCCATATTACCAAGTTACATGTTGCATCACATTGCACCTTTGTATATATATACAATTCAAATTGCACTACTGTATATAGGACCATTGCAATATGTATAATAACCATTTTATATGGCAATTTTTTTAACCAGTTCATTTATTTTAGATTATTTTTTTGAATAATGTATATGTTTAAATTGTTGTTGTGGTTAAACATGCATCGACACGGACCATTGTTGTATATCAGATGTTGGGATTTGTTCTTGAAATTCCAAGCACGGTGACGATCTGTATCTCTGAAAGAAACAAGCTCCATTCTGTGGGTTACTGTCGGGTGGAGTATACCAGTGGTGAAGCGTCAGGGCCTTCAAGGTATTCAGAGAAGACCCTGTAACTCTCAGATGAAACAAAAAAAATCGAATTAATTGTATGAATAAAAATGTAATACAATTTAATAAAATGTAATACAATTCAAATAAAATGAATAAATGAGAATCGTATCTGTGTTGTTATATATATATCTGTTATATTACGGTGTTACGTTGATTTGTTTGTCTTTCTCGGTCCATGCACTACGCATTTGAGTGGTTTTGTGTTGGAAAAACAATGCAACCAATCAGATATTTTTCTAGGTTGCTGGGAAGAATATCCTTCAACCAAAGTACTCCCGCATGCTTTGGCCCTTAGACTGAATGAGAGTGTATATGTTTGGATTGACAATTTGATCAACTAATCATATAGTGATTTGTAGCCAATGGGCGTATTCTTTCAGATTTCCCCACAGGTCCATAGCGCGCTAGAAGGTATACTGGCTCAAGACTATCTAGCTTAGTGCTACATTGTTTTTTTTCTACGTAGGTTTTTTACGTCGAAATGGCAACAGGTGAAGATGTTGTTGCGGAATTGTTGCTAGTACCCTTCTCAAGACGACCATTCAGTGAAAAGATGGACATTATAAAAACGTTGTAATGATCCCCGTCACCACTGCATCTGTGGAAAGGACATTGTCCGCCCTCAAACGGATAAAAACATATGGAGGAACAGAACAGGACAATCCCAACACACTGCATTAGCTTCCATAGCTATTGAAAGGCAACTTCTTTTGGATCTGAAAACCAGTGATCAGCTTTATGACCGGGTTATCGAAACATTCATCCAGAAGGACAGTAGAATGGATTTTGTCTTTAAGTGAACATCATTGGTGAGTGAGACTCATTTGTCTTTGCTGGTTTTGGCGCAGTGTTGCATCTCGTTGAGCTGGTTGCATTTTGTTTCCACACACTTGACTGATTAGTTAATGGCTGTCTTGAGTTTGTTAAGCATTGTTGTGCATTTAAATTGAGAGTTTTGACTTGATCTTTCTTTGCATCGCTTAACGTGAAATTACTTAACGTAACTAAGAGTTACAAAACCGCGATCAATAATCACCACATTTCTCTGGCATATGTCTTGTCATTAGCACTCTCGCCTGTCAAAGTAGCTCAACTTAAATCCTACCATTATGGACGTTATGTGACATTGAGTGTTTTCCTCTTTATTTAGCCAGTAAGGAAAAGTCTTAAGGCAGCTTAATGAGAGGAAAACACTTAATGTAACATAACTTCCATAATGGTAGGATTTAGGTTTTGATATTTTGACAGGTGAAAGTGCTAATGACCAAAACCGGCGTTATGCCGGCGTAAACGTTGCTGCTTTTATTCTGTTGTTTTATTTAAACCATTTTTACTCTGTAGCACTTTGAGTATTGTCTACGCAAATTAAAAGTGCGCTTATAAATCGAATTTATTATTATTATTATTAAGACATTCCAGAGACATTTTGTGATTATCGATCGCTGTTTTGGAACTTTAAGTTACGTTATGCCTTTTCACATTAAGCGTGTTAGACCCTTTCATCGATAGCCTGTGTGTGGTGGTCTGTGCTGTGCTGTTACTTCACTACATGGACACTGCTTTGACAACTATGGTCAACTTGTCAATTGGCTGCGACAATCTGCCTAAATGAGATAACGCATAAAGTGACTGCCTCCGTGACGTCCGTCTGACTAGAACAACCGAATGTTAGAATGGGGGGTGGTGGTGGTGGTCTACAGAAGGTCCAGTTGTGATAGACACGGTTCACCACTGGAGTATACTACAAGTGTTCCAGAAAGGCAAAGACACACATGTCTCTGATAGAGATGCATAGACATAAATAAATAAGCAAACAATTGCACTGATGTGTTTCTTAGTAGAGATGGAACATTGTATATTGTTGTAAGACACTGTGAGATATATGTCAGCAGTCATGTTCTCAAGGTTACACCATGACACAATAGGTGTCTAATTCCAACATATGTAAATAATTAAATAAATAAATATAACAGTTTTCCATAGGCCAAATATCTATTTATATTCTATGCATTTGAGAATTTGAGAACAACAAATGTGCAGTCTGGTCAATAACAAAAAGGAGAACAATTATTGATGTGCCTAATGGCTATCAAATATGTCTGTGGTTTTGCTTAAATTAAGCTAAATAAATTGGCAACTTAGCAAAAGTGCAGTAACGGCATATACTCCCACTCCATCAAAGCAAAAAATGATGCTTCTCTTTAAATCATTTTAAGGGTATGATTTATGTGGAAACGAAACCCACAAAAATAAAACTTTGTAAGTGGTTAACAAAACATGACATTGCAGATGCAGGGAATCACCAGGTGGAAACATGAAATCATTCAGTGCAGGTGAGCTCGTAAAAGCCTCAGTAGCCCGCTTTGGGTTACTGAAACAATTAGTTTTTGGCTTTTATCACAGTCCATATTTTTTTTCCCCAGAAAGGGTTTTTAATAAATAAACAAAATGCTTTCTAGGCTGATTTTAATTACTCTACTGAGCCGAAAGTAATAAGTAACAGCCAGCACATGCTCATATTCAATTTGGGGTGTCCCCGAGGAACAATATTTGTATATCTCTTGATATATATACTAATAATTGCATGAATTATTCAAATTAAATTACTGCATATTAAATGCCACATGGAGCTCATTGACATGTTATCATCAAAGCAAAGTAACGTGTTTTTTAAACAAGGCTCTTCCTCAAATTAATTAAATGTCTTGTCTCTCACCATATGTCACATATAAACAGACATCCTAGCCATATGTACAGGACACAGTTCATTTTACGGACATTCCTTTTGTCTTCAGGTAATTACATAAGTGTCCAGCTAGTTACAAATCGGCCTCTGGGTGATAACAAATGTGTTGAAGAACACTAGCCAAGTTAAACATGAAAACACATCATTCCTCCTTCCTCCCATCATCACACCCTTTGTTGCCTCGAATCACTAAGCGCACACCCTTTCACTAGAATTGTCACAATACGTTGGGAGATACATTTTTCATACAATGCAGATGTGTACACTTGTGACGGACCTTGAGCAGCTTTAACACGGAGGGATCAAGGCCAGAGCAGCATTACAGTTTAAACCTATCTAGCCTCTCAGTGCGGCCATCACCATCCACCCATGGCTTAATAAACCCAGGTTTTTTTGTTTGTTTTTCTTCAAATCAATTTGGTCTGTGAAAACTGATACTAGGGATAATCTTCATGCAATCTTCTGTTGCATAGGGTTCAGGGGAGGAAGGGTTTTATTGTTAATATATATAATTTGTAATTATTTTGACCCACAGTGAATTATTGATGGCCACAGTGAATACTTGCACAGCATGTGCAGGTTGAAGTAGTAGACATTTCAAAACATGTAACTTACTTTAGTTTCAAGGATTAGGGTTGGACCCTAAGTGCAACACACAGACATCAAGATACAGATAGTGATATTAATTGTTAATATCACACAGACGGTGGCAAGCAGAGAAGTAGTCGGGGACAAGCAGGTGATCAGGAACCGGGATGGATAGACAAACCAGGCAGGGACAGGCAGTGGGGTAGACGGGGACAGGCAGTAGATCGGGAACCAGGCAGGGACAGGCAGAGGGGTAGACGGGGACAGGCAGTAGATCGGGAACCAGGCAGAGACAGGCAGAGGTGTAGACAGGGACAGGCAGTAGATCGGGAACCAGGCAGGGACAGGCAGAGGCGTAGACAGGGACAGGCAGCAGATCGGGAACCAGGCAGAAGCGTAGACAGGGACAGGCAGCAGATCGGGAACCAGGCAGGGCAGACGAACCAGGCAGGAACAGGCGGAAGCGTAATCGGGGACAGGCAGAGGATCAGGAACAGGAATCAGATCTGGTAAACACTGGAATATCTGTATACTCAGCAACAATCTGGCCCCGTCAGATTGTTGAGGCCCCGTGAGAATTAACAAGGGGGGCGTGGCTATCCAGTAGTGCGTAGTGGGAGCGCGGAGACTGGAATGTGGACCGATATAAGGGGCGTGGCTATTCGGGCGAGTGCTGTGGAAGCGAGGAGGCAGTGCAAACTGTGACACTTTGGCATTCCTATTTTGAGGAACATAGTGCAGGGTATGATTCCAGTCCACCCATTCCATAAAACAAGCAGTTTATGGCTTGCTTGAGGTGTGAGGAGAAAGAGGCAAGGTATTGTGACAATGTCTGTTTTAAAAACTGGATTAGGCTACATAAAAAAGAGGCCAAATGAATCTCCGGAGAATGTCCCCCTAACTGAATTAATATTGATGGAAATTAGATCTGCATGGTGGAAAAACATATATTAACCACCCTGCTGGGGTTGAACCTGGTTAGAAACATGGCCACGTCTTCTCCATCGCTATACAGAAAAATCATAGGCCTTTGAAGCACTTCTCAGACATTACACCATCAATATGCCCACTCGAGGGGAAAAGCAGC
This sequence comes from Muraenolepis orangiensis, assembly GCA_027704905.1. NCBI lineage: Eukaryota > Metazoa > Chordata > Actinopteri > Gadiformes > Muraenolepididae > Muraenolepis > Muraenolepis orangiensis. The sequence goes on from CM051001.1 coordinate 25,422,969, forward strand.
CTCAAAGTGGCCACATTTTTAGATGCCTCAGGTATTCTGTTAAGCCCACTCACACTGTCCCGATGGACCAGATGGACACACGCATATGGAATTTTGAATTTCACGCGAAGATGGCCCCGAACTTGGTCAACAGCCAATTAACAGCCGAAGCAAGTACGATGCCTACAGAAGCTCACACCCGAACCACACACGAAGGCAACACGAAGATGTGAATTTTTATAGTAGTTTATACCCGCAGGACACACGAAGGCCACACGATGGCTACACAACGTCGTATTGAGAGTACGATGCGTTCGAACTAGGTCACGAAGGCGTCACGTGACCTCCCAATGGTATGAAACCTTTGGCCGACCGTGGGAAATTCAATTGCTGATCGGAGATTATTGGCAGCAGAACACACAGTACATTTAAACTTTATTTCAAATTGAATTCAACTTTAACATGCCACCCAAGGCAGGGTGTTGACGTTAAGGATAGCAGCTTCCTCATACGTTGCACTCGGAGAGAAATCGTTCGGGGCGGAGACGGAGGTTTATTTTCCTCTGCACCACTGGTACATCCTTTCGCTCAGCCGAGCTAACTTAGAACACACACACACACACACACACACCACACACACACACACACACACACACACACACACACACACACACACACACACACACACACCATCTGAACATGTGCATCAGGTGAACACCCCCTCATTAACATACAACGCAAGCCTGTGTCCTTACTTAGCGCGTAACGCTTCAGTGCCTCACAGTGGTACAATAATAACACTGCATCCCTTTGTGAACTTGAGTACAGAATAGACATAATCTATATATATAACAACTGAGGACATATGTAGACATAGACCAGAGCGGTCCCCAGAGGGTTCCAGGTCTCCTCAGCGCTCTGAAAGGTCTCCTCAGCAGTCTAGGAGGTCTCCTTTTATATGTCCACGTTACCATGACATGAAAAATGCCCGATGGCACCGATGATCACACAAAGTAAAGAAATATGCCCTCACGATGGCCTCACGAAGGGCAAAATGGCCACAAACAATTCAACACAAAAATGAACCTTCGCTGAAGGTTCTTCAGCAATTTTTTGGCATGCCAAAGATTTTGCCACCGCTCACCGAGCGGAGCCTGAGAAACTCCACCGGCGGTCATACGATGGCTTAAGATGCCCTCACGAATTGCCCGATGTTTTTACGATCAGAGGTTGAATTTGAACATTTCCTTTATCGTGTGTCCATCTGGTGTCAATTTTGGGACTGTGTGACAGGGGCTTTACAGACAAGCGCTCCATGTGGCCGAGCATGAACCTTAACGTATGTTGACAGCTGATATGAACAGCTATGCGGTCATGATCTCTGGCACCGAATGTGCAATCAATCTAGATGAACATCCAATGGACTGGTCCCTCTTCAACACACAGACAAGCTCATATTTGCCATACTTGTCTTCATGTTTCTAAGCCTTGTAGGTTTTGGTGGAAATCCAAGAGTAGAAGAGATGCTCTGCAGGTCTTGATGTTTACTGTTTCTTGTGTTTTCAAAGCATTTTATTTTTGTTCAACATGAATTTAAAGTGGTGATTCTCTCACTTTGCAACATTTATTCCAAGAAGGAAAATAGATTGTTCATGTGTGTCTTTCTCTGCGCTTGGAAGTGAGACATACCACTGACATGGAAATATTTACTGGTGTATTTTAGTTTCAAGTAATTTACAATTAAATTGGATACTATTATACCCTTTCTTTAAACAGGGTTGATACAGCATTTCCAGTTAATCAGACACACCAAATAAACACTGCAATATGTGCAAACTGATACATAATCAAGCTCATAGCTTATAGACTCTAATGGTCAATAATTTACTTCAATTTATATTCAAAATCCCCTTCATGTCCCTGTTCCGTGCTTCCGTCTGTATTTTCTAGTCATAATGGCTTAATCTGGAGTCTCTAAAACACCCCCAAGGCATGCAGACAGCCAATTATTTCCAGCTTTCCCATATTAAAACCTGTATTCTTCTCCTGGTTACTGCCATGCGTGATCCTTCTGCAGTCAATGTGCAACAAACCACATCATTCAGCATCACGTTTGTACTCCCAACCTTCCTATGCTTGTCACATCTCCGGTGGCAAACACCAAGGCATTCCAACTCCTGCCCAGCACACTTTGTCCCTGGCCTTTCAATTCCCATAGTGGCCAATTGGTGGGGTTGAAAGTGGCGCCCGAGTCGGCCAATTAATCGGGCCGATATCTGGCCCCATTCCTGCGCTCACAAGGCTCACAATACAGATCTGCACCCCACAGAGATGGGGACTCAAGATTTTGACTAGGACTCAAGATTAGGGACATTAAGGAAATGTCTGACGAGATGAATTTCAGTCCCTCCCATATCATCATGCGTAACCTTACGCATCTGGTGCGGGCAGCCACTGATCCGAGCTGTAGGCCTACACTACATCCAGACACACAGTAAAAATCTCTTTAACCATTTATTATACAGACACACAGAAAAATATAATAACGACCATGGAACTGTCCATGTCATTATTTGATATTATATTATCATTATTTGATAATATAACAAGGCTTATATTTACATTTGATGATATGGTTCTCCTCTCCTTAGTACGTGAGTATGTGTTGGCCTGACTCATTTCAAATCAACAGAATTCCCACCGATCCCTTTTTGGTCAAAGGTTTTCATTATCACCTGACCAAGCTGCACACAGGGCTGCATGATGGTAACAGGGAAGGACACACTCATCGCCCAAACCAAGCTAGAACCAAGCTAGCTTTAGCCTCCTCTCCGTTGCACTCAGTCAGTCCCCTCCACTGTTCAAATTATATTTTAATTGATATTCCCCCATCTCATTCTCTCTATGAGCCTGATCAAAACACGGTGAATCAATAAACAGAACACAACACGTGAAACTTAGGTTGATACAGGCGTGAGGCTTTCTGAAAATCAGGGTGATAATCCAGCATTGAGTAACACACAAGACATGGCTTAAATACAGCTTGGTAAATGAGGTGTGATTGACAACAGGTGAGTCCAGTATGACACGGCCGACAGGGAAAACACAGAGTGGCATTCGGAACGGAGACGTGACATCGCGGATTAAGGGAGCCCGTGGAAAACTAGTACTAGGAGCGGGAAGAGTTGTGTTGGACTGTGACATAAACTATACAACACTATACCATAACCATAAAAATAACAAAAAAGTGACTGGTGGATGATATATAAATATGTTGAATTGTGCAAAAAGCATTTCAAAAGCATTTTAAAGTACCAGTAGTGCAGCAGCATCATGAATAAGCATCTGTCAATACATTTAGATTTCATTTAGATTTCATTTAGTTATATTTTGTTTATACTAGTTTAGTTTAGTTTGTTGTTGTTCGTTTTTAGGTATTAGGATATTTTATGAGCATTTATTCCCCCTGTTTCAACTGTTGCACCTTAATTTCCCTCGGGATAAATAAAGTCATCTTGAATCTTGAATCTTAAATGATACAGATCATGATACAGAGTATGTGTGCAATGTAATCTACATACAGTAAACAGCTGACTTTCTATGACTTTTCTTCCATTTTCTCTGCTTAAGATGACATAGACTTCAAGACGTTTCTTTGAGAAACAAAGAAAAACCCATACTGCAAGAAACACCCAAGGATAAAAGCTTTCTCAAAATCAAAATTGTCCTGCGCACTGCAGTGGCGAACCGTGTCTATCACAACTGGACCTTCTGTAGACCACCCACCCCCCCACCCCCCTGGTTGTTCTAGTCAGACAGACGTCACGGAGGCAGTCACTTTATGCGTTATCTCATTTAGGAAGATCAGATTGTCGCAGCCAATTTCCAAGTTGACCATAGTTGGTAAAGCAGTGTCCATGTAGTGAAGTAACAGCACAACACAGCACAACCACACACAGGCTATCGATTGAAAGGGATGGTCTAAAACGATACGTGAAAAGGCTTAACGTAACTTAAAGTTCCAAAACAGCGATCAATAATCACCAAATGTCTCGGTTTTGTAACTCTTAGTTATGTTAACTCTTTGCACGTTAAGCGATGCAAAGAACGATCAAGTCAAAACTCTCAATTTAAATGCACAACAATGCTTAACAAACCCAAGACAGCCATTAACTAATCAGTCAACAAGTGTGTGGAAACAAAATGCAACCAGCTCAACGAGATGCAACACTGCGGCAAAACCAGCAAAGACAAATGAGTCTCACTCACCAATGATGTTCACTTAAAGACCAAATCCATTCTCCTGTCCTTCTGGATTGATCGATAACCCGGTCATAAAGCTGATCACTGCTTTTCAGATCCAAAATAAGTTGCCTTTCAATAGCTATGGAAGCTAATGCAGTGAGTCGGGATTGTCCTGTTCTGTTCCTCCATATGTTTTTATAATATTAAAATGTCCTTTCCGCAGATGCAGTGGTGACGGGGATCGTTACAACGTTTTTATAATGTCCATCTTTTCACTGAATGGCCGTCTTGAAAAGGGTACTAACAACAATTCCGCAACAACATCATCTTCACTTGTTGCCATTTCAACGTAAAAAACCTACGTAGAAAAAAAAAAACCAACGTAGCACTACGCTAGGTCCGAGCCAGTGAACCTTCTAGCACACGATGGAACTGTGGGGAAATCTGAAAGAATACGCCCATTGGCTACAAATCACTATATGATTGGTTGATCAAATTGTCAATACAAACGTACGCTCTCATTCAGTCTAAGGGCCAAAGCAATCGGGAATACTTATATATAGAATATTCTTCCCGGCAACCTAGAAAAATATCTGATTGGTTGAATTGTTTTTCCAACACAAAACCACTCAAATGCGTCGTGCATGGACCGAGAAAGAAAAACAAATCAACGTAACACTGTAATATAACAGATAACAACACAGATACCATTCTAATTTATTCATTTCATTTGAATTGTATTAAATTGTATTAAATTGTATTACATTTTATTAATACAATTATATACGAATACGATTTTTGATTTTTTTTTGTCATATGAGAGTTCCAGGGTCTTTTCTGAATACCTTGAAGGCCTTGACACTTCATCACTGGCGCACTGGCATGTTTTGGGGACACACACGCTAAATTTGACCTCACACAATTTGCTCTGGTCTGTGTACAGAGTTCTGTGTGAATCACACCTGAGCTGGATAAGCTTAACACAAGCCTAAACCAGGGGCTGTGAGATAAACTCAGAAATATATAAATACACAAATAAATGCACCATTGCAGCAGTTGTTGACATTTGCATGAAAACTAATTTGAAAGAAAACATGTAAAACGCAAAAATATAATCTAAAAGTAAATGATTTAGTTTCTAATTTAGTTTATTAATTTCTGCAAAAACAAGGTTTGAGGTGAAGGCAAAGCACTATTTAATCAGCCTGCAGTGTGATAGAGAAGAGCAATACTGCACAATGGAGTGAAGACGTTCATTCATCTTTGGGCTCAACCTCTGGGTAGCGGCTGCCTCAGCAAACGCACAGACTGGCGTACACTGCATTTGTTCACTTGCACTGAATTCTCACAGTGACTTTACTGGAACTGATCCATACTTCACAAGTGTCTCTCGTCCCCCTTTTCCATTTCTTGTAACTGTGTCTTTGCCAGAATGCTTATCTCTATGATGTAGTACCGCATCTCCTGCAGAGGCGACAGGAAAATAAAATATGCTTCGGATGTCCTGTGAATTTCAAGGAAACACAATGAAAGACACACATATGAGAAAGTAGTACTTGACGTGGTATAGACATGTGCTTTTTGAGAATAAATGTAACATGAATAACTGTGTTCATTAAGACAATCAGGACCTCCCATTATGAATTAATTAATTCATCAATTAATTAATACCAGTATTCAAAAATGCTGCAGTCAACTCAAACTTGAATCTGGAAAGTATTACTTTTAATCCAAACTAATTAGTAGCTTTATGATTGATAGTCCTATTTCAAATAGGACTATAAACTTCTCTACACATATCTCGTATATTAATGAAGGAGAAATACTATAACAACATAGTTATCAATAATTGAATTGAATACAATATGTGCCTGGGGTAGCCATATCAGGCTGCACTGCTTTGGATTACACACTGTGGTCCATTGACTGATCTGGGTGTGATACATGATTTATCCCAACTAACACTCCACAGCATACCCTCACCCACATCCTGTCATCCCCAAGATTAACTTCTTTCACTATACCGACCAAATGGGCCTCAATGGTGTCAATTAAACAGCAAGACACACTCAAGACATTTTCACCACCTGATGGGGCTGAAAAGGCTCCTACCCACTAGCGACAGAGCCAGCAATTATATGGCCGACTGACTCAGCAGACTAAGTTGGGGAGAGGGGAGACAAGCGGGGCTAAAGTCTGCTCTGATTGTCATTAAGTGTGTCGTTGTCATTAATTTTTCTAAGCGGTTTGATATTATCAGGCCCAACTCGCGCAGTATGGGGGGGCACTGAGACCGAGATTGACGCGGGCAACAGCCAATACGATTTGTTATCAAGAATGACCAATGGGATGTGAGGTCAATAGGAAGAAAAGCAGGTACTATTATGGGCTTCCACATCTCTTTTTGGGGTTTTTTCAGAAAAGGGGTTCATATATTCAGATAACAGGCTAGAATCGATCTGTGTGTAGCCCCCCCCCCCCGCATCTTCCCATCGTCAAGTAGTAGTGTATAGCGTGTAGCGTACCGCTGAAGTCAGCACAGACTTTAAACAATGCCTATTACCCCGATTAATTAATTGATTACGTTTGCAGATAAGTACATGTGTGTTATTATTATTCCTGTTTTAAAATAAGGTGACAATTTATCAAATAATCTCTTTGTTTTATCCTTCAATGTTTCATATGTCAATTTGATATTATCTGGGGAAATCTATAAAAGGAGAATGGGCACTGTGCAATGGTATATCCAGCTAGTAATACACTAGGGAAAGGTGGCGTCTCATCATTAGGCTGAAGAAGATGATGCAAAAATACTTGAATAATACTTTAAATGTCAGAGACATCCATTATCTCATCCCCTTTGAACTGTAGTTCTCTTCAAGAAATTTCTCTTTTGATTTCTTGGAGCTTGCGCTCTTTGAACTCCTACTTGAGATTCCTGCCGAAAGGACAGACTTGCCAAGAAAAGACTGCAGTTCTGTTCTGGTGGGAAACACTTGCTAGCCTTGATCGACCCCATCCAAACACACCTGACACCAGAGTTCCAGGACAGATCCGGTCCGTCCAGTGAACAAACAACACTAGCCCAAAGTCGCCTGAGCGCATGACCGGCCGATCTCCGAAAGCCCCATCACACCAAACTAGTTCTCAATACGTTTGTGAAAATGTTGTCGAATGGGCTCCAACTGTGTTTGAATGTAGTGGAGGTAGTAGCAACTATTTACAGTCTGTTTACGAACTTCATGGATGGGCTTTAACGGGGATGGGGCTCTAGAACTTTGAGCCTGCTCAAAATGTTATCCCGTCCATCCCGTTCTGCAATTAGAGGGATTGACAATATACTTAAAACAAAATAGACGGACTACGAACGGACTTGCTGTACTTCGAACCAACTAGGGACGAGTTACGACGTGGTGCAGTCGAACATACATTTTATGAATCGTGTTTTCTAGAATAAACATAGCATTGTATCTATGAAGTGTCCAAGAAACATTTTTTATTATTTTATGTAGAGGGCCAATAAAGATTATTACACATGTAAATGGGGAAGGTTATTTATGGTCATTTTGCAATGTTCTAGAGAGGCACGCATTCTGTTATGTGTTAAGAGTTGATTTGGCCCCCCCTGTCTTTCTGAATCGACTTCTCTTTGGAGGATGATGATGGAGATGGTAGATGTGTTCAGCTTGGAGCCCTGAACTGAAAGAGGACTGGCTACAATGCGCTCGGTATCCAGGACGCGAGTCCACCCGCACTATAGGGACGAGATGAGGACGGAGTGAGAACGAGTTGGTCGGGTTTAGATCTTAGTTAGAACTGGCTTGGACGTATTGTGAACGAGGTAGAACGAGGTTGAACTGGTTAAGAACGGACTGCAGACTGGCTAAGAACAAGATAAGAACGAGATAGACGTATTGAAGACTGCTTATGAACCAACTAGCATCGCATTAGTTTTTTGTTGTTTTGTCAATGTTGTTTACCTCCCCATCATTTATTTATGTTAAATGTATTTCTATATTTTGTAAATAAATGTCATTATAATCTAAGGAGGAAATCGTGCTTGTGGTTGATAGATCATAGAATCACTGATTTTGGACCAGAAAATTGACTTCAGATAGATTAAATTGACTAGGTTAATTAATAGTTATAATATAATCTAATATCCAATATTAGTCATAATAACAGACGTGGTCCCTCATTCGAGAAGTAATATAATGCAAGTTACGATTAGATCAGTCACTTAAATCCCGCTCCACTGGATCAAAGGGAAACAGCCCTACGTTTTTATGAGAGACCGTGGATCAAACACAGACAGGGCTGTCTTATTGAACCCCTGGTCAGGGGGAGTGTAAAATAAACCTACCACCTGCCCTGGTTATGAGCAGCACAGACCAACATAGAAATCGTTAAAGTCAATGAGAAAAACACCACTAAAAGCCATGTAATGTCCACACCCCTGAGCAGTCGCTTGTGCAGTATCCATAAAACAGATGTAAACCAGTATGCATGTTGGGTGAGTGTCTTGTGGAGTATTTAAATGTCCTCTGATTGGCTGATCAGCGCTAGTTAACCGAGAGGGTATGCATGTCATTACTTGTGATGAGGATAGGACACCCATGGCAACGGCTGCCATGGAGAAATGTACTCTGGATTATGAATACTGCAATGTATTGTAATAATGTAATGTATTGTAATATTGTATGCAATGTATTATGATTATTATTCTCATTGGACATGTTTTAATATAATGACTAAAACAATAGTTTTCCATTTGCCATCCCCAGATGGAAAATTAATAATGTTGTTTACCTGCCATGTTGCCGTATTCAAATATTTTGCAAAACAGATCTAATTTGGCCAGGCCTTTGTTGTGGCTGGGAATTGGAGGGCATGTGGGCGGCCATATGAGAGCATTAATTGCCATCAGTACTAAAAAGCTATATACACAATTAGCTATTGGCTTATATGGTAATTCTAAGAACAGCTTGTTGTTTTACAAGAAGTCATCTGCATCATAGAAAATCTTTGAAATAAGTTAAAAGATACAAACAAAACCTAAAGGCTTGGCTCTCTGGCTTTTTTTGGTTATGCAATCAAAGAAAAACAGGTTGTTCAAATTGTGTCCACTGAAATGAAAGAAATGGTCAAAAAAAAATATGTTTTTAAATTATTTTAAATTTTTCATATTTCTGGAATTAGTTGATTATTGAATCGATTGTCATGTAAATAATACAATTAATGGTGCGGTTGAATCAAAAACTGATTGTGAAATAACAACTGGAGGAAATGCTTGGCTACAAGGGTGCATATGGCAATTAGTATGGAAATTCTATGACTTGCAATATTCCAAATGTGAGTTTACATTGCACCAAGATCCTTTGGATTCCCCAAGTCTTTGTATCAGTGTATTGGACATCACACAAGTGGAAAAGCTTCAGATAAAAAATATCAGGTGGAAGGTGGACTGATAAACGTTGTTACTAGTGCAGGGACAAATATAATAATATACAAACATTGTAATATAACAAGCTCTTTGTGTCTCTTGACCAGAGGTATCATCAATGTGCCAGGCATATCGCTTTGGGCATACATCACAGGTAGCTTATTATGGAGTTTAACAAAGGCCAAAGTCAGATTAGGCTTGTGAATCTGTAGAAATAACACTATGTCTTCATCATTTGCACAAGGTTCAATTTCAGAAGGCTGATGAGGAACTATAAAAAGGCATTATAAAAACATTCATGTTTCACTTGGAGATGAAAAAAGCTTATAAACACAATAAAAGTAATACAATGGCGTTATACAAGGCCACATTTAGAATTGGGCAATTAACAAGTAATATTAATCAAAGAGTATTCCAAAGATGTTCAAGCACATTAAGCTGTATTTACTGTGAGCATTTTTAGCAGCATGAAATCAAAATGTTTGCCTTTTACCTGAACTGCCCTCCCTGATCTCCGCAGAGGCCTGACATTGACTCTCGGAGCAGCCTCGCTAAATGGGTGGAGAAAAAAAAGGAAAAATAAATTCTTCATTTGGGGTGATAAAGGAATTAATGACGCCAACCTGGCCTCTTTTCATGGTCATTTGTTAACACTACCAAGGGTTTCTGAGCCTCAAAGGCACGGTAACTGACAGCCTCTGTAGTGGTGAGACGGTGGGAGACAACCTCCTTGAGCCACACCACTGCAGGCTGGCATGGGAGTCAGTCTCTCTCTCTCTCTCTCCCTCTCTACCTCTCTACCTCTCTACCTCTCTACCTCTCTCCCCCACTCTCGTCATTTACGAGTGGGCTGGGGGCCAGTCCATCTTGTTTAACAGCCATAACAACGTGTACTCTTCATGTCTGTGGCCAATGAAGAGGCAAGCAAAATGATTATTAAATTATCCCTCTCAGCCTTTCTCCGTCTCTCTCCCTTTAAAATCCTGGGTATCTGCTGCTTATTAATCTTATTAATGACAAAAAAGAAAGGGTGAGAAGAAAGCAAAGTCAGCCTATTAATACCTGTAGCACAGGGGATACTGGCAAACACACAAAATAACAGGTATTGCCACAGAATGAATGCAGAGCATAAGAGTAACCGTCATCTAGTGTCCCCACATGGAGAAGGCAACAGCACATAATAATAATAATAATAAGGTAGCCCTGACGTAAGAAATCCCAGCTGCTTCTGGGCATTGCTTGCGTTGACTAGGGACTCAAATCTCACTCCAGTGACATAACCCAGTTATCATAAGAGTGTGTGTGTGTGTGTGTGTGTGTGTGTGTGTGTGTGTGTGTGTGTGTGTGTGTGTGTGTGTGTGTGTGTGTGTGTGTGTGTGTGTGTGTGTGGTGTGTGTGTGTGCGTGTGTGTGTGTGTGTGTGTGCGTCTGTGTGTGTGTGTGTGTGTGTGTGTGTGTGTGTGTGTGTGTGTGTGTGTGTGTGTGTGTGTGTGTGTGTGTGTGTGTGTGTGTGTGTGATAGAGCCCTGAATAGACAAGCAAGGGTATGGGTTGAAAAGGGGCAAAGGATTGGAAGCTTCAAGAACGAAGATGCTGCCCAATAACTACCTACCAGCTACCAATACCCTACCAATAAACCAGCAAAACATCACGATTTCAGTCGAAAAGCCACGAGGGAATGAGTGAGCTCCGTTGTGTATCTGCAAGTGTGTGTTCTCTGTGTGGCTTCCTCTTCCCCCCTCATTGTGGTCTGTAATCTTAAAACACTAAACACCTTCTCTTCAGCAATTCACCCCAAATTAACATCATTTGACACTGTTAAATTGCGATGTGAACACTGAACCGCAGTGTATACACAGTGAAATATCCCTGCTTGTGAGGCTCATATTTTGCTGGAATTATAATTTGACCAAATAACCTACTATATACAGAAGACGGGCAGCACTAGGCTAATTATCCTTGCACTTGTTCCATTTCTCCACCACTTAGCCAACTGCAATCATTTCTCCCCCTTACCAAACTCAATGGCAGCTCCAAGCAAGCATAAATAATGAATTGTTTGAAACAAATGAACAATGAATACCAATTCCCTCATATTGTCCAGCGACATCATAAAAGCTGATTGCACTACCTGAGGTTATTGCCGTCATCTGTGGGAGCCATGTGTCTGCCATTCCAACTGCTCAGTTAGGAGAGACGATGAAAGCAGGGACAATTAAGAGCCTGTCGCCTTAAGATGTATCTCCCTTTTACTCTCTTTTACTATAATTAAGTAGTAAGGAAGTCATAAGTCGTCACATGAAAGCCTTATCGTTCCTATGTAGGCCTATGTATATATGCAAATATGAAAATGTGTACAATTTAGAGTTAAGGGGCCCCTCCTGGATTAGGAGTCTGAAAACTTGTCCACTTTCTCACTGGTCACAGCACTTTGCAAAACTGCACTCAGGCAGGGCCTGGCTCAATTGACTGATGGATATCCAAACTCTGAATCAGCTGACACTATTAAGAGGTCTACTGGAGCGCCACGTCTTTACAGTTTTCAAATTGCTGGAATTGGCTTGGCAATTCATGCCTGCTATTGTCTGGGGCCACTGTGACTAACTTAATTTTGCCAGACAACCGAAAACAATTAAGCCGACACACAATAAATAAGGAAAAATGTAATTATCTTGAATGGATGTTTTCTTTTTCTTTTCTTTTTTGCTATGACCATAGATGAAGGTTACAGGAGGTGACGCATGCTATACTTTTACCCCTGGAAGTGAATCACCTTTTGTCTCCATGGTGCAACTCTTGGTTGATGAGTATTTTTTCCCTGTATTATTGATGATAAAAAAAAATAATAATAATACCAGTCTGGACTGATAGACTGGTAGTCCAAAATCCATGTATTAAACTATTTGCGGGTCCACCTGGCTTACATTTTGAACTTAAAAAAAAAGTAGTGAATGGCCCCTGCTTCTGCTCATACCTGCCATTTGAGTCCGGGATAATTCCTGGTAATATTTTAGCCTTACGAGATCATTCCTCCCTCTATATTTGTGGCAGCAGGCTGGATGAACCAGACATCATTTGGTACTATGTCATTAATGTTTGCCTGCCATAGTTGGTCAAACAAGGGAAAGATTGCTTGGTCCAAAACACCTCCATTTCCCCGGGAAGGTCTTTAGGGATGCATTGAAAATGCAGCACAAATTATGTAGTCTCAGAACATACTTTAGCCATCTAAGAGATAAGAATATGTTCATCTCTGCTCTAAATCCATGATTGAATCCACAATTTTAACTTCACTTTATAGCTATGAACGGTTTAAAGTGAAGTATGTGTGTGTGTGTGTGTGTGTGTGTGTGTGTGTGTGTGTGTGTGTGTGTGTGTGTATATATATATATATATATATATATATATATATATATATAGGATGATCTCAAATCATCTTAAAGACTATTAGTTAAAATGCAAAATCACACGTTTAAGGGAAAATAAATGGAGATATACAACAGATTAGGATGCAAACCACTATCTCAGAGGCACAAAGTTGGGCATTTAACAGGAGCAAACTGTCCCGTATCCTCTCTCCCCCCCATCCATTGTAGCAAGATGGGTCTGGCTGCAGCCCTGCTGCCTGGTGGCCTTATCTGACTGTGTGGCATGGAGCTCTGTGCTGCTGTGTCTACTGCATAATGATGGAACGAAGGCCTGCCTCCCCAGATAAACACTTCCCCTGACTGCCCAGCGGGGCAGTGTTAAAAACAGCAAGAGACAGATTTTCGACAGGCTTGATTAACTCTTGAGCTACTTGCTGAGAACAGAAACAAATAATTTGAGCATTATCATGACAATAGGAAGTATGTCTGTATTAAAGGAAAGCCAAAGTAGTAGCTGTTTAAAGCAAAAACAAGATTTAAAGATAAAGGGAACATTTCCAATTCTGAACTTAACAGTGAAGGATAATATCCATTAAAGGAGAGCATGATCCGAAATCAAATTAACAAATGGTTTAAAAAGAAGAAAGAAATCTCCAGTGGTGCCTTAAATTAAAAATTAGTTTTATAATGGGCTATATGCACTAAGCTGTGTGAAGGACTTCCGGCTTATATTTGTTTACTTCCAACTAGCAAAGCTACAGCTCCTGAGGTACTATTTCACCATGAATTCCCATAAGAAAATGTGTTTTCCAAAAAAGGAGAAGAAAAACGAACATTGTTGTGTTCCGCTTTGTTCGGCATTATCGAAATGTAACGGTATTTTGTTTCCATGGCTTTCCAACCCATCCCGACCTGAGAAGAACCCGACGCGGACATCCGATTCTACACCAGGTAACGTTAGACTGAAGTTGTGCTATTCAGCTAACTGTTTGACATCGACCAAAGTAAACATCAGTTAAACTATAAAGAATCCTATCGTAAGTCTTAATACAAAATAGTTGCTGTGCCTACTGCACATTGGTCAGATCATTTGATCAAGTTAATAAGGATAAGGTGGAAACGTGTGTGATCAAACATATTTACATAAGTTAACAATGCTAATATACACCATCTAAGGCATAATAGTTATCAAGGAAGGTTATTCAAGTTTGTTTGAGTAGGGAGAGAACGTAAAGCTAAGCAATTTAGGAGGGTAAGCATCGTCTAGGAGCATGGTTCAGTAACAATAACAATAACTGTTCTACTCATAATAACCTACTTTTCCATGAAGCAGAGGGTATATTTCTAATTGTTTTCTCTTTCTTCTTAGATTCCGCTTCTTGATTCATCGCCAGTGGTGTTGACGCACAGCCGATGCTCCTGTGTGGCAGGCAGTGTTGTGTGCAATCACATAGTGGCATTGCTGTTCCAAACAGGTGTGCAACGATTACACATGGATCATGGAAGTGCAAAGATCGATTAGAGAAAAAGCTGACCATTTATTTTTCTACATATACATGCCAAGATACCTGTCTTTGAGAAATGAACATAAGCAAAACCCAGGTTCTTCAATAAAATATTGGAATGACAAAATGTTATAAAATATTTTATTACAGTTCATTTTTCAATAATGTTTTTTAGCCAATATGTTACAATAGTTCAATAATGATGCATAATATGTCACAAAAACTGTTAGCTTACATTGATAATGTTTGTGTACATAAGATTTACAGAATGTTTAACAAAATGATCTGCCACTGGAATAAACAAAATTCACTAAATTAAATTACAAAAACCTGGTGTTGAACCAATGCTTTACCTAACCCATGCCTTAACTAATGCCTTGTTTTGGTAGTTTGACAACAGGCATGCCACTAAAACGTCTGCCAATAAGCCCTTTCATGGTGCAGTGAGATTTGTAGGTGGAGTACATCTCACTTTGCAGGAGTGGTAAGAATGGTGTCTGACACTTGAGCTCAGTGCAGTCCAAGATGACCTGGGTGTCTGGGAAATATCTGAATTCCTCAGGGAGGTAAGCTTGCACTTCTGCAGGTGTGAGCCAGATGCATTGAGACCCCAGTGCAGTGGCTAGAAAATGTGTCCATGTTGCAATAATGCAGCTCACTGTGGACTGGTGTATGTTGAATCGATGCGCCGGGTCCCTCTCCTTCAAACCAACCGACAGGAAGACGAGGAAAATAAATAACTTGTCGATTGGCTGGAGCAGCTGTCTCTGGAAGGTTAAAAAAAAGGTTACTGCTTTAAGTTATAAACTAGTAAGGCTGTGCTCTTGTTTGGCTAAATGTTTTATAATGGTTATGTGTACCATACCATGGGGGAAAACTGAGTTGCCGTAGTGCACTGATGTATTTAAAGGGGGCTGAGTCCTTTAGTGTAGCCTTCTGTAAATGCAATGGCATCCCACCCTCTGTTACTACAAAGCAGCTCAGACCATAACCAACGTGCTCTGGAGGCTCTTGGCTCTGGAGACCCGAACCATTTAGTCAATTGAAGGCTCAATCAAACCCCAAAACGCCATCAGGTGGTCATAGCTTGAACATGTATTTACAAAAAGACATATACATCTTGTCAGTCATTAATTAACAAAGTAAATACAATCATACACGGTCACCAAAATAATGTTAGCTGTAACAACTAAGCCAATGTCTCATCTTGTATGCATGACAGGCTGCAGCGGTCACGCAGTAGGTACATTAACCTTTTGTATTAAGACTTACGATAGGATTCATTATAGTTTAACTGATTAAACTAATCAGTTTAATTTGGTCGATGTCAAACAGTTAGCGGAATAGCACAACTTCAGTCTAACGTTACCTGGTATAGAATCGGATGTCCGTGTCGGGTTCTTCTCAGGTCGGGATTGGTTGGAAAGCCATGGAAACGAAATACCGTTACATTTCGATGATGCCGAACAAAGCGGAACACAACAATGTTCGGAGTATTTCTTCTCCTGTTTTTGAAAACGCATTTTCTTATGGGAATTCATGGCAAAATAGTACCTAGGAGCTGTTGCTTTGCTAGTCGGAAGTAAACAAATATACCGGAAGAGGTTTACTAGTTGAATTTGAAGCCGGAAGTCCTTCACACAGCTTACTGCATATAGCCCATTGTATTCCCAGAGGCAGTTTAAAAAGCACATAATAGAGAGAACGGGGAATGGAGTACAAGGTATTAAACATGGTGTAAAAGTTCTGATGGTGGTAATTGACCACACACCACCTGAGAAATGTCTCCTTTACGTGATGCAGGGAAAATAGCACTTTCTCGCTGGACATTCAAGGTCTGGAAGATATGACATTCATAAAGGGCGTAAAAGGACATTTAGATTGGGCTTCATAAGCCGGAAAACCCGAAAGTGGGCGGACCCGTTCCTTTTCATAATGTAAATTATTTATTATCATCACAAAATCAATTCATCATATTTTCTATCATTGTCCACTCCGAAGGCAATGTGATTTCTTCATAAGCATTAGAAGAGACTTGGTTTTGCAAGCCGGTGGTTCATCAGCAGGCCTAGTGAAAAGCATGCCAGGGTGAAAATAGCCATCTGTAGCCGTCGCACACGCAAGGCATGTGCCTCCCCCCCCCCCCCCCCTCCACCCCACCCCAATGCTACCACAACTTTGCCAGCCAGTAAAAAAAGTAAAGCATGCCGACAGATTAGGCCACCTGGTCTTTCCACATTGTCAGCCAATAAATACCCCAGACAATAAATGTGACATGTGACTGAACAGGCCCAGCACCGGCTGGTGATGGCTGGGCCTAATTGCAAATTACCTTTCGAGGGTGACATTTTTGGAAAACTGTAGTAGCCCCTGAGGTTACAGTAATTGGAAAGCTATGGTAACCTCGAGCAAAACCGGCAAGCAAAATGTGCCAGAGAACCCAGAAGAAGAGACAGGACACCCAAAACAACGGATAATGTCTTTGATGAAAGATCCACAAATTCAAAAGAAACAGGGGAGGGTTGGATAGGTTACGAGGTACGGTCGACATGGGGAGATGGTCCAGAAAGTGGAACGCGGAGAGGGTCCTTGGAGCAGGGGGTGAGGGGGGTAGGTCGAGACGCGACGTAGTCGGAGCTGGAGACACAGGTTCTCGAGTTGGAGGGAGCCATAAGGTTCTCAGGATCTCGCCCCCGATGTCGGTCTTCGGCAGAAGGATCTCTGTAAGGTTCACAATGATCAAGCCCCGACGTCGGTCTTCGGCAGCCTTAAGAAGGGTAGATCCCAGGTGTTCATTAGCCTCAGCAGGCCTGATAACGATGGGCAACACCTGGGACTGATTTGAGCGTGGGGGCACAACAGTATCCTAAGGGGAGGCACCGGATGACCCGAGAGCCCCGGGGCTTCTCCCTGTTTTTCCACCTGAGAGGTGAAAAAACAGGCTTGTTTTCAGCTTTGTTGTGAATCTACAAAGGACATGCATGCATATTTAGCCTACAGTGGTCCTGAAGGAGCACACAGGAATGTAATTAGTAGATTTTCTGGGGCGGGGGTTAGATATTGTTCCAGACATGCACGACCCGGCAAATCAATTATCTCAGGGACATATTTAATAACAGTCACACAACAGCCACACTGTCTGACTTGCTCGGTTTGTTTACCACACCTTCAGTCAGATCAATGGAAATGAAACAAAATAAAGAAATGTTTGTCCAAACCAATGGAATGCATGTAAAATAACCAAATAAGAACTTGCACCTGTTTTTAATGTACGTGATTGCGCGAGATCTTATATGTTCTGACGGTTCCTTTGTTTCTGGGTCCCTGAAAGTGAGAGTGGACGGAGTAAGAGTGGAGGAGGAGACGCCGCCTGGGTCCCTCTTGCGTATCTCTGCTTTTTTTGTTGCCTGTTATTTAAATGTGTATATTTTGAGTGCCTGTGGTCCGCGGCTGCGTTCGCGGGAATAAAAAAAGACTCGGTCCAGAAAACTGTCCTGAGTGTGGTGTCTTCTGATTCCCCGTGGCAGCGTTGTCTGCTACACGTGGCACCTGAACAGGGATCTGACGACACCATCCACGCGAGGGAGAGTCTCCCCTCGGACAAGTGCTCCGCTTGATCGCGGAGGTTCAGAAGCGGCAGAACCAGCAGCAATCTCAGCAGGCAAAGGTGCTGTGGGCGATGGCTACCAAAGCGTCAGAGGAGCGTAGGATACTCCAGGATCTCCTCTGTAAAGGGGTGCCTTCCGCGCCCCAGAAGGATGAGGACAGGGACAGGAAGCGGATGTTCCAGATCACCCTGCCCAAGATGACGCCAAGACTGACATCAAGGCGTTCCTCGACATATTCGAGGGCAGCACTGAGGTGAGCGGCTGGCCCCAGGACCAGGGGGGTCCGCCTGCTCCCTCTCCTTTCGGGGAGGCTCTCACCGCGGCCCATGGGCTCCTGATCGCTACCCACTCCTCCTTTCCCGAGCTGAGGCGCAACCTGCTGGACAACATCGGACTCAAACCGGAAGGATACCTCCAACGCCTGCGGGGGCTCCAACTCGAGCCAAGGGACCGGCCCCTCGCCTACGCCCATCAAGTCCAGCAGGAAATGGAGGCAGAGGCTCCGCCGCTCTCTCAATTTCCCCCGGTGGGAGATTTTGCCCTGGAGTGAGCGAGGGATGACAATCTACGCACAGCCTTGGACCAGGTGATACCAATTTATGGTCAGCGGGTGCGCCCTGACATGGTCGTGATGTTCCCACAATTTATTATAATCAGGGACAGATTATATAGGGTTACTCACGACACTCAGTCAGGGGAGGAGGTGAGCCACCTCCTACCGAGGTGCCGCCGGGAAATTGTCTTTCAGGCGGCGCATCACAGCCCAATGGGGGATCATTTAGGCTGTGATAAGACTCGTGATCGTATACTGGCCCACTTCTATTGGCCTGGCATTAACGCAGATGTATGACTGTATGGTTGTGTGCATCCCGTCGGGAATGTCAGCGGGCGAACCCACCGGCCAACCTGAAAGCGCCGCTGCAACCCCTACCACTTATGGAAGCCCTACGCAAACTTTTTAGGTTGCTTGGGATCAAATCCATCCGGACCAGCGTGTATCATCCCCAGACTGACAGTGGAGTGCTTTAACAGAACGTTAAAGTCCATGCTGCGCAATTTCACGCACTGGGATGTCGCAACTGGGATAAATGGCTCGACCCTGTTCTATTTGCAGTGCTCAGGCCTCCACAGGTTTTTTTCCCTTGTGAATAATTGTTTTGTCGGCGGCCTCGGGGTGTCTTGGATCTAATTAAAGAAAACTGGGAGGGTCCAAGTGCCTGTAAAATCGAGGTCCAGTACGTCATGGACCTGAAGGCAAAATAACACCCAATGGGTCAGCAATCGTGGAGGAAGTCACACCTGTTTTTAATGTACATGATTGTACTGTCTTATATGTTCTGACAGTTCCTTTGTTTCTGGGTCCCTGACAGTGACGGAGTAAGAGTGGAGGAGGAGACGCCGTCTGGGTCCCTCTTGTGTATCCGTGCTGCTTTGTTGCGTATTATTTAAACGTGTTTATTTTGAGTGCCTGTGGTCCGCGGCTGTGTTCACGGCAATAAAAAAGGACTTGGTCCAGAAAACTC
This sequence comes from Muraenolepis orangiensis, assembly GCA_027704905.1. Classification (NCBI taxonomy): domain Eukaryota; kingdom Metazoa; phylum Chordata; class Actinopteri; order Gadiformes; family Muraenolepididae; genus Muraenolepis; species Muraenolepis orangiensis. The sequence goes on from CM051001.1 coordinate 25,442,638, forward strand.
TCCTGAGTGTGGTGTCTTCCCTGTGGCAGCATTGTCTGCTACAGTCGATTTGAGAGACACGGCAACATGATAAGCAACATTTCTAAGACTGACATACCTTTTTTAATCAAAGTTACTTATCTATGCAATGACCTTGTGTGCACTCATTGTCATAACAATTAAGCTATTCCAGTCTTGAAAACAGCAGTACAGCAGTATTGCTATGAGGGTATGTTGGCAGTATTGCCAGTCATGCATGGGGAAAAGGTGCACAACAAAAGCAAAGGAGTTATGCAGTGAGCTACTAATTACACCATGACTCTGCTCAGGTTTTTCCTTTTCTGTCTTACTCTGGTGAGGACCGCCTCAGGAACACTACACAATCCTCTAACAGTGCTCTCTTACAGTGCTCTCTGACACACTATATGTCCAAATATGCCTTAAACCAGACTGATCTAACTACATCAATAGTTACAACTTTAGTAAGTAATTATGTATAGTATGCAGGAGCCAAATGATTTGTGGATGAACCCTTACTACTACTATATATAAATATGAGAGAGAGAGAGAGAGAGAGAGAGAGAGAGAGAGAGAGGTAGGAAGAAATGAAAGAAAGAAAAAGAAAGGCCTTCATTTTCAAATAATGTGTAGTTTTCTTAGAATTTTTTCTTAAAAGTAGAATTGTACATTCAAAAAGCAGCCCTGGATGAAAGCCCAAGCTAAATCTCAACCAGGAACACCAATTTAAACACAGACATGGAGAAACGGTCAAAACTGAGGTATTATATTATCAACCGTCTGCTGCAATTGCAATACCTTTTAAATGGGAGGGAGAAGTGATCTCTTCGTTCCCAGCAGGACGTCTGCTTTCCCCATACTCTTTAATACAACACCGCCTGCAGAACATTAATCAAAACCAAACGCTGGCGGTATTGTCAGGAAGCAAAACAAACACTGGCAGGGGAAACTTGGGAACATTGGTACATTGGGAAAATAAACCGTCTTTTTAGTTTGATAGAACGGGAAATCGATTTGTTCAAATCTTAATAAACATCATCAGCATCTACACGGGTACCACTGAATATTGATGTGTGTGTGTGTGTGTGTGTGTGTGTGTGTGTGTGTGTGTGTGTGTGTGTGTGTGTGTGTGTGTGTGTGTGTGTGTGTGTGTGTGTGTGTGTGTGTGTGTGTGTGTGTGTGTGTGTGTGTGTGTGTGTGTGTGTGTGTGTGTGATTCATTTGCACGCAAATGAGTAAAAAAGGTACAACGGTAGAAAATATGTAGAAAAATCTAAAACTAGGAATGGGATGTGAAAAGCAGTAACCAATGAGGCCTGTGAGGTGACACAACTTGTATGGGCTGCACTGCGGGTGACTCCAGAGGGCACATGGCAACTTAGATTTTGTAACAACAGTGGCAGGAAGACCAGATACTCAGAGCTATTAAGACAATGAGAAATGGTTTTGTCTTGGGACACCAAGACCAGAAACCCCAAAACCAAGGATTGTACCCGTTACATGGTTGTTTTACACAAATCTACAAGCTGTGTGAGAAAGTGCAGCATTACACAGCAGCCACTAATGCATCAATATGTAGTCTGTGAAATTTGAATGTGGATTTAATTAATGACCAACTAATATATGGGTCTCTGAGCCCAATTTCCTTACATAAGGCAACATAAATCATTGCAAAACTGTATTGAGAGCCAAGTGAGTTCAGATAATTGCTCTATACTGCAGGTTGGCTGGAAGCCTTGGAAACATTATTCAAATCATCGGTCTCAGATGGGTTTGCAATAATCCATGAGCCACAGATGGGGAATGTAGAAAAAACGGGCCAGAAGATAAAAAATAAATACGGAATAAGTTCCAAGTGATGACGTCGGCCCGTTGGACTGTTCACCCCTTCACCGGACACGCTGCTGACCGTCGAGGTCGTCAGTTGTTTGTGAGGACAGCGTGCCTTTGCTACTATTAGCCGCTACTACTAGGTCAGCCAATTCCGCTGATGCCCACATTCTGGGGTCGCAGTGGGTAAAATTCTCGCCAAACTTCTCTGAATGTGAATATGAGAGGCAGTTTAATACACACCTGACCATTCTTTCCTTCAGGGACGATCCCTGAGCTTTGGAGGTAATTCTCCCTGAATGACGCATACACAACGCATGAATGAGGCATGTTCTGCTTTGAGGGAACTATATACTGTATACTTTATTTTACAATATACAACATTTTAGCACTATGAAAAAAATGAATACAGAATTATAATTGTAAATCAAACTCGGTGGCTGTCCAAATTGACCGTACTGACAGCGCAACTCGAAAAGGCATTTTGATTTTGCTCAGTTTTTTTCTTCTTTCAGAGCCATTTCTAATATGTCTGTAAGATTGATGCAACGCATGAAAACAGCAAGATGATATTCAAGGTAATTATTTTTTGCAATAACATTCTTTACTTGCACCAGTATATGTTCCAACAGAAAATCTATGCTTAGAATTTCATTTCAAAAGACAGTACAAGAAAAACAAGCAAATAACCAATGCCATATTTGAAGAATTACTTCACAGTGTCGTGACCAAACAAGCAAGGCTCCCCTCCTACTATTTTCTTTCTAACCCCTGGGCCATGCGATTCACCTGGGACCACCCAGTGACTGGGGGGTACAGATCGGATTTTGGGCTCTGAAGAGCTACAATAACATTTTTATGCAGAAAACATCAATAAAAACATTGCAAAGCAACCTTGTCAGAAGGAAAACAAATCCTCAGGCATTATAAAATTTGTTCTGACATATTCCATCGTTCAATGCATGCAGGACTTCAATACTTATTAACAATTTATTTTTGGAAAAAGATATTTCCATTGTTGGAATATTTTCCCCCATTTACAAAGGTGTAGCAGTGGACAGCAATTCAATACCATCATTACCTTTTCAAGAATATCTTTGAAAATAAAAAAAATGTCAAGCCACATATAAAGAGTTCTCCACTGAAACTATGCTACCCTATCCTGTACACCAGAACACATTTCAGCCACACTTTTCAGTGACATGTCTATTGAAGTCACATGGGAATAGCGCACTGCCACAATTGACTAACTGGACGACGCTTGCTTATCACTTACAATGGCTGTTATAGCACTTTGTTTGGTTTTAATGCGAACGCTATCATCCAAGGTGGCATCAGATGACGAAATGAAAGCACAAAAATAGAATGCCTGCATCACTGTCTTGCATTAAATGTTTTTAAACGTGCTATCTGCCAAGACCAATCTGCAACATTTTTGCTGACAGTAAAACAAAGTAAAGAATATAATAAAAAAAGAAACAACCACAATTTTTTACACACAAAACCGACATCATATGTAATGTTATTACATATTACATATTAACAAACAGCAGAACTCCCACCCAGAGGCAGCCATTGTTATTGCAGGCGATTTCAATCATGCCAACTTAAAGACAAATGTCACCAGCATGTCTCCTGCTCTACAAGAGGAGAGAGAACATTAGACCATGTTTACACCAACAAGGCTGATGCTTACAAAGCCATGCCCCTCCCCAACCTTGGACAGAGTGATCATATCTCTTTGTTCATGCTGCCTATGTACATACCACTTATCAAGCGTGTGAAGCCCACCGTTAGGACAGTCAAAGTTTGGCCTGAGGGAGCAGACTTGTTGCAGAACCAGTTTCTACAAACAGATTGGAGTCTGTTTGCCTCCCAGTCTACCCTGGACTCCCACACCGACATCGACTCCTACACCTCCTCTGTTTTGGATTATATCAACTCCAGCATTGACACTGTCACCGACCTCAAACAGATCACAACATTCCCCAACCAGAAGCTATGGATGGACAGAGAGGTCCGCCTACTCCTAAAGGCACGTGACGCTGCTTTTAGGTCGGGCGATGCACAGGCCTACTGTTTAGCTAGGGCTAACATGAACAAGGGCATCAAGCTGGCCAAGCTCAACCACAAGCTTAGGGTTGAAGACCACTTCAATAACTCTGATCCCCGACGCATGTGGCAGGGCATCCAGGCCATTTCACCGAGGTCCTTACTGACACTTTCAACATGTCAGTAGCTTAGGCAGTTGTCACTAGCTCAGGCAGTGGTCCCAGTGTGCTTTAAAATCACCTCCATTGGGCCAGTGCCAAAACACTCCTCAGCAGCGAGCCTCAACAACTACCGCCCTGTTGCACTCACCCCCATCATCATGAAGTGCTTCGAGAGGCTGGTCCTGGCTCAACTCAAATCTGGCCTCTCACCCTCACTGGATAAATACCAATTTGCCTATCGTGAGAACAGGAGCACGGAGGACGCCATTTCCTCAGCTCTTCACTCCGCTCTCTCCCACCTGGTTGAGAGCAACACCCACGTGAGAATGCTGTTCATAGACTTCAGCTCAGCATTTAACACCATCATCACCTCCAAACTCATCTTTAAACTTGGTGACCTCATGAAAACCAAGAATCTTGACATTAACCCCTCTGTTTGTAACTGGTTATTAGACTTCCTAACCAACAGACCCGTCTGTCAGATTAGCCAATCTCACCGCCCAACGCATCGTTGGATTACCCCTCCCTGCAATAAACACTACCCACCACAAACAGTGTCTGAGGAAGGCACCAAAAAATTGTGAAAGACATCTCTCACCCCAACCATGGACTGTTTTCCCTCCTCCCCTCTGGGAGGCGCTGTAGAAACCTTTGTTCCAATTCAAGCAGGCTTAGGAACAGCTTCTTCCCCTCAGCTGTCATCTCTCTGAACTCTGTACCACAATGACAGCCCCCCTCTGCTGCCGCCCCCCCTGCCCCCCACCTCTGCTCAATATATCCTATAATAATAATAATAATCACCTGCTTTGCATGCCCTGCACTGTAATTATAACTACCTACCTCTACCTATAGTTTACATATTTATTGATAACATACCTGTATGATACCATGTACATTTTTACATTTGTACTGTACCTGCTGTATATATTTTAATCATCAACTGTTGATACAACTGCATATTTCTGCTCACTACCTGCTGTATATACATTTATATATATTTATCCTGCTTTTCATAATTGCATATCCCTGATCACTACCTGTTAAATACTTGTATACTTACCAGTATACATGTTGTGCTCAATCCCAGGTGTTGCCCATCATAATCGGGGCCGGCTGAGGCTAATGAACACCTGGGATCTACCCTTCTTAAGGCTGCCGAAGACCGATGTCGGGGGCGAGACCGTTGAGAACTTCTGCCGAAGCCCGACGTCGGGGGCGAGACCGTTGAGAACCTTCTGCCGAAGACCGTAAACTGTAAATGATATATTACCATGCACTTTACTGCAACATTTGCACTCTGGTTAGATGCCAAATGCTTTTTGCTGTGTGCTACGTGTGCTGTACACTGACAATACATTACAATCTTATCTAATCTAATCTAATCTAATGTGATGCAGGCGGCTACATCACAATCACATTTCCAGAACAACAATCCATTTCCACACAATACAAAAGTATGCAAGATGGCATACCTTTGTGCCAATAAAATAAAAATAAATACTCAGTATTAGTTTTTCACAGAGAATCTGTGGATACCCATTGCCCATATCTCAGCCTATGACTGGTCAAAATATTTTAGATTTGACACACACGTATAAAGGTAAGCAGGTCTTCAGACAGTGAGGTACCACTTCGCCCATAGGGGGGATATTGTTTGCCTTCAAAGTTAAATGCTCAGCCCGGCCGTCGCTGTGGTTGGCGATGGCTATGGAAGGCGGTGTGGGGGGTGAAAACATATTGAAGCTGTGAAGAGCTTTAATTTCCTGGTGAATTCCATGGTCAGCTAGCTTTCATTTTAGGAGCATAAGAGAGACCAGGGGTGTAAGGACTTTCCAATTCCTTTCCCATTCCAATTTTTTTACAAGGCTGATGGCTGGGTCTGCAGTTTGTTCTCATAAAATAGCTTCAAAGTTTGATTGTTTTAATGTTTTCCATTTTTCGGATTTATTTATACATAGTTTAACGTCTCACAAATGGGACACAATAAGTTTAGGCCTTACACCTTGGGAACCTTTTTTGTTTCTAGCTATTGGCATTTGTGAATATGTCAGCCGTGTTTGATACGTTGCTTGGGTAACGTATGACAATCACATGTAGCAAAGATGGCAAACTGTATTGCTCTATCAGCAACGCATAAATTATTCTCATAACTCAAGGGAAACTACAGTTATCATTTTAAAGACTCAGTGTCAGGTTACATACAATGACTTTAATAGTGTAGCTTCTTTAGTGATAAAGACACAAAGGCAGCAAACAATATATTGTTTGAAGCTGATAGCCCTCTTGGACTTTACAACATACAGTGTTGTAAAGTGTTTACTTTCTATGCAAAAAGAAAAAGGAGATTTATTTTCTGTGCAATCATTTTGATTTGGACCACAGGTTAGGTTCAGGTTCAACCCATGAAAGTGCATTTAAGCATACATTCGAAAACATGTTCTGCACCAAGCCTATAGCAAAACCTGCAACACTGCAAAACACCTATTCTAAGATTTATTTGGTCAACAGCCTTTATCTGTGTTGACAAACCCCAGTCCATTTATTGGCTTCATATATCTCTTTGAACCCTGGCTATATTTCTGTAACAAAATGGCAAAACAAATACGTCTGGAACAAAGAAAGCCCTCTCTTTCAGCAAAATGTCAAACAAGACCAGTCTAAATTTAGTCTCTGGGCAATGGGTCTTTTAGGATATTGGCCAGCTTCAGAGAGGTGAAAAGACTCCAGTTATATTCTGACATGGTGTGTTTTGTATTATTTTGCCGAGTGGTTACTCCCCTGAGAATTTGTTTTTATATGATGGCCCTGGGCCTACAAGTATGCACCCCCGCCATTCGCAAAAATATATTTTACAACTTGGATGTGCATTCAAATGTTGTAGCTTTGGTGTTCCACTCTCAGCCAAAAAGGCTCTGGGTTTGATCTCCATGGTTGGGCATCCTTAAACAAGATGCCTTACCCCTACTTGTTCCTTGATGAAATATCTGAAGGTATCTTTGTACCTTACCGTGCTGTTAAATGCATCAATGCACAGTCGATACAAATAGGCCTATAATAAACAGTTTGCCTGCAGATGCTATATGTAGTAGAAGTAAGATCCGTGGAAAAGCAGGGATGGGATGTTCAGCTCACATCCAAATCTACATTGCGGGGGCTAAAGCAGGTGGAACGAAAAGCATGGTTTGCATAGGTAGCCAAGCAATCAAAGTCTGGTTGTAACCTGCCTTTAATTGTTGCTCAATAATTCTAACTCTTTGCTACTTTTAATACACGGTTATTAGCCTATTTTATAGCCACACTTCTCTCACAGAGACAAGCTTTTAGCTTTTAGAGCAATTATGGATTGTCTGCTGTGTTGTGCAATCGAGGGACTTTGGCCAGCTGTTCCATGCTGACTATTAGCCGATGGATGACTATTATGCTCATCTATGTGCCTGGAGAGGCTAAAGGGTTTAGCAGCGGTCTCCATAGAACTCCAACTCGCCCATAGAATTAATTTGAAGGACTTTGGCAGTTCAACACTAAACATCTGCTGGAAGCAACTGCATTCTTTCCTTGCTAGCCTTTGCCCTGAAGAGTCTCACTACTGCTGTGATCTTTACCCTGACCATTTCTAGCACAATATCTGAAAATAACTGAAATAAACAATGCCTAAATTTAAACATCTAATCTAATACCTAAACTTAACCAGAAATACAGAAATCAGTAGACGTACACACCTGCTGCTATGCTAGCTTTTGTTGAGTGTTGCTCCTCTGTTTAAAAGCTCTGACCTTGGGCTCTAAGCTTTGTCGGCTCTGGAAAGTGTGTCCATTATGGCAATTAAGCGTTCTATGCTCAGTCTGAACTGTGGGTGGGGAGAGAGATGGGGCCTTCTGGAATTATTTTTCCCTGGGCATGGATACATGACACAACAGCCCCGATTAGCTACATTAGCCCAAATCTTAGCCTAGGCTAGCTTCACTGTTAGGGGTGGTTGCATAGCTTTCCTAAAGAGGCCAATACCTTTCCTGCTACACATATCCGGTAAATTTCTGACAACAATAATAACAGAGCGAAGATAAGATATCTGAGGTTGGCAAATAATGCAAATATTCTCATACAGCACATCAAGACACAACATTTTACAGCAAAAACATTGTCTTCACTTCATGGCTGAACCCAGATGTCACTGTATTCTTGGTGAAAGGAGAACTAATTCTGGGGGTCTGCAGAACTATAGTTTACCCTGTCAGGTTCAAATATGTAAACAACACATTAGAATAGGTGACAGTCAGCCTTGTTTGTATAGAGCAAGACCATAAAACGACATGGGGACTGGATCAGACAGATCAATGATGCGCAACTTGCTGACCTGACAGATACAAACACCTACTGCCCATCGTTCAAGCAATACATTTACAAAGTAAACCACACTGCACAATGACATAAGATGAGTCAGGGTTTGGAGGAACACAAGATAATATAACAAGTAACATGTTAAAGTTAATATATTGTATAATATATCATATATTAAGATTATGTATCAATGCAATATAAAAGCATCAGCAGACAAATACACTTGTAATAGTAGGAATAGTTGTCTCTGTGTCTAGTAGATGGTTGTCACAATACAAAACACACAGCTCATAGATATATATCTCAGTTTTGTTGAGATGTGTACTGGGTGAATGAAATGTGTCGCTGAGGATATATTCAAGTCCTTGACAAGACATGAGTTACTAAATGAGCGCTATTGGTCGTAATGCTGTGACGGACCATTTTGTCATTGGTGTTAATGATACCGCTCCCAATATCATTATTAGGTTTGCTTCATTTAGTTTAAGTATTCCAAACATTAACTCAGACGACCAAATTGTCCCGTGCCTAGATTATGGTTATGGTTTTTGACACCATGGGCGCAGCATGAGCCAGAATAAAAAGCGTTGGGTTTTTAGTCAACGAGAGGATTAACCTTGACTACCCGAGGTTCCCTGGATCGCAGAACACAGAGTCCAAGTTCAGCATAATACCTGTGGAGACACGTTTTAGCTCATTACTGGACTTCTTTCAGAGATCGCATATATGCAATAGGCTTGCATTAATGGCTCAATAATCCCTGAAGTCTCTCTGTGGAACACATTCTCATGAGCCTAAGAGTCTGCAAACGATTGTCACTGCAGAGGCTGCTCAGGGTAATGGTCCTCTGCATTGGCGGCGAGTCGTGAACTCGCTGGCATCCTCATCAAAGGCTCATGTTTCAGACACAACCAACAGAACAACAGGCCTTATCGTATCCAGACCACAGTGGTGGGTTATCGCTGTCCTTTACTCACTGTCCGCAAAGCAAGGGCTTTTCAACATTCACCTTATTTTACAACATAGTTTTAATGTAGGCCTAAACCACTATGGAAGATATAACTTATTTATATTTTTAGCTGTTTAACAGGGACTTGACACCAAGGAAGATGGGTGTTTAGCTCTATACTGTGCATAGCTTTATAGTAAACCAAATACAACTGTTACAATGATCAGCAACACACTTATAGCCATGGAAGATAGGGGCTAGATGTATTATGTATGTATCACTTTGGATAAAAGCGTCTGCTAAATTACTGTAATGTAATGTAATGTATTATGAGGTAGACAGGCTAGCTGTAACATAAGGCTAAAAAAGCACTTTATATTGTCCAGAGTTTTGATTATTGTAATATTATACTGCAGCTAGAGCTGCATTAGTAAAGAGTGAAGCTTTCAACGCCCAGATATGCAAAGGGTATACACAAAGTAAATAGCTATCGTTTATTAGAGGGGACGATAATTACTAAAAAAATAACACCCACTTTAATGTCAGGACACTTTGTGTCAAACTCTTGTTTCCCTCTGTGGAAGCCCATAGGGGGAAACTGATAGAAGCCAGTCAATGATGTAACCTATGTTACATATGTTAAACCATAAAACATGCAGAAGCTCTCTCAGCTCGCTATGTTGTAACCATTTTACTATGCGTAACATTTTAGGTATAGCACAATGGTTACATTATCCGCTCTTGTTCGTATTAAAACAGAAATATATTTCCCATTATGAACAAGTCCGGAAGAGGCGGTCTCTTCTACGCCATCTGTTCTTTACAGAGAAACAACCAACAGGAGAAAGTCAAAGGAGGGGCATTAGCTACCACATGTTATATCTATTAACCAGCTGTTCACTCCCAATAAAGCAATGGTACAATTGACAAGAATAAACTAAATCGCTCAATTTAAAGTTAACATCAGACGGTGGCACGACGTCCGCTAACAGCATCGCTAACACGGTACTTTCTGACAAGGGCTGGGCTTACTATGCCGAAACAGAGAAAGCTGATATGTATGATGCAACTGAACCCCTCTTTTCAATTATAAGTACTCACTCAAATGCTAATGCCAAGCAGTATTTAGTGAGGGAAAACGCAACAACTTCCTGCTGCATTGAAATAAGCTAACTAATTTATCATGTATTAGCAGTATGTAGTTGTTAGGATAACCGACTGGGGGGGGGGGGGGGGAGGGAGTCTGCATAGGGTGTCTTTGTAGGGTCTTACTTTTCATGCAATAGTTTTCATTGCATGAAATAGTTTTCATATTCTGGTGAATGGTTTACTAGGATAAACCGAAAGTTACCACGTGCTTTTGGTTTGGTTTTACCCTGTCCTTGAAGAGAGATACAATATGGATACAATCATAGAAAAAATAAATGAAAAATATATAAATATATTAAATATAAACACAATATAAATATACATATGTATATATATATATATACATACACTGTATGTATAATTAATCTGTAATTCTTAGACATCAATTGTAGACAGTACTTCCAAAAAGTTTATGAAAAAATGAATATCTAAAATGATATATATATGTATAAATCTTTAATAAGCTCAACTTGTTTAGTACATTATTAGGGTCAGGGGTCAGGACTTCCTCTGGCCTGTACTCCATGTCCTGCATGTTTTTTAGATTTGTATAGTTGTTTGGCTGCTAAGCTATTGGAGAAATAAAACTGCATAAACAAAGCAAAGGCTTTCTAGGTTTATAATTTCTCTCTCTCTCTCTCTCTCTCTCTCTCTCTCTCTCTCTCTCTCTCTCTCTCTCTCTCTCTCTCTCTCTCTCTCTCTCTCTCTCTCTCTCTCTCTCTCTCTCGCTGCACAGTGTCAACAAAGGAATGCCTAAGATACTGCTTACAGAGTGACAAGATAATGATGCTCAATGATACACACACACACACACACAGTCCACAAACTGCGCACACACACACTCTACTTGAACAGCTGATAACTGGATACCCGATATTATCCCCTTCCACTCTCAGTGGGTTGCTCTGTGAGAATAAAAATGAAACATGACCTCAAATTCAAAATAAAAAACATTTTATACTACTATACTGTGAATATGTGAGAGGTCTGAAAACAAGAAATGATCCACACCATGTGACTCTGTGTCAACCCCAGACAAACATGGCACATTTCTCATCATACGTGTATGTAAGAGCATTCAGCTCTCCTGCAGGTTTCCAATCTGTTCCTGAGCTAACCTTGTGTGCGATTCCTTCACCAGGCCATTCAGCATTCGACTTCCCACTCTTGTGCATCCCAAGTATTTGTGAAGTGCATAGTATATGTGGATGATGCAAAACACTCATGTGTCAGCTTGCACAAATCTCATCATGACCACCGTGAGTCACGTAAAAGAAAGTTCCATAGCCTTGCAACTTTTTCCATGAGATGATGAGCAACTGTTAACGATTCCCAAAAATGATGCATTTGAGTAAGGCTGATTGCTGATGTACTTCCTCTCTGTCAGGTTCACTTCACTTTGATCGGCTTGATTGCTTGTTCCCATAACACATTATTGCCCATTGTTGCTTTTTATTAAAATAATACACAATTACACAGGTTATGATGTAGTAATGTATTAAATATCCAGAAGGTTTGTGGTTCAAAACTGAATTAAGCTTTGTATTTGTGCATATTTTTCCTTGAGTATCTCTATTAGCAGCATGTTTCAACAAAAAAGTAGGTAGTTATAAATGAAAAATTGTGAACTTGGACCAGGATATCTTGTAATGTGTCACACTGAGCGAGAAAAACAATTTGAAAAGCATAATTACTGTATAACTGTTAAACTATAACTATTAAACTACTAAAGCAGTTTAAGTCTATGCCTAAACTCTAGAGGCACTACTAGAGTCACTCAATTTCACACAAGATACAACAACTCCACAGACTTGAAATATACTGTGTGAAGTGGAGGTCTAAAGTATCTTAAACTGCCAGTGTAATTCACATCATATCACAACATCACATCACAACATACAAACATATCGTTTTTCTTGCTGAATTTTTTTTTTACTACTAGTATGTATTTTTATTTATACACACAAAATACAGTTAAATTATGAGCGTAATCAAGTAATTATACACTGAAATAATAAACTCTTATTGCAGGCAGATGCATAAAACTGAATGGATGATCTCAAGGTTTTGATACGACTGTTCTATTCATGCATCCATATTTTTCCATTTCAAGTGGTAAATTCTAACCTCCAATGATCCCCACAAGGCACACTCCCAACATTCTCAAATAATTGCTATTCCAGACAAAAACAAACCACAGATCATTTTCCTGTTTTTTTAAAGCATATAAACGAATAGCATGAAGACTGGAACTTTCTGAAACCAAGAAAAGTAGTCCAAATATTTGTGTTTGAATGGTATATAAAGGCACAAAATCCACATGTGTTTAAGAAATGTCTCCAAATGTCTTCAAATGTCCTAACGCAAATGGCTATACTATTTGTGAAATAATAACTTGGTAATAACACTTCCTTCTCACCTGCAATTCTAAAGTGAAAACCAATGGCTTATAACATATGTGAAGTGCGTCTATGAATCAGAACAAAACAGCGGGTAAATGGTTCCTTCTTTGCGTTTGGTACATGGTAAGAAAAGCAACATCAATAATATCCATCCATACATTCATGACATCATCTCTGAGTCTAGACACTCAAACCCAGCTGTAGACAAGCTGTGGTCAGAACCGGCCCGCAAGACTTGAAAACAGTGCTTTTAAAAGAGGACTGGAAGACAAGCATTTGATGGGTTCACCGGCCCCTACCCCCAAGCCCAGAGCATCCACAGCTTATTCTCTATACCTCTATCTTCGCCCGCATGCCCCCGACCAGCGAGGCATTCATCTAAAGGAGAGCTTCTTCAGAAACCCCTTTCTCGCAAGAGATTTGAGGCATTACCAAGTTATTGCTAGGAGGAATCAGTGTGATGTGGGTGCATCAGCTCTGGAGGTTCAAGGGCTGCAATGAGTGTGTCATTTAGAGTCTGACTCCAACCTTGCCTCACAGTTCTGGGGGCATTGCCACCCTAATCCTTTGCCCCTGTTAAATAACTTTGTCACTGGCATATAGACCCAAAATGGGAAAAAAATATGAAAAAAATATATATATATACATATATATATATATTTATTTATATTTATATATTTATATTCATTAAGGACTTAGCTGGTGCTATATTACTGAACTTCCAACGGAACTAACATCTGCCAATATCAAACCACAAAGGGAAACCATATGCATTATAATAAAGTATGCTTTATAGTATATAGTATATTTTCCAATTTAGCAATTTATCTATCACAATTTAGCACTTAGACATATTTTATGGAATAATGTTGGTGAGAGGTATATGAGCATATCACTATTAGCTACTACTGCCCCCTTTTTGCCAGAGTCATATAATTCATAGCATATTACACAGAGTTCATGGGATCCTAGTCAGACCAAAGCAGGCAATTTAACAAGCTCCTGACATCCCAACGGGGAGCGTCCATCCAGACGTATGATGGATAGTTACTACAGTCCACTGTGTAGGCTGGCCCACTGATCTAGTCATCATACATCTTGGTGGACACTCCCTCTTGTCATGTCCTGAGATGGTATAGTCACATTTTGAACAGCTTGTAATGGCTAATCACACTCATAGGGTCCCTAGAATTGAGTGCAAAACAATAGGATGCAGTTCAATGCATAAAGAACTGTTGTATTTAATGTGTGTTTTGTACTGTGTCTCGAAGAACTAGTTGATGAACGAAATGTGTTTGTGAAATCGAAAAAACTAAACTAAGTTGTGTGTATCTTTGTGTTGCATTCCAGGGAATGTATTGCGGTGTGCATGTTCAGTTAAGTCAATGTTATTGATCCAGGCTATTTTCACAGGGTCTATTTTCTACATTTGCCATCCACGAGTTCACTTTGTGTTCTTTTCAAGGTTTTTCCGGGGTGAGAGATTTGTCAGAGCACACAGCCTCAGTATGGCAAACATTTATGATGCCGCGGGCCACCCATACACATACAGTACATACACACACAAAGACACACACACACTTACACGGGCATACACACACACACACACACACACACACACACACACACACACACACACACACACACACACACACACACACACACACACACACACACACACACACACACACACACACACACACACACACACATACACACACTACTCAGTCAAACACACACCACCTCAGTGGCAAAGACATTAGTGCCATTTATTAAACATCTAGGCCCAACATTACATTTTTTGTTCTTCACACAGTGTGACTTTTTGGCTACATTTCTCATCATCAAAAACACTCGGTTGCCCCTCAAGGGTAATGGTAAGATGAGGAAAAATGTAGATGGGGGGGTCCATCCTAGATGACCGATAAGGCTTTTTTGGTTTTGTTTGCGTCTGCCTGTCAGAAGAGCATCAGGATCAGTGCCATCTGTACAACATCCATGACATCGTAGAAATGTCGAAAACAACACAATGTATAAAACACGATACATCTTTCAGGGACTGCATCGCTGGTGTGTTCATGACTTTCCGTTGTATCATGATGAACAGGGAACCAGTCAGCTGGATGAGATCAATTCTCAATAGAGCAAATTATGTTCAGACAATGGAACTCTTTGGCTGTATAGGTCAGCTCAATCAGTTGAGGGCAACATAACTGAATTAGCTGTGGGAACACCATGTCTTTCAGTTGAATAGTAGCTTGTCTGAGAAGAGGCGTGAAATAAACAAATTATAATAGTCTAAATTCAGTGTAATGGCTGGATGATTTTCTGGCTGTGTATGGAGTGTGGGTTGCAATAGCATGCCGAAGGGTTTTGGGAGAATCACGTTCCTATTCCACTCCAGGAGGTCATGTCTGCTGACTTTGGATGCCGTCTACGTTGCCATTTTTATGAAAACGTTGTTTGGTATATATTGGCCCATAAAAGCCCCCTGGGACAGGAAGTAGGATGAAGAAGCTTCCTAAATTATTCAAACCAAAGAAGTGGGAGCCGACGGAATATAGTTTCCACGGCTCTCGTGAGTTTCTCTCTTTGAGTTCCATATCCACTTAAAAAATGTAGGCGATCAAAACTCTCAACCAAGTTCCTTTTCACAATTTCTTTCCATTGCAAGTTGTTCTGTCATCCCTTCGCCATGTCTCGCTAAGTGGCTTTGACTCTGTCTTCGCCTGGTCATCATTCCTCCTCTTTCGACTGTTAGTGTTTTAGATCTCTGTTCCTCCTGGTGTTTCATAGATATATATTCTCTCTCTCTCTCTCTCTCTCTCTCTCTCTCTCTCTTTAAAGCTCTTTTAAGATCTGGCACCTCTTCATTTATCACACACTTGAATGGAATCTATAGATCTGTTTGTTCACCACAGGCGTTATTCTAGAGATGTTAGATGTTTGCACACCCTAGTGAGATACATTAGGAGCAGAGTACAGATGATGTTATTGTATACAGCATTGTTTATATATACACGTTTCAATATACTTTAATATGCATTCCCAGGTTGACGAGGTTTCACCAGCTGGACAACTTAGAAATGTAACTGAAAATTGAACATAAACATATTCCAGCAATGTTATCAACTTACAAATGAGATTTCTCATTTATTATTCATCAATTATATCCCAACACTGTGTCTCATTTTATTCAAAACTAATTTTTGCCAGCATGACTCAAATAAGCAACGGCACCAAGGGGGCTTGCAGAAATGTCAGGGAATAACTATGAGGCTTTTGAAAATTCACCAGCCGACCATCTAGATTAATGGGAAAAGGCTCAGCCCTGTTTTCCTTCCTCAGACACAACCTTGGGGCTGAATTTGGAGATTGACGCATTGCCACTCGTCATCAGTTTCTCGGCTAATGTGAACGGAAGCAACAGTTGTGCAGTTGTCCTGACTGACAACTGCACAACGGCATGTTCTCTCTTTTTCTAGCATCTGCCTCCGTACAGACATGCTATACGCTACACACTATATGGGCTTCAGCTATTGATTCATTTATCTATTTCTTTAACGTGTTTCAATGCCTAGGTGTTTTGGATCATCATTGGCTCTTAAGGAATGCTGCTTGAAATGTATTACAATTGTTAGTCTCGACAAATAATCCTAATCGGTTGACTGTGATATTACAAATGAACGCATTGAATGCGGGGGAGCTGTCGTTTTCCTGTTCTATTACACACACTCGTCCCGGTGCAAGATCACAGTGATCGTTCTCAGAAGTCTTGGACAGAAACTGGTCCAATTTGCACACTTGTATAATTATCTCAACAACATCTCTGAGCAAATACGATACGCTAACTGAAATTAAATTGAGGAATTGAGAAGTCACAGACTCCTTCACAGAAGGAATTCCGCCTCTCAGTGAGTGGTACTACACTCTTGTTGCTCTCCTCTCCCCTACTGTAATACATAGCTGCATAATGTATTGGTCCATGAGTTAGAATTCACCCTTTGGCTGTAATTAGTGAACATTTGAGATGGATAGGCCTCACACGGTTCCTCTATGGCTTCTGAGGAAAGAAAAATATGACAATCAGACAAGGGATTACAAAAACATTTTTAATTTGTGGTGTCAGGGTGCAGTGCAATTCATCGAGGGCACAACAGTACTTGTTTAAAGAGTGCATGCAATTAAAATGGGCTTTTCTTTTTCTTAGCTCATGCTCACAGTCCTATACTCACTATTAGGTTCACAAGATTTGTTGGAGAGGGGTTGGACGGTCTGAAAGAAATCACATGACCATATATTTTGAAGTAGATGAGACCAAAACAAACACATGATGAAAGTCCAAATATGTAAAGTCTAGCCAAGTTTAGCAGTCCTAAATCACAGTTTCAGTCTCAATGACTGAAACCCTCACCACAAGTCCTTTGATTATCCAGGAAGAAACCTGGAGAATGAACACAGAAGAGGGATCCCTTCTTTCAGGGACAGTGGGTTTCTGACCCCTTTCTGACACACAACCAATGTATTTCGGAGTTGTCTAATAAAAACCCTGAATGAAAACCACCAGGAGGCTGGACTGTGTCTACTATAGCATGTGGGCTAGCAGAGGGTTTCAGATGAATCACTAGCTGGAGGACGCAGAACACAAAGTGAGAGACTTGTTTAATGGAGACGCGGGAGGACTAATTCAAAAGGGGCTGGAGGCTGTGCATGCTGTCAGGCACGTTGAAAAAGGATGCGTGTCCGTAATGTTTTGGTTTTGGTTTGTCCAATCAGATGTAATCAATGCTCTCTTCTAAGTCTAAATGACATGAACATACACATCCAAACCTCTTAGTAGAAAAAACAAGTTAAAAATGGCAGAATTGGTTTAGAAAATGTTTCTTGCTTACTAACTTGTGTACGTCTGGGTGAATGGTGTTCTATATATATGCAGGATGCGTGTGATGGAAATACATCCCTTTGCATCTGCACTGCTGAAATAAGATTTACAGCGTAAACCTCCTTTTGATTAGAACCAGTTGCACACAAATCAAGATTCATACTGTGATGGAAAACAGGATTATGGATTTGTTCCAGAGCTCTTTGTGCATACCACAAGTGAGCAGCATTGGATATGCTTGATGGAATATTATTTATCTCATCAAATACCCTTAGGTTACGTTGTTTTAATTCATGCACACTCTGGGCTTGTCAATCAGTCTGGGTACCAGAAAAATGCCAGAAAAATGTTCCTAAACAAGTGTTTAATATTTCTAAAACTGTCAAGTATTTCATATATTCGACAGCTCTTGGTAAACACTTCTTGGTGTTATAAAAGTGGAACTTTTCAACCGGCTTGGTATAATTAAAAACAAATGGATACGAAAATGAACGATGTCTACCTTTGCTCCATGTTGCCGTCACCAGCCTACTCCTCCCTACTTTTGTCCACGTATCGCATCATCTTAAGCTGCCATCTGACCCAAACTCTGTCATAAACTCAAATGAGGGAGTAGGGGGAAGATTTAGCATCTACGCTGAGCTGTGCCCCAGAAACACAGAGTGCAGGCGTTTTCCACACTACAGTACATCCCTAATGCGGATAGATAGAGATAAGGTTGAAAAGTTATCCCTTAATGAGTGAATTCTACGATAGTCTCAAATGACAATGAGGAGCTGCAACATTTTCCTTCTAATGTTGAATACACTTTTATTTGTATTTTTAGAAAAGTAGTTAATTCAGTCACCATCGAAAATGTAATCATGTAGACCAGTGCCAAGTAGACAGACTACTTTCCTTTAAAAAGTAATCCTAAAAAGAGGGTATTATATGCACAATGTAGAGACTGCCTAGCAGTGATGACACTCACCTCAGCTCATTCAGAGATAATTGAAAAGTAATTGTTCTCTGCTTCTCACTTTCTTGCTCATACCATATTTGCTTATATATATATATACATATATACTGTAGATATATATATGTGATTATATTTATTTATATATATATGTGTATATATATATATAATTATATATATATATATATATATATGTATATATATATATGTATATATATATTTTCATAAAGCAGTTATTGTTTTGGTGATTCCTGTTATTGACTGATATTCTTGCCAAACTTGATTGAGAACATATGTATAAATGCAGTTTTTTTTGTCCTATTACAGTTTGTATGATATTATATTGTCGCAGACGTGAATGCCTCTTGTGATGCAGCATAGTTATTGAACCCTGTTCAAGGTCAAAGGTCATTCGTCATTTTAACCAACTTTGAGGGACTTATGAGAACCGTTCTGTCCTCTAGCTGTGCCACAGTAACTCTCTGTATTCCTTATCTCTCTGTACTCCTCGCTTGTGTTTCACAGTGAGCCAATACGATCCTCTTGGAACACACACACACACACACACACACACACACACACACACACACACACAGCAATGTCTTGTTTATCTAATTTAACATTGGATTGAGACACAAACACACAGACACACACACACAGCCTGCTGACAGGAGATAGTATCCATTATCTACGATCAGTAGGTACTCATACTTGAGGAGACAGCATGAACCGCTGTTCGTTTAAAAAAAATTGAAATGTTAATTAAACCAGTCATGCCATTTATGTTAGGAGCCTTTACCTCTGACCCACATGTATTATTCCAGACCCACAAAAACACTGGTTTGTGCTATCTGGTCCAACTCGGCTGGATGACACCAAACCTGGTCCGATTGATCTTGATGCTTTGAAGAGGCCTGTTATGTGTGTCTCTGCTGACACAGCCATGCTGCAGCATCCGCGGCACTTCGCCCACCTAGCAGGCCCGGGGATTACCCACTAACCTGCTCTCTGACGCATCAAAGGGTTAAGAGACAGCACGTGTTTGAGAGAGAACCAGAGACATAGGGGAAGAACTTTTTGTGCATTCATTTTGAGACACTTGATATTACTTTCACAGTTCTTAAGCAAAACGAATCCTAAACAATGCCCCTGTTGCCATACAACTAAACAAACTAATTTGTTTTCCTCAAGCAACCGTGAAAATTATCTGCGTGTTTGAAATGCTCTCCACCCACTGACAAAGTGAACAGATTATCCACTTTTATGACTGCCAGCTGCCAGACTGTCCCTTCAAACAAATCATCTTGGAAATATTCCCTTTTCTGTGGAATATTCAGAAAAAGACAATATATTTTGTATGTTAGGATCAGGGAATGACATTTTTTACATACAAAAAACTAGAGGACCTTCAGTAGAGCGCATACCTCTGCCACACCAAAAAGTCCCCATGATCCAGAATCAGTTTTGTCTAATTCCATACAACCTTTTGGGTTATGTTGCTCACAGACACACAAACAGACAGGAGTGAAAACATAACCAAACAAACAGGGGAGAAATCATCACCTCCGTTCTATTTTAGATGGCGGAGGTACTTAAGAAAAGGATAGGTATCGGATTAAGTCCAAAACCTGTGTGAGAAGTGCGGAAAAAAGCACAACAAGACTTTACTAAATGAAAAAAACCAAAGCGTTACTGCTATATTATTTGGTGCTCGCTGCTTGTCATTTCTGGCTGTAGACTGTAGAGGATTGGGATTGGGTGAGAGTCGGATTTCCCCACCGCATTCCTCCCTGTGAACAACCTTCATCCACCAGGGAGATGGAAAGTTGCCACACATTAGTGGCAAGCCCCAAAACACTACTGCATATCTCTCTCCTTTGCACTCCATTGTGTATTTTTGTTGCATTCACACACACACACACACACACACACACACACACACACACACACACACAAACACACACACACACCACACACACACCACACACACACACACACACCACACACATACACGCACACACATACACACCTGTTCTTTCATCTCAGTAACACTGGTTTTGAATAACACACGCTCGCTTGCCAAGAATCACTCCACGCAATATTAGAGGACTTAACCATTCATTATGCCAAGCGCATACTACTCTGTTAATCACGCTAACGAGGACACTCCATCCCCACCGTTTCGTTTTTCAGCTCTTTAAAGTCTTTAATAGGATGATTTTGGGGAATCGTGTCGTAACATAGAAATACGGCCGTCTCATAATTAATGTCAATCTCACTTGTGGCAGTTGTGGGACTCACAGTCGCGTCAATGCCATTAGCTGACTTGCTAAAGACAGACTGCTTCACGTGGTCTGAAACTGTACATGTCCTGAGAGTCTCTTATACGCCGGCCGGCCGACATGGCGGCTAGCGCTGTCCATTGAGCAGCGAGCGCGGCTGCACCCACTAGATCAGTGGTTCCCAACCTTTTTTGTCTCGTGTACCCCTTGAGCTGGTAGCCATTCTATAAGTACCCCCTCACTCATTTGGAGGATTTGCCTTACATTTTCTCTTATATTAAACCTTTTGTAATTGTATTTAACCAAACTACTCATTAAATAAATGAAAATCACTTTTATAACTTACCCTTAATACAAATTAATTTAAACTTGACATTGACACTTATTGTGAATGAAAATAATACTCACTTCTAGCAGTTTCAAAGATTAAAAGGTTTTATTGTCATATGCACATGAATCAGGTGCATGCATGCATATGAGGCCGCCACAACTCAACATAGAATTGAATAGTGCAATAGAAACAACAACAATAACAGTAGTATAAACTGTGTAAACAGTGCAAGTACAAGATCAGCAGCAACAACAACAGCAACCACACTATAACAAAACGAGATAAAATAGAATACAATAAAATAGAATATAATAATTTATATATATATTCAACATATTTTATTAAGTCACTAGAGCTTTTAATGAGACACTTGAGCTTGCTTATCTTTCATAAGCTTTGATAGTTCTGGGTGGTTCTGGGTGGTCTACATAAGGTTCAGTTGTGATAGACACGGGTCGCCACTGCTATATATATATATATATATATATATATACACAAACACACACACACATTGCTATATCTCACCAATTATACACCTCAGTACACACAGGGTACTGTTTTCCCTTTCACTTATCCTTGTTTTTAGTACTTCCTTTGTCCCGCCGTACAACACAGGAAGGCTGCAAGCCCCTTGTGTGTCCACAAGGTCCCCGGGGACGCCACAGTGTTAAGAGTTAGAGGAGGTTAGTTAGAGGAACACGTCCCTAAGTTTGGTCGAGCACAAGATGGACGCTCCTAAATCACAGAGCCCCCACCCCCCCAGCTTGTCACCATGGATATGAAAACAGGATTTATCTCAGGAGACTAAGACGCGGCACCCACGGGGAACATAGCATGAGTTGTGAGGGATTTACAAAAGAGAGCCACATAACCAAGCACCATTAAATCACATCTCACGTCATCCCGCTGTGTCCGTCATCAATTCTCAATAACGGACGATCATCTTCATTTTCGGGCGTACTCTTTCTCAGGCGTCAACTGGGGTTTTGTGTCCCTGTTTATGCCGCGTCTGGCAAGGACCTCTTTTACACAAGTCTGAGACAATTGAGGGTGGGAGGAATTGCTTCTGTAGTTCTATATTTTCTGGTTTCCCCATCTCTCTCTCTCTCTCTCTCTCTCTCTCTCTCTCTCTCTCTCTCTCTCTCTCTCTCTCTCTCTCTCTCTCTCTCTCTCTCTCTCTCTCTCTCTCTATCTCTCACTCTCTCTCTCTCTCTCTCTCTCTCTCTCTCTCTCTCTCTCTCTCTCTGCCATTGTAATAAAGCTCTTTCGCCTCAGTGAACCCCTTAATAGCTTCGACTCATGCATGGTTTTGAAGTCCATTAGTCAGTCAGGATACAGAAGTGTGTTGTGTACGGGAACGATTCTTGTACAGGGCGGAAAAGCAAGAAAGCAAAAGAAAAATGGACTGAATCTGAACAATAATGAATCTCCCTCTGTGCTTTGAGTAATTGTACGAACATACCGCTCTTATTTATTTTGTGTTCACATTACATGTTACCTACTATGTGTCCTATTCTTTTATGATAACACACATTCTTTACCTCCTCGTGTCCATTTCAACCTTTGTCACAAGGCTAGCAGGGCAATGGAGATTGCTCCATGTCGCTGGCCTGAAATCATGTACCTAAGTCAGTAAATCGTGGTGGTTCTCATTCCCAGCTCTGCACCAACTGATTCTGCTGATTGGCAGAATGTTAGGAGGCCCTGGGAAGCAGTCCTGCATCCTCCCGGGTCACCTAGTCAAGGAATATTGTTGAAGAGTTGAACCACCATTTCAGTTGCAGTCCTGCGCTAGAATGTCGCGAATGGAGCAATTTCTTCATTGTTTAGATCCGGACACATGTTCTACTGTCTACTATCCATGCACATATGTACAGTGTGGAATCAACATGGGGATTACCAAAAACAGCTGTTACTTCTGTGTCTGATTCACTGTCCCCATTCCATTTGTATTCCCAACCATAGTTATTTTACAGTTTTCAAAGTAAATTTGCACATCATTAATTTTCATTTGCTTGGATTAGCACAGAGAAAGCCATGAAAAAAAACCCTCTTTATCTCGTTAGATTATCCACTCTCTTACAGTCCCGTCTTACAGTGAAATTATAGACCTCCCTAATATAACCACTACAAAGAAAACCGTTTGATGGCTGGAAAAGTGTTGTTGTTGTTATTTAAAGTGAGTGTCGTCTGACTTCTGCTTCACCCGGGGGTCCACAGCCGGCCCGGGAACGAACGGAGAGAATTGCGAGGCCTTTGCCACAGAAGACGGTAATAACCTCAGGTACTGCAGTCATCTATGGTTGATGTTGCAGGCCACAATGAGACTTTGTTTCAAAGTCTGAATTATTCAAGCACGCTCCAAGCACATAAACCCCAGATCTGGTCAAGAGAGAAATGACTCGCTTAGAGAAGGCACATACGAAAGGTACGAAACTTGGCATCTATCGTACTATCAAATTGAGAAAAATGCATTCATTATGAATAGTTAGGGGGCCTACGTTGGAGTTGGTGTCTGGACAGCTGGGGTGAGAGTTCAGGGATTAAACAACGATGCCAAATTGAGTGTGATGTCTTCATTGGTTTAACAGTTCAGTTAGAAAGGCTATGTGCTTTCAGGTGTGAAAATACGCTTTAAATTCTGTTCAGGCATAACCTAATAATCTGGCATATCAGCAAATTGGGTGAGCATTCTGCATGTCTTATGACTATGGCTATGGTGTATTTACAAAGGACTTGGAGGTTATTGTAAGTTGGACTTTAATGTGGCATGGACATTTTGCTTCCGCTAAGTGCTCTTTAATTAATTGTTATCCTTTGTCTAATTTCTCTCCCTCTAATTAAATGCATGATCAGAGGAATCACAAAAATGGGAACAGGACTAACTTCAGCTTATATGGAGAATACTGGTTCTGGATTCCAGCTCTCTCATTGTATACATCCATCGGCTAAACATTCAATTCCAAAAATGCCCACAGTTGTATTGAGTCTGGGGTGGTCAATAGCAAAACAAGCCATACAGTTTATGGCAGTTATGTGCGTTCTATTCTCATTTTAACTCACAGGAAGAAGTCACACAGAACTTGCAATTGAGGTGAAATTAAGTGACCTCAAGCCACTGCATGGAGGACCACCGCATGGCCTACAGTTTCACACCATTAAGCATTTGATCTCATTAAATATTGCTCTCAATGCTCCCCCAGTCTTATGAATAGCCGAGTGATAACAAAGAAGCTCAGCTCAATCTAAGCTCAAGGTCGCGACAGCTTTCACTTCAGTCAGGACACGTGTGCAGTGTAGTGTTGACACTGGCTCTAATAATAGAGGCACATCATAAACACATTGTTTTACAATTGATTTAAAACCTTGGCTAATGCACACGTATTTTATGGTGAAAGTTCAATTTCATTCAGTGTCATTCTCAAAAGAATGCACGCACTTATGTGCATTATTGTGCATTATGATTTATTACGGAGCCTTACGGAGCGCAATCGTTTTGCAAGATCTCGCAATAGTTTTGCGAGATCTCGCAATACTTTTTGTGAGATCTCGCAAAAGTTAATATAGCTCAACGTCATGGATGTACGTAGGCAGGCTACTACTTCCAGGTCAGTTCAACCACAACAATGGAGGCCACACATCCGTGGGAGAAGTTTATAGATTTTTATTTTGAGATTGGTCTAAAATATAAATAAATTAAGTTGGTGCTTAGCAGCAGGCACGGTTGTCAGATAAGCGAGAGACATCTGAAGAGAATCCTTAGCGCAAGGGGACACTCTCGTCGCACAGGAGTATTAGCAACTCAGGAGTTCAGGAGTATTAGCAATCAACTGCAGTACTCTGAACAACTACACGGTTACCGGTGGATGTATGCTAAATCCAGAGAACATGGACTACGTGTGAGGAAAGAGGATGTACGCTTGGTGTTGAAGGAGCTGGATCCTAGAGGAGTGACACTAAGGCAAGCAAGGTCGGAACTATTTTTCAAAAGGGCCGAACTTCATCTGGCACATGGACTTGTTTGATAAACTGAAGCCTTATGGCATATGTGTCAATGGAAGTATCGATGGCTTTTCAAGGAAAATGATCTGGCTTAACACCTACACAACAAATAGCGACCTGAGTTGATCGGTATTACATCGAAGCAGTGCAGTGTTTAGGGGGCTGCCCCAGAGTCCGAAAGTGGCCATGTTAGAGGCTTCCAGAATTTCCTCATCCCCGTTCACCCAGACAGCACCCTTGATAGCTACTTGGAGGGAGCCAGCACCGCCAATCAAAGAATTTAATATTGGTGGGCGTTTCTTCGTAGCCAGTGTGCGGAGTTCTGGTTATGCTTGTTCGCAGACCTGAGAGACAACGGGTTCTTTGATGGAAGGTTTCTGGACAAAAAAATCCTTCAGTTTTGTTGCATGGGGCTCATCCTGGTGAGTTAGTAACTTACAGTGTGTGTATGTGAGGGAGGAGTGGGAATAGAGGGGATTTAAAGAGGAGGAGGAGGAGGAGGAGGCAGAGAGAAAGATTTAAAGGAGGAGGGGAAGGAGGCATGTGGATGCTATAATTTAGTGGTCTATTCTCTATTTTTTATATATGTACAGTTTTTCCTCAATGTATTTGAATATTATTTTTAACAGGACGAGTTGGATGACACTGCACAAGTGTGGAACGCACACACCATCAGGCCATCGAGAAACATGAACGTCCCCAGCGGTCGGCCCAATTACCGGAACTGTATGGGACAAGAGACTTCCTTTCTCCAGTTGAAGAGGAACATGTTCAACTGTGTAAAAATGAATGTGTCTTTCGCCTGACCAAACCTTGCGATCCAGATATTTATGAACTGCGCTATATCATCATGGTCGAGTCCCATCTGACTCCACCAACAGATCCCAGATCAGGCTGTGAACGTGTATATGCACCTGAGAGAGGCCATCAGTGCATCTTTGTAAGACAATATTTAGTTGTGTCTTGCAGGGGCCAGTAAGTTGAGCTGCAAAGTGGGTTATTATCCATGCAGTCTTCTTTTTATGATTTTCTCAATGCTAAACACACATGCACAGGGATCTCCTGTAAAATATATCCATGTTATATATTTGTTTGTTTACATTAAATGATAACCTTTTTATGATGAAGATGTCTGTTAAGATTGATGGTTGGATCAAAAAACACTAATCTTCAGCTGGTGTTTATTTAGAGATAAAGCCTATCAAAAGCGGAATCAAACTAAAAAGTCAATAAATTGAATAAATTGTATTTACAGAACTGGTTCCAGTTTTTGATTGTATTTAATTTGGTCTGTTGGTCAGACAACAACAAAAAGGACCAAACATGCTACCTTGGTTTCTGAATATCTGAATCTGTTGATTTGTTTTAATAAAGTTGATGTAGACACCAGACCTGTTGAGGTTTATGAACCTGAAAGATGACTCAAATACTGATTTGACAGTTTGTGCTTGCCAAGGGTTTGCCATGCAATGGAATGTCATAGAGGGGGTAGAATATAACAGCACAAGTTCATGATCTTTTTGTTAATACATTTTTTATTAACAATTATTTTGTATTGTTTCAGCCCACATTTAACACAGGCCACATTAGCTTGGAGATTTTGTAAACAGGATCTCAAATAGATACCTTTAACTTTCATAACGTTTTTCCCTGAACAATGGAAAAGGCATAACACTGACATAACATTAAACACATGTCAACACATATGACAGAGGAACCAGAACAAAAACGCAGGAACAAGAACTTTTCCGTTTTGATTTGGTCAGCATTTTTCACATAACGTTGGAGATGGTAAAAGGTTGCCTGTTCTCTCTGCGACAGCAGCACCTTTGCGGTTTCCCACAGCTGTGAAACTCTTTTGCCTGTGGCCTTCTTTGACTCATACAGAGACAACACACTGTCCTTGTTTGGAAGTTTCAGCTGTAAAAGGGCCATGGGTGTGGAGAAGCAATCAACTACACATTTGGACTCTTGGAGAATGGCTTTATGAGCCATTGTTTGAATGACAGGCTTCATATTGTTGTTTGGAGGTAGGACATGGGAACCCATCCGTAAAAAGGTCGAGCAAGTCCTCTTCATCACTTTCTTCCATGTTTCCCTGGAGAGCTTTCTCAACAGCTGATCTCTCAAAAGGAGGGAGGTAGTTCAGGAATGATGTCATCAGGATGTCTCCATCAACAGAGTCAATTCCATGGATGCAGGCTAAAATGAAAGTCTTTGACAGGCTCCCTGGCATGACACCATGGTCTAGTAATCCTTTCACCCAGATCCATCCAACTGCTTGCCATTCAGCCAAAAAAAAAGGGTGGTCAATTAATGAAGCAGAACTATGCTACTATGCCAAGTAGCTCCATTATATCACATCATTACAGTTATGTAAAGTTCTACAGTAGTTTAAAGTAGTTTAGTGTGTAGAGTTGCTTGCAGTGATGCATCTTACCTGTGCAGTTTGCACTTCTTCCTCATGTATGGACTGCACAGGTGATGTAGGCAGGCCATTAACCGAAGACAAGGGGAGTTGTAGTCCATCTAGCTCTGTACTCTGAAAGATTATATAAGTATACAGCATTAATTGACAGCAGACAAAAGTCTAACATGACTGCAGAATGTAATTTATAAAAGTATTTCTAAATAGGTATTCTACATCAACCTATGTTCTAGTAAAAACCATAAACAGTCTGAAAAAATTCCATTTAAGTTTTGAGTATAATAAAATGAGTGTTTAAAAACAAACTTGCTAAACTACACTAAATTGTTTTTAGTTGTTTTAATACAATTCTACACGACTTTGCAGTAAATTGATTCAATTTGTATATTTTTACTGGTTTTAATACCTGGGTTAATATGTGTACCTCCTGACCTCAAAATGTTCCTGATCTCATGTTTACCTGTGCGACATCTTCATTGTTGATCTGAACTATCACAACGGTCTCATCACCATCTGCTCCACCGAGGTCATCATCTGGATCCCATTCTACTGTATCTGCCTCGTCTCCTTCTGGAACATCTTCAAACAATTCATGACAGACGTCAGGCTCTGCTTGTGGGATGTCATTGGAAACTGCACTGGTCAGACCAATCATTTCAAAGCAGGAGTCAGGGAAATGATCAGAGGACTGGAGCTGGATCCAACCTGTCACCATCATGATCACTCTGTTGTGTCTAGCCCAGGCCAATTGGACTTGTTGTAATGTCTGTTGGGGTTGAATGAATGTGATGGGATCTTCCTGGACCTTGTGCTGTCGCAGCCTGAGATATTGCTCTTTGTTTTTTTGGGTCTTGGTTGCTGCCACAAATAAAAATAAAAAAACATGTTGTCGAATTAAGAATAAATAACTTATGCAGTTTCTATGAAACATTGGCAGCAAACATATATATACAATATATAGGTGATTTCCTACTAATGAGAAAAATGGTGTGTATCACATTCAGCCAATATGTTAACGGATACAAAGACGAGTACAGATATACAGATTTTACTGAGTTACAACGACAGAAAATGTATCTGACTGCACATTAACAACAAAGGCACACACTTTGTGGAAATGGAACCTCTGTTTATGAAATACATGTGAATTCATCTTTAAGTTATTAAGTTGTTAAGTTCTATATATTTAAATTATTATAAGTTTAATCTTTAGGCACCATCTCTTTCTATCTGCTAACATTATTACATATATTTGTACTACTGTCACAAACCTGTTCGTTACTGTCACTGTCAGATGAATGTCCATTCTCCAGTGGATCTGTGATTGAATAAGCTGCATCAATGTGAGATCCATGTTCCATCAACTCTGAATCTACTCCCTCTGACTTCAGACTTCAGCTCAGCATTTAACACCATCATCCCCTCAAAACTCATCTTCAAACTTGGTGACCTCATGAAAACCAAGAACCTTGACATCAACCCCTCAGTTTGTAACTGGTTACAGTCAGTGACCCCAGTCAGTCAGATCCCAGTCAGCCAGGTTAGACCATCTCACCTCCTCCACCCTCACCCTAAACACCAGCGTCCCACAAGGCTGTGTGCTGAGCCCTCTCCTCTACTCCCCCTTCACCCACGACTACACTCCTGTACATGGTACAAACACCATCATCAAACAACTGTAAAAACACACTGTATCACAACTACCTACCTCTCTATAGTTTACATATTTATTACTAAGATACCTGTTTACTGTACCTGCCATATATATTTAAATCTGTTGATAGAACTGCTCCTACTTTTGTATATGCATATACATTTATATCTCCCATACATTTATATATTCTCACTTGTATATATATTTTCATCTATAACTATATACCTGCTTTCATTAATAGCATACCCCTGATCACTACCTGTTAAATTCTCACTTACCTGTATATACATTTACTTATTATTATGCTCATATCACATTTATACCTAGACTGTCTTTTAACCTGTAAATTTAAACGGTAAATTATATTATATTACCATGCACTTTACTGCAACATTTGCACTCTGGTTAGATGCTAAATTATATTCGCTGTACTGCACTTGTGCTGTGCAATGACAATAAATTTAAATCTAATCTAATCTAATCTAATCTCTGTGATGCTGACAGGTGAATCCTCAGAAAATAAATTTTTGCTACATTCATCCACTTCATATGATCTGTTAAAGGTGCTTCTTCTTTGGTGCAAATGTAAAGGTGCCAGCTTCAGTTTGGTTTGCTCATAAAGTTTTCCAACAGTGACATCTAGAGGGATTGGGTTTCTTTTGAAATCAAAGATCTCAAAGGTAAACTCCTCAGCTCGTCCTTTGCTAGAGTGTCCATCAGGGAAAATAGCTCTCTCAAAATCTGAGCAGCAGGTGTTGTTTTTTCCATCATTGTTCCTCCACCGTTTTTGGTCCTTACTTGTTGGTATTCATTACTGCTAAAATGAGGCCATCCAATTTCTATCTTCCTGGAAGTCTTCTCCCCTGCATTATGTCCTTGTCTTGCCATCCCTTCACCTTGCTTTTGGAACACACCTGATACCACACGTGACTCCTTTTGTCTTTGATCTCATTTTGCGTGCTCCTATTTTATCTTTTAATCTCTGCAAAATAGTCTCTTTGTTGGTGCTGACATTTGTTTGTTGACAGAAGGAGAGGACAGCTACTCTATCACCATATGAAGGGATATATTTTGCCATTTGTTCATCAGTCCTGATGGATAGCGCTGCCTTGTCAACCTGCAAAAATAATAAATACTTGAAATGCTTACTTTGAACATGAATATAAATAAATGCACACATGAGTTTGAGCACAGAGCACCCCATAGATGGCTGGCTAACTTAACACATCCATTAGATACATTTCTAAACTGTAAAAATCATCTGTACAATGTGGTTGTTGGACTGACCTAACAGAGCAGGGAATTAATAAGCGCTAACATTAGTTGCTCAAATTGGTCACGATCCCAGGCTCTGTGTTGTTGCTTTTACTTATTACTTTCCGCCCACCTTGTCTCTTTGCATGTGCAAGATGTCCTCTTGTAGGAACCCTCTTGACCGCAAGAAATCTTCCAAATCCTCCAAATCCTCCTCCATGACTTATTTAGAAGTACCAACTTTTGCGAGCTCAAGTGGTGCTGTCTCCGTTGTTGTGGTTGAACTACGTTGAGCTAACCAAAAAGTATTGCGAGATCTCGCAAAACAATTGCGAGATCTCACAAAACTATTGCGAGATCTCACAAAAGTACATCTTAAAATGGTCTCATTCTATGTCCCTTCCCAGGCTCTTTTTTGATGCAACCATGAGAAGGGACAGGATGTTCGTTCACTGGGCTACGGCTATTTCCCTTTTTTGGTCGATTTATCTAATATATGTATAATGATAAGGATTATCTGACTGTACACCTTTACAGTACATTACAGTAAATACATGTTTGACACATAATACTTTGGGTAGCATAGAAAGTCCCCATGTTACAATGTGTGTATTTTTATACAATCCCTTTTGGAATGCCAAAAAATAAAATCTGCTCTAGCCGATTGATAATGATTGTTGATAATGCTCTCTTCCAATTGTTTAAGGTGAGTCCAAATAAATTGTTTAAGGACAGTTAAGGTGTCGGTTACGGTTAAGGTGTTGGTTACGGTTAAGCCTCAGTCACACATTCCCGATTTTTACTTCCATCCTTGATAGGACCATTCCCGATTAAAATGTGTCAAAAGTCTGATCAAGATCCTGATTCGTGGCGGGAAATTCACAAATTTTACAACAATCAGATATTGTTCAGGGAGCGTCCTGATTCTCCCTAATGCGATCCGACAGTGATCAGACAGTGACCGAACAGTGAACCGACGCTGACTGAAGACATCCATTAGACATTTGGCAAGATCTGGACGCAATCTGGACTCAATCGGCAAGAAACGGCAATGAAACATTTCTCCAAATCATGCCTGTTCATCACGACAGCCGTCGAGGACACCGTCCAGACACCGTCCAGACAACACAGGACATTGTTAAGATTTTGATCCGATACAGCATAATCTTTCACGACATAGTCACGATGGTAATCCGACTAGACAAAATCGGCTGAGTTTCCCGAATGTTCCCGAATGTTACGGGACGCACTAAACTGTCGGGAGTGCTTGGCCGACCTCTCGGACCTTTCTTGATCCGTAGGACTCTGTTACGAACGTCAGACAATGATAGGACATTCCAGATCATTGAGGATAGTAATCCTCAGTATAACTAGCTCGGCGGCAGTATAGCTCAGGAGGTCGAGTGGTCGACTCACAACCTGGTTTGATCCCCCTGCTCCTCCTAGCAAAAACTTCCGTGGTGTCCTTGAGCAAGACACCCTAACCATAACTGCTCCCGACATGCTGGCTGTCTTCTTGTATGGCTGACTCCGCCGTCAGTGGTTGAATGTGTGTATGAATGGGTGAATGTGAGGCATGACTTGTAAAGGGCTTTGGATAAAAGCGCTATATAAAAGCATCCATTACCATTAATCCGACTTTTTCACTTTTCATGTCGTAGCGCTGTCTGATCTCAAACGGGAGCCAAAATGTGGGGAATGTGTGACTGAGACAGTTGGTGTTTCCAACTCAAGTCAATTGGCTTTAGAGCTTTCTTGGCCACTCTAGAGTTTAGGAGTGTTCAATGCAAGCTAAATGTGTGTGAATGGCCCGCTGCTTTACTCATTGTTCCGGCTAGTCATGGAAGTGTTGCTTCCTCAAAAGTCACCCCCACACCTTATATTGCATAATAGAGTCCATTTGGTGTTCCCTAATTGGAACTTGGTGAGCCACCATTAGTCCTTGATGGTAGTTCATCATCATAGAAGCCGCCTTTGCTTCTCATGATCACACAATCTGATTGTTTACCTCCTTCATTAGATGCAAGTGTCACTACATAATGCCAGGGGGGAAGTTGAATAGTCGTTTGGAACCCAGCTCACAATTAAAAGCATGGGGGGTTTATCTGCCCTCTGGGGCAGCGTTTATATATGCATCATGCAAGCATGCACACACACACATGCACGCACGCACGCACGCACGCACGCTCCTTGCCTTTCCCACAACATTACACAACTAACCTTTTCTCTCGCCCGTTTGTACGCTTGTAAAGAAGTAGTTCCCGGACTCCGTGTAGAGGGGATTCATCATAGAGATAAGCATGTGGGCCGCACTGCTGCTACAGGACGTTAAAAGGCCGACACCAAATCTGTGTGTGATGTATAGATCGCTTATGCTAAAGTTTGTCTGATTAATCCAGTGCAGCAGAACCCCATTGGCCCCCTGTGTGTGTGTGTGTGACTCTCTCTCTCTCTCTCTCTCTCTCTCTCTCTCTCTCTCTCTCTCTCTCTCTCTCTCTCTCTCTCTCTCTCAGTGGTGGCTATCCGGTAGTGCGTAGTAGGAGCGAGGAGACTGGAATGTGGAATGATATAAGGGGCCGTGGCTATACGGGCAAGTGCTGTGGAAGCGAGGAGGCAGGAGTGCAAACTGTGACATTTCTCTCTATCTCTCTCTCTCTCTCTCTCTCTCTCTCTCTCTCTCTCTCTCTCTATCTACTGTGCTGCCGGTGGCTCCCTTGTACCTGCAGGGTACATATAACTGAGCTCCGAAGGTCATTATTTCCTTTCAAAGTAACAGTGTGTAACAGCATATACTAAGATCTAATTAGTTCTAGTATTTGTGCACAAATCAATTTCAATTATTTAGAAAATATATAGTATATAAAATACTATTAGAAGTATTAGGGAATTAAGGAAACTTTGTTTTATCCCCCAACAGACAATCGATACATTATTTATCTGTAATCCCTAGTGCCAAATGTCTGGAAATAAGTCATGTCTGGTTATGATTGATATCTTGAACGAATAACATCAAAAATACATTTGCTATATTACGTATTGCTAATCATTTAAGTATTATGCACTGTATGGCATTGGAAAAGTACCCTTGGAAAAAGTTTTGAATAAATTACCATCCGTGAGTTTGCCGGCATGTTTAGCTTTTTATTTTCAAAACCGCTATTTGAGAAAGAAAAATGCGTTTCAGTTGGTTCATTTTTATAATGTATAGAGTGTTTAGAGTGTATTCCCCTGAGAGTTTCTGTCAGCAAAAGATACTTGTTCACTACAAGTCATATACAGGTATATATATATATATATATACTTAAACCTGAAATACCTCGCTTTTCTTTTGCCATAAATAGTCATAAACAATGTATATGTTGCAGTTGCATATGTTGCAATTGTAGCGTTAATGTTACTGTCATGGCCGGGTGTAGGTGGGACCCAAGAGCAGGGAGAACAGACGTCAGATGGAACAGGTGCTTTAATGTCGGATCCAAGGCAGAGGTAGTCGGTAACAGGAAGTCGAGGGTTGAGGCAGAGGTACAAAGACGCAAGGCAAAAACAAGGTTGTTATCCAGGGGAGGGTCGAAACACGGTGGATCAATGGGCAGAACAACAATGAACTTAGCTTGATACGAACGTGAGGCTTTCTGAAAATCAGGGTGATGATCCAGCATTGAGTTAGACAACAGACACAGCTTAAATACAGCTTGGTAATGAGGTGCGATTGACAACAGGTGAGTTGAGTAGGGAACGGCTGACAGGGAAAACACAAAGTGGCATCTTGGAACGGAGTCGTGACATCGCAGATCCAGGAAGCCAGCGGAGCTCCCGGACTAGGAGCGTGAAGAGCTTGGTTGGATCGTGACAGTTACAATAAAACACAATGTAATGTCTAAGTACATGAGAAACATTGGTGATTTGCGTTTGATAGACAGCGGGTCAACTGTGTTAGCGTTTTCATACTTCACCGCCATTTCGAAGCCTGATTCACTCTGCCTTCTGCTCATTCTGTCTAAACGTCAGCATCTACAAATGCTGCTATCAGTGACATGTCTCCACATACGGTATGTCTGTTTACCTAGAGAGAGAGGGGTGATAGGGATCTTTCTGTTCAACTCAAAAGAGTAACCTCATATTGTTAAGCGCAAGACTAGCATGCCCAAACAGAGAGTTGAGTGAGACATAGAGAATAGAGTTTACTGGGTGAATTATAGTTTGAACTTCAGGCTGGATATCAACTTGACACCCAACTGCAGGCCAGCCCTGGGGAAGTAATGTGGAATTATAAAATAAACAATCATGGACAGTCATCAAAATGTATTATGATAATTTCCACCCGTCCATTTATTGTATTCACTTATTCCTGGAGCCTATTGCGGATGATGGATCCTTTAAATAGGATATTGTATTACAGCCCAATGCATTTCGACGATTCCATCATCACTGATGTGCACAGACATTTAATTTTATTAGGAAATATTCATTTTTTGCTGAACATCCAGATGTGAAGAACAGATATCATCACACTTCCCTTCAATGACAAAACAGTTTAAGGTGCAAATATCCTCTACTAGCTTAGTTAACACAATGACTCACGCCACAGTTAGACCGTGTTTTATAGCTCAGTCAGTTAGGACTTGCCTTGGGAACCGGAAGTTCGCAGGTTCAAGTCCCCGGAAACACCTGGGCACTGCCAAGGTGTCCTTGAGTAAGGGCCCCTACAATACAATCCCCGCGCAGCTGTATATACTACATAGCTGTATATACTACATATATATTATATTATAGCTGCCCACTGCTCTCAACACTAGGATGAATTAAATGCAGAGAAACAAATTTCACCAAATCAAAACCTAATCTAGAAAGATCCCGTGCCTCCCCACACTCATCTTTAGTTTCAGGGTTGGTTCAGGTCTTATCTTTGACACATTACACACACACTTTGTTTACATCTTATTCATACTGTTACTACATCTCTGTTTGTATACAGTACATCTCTGGTCATACATGTATGTTTATACATTTATTTGTATCGTCATACCTGCATTTTGTCACTTTTGCGCACTCATCTCAAAAGTGTATTCTATGTTTTGATTTTGATCATTTATTGTAGTGTTTTTATTTGATATACTCTTTTTTTGGGGGGGGGGGTGGGGGGGCTTGGCAACGACTGCCAACGACTGCTTCCTGTAATTGTTGTGCATATGACGTATACACATTTTTTTATACTTTTTTTCTTACATTTTTATTCCCGGTTATTTAAAAAAGTTGTTGAAACAAATGTTGAAACTCGTCTAAATGTGTTTGATATTGACTTGTGTTATTTATTTCTCTCATTTATTCTAAATGTGATCCACTGCTGCTATTTTATATTTGACAATGTTTTTAGTATAGGATTGTATTCCTGCTGTGCGTGTTTTGAAAAGCTCTATACAAAACAATATTATTATTATTATTATTATTATCTACTTGAGATGGTTAAACTCGGATTACATCCACTGTGTAGGATTTGAAATATTGCATTGTAATATTGAGAGCTTTATGACAAAATACAAAAAATAATAATAGAGAAAAAAAATTAAAAACAGTGATAGACATGAACCTCTGAAGCTACTTTGGAAAAACAATTCTTAGATCTCGGCCATCAGTAATAAAAACCATTCCGTGTGAAGCTGTGACATTTTCTTTCGGAAAGAGATATATAACAACTGTATAAAAACACCCCAGAGCCATGGCTCTGGAGCCCCCACTCCCTTCCCTTCCCAAGTCACACAAACGGTAATGCGGTGAAAGGGAAGGGCTGTTAGAAAACTAAAACCATGACAAATGTGTCCCCGTCTGTCTCTTACCACCGAGACCGGCAACCGGCTTTGTTTTACCTTGGAACCCAAACCCAGAGTGACGTCGTAACACCACACTCTTCTCACTCAAGGTTTCCATGACCACTGTTGTTCCACTGAAACCAAGCCGAAATCAAGCAAGCTCATTCCTGTTATACATACTGTATATATGCAGAACATCTGCTCATCAGTTATTGTACATCGTACAAACGTAACTTGGCTCCACAGCTAAAAAGGGAGCGTGATTAAGTTCACCTGTCTACGCTGGCCAACGTAACATTTAAACCCATGATATCATACCGCAAGTCTTTCTCCAGCTCATAAAATGCCTGAGAGGGGCCACAGCTGGAGACACAGCTGGGTAGCCTACGCTTTTGTCATGTTTTGAACGATCCGAACAAAAAATCCCCACACGCCATCACACGCCTTCTCCTGGCCTCCAAGCTCATATTCAGTTTCAGGTTTAGATCAGGTCATTCCCTCTCATCTTTAACATTGAAAACAGAACCGAGAGGGTGGACATACTCCCGGTTATGAGCAGCTGACAAGCAAAAGGGAATTCATCAATCAGCCTTGAATTGTCTTAGTTGGTTAAAGGCCAAATTGATTGATGGTCAACACTTCTACTGGTGGTGGACAACTGAAACCAACCGAAGTTGAGGCTTCCTTCAACTGATGTCAACATACAAAAAGCTCTTGTTTGCATGTTCCAAGGAAGTTAATGAATAGAATGTCTAGTGTGAGGTTTAGCAGGAAAGCAGAGGGATCTGTGACCTTTTGGTGTCGCTTGGAAAGCTGTCGGTGCAACATTACAGATTCTGATTATCATGGAGAAATCCAATTACCCCCTTCACCATGACAACGCCTCTTAGGAGTTCTTTCTTTCACTGATTGGTGGTATGCTTTGTTTTCTGTAGCTTTTGTTATGTCTTAGCCTTAGTCAGTTGTAGCTTCTGAGGGCTCTGTTCATATAGCCAGAATGAACCCCCATTAGCATTGGAGCTTTTCCTGTGTGTGTGTGTGTATGTGTATGTGTATGTGTGTGTGTGTGTGTGTGTGTGTGTGTGTATATGTGTGTGTGTGTGTGTGTGCGTGTGTCCTCCCTGCATACATGTGTGAGGATGTGCTTTTATGCCAATTGCTTGGTGATGGTGAACTGGGTGTTGTCCCTGCAGCTTCAAGTGCTGGCAGCTTCTGCTGCCTCTCCTCTCATAGATAAATATGTATTGGACTTTAAAATTGTACCTGCTCAAACATCGAAATATGCTGTCCTCTTTATTTCCACAATGAATCTTACTTACATAAAAGCTTGGTGAAGGATTTGCAGAAGCTATGCTGGCCTAATGTCCCCCTTCAGTGAATCAATATTCACATGAAAACCATGAGACTTGTTTAATCTGTCAACTGTGAATATTTAAAAACCACCTGCTACATTTTCCTTTGTTTTCAAGAGTAAACAATATAGCCATTGTGAAAAAGTAAGACTGGCACTAGCTGTTAAAGCCTCCGACAACAAGGCAAAAATATAAAAAATGCATACATAATGTAAAAGTTAAGTTGCCTTACTGTGCATATATCAACATTTGAGTACGAATTCATGTTCATAAACATTAGAAATATTTGTTCAAAACAACAGCGCCATGATCAGGACTGTGTGGGAGTGTCACTGGCACGCTTGATTGACATCTACCGAGCCACACCTCCTTTAAATAATCTTAATACGAAGCTAAAGAATAACATGAAGACACTGTCAGAGAAGAATACAAATGTCCATATTTGCATTGAAATGATAATAAGTAATGAATAAAAAAAGATTCATTACAATTGACTTTGTCATAGTTTAGTCGGTTCCACACTTCCACATCATAAACTTAAACATCAGCTGGCTAACCCGGTACAGTATTCTGTAGACATTGTAACCCTCATCTTTAAAGAATAAATTGTTTTATTCTTCATGAGCTTCATTACACCCAAGCTCCGGTGTGGGTGTAACATACATAGACTAGATGAAAGAATACAGGTGAAACAGACTGTGTACATTGATGGAAACTACAGTAGACTTTTTGGGTTGAAAAACAGCACCTATGAGTTCTGCACCATCAGTATGTGCCAGTCTCCTAATGTATGTCCTCTCATCTTCTCATTCATCAGCTTGCATCCTCTTCTTGCTCTAATATGCATCCCAGTATCACCCAGTCATCTTATTGGACCCTGCATGAAGAACATAAACTTCAGGTAAACTTCAGTTTCACAATGTGGTAACCTGCTCTGGAGCAGGTTATGTTGGAGATAACAGATCGACACGTATAAAGCATTGCCTAGCGACCAATCAATTGTCTTGGAAAATGAAGGATATTGTTGCAAAATGAGCCGAAGGACAGTGTATAGTATAGTGAACACACGTTTATTGCCCAAAGCCGTCAGCTAACAAGCTAGTTTCCACAAACACACACTTCACTCTAACACGGAACAACAACTCCTAAACTCCCGCCCACCCGGAACGACTCCCCTCGGGCCCACCCTCAATCACAGCCTTCCCCAGGCCATTATAATATCATGGACCTTGATGTGCGAATTGCACATCCTGACAAATAATTCCCTGACAAATATCTATATGAAAGATATAGATTCACAGTGGAGGGAATGGCTTCTCTTTTTTCAGCTTCTTGAGCTATGTTGCCAGTGTTACACGTCAAAGGTTGAATGACCTTGTGTTTGTTCTTAATTTGCTCCTACGGCCGTTGGGAGCACATCCCACACTGCTGGTATTGCAGCTGAAAGCATAAAGCTAAACAGGTCTTACATGCCATTAAGAATACACGAAAGCAACCCATTAATTTAATGGAATACACATTGCCATAATGATGGGCCAGTGATATTGTAATATAATATATCATTATTTCAGTTAATATAACATACGCAGTCGACACAATTTTTGGCCAGCTTTCCTTCCTGCCTTTAGCAGCAGCAATTGTGTTACTTTTACCCTGGATTATATATTTTTAATCTTCGTATTTGTTTATTATTATAGTTTGCCCATCTTCGGTAAAATGTATGGCTTGTCTATTGGTCATATGGTGCAAACACTGTCCCTTTTACATGAACATGCTCAATGCTAGATTGGGAAAACCTCAGTTGACTTTACAAGTTGATGTCAAATATCATTGTATGTTGAACTTACCGTAGTTTCGTAGTATGGGTCTCAGATAAGGGGCCATAGCTGGAAGGTACAACTCCAGGGTGTTTTGAGCCAACGCTTGTCACATCGGAGGTGTGATTTGCTTTGATTTAATTGGCTGATACAGATGCTGCACAGACTAATGTGTTGATAATAATGTTTTTATAACACATAAAAAACAACGTAATGAGCACATACTACCATACAAAATCAGTTTTAGTTTTTATAGTTTTAGTAATTTTAGTAATAGTTTTTAGAATACATTGCATTACAGTTTTGTTTTCAACTGCAGATACCATATTGGTTTTCCATTTTTATTAGAAAGATACAGAAAGCTGAGCCATGAGTCATGTACATGTTGCCAACTGTCAGATCATTGCTAATGTTGATGGTGGGCCAGTGTATTTGATGCTCACCTCTACAGATGCCACACTTGGTGCCAAGAATCATGAACAGCTAGCCGGACGACACAGCTGCCAATGTGCATCAGAGCACCCACTCGCACTCATGGATCTCTTGTGTGCAGAACAGAATAGTTATGGAATTGTAATGGAGATTTGTCCTTCCTTGTGGAGCAAACAAACATTGTTTCCCACTCATCCTTTTTAATGGCTTTATTGATGGTGTTGCATATGAATAGCTGTTGAGTCAAGTGACTGCCTGGCTATGAAGGATGTTGCCCTGCTGTTGATGGGGTTCCAGCTTTAGAGAGAGGTTAAGAGGTTATATTATATGCCGTGTATGAAATCCTTTTGCATCAATATTCATGCAAGAGGGATTTTCTCCATTTGGGTTTAATCCAATTTACTGCTCGCCACCATTGCAAAAGCTTCATCCATCCCAAACTGAATAAATGATTAACTTCTGCAAAAGATTATGGAATACAAAACCACAGAAGGGGAAAAACTGTCGATAAATAGGGATGGCCGTCTACTTCCCTGCTATTTAAAAATCGACCGATTGGCGGATGACTTTGGGCTGGCTGGGATTATTATTATTATTTTAATTTTTTATTTAATTTAAATTTATTCTTGGAAAGGGCAGCAAAATGCTGACATTAAATGGCGATACTGTAGGACTGTTCAAGGAACCGAGGGCTGGTCCTCCAGGAATTGTAGGAACGAAAGGAGCCAGAAGCGCTCATCCTCTTGTCAAAGGTCAATGCATTGTGGACTGGTTTTAGCCCACTGGTTGCTTTAAATATTGTTTAAAGTTGCCATCATTTTTGCTTTTGCTTTGTCACATGGTAACCTCCAGCATGCTTCAGAGGTGTTTGAAGACGTTTGGCTTTGGATGTGCAGATATTAATCATGTAGTATTAAAATAATGGGTGGGGTGGGGTAGGTTGGGGAGCTCAGTGACCCAGGAGGACCTCGACAAAGAGCTTCTTATCTTCCACACTGAGCCAGTGGTTGGAATATCTGTTCAGGATGCACCCTGGGTCCCAACCTTTCGAGGTGAAACCGGGAAAGAACCCACTGGGGAGCAGACCCCAGGAGAATAATAATTACAGCTACTGGCTGGATTCCCCTAGTATCTGCCCTGTTACCACAGTCCCTGTTCTCTATACAACGCAAGAAGGATGGATATACCGTATTGATATGCAGGCTCACACACGCAAGGTCAGAAACAATATTTTTTTCCCCAATTAGTGAACACATGTTGCTTGTCATGCGAGTTCATCTCCACGCGGTGCGTGGCCAAGGCCAAACGCATCATAAAAGACATTGCCCACCCCAGCCACCAACTGTATTCACTTTTACCGTCAGGCAGGCGATACCGCAGTATCAAGTGCCGTACAAATAGACTCCGAGATAGCTTCCACAGTCAGGCCATCAGGCTGCTGAACAAGGGCGTATAGCATATAACAATGTATATTTTATTACATGGATTTATATACACATATTGCTCTTTTTCTGTGCCGATATATTGCATTTTATAAATTGCATTCTTATTTTTCTTCTTTATTCTATTCTATTTTATTCTATTTTTATCAAATTTTTTTCTATCTTATTTTTATAACTGCTGTCTGTCGTCGGGTATTGCACATAATAATTTCACACCACTGCTTTATACTTGTGTAAACTGTGAAGTGACAATAAACTTGACTTGACTTGACTTGACTTGATAACACATGCTTTACCTTCCAGAACGTTTTTAGTCACATTAAAGTACATTAAAGAGTCAATAGAATATAGTTATGGCTCCAACATTGATGTGCACGGTATGTGGA
Organism: Muraenolepis orangiensis; assembly: GCA_027704905.1. NCBI lineage: Eukaryota > Metazoa > Chordata > Actinopteri > Gadiformes > Muraenolepididae > Muraenolepis > Muraenolepis orangiensis. The sequence continues at coordinate 25,484,539 of CM051001.1, forward strand.
GCCTCCGGATCTGTGGTGGGGGCGTTGACCTTGTAGATTGACATGTGCTTCATAAGCATGTGATTATCCTCCGCCAGGTATGCTGGACCGTCATGGGTATAATGGTGAGTGATGGTGCTGAGCCTTTAAGCTACATGATCAATTATACGCAAGCTATTATGCCAGGGCAAATCATGTAGGCCTTCTGCGTAATTACATCACATTAAATCAGGTGGACTTACATCAACCAAATATAAGTATCCCTTTTATTTTGATTAAATGTTGGCTTGTCTGTTCTTTGTCCAAATAGAGAGTTGAGATGGTTTAGATGGTGGACCAAAACTAAATGACTCATTAGGAATGGCATATGGCGGGAAAGTACATTAAAAGTATGATGAAATGACATTTAACTCTGTTGTACTTGTGCCTGCCTGACTGGCTGACCACCACTCCTGTGTGCTATCGCTACACAATTCATTGATCTCAAAGTGATGCAACCAAATACCACTGCTGCTCTTTCAACTGACAGGTTCTTCTCTGTGCAGGGCCTTTAAATACCATCGCCTTCTCCCATCCCCACAGACGTCCGTCTGATACCTTGTGTTGATTCAAAAGGGCTTATGGCTGCTTTTCTTGTTTTTTTTGCCAACCCTATTATTTGTAAACAGCCTAAACCACTTACTATATTTGTCAAATAAATAAATAAGTATGGCAGCAAATATATTGGTATAGTGATAGCATGTGAAGCTGGTGCTCAGTTCATTGTTACGATAACGAGTCTGTGAGCGCTTTGCCTCCTGGAGACTTTTCTGTAATGGAAAATATGTTTTCTCATTTCTGGAAGGAAGGAAGGAAGCTCAAATGTTCTGGCGTAAATAACATGTTCCACCATGTAAACGTGGACAAAGAAGTGTGTTGTTAACGTAGAGGGATATCAGTAAAAGCAGAGGGCGACCCCTCTATCAAAAAAATAAATACATTAAAAAATTGCTCTGATGATCTGATTGCTTTGATGAGATGTATTTTTCTGACACCATGTACAAATGGAACAAATGCAATAATGACATGACACAATCAATTACATAAGAGCATGTAAGCAGGTTGAATCTTTTCAACGGTTTTGTTTTCCACCGCGTGTCAATCGTAATTTTATTACAGCTGTGGGCTGTTAAACAGGCTTAGCTGAGTCATAAGACAGCCTGTCATGCTTTCATTTTCACGGGGCTGAAAGCTTGTTGCGTCAACAAGACAAATTAAAAGCCCTCTAACCAGCTACATTTTGACGGATCTTGATTCACTTGTTCTTGTTGTTTTGAGATATTTTGAATAGATATCTCAATCCTTCCTTCCTGCCTTCGTTGTAACTGTCAAATCCAAAGAAAAACAGATTTCCCTACCTTCTTTCCGAGTAACATTTACATGTGTTACATTTCCAGTACATGTATTTACCAGTATGTTATGTTGTCCAAAGTATGACCAAAAACATCACTTCAACTCACAATTGCACTGTGCTCACCTCTTCTCCTCACTTCAACTCACACTTCTCTGCGTCCCCGTACAGCCTCTGGTCTTGGGATTGTATAGCAATGAGTGTGTGTATAGGAAGTATTGGAAACAGGTGACAACCCTAATTACTACAGGTGAGACCACTTAATAGACTGGCAGTTAACTGTTCTCAATATGACTCAACTAACTATACTTAACAAATACAGATCATTTTTTCTGTCTGGTGATTTTCTATTCAGATATAAAATGCAGGTATATAAATGTTCTTTAAAATCGTATCTGCAAATAGTAGCCTACAAGATATATAAGTTACAGCCCTGTGTTAATTATCCTCTTCTACCAAGTAGCTTATTTTATAAGTGGAGTTAAAAGTGACATGAGGAATAAAATAAAAATAATAACTTTCTCGTGCGCACGCAAAGGTTTCTTGTTCCCACGAGATAGTAACTTGTGCGCACCAGTTAGTATGTTGTGCGCACAATTTTGTATCTCGTGCGCACTAGTTAGTTAACTAGTTCGTTTCTCGTGGGAACGAGACAGGGAACTATCCCCTGCACACTGGAGGATCTGGCCCGCACAGTAGACCATCCTACGGAGCCCCTAAGTGCACTTCAAGCTATGTTTCTATGTGGAATAGAACTCAATCAATTCCTGTACTGTCTTTCCACATAGAAACCTATGGCCAGATCATCCTGTGTGCACCGATAACTTTCTCGTTAACCAACTAGTGCGCACAAGATACAAAATCATGCGCATGACATACTAACTAGTGCGCACAAGTTACTATCTCATGAGAACGAGTAACCTTTTGTGCGCGCACAGGATAGTTTCTCGTTCCCACGGCTTAGTATGTCGTGCGCACAAGAAAGACATTTTTTTTAAATCTTTTCCTCATGTCACTTTAGGGCTCCGAATTATTGAGCCCTCATAAAGGCAACTTCCTTTTCAAGCTTTTAAGATGAAGATGATCCATGCACTACCTTATACAGCTTTTTCACAGCACTTCAGCATTCACTTCAGCATTCACCCACAGGTACACGCATAGAAACATAGTGTTATGCCAGAGCCAGTTCCTTGTAACCAGTTAGGGGTGTGGTGTGTTTTCCTCGCTCAACAACACATTAACACTCACACCAGTGTGTGCAGAGGACCGACTCTTCACAGGGTTCCAGTTGTGAAGCTGCTCTTCCTTGGGAGCGCTCTTTAACTAATTGTTTTAACATAGTCACGCAACAGGTATTTCAGTTTAATCAGTATCTCCTCTGTGGCAATGCGGTCACCAGCAGTAAACAAGCAATTTCCAGATCTGTAGAACGGAGCCAAGAGAAATAAAGCCCAGGGTCAGAAAGCAGAGCAAAGCAGAGCGTCAGATGAATAAAACCAGTGAACACTTGATCCTCTGTGACTGGACAGTCAATGGCGGAACTGTTGTCAACAGTGGAAAACGGGTATACTGGTGCTTTTAGTGCTCATTACAGTCTGACAAGATGCAGAGGGGATGTGGTAACTATGCTGAGCAGATCTGTCAGCGATGGAAACATATCTGCTTGTCAAACAGGGGAGTCACAAAGCCCATTCTGTCAATTTGATGTTTGCTTACAATTTGAGTATTGTAACAATGATGGCAGGGGCAAAAGTGTCCGTGGCAAAAAAAGGGAATTAAAAAAAAAATAGGAGATTAAGGATTGTACCTTTTTTTGTAATTTACTATTACTATTACTATTTAGCTAATTATTTTACCCAAAGTGACTTACAGTGAATTCTTATACATGGCATTAAGAAGGGAGTAGGGGGTAGTCATTCCCCTCAAAAGTGCCAAGAATAAATTATAAACACATTTTACCTTTCAATTCACTTAAAACAATCCAATCCAATCCAACAGCCCATTCAAAACCAAAACAAGCCTTCACATCCAATGTGTTTAATCCAAGGCCCTTTTGTCATTTTGTCATTAACAGTTACTGCACTGTTCTGCAATGTACTGCACTGAATTTATAATGCTGCTGCACTACTGGCACTTTAAATGGTTTTAAATGCTTTTTGCATAATATAACACATGTACATACCATCAATGAATCACTTTATTGTTCTTTTTATGTTCTTTTTTATATTTGATTGTGTATAGTATTCTTATAGTATTGTGTTCTAGAATTTCATACTGCAGGAGGGAATGGGGAGTAAGCATTATATTGTACTTGTTGCAAATGGCCAATAACATTTTTAAATCTTGAATCTTGAATCTTTAAGATACTGCGGCCCATACACCGACATGATCATAAACCTCAGAAACACAAATCTACTCGGGCAGTTGTGAAGCTGTGCTGGACAAATAAGAACATAACCAGTGGCAACACTTGAAGAAGAGCGATTGGTGAAGGGTCAACGAAAAATCACATAGACTTTTGAGGAAGCAAGTGCTGCGCTTTCATCCAAGGAAACACATGCCGTCAATGTAACAACAACCCTAATAAGTACAAAACTGAAAGGTATTGCCTCAAATTAGCAGCAATGAGCTGGTCATTCGGCTGGTAAAAGTACTAAAGTCTCAAGAGGTTGTACTTTACCCCACCGTTAATTTCTCTAGAGTAAGAAGACGAAGACACTCTTTCAAACTCAACATTTTATAATAAAATACATTTGGAAATGTTTTATGTTTCTGCATGGCAGATGGAGCATTCAACAGCATCCACTGTTAAGTAGTGGGCCAGAAGGTTTGACACATCTGTACAAGACTTCCACGCAATGTTGAAAAGACGTGTCATCCATGACAGCCCCTCAACACCCAGAGCCTTTAGCATTTCTGGACGGATCTCATCAACAAATCTCCGCATTGGCAATCTCCATTTTTGACTACTGCAGACTATCGCAGATTTTTGACTACCGCAGTGACTTCCTCCAGGGAGATTGATGTTTGCCGTCCTTCATCCTCCAGCTCTGTCTCTACCATTGAGGGTGTAGTTGGCTTAAGAAGTTCCTCAAAGTGTTCTTTCCACCGCCCGATCACCTCCTCAGTTGAGTTCAGCAATGTCCCACCCTTACTGTACACAGCTTGGATGGATCCACGCTTCCCCCTCCTGAGGCGGCGGATTGTTACAGCCGAGGCTGCCGTCCTCTTGGCCTCTCGCCCCGCCTCCCCAACCGCTGTCGATCCCAAGTCTACCAAGTCTACCAACCGAATGTCATCAATTGCCTGTTTACATTGGTGCTTGAGATTCATCTTAATGCTCCAATTAAAAGTCTTCAAATCATCATCATCATCAATCATGAGATTGCCAATGCCATTTAAAATGCTTGATTGTATTAAAACTGCCGGTTAACCATGTTAACATTGTCATGTAGGTATCTGACTGTGTTTGAGACTGCTTGGAATGTAGCCACCCTTCTGTGGTCTGTGCCTGCCAGCTGCTCCAAAACTAAAATTGGGTTAAGCTGTGTTGTGTATTAACACAATATAGTGTTCATAACTAGGTTTAAGTAGAACAGGAATCAACACGGCAGACTCGCGAAAGCACTAGTTTCTTTATTTTCACAACCTAACACTGGCTATCCATTTTTAGAGAGGTCCGCTAGAGGCATGTCCTTCACATTTATACTCGCAAGCAAGCAATCATTACTTAGTATACATTTAAATCAGCAAATCGGAATGTTTTCCTGTGTTGAAAATACCACAGCTCCTCTCCTGTAAATCCAGACTTGTATATATATAATTTTTTTTCAAAAATCATACCTCACTTATTACAATTCAGGTTTTTTTAATATTTATTTACAATCAGACAACTCAGTCACAAGTTTAGTCTTTCAGGAGGACGTCTGTTCCTCACTGGACGAGTGTTCACTTCCACAACCTGCGGTGGTGGTGTTCTTGGTTGTTTCTTCACAATATGGGGCACAGACTCTTGTTACAACTCATTGTCTGCACTCATCAAAATCACAACATGTTTCTGCACAAGTAGTGTTCCCCCTCCCTTTGTCAACTGAGTTTGATTTCCATTTACCAATTTTCCAAGTTACTGGACACAACACTTCTCGTATAATTCCATTTATCCATTTGTAACACCTGTTGGCCAACAGTGAGACCTGACACGAGGAAGGTTTTGTTCTGTTTCATTTTGCATTCTTAATGCAAAATATTAAGATTTTGCACTAATATTTCAGCTAAACGATTACTTGCAGGATGGTATGCAGGTGATTTGATGTGTTTCACTGCTTTTTTGGTAAGAAAGGACTCAAATTCATGTGATGATGTGATGATGTGAACTGAGGTCCATTATCTGTTACTACTTATTTTGGTAAACCATAAGCAGCAATCAAGAGGTAGTATGCATGTGGATGATCTCTGGCCAGCTAGCATCAGTACCAAGAACATCTGCTTGTTGTCATCAGTACAATCAAGGTGTATTCTCTCCCAGGGACTCAGCCCATTAACTCTTGTTAGTAGGTGAAATTACTCCCTCTGCATCCAATTTTGCTACTTTTCTGCTTCTTTCTGTGCATAGGGTATGTCTTGGCTTACAGAACTTTGGCACAGCGTCTGCAGCAACATGTAGCTTGGCTTCAATGCCCTTTAGCTTCCCTAGCTCAATTGCAACGTTAGCACGGCTTTCCACTACCTTTGGTTACTTCAAATGCAAGCCCCATTTTGACTGCATGCGGCATATTATAATATTAAGTCTTTAGTGTGAGCTGTGTTGAGCAACTGATCTCTCAGCTCAACGCTCTTAACTCCACACACAAACCTATCACGCTGTGCATCATCCAAAAACGTCCCAAACTTGCATGTAGCGGCAAACTTTCTCAAACTTGCAATGTACTCACTTATCGACTCATTTTCCAGTTGATTTCTTCTGTGAAACTTGCATCTTTCGGTGATAAAGTTGGTTTTAGGAACATAATGCTTTTGTAAAAGTTGCACCAACTACTTGTATAGTATTTCAATGAATGTATTGTCTTTTTTAAGATGAGTTTTTACTTACTATTATACCCTATATTGTTTCTCTGTGGTTGTTTCATTTGGAACACATTGAGTTGTGTGGAATAGAATGTCCCACGTTAATGGATTTGCTTTGGCTTGTCTGGTTTCCTTTATGTAGACAGTCAATTTATGGCTTTGCACTGCAAAGAAAATAGGAAAAACATATACAAGGATGCAATTGAGAAGTTTTGTCAAGCGGCATGCACTGAGAGGCTCTATGACTCACTGTAATATATACTAAAAGCCTTACAGTGAATGAATGCTATCAAACTCAAATTAAGAAACATCTTTGCACCACTACCCCAAAACAATTTTTTTTTATATAAAATAAATGACTGAATTGAATTGTATTATTTTGGGATATTTGCAGCCAAGGCTTTTCTCCAAGACACTGGCATACTTTGAAGGTGTCTTACTTGGTAATCACCCATGCAGTTCTGAGATGATCTGCTTTTGACCTCCTGTGCAGGCCCTTTCATAAGCAGAAAACATGTAAAAGTGTTATTTGCTTCCACACTGAAGGATTCACTGTTCTTGCTCAAAGGATGCCCTGTGTCCTGGTGTTTACTGCTCTGAGCTCTACGGAGGCCAGAGCCCCCCCTTCTGTTGGATAACTAGCCGGTCTGTCTGCGTCGTCCACACCTTCTAGAGCCCAAAATGTGTTTATTGAGATGGATGGATGGTGGTCATCATTCATAGTACAGACCAGGTATACCATCGGATGAAGAAGTATTTTAATAATTAATTATTGGTTGCTTGCTGTTCTTGAGCATACACATGTGCATATAGGAAGGGATAGGCATTAGAACAAAGTGCACAAGTGTAATTTGTATTGGGAGACAAAATCAATAAAATATATCATGTATATATTTTGCATCTGGCTACCACAGTGTTGCCGTTGGGGCAATAATACAGTAACAGACAATTATGTTAATTGAGATTTTGGTAAGTGGAAAACAGATTTTTTTGAAAATTTCTGATTCGGGGAAAATTGTAATGCCACTTCCGGATTCTGGATGACTCTGGTTGTGGGGCGCTCGGTAAGTTCAGCCTCTTTGATTACTTTTGTTGGGATAATAAATAATAAAAATAAATAAACAGTGCAAGGTGTCACGGTTAGCTTGAATGTTATTGGAACTCTCATCCAACTCTCGTCTGTCTATGACAAGCAAACTTTAATTTTGTAAGCACAAACAGTGTTGGGTTAATGGTTGTATTGTAGTTGGAATGGATTAAGTAAATTCATTAATGGATGGAAAAATGTCAAGGTATCACAGGACCACCATTAATAATGGGTCTGCTACCTCTGTGTACCAGTCGATTGTTAGTAGACTAAGCTCATCCCTGGTTCATAGAAAGAGCAGACCCATGGTCAGTGTTATGAGTGACAACCTGCGTTGGTCTTACTCAGACCAAAAAGGATTCTGGTTCCTTACAGGTTAGAACAATATTTAACTATGGAGTCATCACTTCCTACCATTTCTCAATACTTTTAATGGAACCTTTTCAGGTGTTTTTGTGCATGTCTGTGAATGTCATGGTGTGCTTAGTGAGTGGAAAAGTAAGAATGCACTCTCCACCTCGATTCACACGGCATCAGCAAATATTCCCCCCTGTCTGTCTGAACCCCCCCCCCCCTCGACAACCACCACCACCTCGCTAGCTGACGTTAGCAACACCTACTGAGCTGCAATCTAAGCAACAGATTATTTCCCAGTCAGCGGCTTGTCATTCTCCATGTTTGTCATGTGGACTGTGTGTGGTGAGTGTGTGAGGTGAGCGTGTGTGTGTGTGTTGTTGTGTGTCTGTGTTTTTGTGCATGTGGATGGTGTGAGGTGAGTGTGTATGTGTTTTTGTGTGTGTGTGTGGACGGTGTGAGGCGTGTGTGTGTGTGAGGTGAGCGTGTGTGTGCGTGTGTGTGTGTTTGTGTGTGTGTGTGTGTGTGTGTGTGTGAAAACGGTGTGAGGTGAGTGTGTGTGTGTGTGTGTGTGTGTGTGTGTGTGTGTGTGTGTGTGTGTGTGTGTGTGTGTGTGTGTGTGTGTGTGTGTGTGTGTGTGTGTGTGTGTGTGTGTGTGTGTGTGTGTGTGTGTGTGTGTGTGTGTTTGTGTTGACTGTGTGAGGTGAGCGTGTGTGTGTGGCCTGCTAGGCTGGAGGTTGGTCTGACCTCTGTGGAGAGTCTGGGTGGACACCTCCATGTGGGATGTCACCAAGGATCAGATCTGAAATCACTTCTCACCATGCACTTGCTGTTGTAAATTACATACTATATTAAACATAATGAAACAAATAAAATTAATTTCAAATAATTTAATTAATAATTGTAATATTAAAAGTGCTGTCCTATCATTTTAAGTGTGCCATTTATTATTACACACACACACGCACATGCAGACACACATGCACACACACACATTTGAAAACACACACACACACACACACACACACACACACACACACACACACACACACCGGGATAGCTAAATGTTCCCTGCAGAGGTTTTAGGGACAGATGCCAACAACAGCTGATTCAGAAATCATGAAGCTCAACATTGCCCTTACAGAGTAATGACTGTCTACAGAGTTAGGGCCTTACAGAGTAAGTAAGTGGATTCACAAATCAGCTGACGACTTCGGGTTTCTAGAGGCATTGGATTTTATGGGTCATATTTCACACAACGCACACTTTGTCAGAAGTTGTTTACAGGTAGCTATAGAGAGAGACCCGAGTAAAGAGGGATTCTCTCTTTACGCGGCTCCATTTATCGAGAAAATCCAACGGTCGCCACGATGTGTGATTCCTAATATCCACGCCAGCCGTTGTGTCAGCGCCACGTCAGTGCCAAACAGTACAATACAAGACCTGACCAAATTATCCTTACACATCAGCATAGATGTACTGGGCCTTGAATGAATAAGTATATATAAATATGTGTCATTGTGGGAATGAGCGGGACGATGATGAAGTTGGCATGTTTGGTTTGATGTTATAACTGTTATTTTCACGCCATCATAGTTGAGGTTAAGTGATCAGGGATCGGGGGGGGTGCGCAAAAATGCCAGCACGTTGAAATCGGATTATCGACTCTATGTACGAATATGACTTTGTGCTTTCTCTCGCTGTTATGATAAAAATACGCCGTTCTGACCCTGACATGTGCTCGGACAAATGATCTGGGAAAGTCAGAACGTTCAAGAAAACAGATCCAAAGAGCCCCAGAGGAAGAGGAGGCGGCGGCCGCCTGCCCTGGAAGCCTGAGGCGCTCTTCTCCATCTCTTGGAGAGGTAAGAGCGTACGGCCTGAGACAGCAATGCTTCATCTTACTGCGTATTGTTTTTTCCATTATTATGACGCTGGGGCCAACAGTGTGGTGGGTGTGTGGGTGGGTGTGTGTGTGTGGGTGTGTGTGTGTGTGGGGTCTCTGCGCACCGAGGACAAATATGATTTTTCAAATCTCCAGGGTCAGAAGGAAAAGAAAAACCCAGAGGTGCAGTCTGTGGCTGAGGAATATCACCACAGAGCTTCACATCACCATCCCTCCTCCTCCTCCTCCTCCTCCTCCTCTTCCCTTCCTTCCCTGTGCCCCCCCCCCCCCACCTCCTGAACAGCAGTCCAAACAGGACTCAGCTAGCTGGAGATAAATGAGGATTAATTGTCTTCCTCAGGTACTGCACCGGCAGGAGCATCTGCTATCAGCCCTGCTCATTTAAATGGCCTCTGAAGCGGCTCCATATGCTAGGTGAAATCTGCTCTCATTAGCTTTAGCATGCTACCGTGCTCCCTTCCCTCTGGACCTCAGCCGTAGTGAGAGAGAACTGGGCTGGGGCCACGCCAATAAATCCATATAAAGCCATCCATAAAGCCCCCCCCCCCCCCCCCCCCACGAGGCCACTGGAGGATGTTGGGCGTTGCTAAACTCAGATTTATTAAAAAGGAAAATTGATGTAACTACAAGATGGATGTGGTTGGTGGGCGTGAGGGTGTTTGCTGATGGGGTGTTCTGCGTGTATCTGCGAGTGTTGATAACCCCTGGTGAGGGTTGTTGTTTTTTCACGATCTTTGCACTTACCGCTTGACAAGACCCGTTGACAAGACAAGAGGTTTGGTTTCCAAATTGTTTTAATAGCGAGAAAAGTAGAACTCACCCCCGCCCCTTAAACTGAACACAACAGAAACTGCCACGTTTCTGCCTGTTTCGGAGGGTTGCATGTGAATTCCTATCCTCATTTAGAGATAAGAATTTTCCCCGAGCTGAAGCCAAGACTAATTTGGCTCGTTCAGGTGAAAATACGCAATCCCAGTTCATCTGCGTATGTATTATGCCATAATGTGTTAATAGGATTTTATGGAAATTGATGTGATAATACTGATACCATTTACTTATCCAAGACAATATTTAAAGTCAGTGATGCTCTGAGATGGGCTGCCCCTTTGCATACAGATCAGAGCTCTCTCCCTGTGGATCTTCACACAGTGGCTTTAAAAAGCAAATATACATGATCCATATAGATATCAATTCCCCCTCTGGTTGTATCATATACCAGGGAGGATTCATCACCTGCTTTGTATGCCTTCATTGTCAGAAACTGTATATTGCTCCTCACTATGGATATCATTTATTTATATGTGTGCTCCAACAACAGCAGAGACATATCATTGTTAGTGTAGAAAACACCCTATGGTGTCCAGGTGTTGAACTAAATCAGTACAAAAAAATTGAAGAAATAGAACTCTCTCCCTGAGACTACAGGGAGGGTTGGCCCTCTAGGGCCCCCTCTCACTAGAGTTGGTTAAGGGGGCCTCCCCTAATTTCTGTACTGCAGATTTGTCATTATGAGGCCTATTCATTTTCAATGACGACAATGTTTTAAATAATATGTTATATGTGTATTTAACATGACAAGATTTGTGTAACAAACATTTGTGAAATTTTGTGAATTTCTTTCTTGATCTGAGCCACTGTGGTGTTGCAATTCTATACAGCTCCACTGGACTAGTAGCAGTACCCCCTTGAGGGCCCCTATTGCCAGTTACTTGGAGTGTCCTTGCTCTCGGCACCAAGAGCATTATATATATATATATATATATGAAAAATAATAATATATATATAATAATAATAATAATAATAATAATAATAATAATAATTCAAAAAATGTATATACTGTAAATATATATAATAACTTTTTGTCATACAAGCTATTTATTAATAAAACTAGACAACATTTGTTAAAATGATTGGGCGAATATGTGTGACTCTAACTGTGATATGTGTGTTGCTTATGCAGTGTGTGACTCTGGCGCAATGGACCACTATGTGTTTAGTCAATGAACGTCCATCCTTTGTTGTAACATGTTTGTGTCTTAAGGACGTCAAGCTGCTCATTCTATGGGAACACCTGCTCTGTGTGTAAATTAACTATTTCATAGGCATGCCTTTTAAAAGGACTAGGGACTCACAAAGAATGTCCCGCCTCCTCTCTGCCGATACCCTGGTCCCACCTCCTTTGTGCCGATAGCCTGGTCCCGCCTCCTCTGTGCCAATACCCTGGTCCCGCCTCCTCTGTGCCGATACCCTGGTCCTGCCTTCTCTGTACCGATACCCTGGTCCCGCCTCCTCTGTCCTGATACCCTGGTCCCGCCTCATCTGTGCCAATTCCCTGGTCCCGCCTCCTCTGTGCCGATAACCTGGTCTTGCCTCCTCTGTCCTTATACCCTGGTCCCGCCTTCTCTGTGCAGACACCCTGGTCGCGCCTCCTCTGTGCAGATACCCTTGTCCCGCATTCTGTGTGCCGATACCCTGGTCCTGCCTCCTCTGTCCTGATACCCTGGTCATGCCCCCTTTGTGCCTATGCCCTTGTCCCGCCTCCTCTGTGCCAATACCCTGGTCCCGCCTCCTCTGTGCCGATACCCTGGTCCCGCCTCCTCTCTGCCGATACCCCAGTCCCGCCTCCTCTGTGCCGATACCCCGGTCCCGCCTCCTCTGTTCCGATACCCTGGTTCCGCCTCTTCTGTGCCAATACCCTGGTCCCGCCTCCTCTGTGCCAATACCCTGGTCCCGCCTCCTCTGTACCGATACCCTGGTCCTGCCTCATCTGTCCTGATACCCTGGTCCCACCTCATCTGTGCCAATTCCCTGGTTCCGCCTCCTATGTGCCGATAACCTGGTCTTGCCTCCTCTGTCCTGAAACCCTGGTCCCGCCTTCTCTGTGCCGACACCCTGGTCCCGCCTCCTCTGTGCAGATACCCTTGTCCTGCCTTCTCTGTGCTGATACCCTGGCCCTGCTGCCTCTGTCCCGATACCCTGGTCCCGCCCCCTTTGTGCCTATACCCTGGTCCCGCCTCCTTTGTGCCAATACCCTGGTACCGCCTCCTATGTGCCGATACCCTGGTCCCGCCTCCTCTGTGCAGATACCCTGATCCCGCCTCCTCTGTACCTATACCCTGGTCCTGCCTCCTCTGTGCAGATACCCTGATCCCGCCTCCTCTGTACCGATACCCTGGTCCCGCCTCCTCTGTGCCAATACCACGGTCCAGCCTCCTCTTTCCTGATACCCTGGTTTCTCCATATTTGCAGATACATCCATACTATCTAAATATCTTGCTATCTCACTTCATAGATTTGAACTAAATAGGGTTTAAATAGGGTGAAGCGCTTGCGGTTAGCTGGAACACATATCGCTTGTCGTATTAATACATCCCTATGAAAGTGTCTCAGCGGCCGCTCCCCAGGGGGCATCGATTGTCATACGCCGTCGGACAATTCAATTAGCTCAGCTGCTCTTCTGCATGCACAGAGACGCACTTCACGCATTAAAAGACTCTGATGGAGTGCAATGTCTCCTCTCGTCGTTCTCATGACCTTCACTGTATTATGTATATGCCTGTACACATATACATATACATATATACATATATACATATATATATATATACACATATATACATATATATATATATACATATATATATATATATACATATATATATATATGTACATATATATATACACATATACATATATATGTACATATATATATATATACACATATACATATATACATATATATATATGTATATATATATATATGTATATGTATATATATATATATACACATATATATATACATATACATATATATATACACATATATATATGTATGTATATATGTATATATGTATATATATATGTATATATGTATATATATATGTATATATGTATATATATATGTATATATGTATATGTACATATATGTACACACATATATTCTCGCTACACTATACTATACTTTATTGTTCTTTATAATTGATTGTATTATTATAGTACAGTGTTACAGCAGTATACAGCACACCTTAATTTTGTTCCGTACGTCAGCATTCGTCCATGGTTTGCGCTTTGGGAATGAGACCTGGTGGGGATGCATTCCTCCACTAGCCTGTTAATGTATGTAATGACATGATCTGCATACACATCAAGGTCAATAGTCTTGAATACACTCCAGTCAGTGATTTCCAGCCCCCCCTGCATATGTTGTATGGCGTCATTTGTCCAGCGACGCACGTTCTCTATTACTTTGGGCGTGGACTTCAACTTCTGCTTGTAAACAGGAAGTAGAAGCATGGAGGTGTGGTCTGATTTGCCGAAAGCCGGCCAGCGCAACAGCGCGATAAGCCTGCTTGATGGTGGTATAGCAGTGATCAAGAGTCTTGTTCTGTCTTGTCGGACATGAGATGAATAGTGTTTTGATAATACCTTTTTTAAATTGCAGTGGTTAAAGTCCCCCGCTACGATGGGGACTGCCTCGGGGTAGCGATTCTGAAGTGTGCTCACTTCGATGTAAAGTTTGTCCAATGCGATTTTCGCATCAGCCCGTGTTTGGATGTAAACCACCATAAGAATAGCGGAGATATGGTTTTTCCTCAATGAAATATAATGTAGAAAATGCAGAAGATTATTGTTTTAAAGTAAAAACAATTAAAAGATCTACTTTTTAAAATACACACCTGCATAACATAAGCCATTTTTGGATGGTTAAAACTTAAGTGACCAAAACGTCCCGCATTCAAAGAGCTTTTCATCCAAATAAGCTGCCATATTGCTCCCATACCGACCTGCCAAGGCTGAATTTGAAATATAATGAATTTGTATATATATATATATACACACATACACACAGTATATGCACATCAGTCAAAGCTCAATGTAAACACAAGAGAGAGAGCGAGAGAGAGAGAGAGAGAGAGAGAGAGAGAGAGAGAGAGAGAGAGAGAGAGAGAGAGAGAGAGAGTGAGAGACAGACAGACAGACAGACAGACAGACCTCTATTGCCCTCGTCACAGGGCATTAGAGGCTAGCTGTTACTGTCTGAGTGTGCTGTTTAAATCACATCAATGGCTCAAGGTAGTGGTTCAGATGTATCATCCAGTAACACCACAGTATGCAGCACTGTCACTACAACACTGCTTACTGACTGCCTTGCATTCCATCACTTCATCTCTCTTCATTCTGATTGTTTTACAGAGGCTTTGTTCTTAATTGTATTCTTTGTTCAAAATTGTGTTCTTTGCTTATGGATTCTAAAATGTTTTGTAGGAAATGTGTTTTGGCACATGGAGTGTGTTAAAACAACACTTATCTCACCTCTGTAGCCACTCAAAAAGGTTGAGCAATCACTCACAATCACCTCTACACTCACCTCTTCCTACGCACATCCACACACCGATGGTGGGTT
This sequence comes from Muraenolepis orangiensis, assembly GCA_027704905.1. Taxonomy (NCBI): domain Eukaryota; kingdom Metazoa; phylum Chordata; class Actinopteri; order Gadiformes; family Muraenolepididae; genus Muraenolepis; species Muraenolepis orangiensis. The sequence continues at coordinate 25,499,723 of CM051001.1, forward strand.
CAACCATGCAGGGTAACAGCTTGCTCAGGGACATGTCAACGTTCATCAAGAAGACACTCAAGATCAAACAGGCAACCTTCTTACAGCAAGTTAACAGTTGACACAAAGTTTTTTGGAAGTTTGGCATAGGAAACACGAATGGTCTTCTTGTCTTCTAGCTAAAGATTTTCAATATCTTTAGTTAAAAATAGTACATTTTTCACCTTCACATCCAGTGTTCAATCATTTTTTCCATCCAGTACAACTATCCAGATGCAGTAAAAATGGCCGCTAGCCAATCTGTAGTCATCAACAACTTGGATGCCAGCAGACACAAAAAACAAAAAGACCACAGTGGCAGAACGAGGGAACTTGAATTACAGGGAACGCAACCCTAAATCCACACCAGGTGACACATTTAACGGGACACAGGGAAACCAAGAAGTTCATGGGTCTGCCAGTGAGGGCAGGGGTTGAGACACTTAGCCTACACACAGTGTGTCTAAATAGAAAGCAGAACAAAAACTGTAGCTTGCGGAACCTTCACTGTTTGTCCTTTGTCGGCATCCAATAAGATTATCCATCCAATTCACACATTTGTTTCACAGCCAAATTGTCTAATGTGCGCTAAAAGTGCCGTACTAAAAGGCTGCAGGGTTTCTGGATACTAGTGTATGATGGTCTGTCACAGGCCAGTACCTCTCTCTCTCTCTCTCTCTCTCTCTCTCTCTCTGGTTCTTAATGCGTCTCGCTGGGGGGTGGAGTTAGGAGTCACAGAAGCCTGAAGTGATGTTGGCAGGGGGCCCTGGCCTCTGACGAGTAGCGGGGTCACCTGGTGAACCAAGTCTAAGTAATGAGCTTCACGGGGGGAGGGGGGGGGGAGGGGGTCTGCCTGGAGGAAATAATTTAATATTTTTCATATACTGTACATAAAGAATTTTCATGGGCAGTAGGACCGAGGGAGGGGAATGGCATGGACCACAGGTTGGACACACACACACACGCCTCACAGTCCACACACTCACCTAACACAGCCCACACACACACACACACCTACACACACACACCTACACACACACACACACACACACACACACTCACACACACACACCTCACGTACACACACGCACATCGCTGCAGCTTCACAGCTTCCCCTCCTTGCTTTTTAATTGGATGAGACATGTGCCACATTTTTCCACGGACTCCCATGTGTTGTGTTGCCAGGCGGTCAGAGGACAGCCCCGGTTAGCCCCTGGCATTTGGCGGCATGTAAACCAAATCGTCAAGGGGGGGGCGGGGGGGCATAGAAAGATGGGGAGGAGGGGATTCTTGTGAAGCGAGAGAGGCCCTCGTGGTCTCTATTTAGGTGCCTGTTTGTCACTGTTAATCATTTGCTATCTGCCACAGTAGCCCGAAAATACCCGAAAAAGTGCTTTGTATCCCACTGTGAGTTTCCCCTGAAAGGAGAGAGAGAGAGAGAGAGAGAGAGAGAGAGAGAGAGAGAGAGAGAGAGAGAGAGAGAGAGAGAGAGAGAGAGAGAGAGAGAGAGAGAGAGAGAGAGAGAGAGAGAGAGAGAGAGAGAGAGAGAGAGAAGAGAATGGAAGATACAAAGCCGAAACAGGCTAATGTGCTCCAAGCTCTGTGCTAAAATATGGAAATAGATATTTATCAAGCCCACATTTCCTTGTTCAACACATTCTCTTTGTAATAAAGGATTGTCCTGTTCCTTGTCAAAGACGCTGTGGGCTGGCACAAACACACATTACACAGAGAAGGAGAGAGAAACTGAGTCTGAGTAATTTCACATGGCGTTCTCTAAAAACAGAAAGGTAGAGACAGCGAAAACTCTTACATCGTTCTTCCCACGGGTAGTTCATAACCAGTATGCCTCATTTGTTCCGTGACAGTGGAGATTATTAAAGCGGCAATGTGAAGCGCCACTACGATATACATCACAGAATCTTTTGAGCAATCATACCCACCCAAAATTAAATAAACAATCTAGGAGCCCAATATGATCAACCAGAATCCTAACACATTCATGGATTGCCCAGCAATGTGCTAATGAAGTTAACTACAAGAAAGTAAAAAGGAAAACCCAAGCTACTTTTACAGCTGATCAGGTCAATAATGCCACCAATTTTCTGGATTTTGAGGATTATGGGTCATTAATACATTGACTGGGATAGGGTACACAGACACAAATAAATATATATATAATTTATTTATTATTTTTTTCCGGGAGGGAATATGTTTCTGGCTACGGGCCTGCACAGAGCAACCAAGAGAAGAAACTATGGAATGAGCAGTAAGTCTGCTAGACACACACACACACACACACACACATAAAGGATTCAATGAATAGAACCAAGTGTATCTCACTTCAAACCTTAGCTAGTGAATCTTTTACATTTTTAACCCCTTTTTTTCAACATTCTAAGTGTTTTACAAATACACTCAACGACAACACTACCTGCTCCTAGTCCTCCGGCCCTGTGTGCGCTGTTGGGATGAGACCAGACTAGACACACGGTGTGTATCAGACGGCAAACAGTGTTTGTTTTTCGTGTCTGCCGATGGGGGGAAAAAAACAACAACAAAAAAACACAGCTGTAGAGTAGATTCCAAATGACCGCCTGTTTTACCTGCCTCGCTGTCCACCTTGACTGCAGCTGCGCTGGCGTCTCTGCGGTAATACCGACCTCTAATAAAGGCACGGAGGGTGGATTACGGTGGGAATTGACATGTCATAAAATGGCACAGAGCACAGACACAGGCGGAGCTCTCCACAAATCAGTGACACACTCATTTGCATTTGGGCTCATTACCCGGGCAGCCTCAGGGTTTAAATAGCAACCCGGATGCCGCCGAAGCCTTCTGCATCCTGTTTAATTGTGCTTCAGTGGACAAAAAAAAAGTCCAAAGTGTTCCTCTGGAGAAATGTCTGCCAAGGACTTTTAAGGATAACACCCGGAAAGGATCAGACCAGCCAAACTTAAAAACCAACAACATCCCCTTTAATCCAAAACCACTGTCGCCCTGACAGTAGATTTGAAATATAAGTGACATAGTTGATTTACACAATACAAACAGATAGATTGTGGTGTTAAAGTCAGGAGGTCCGAACAATGGATCGGTCCTGACCCCGGGCATCATCGGCTCATGCCGATCGGTTTCATCATCTGTAGTCAATCTGTTCAGCCGCAACATTAAAGCAGAATCATATTTTAAGGCGTCCCGTTAAAACCCATCAAGGGAACCTATTCAAGACAGACAAAGGGTCTGGAGCCCACCACCAACATACCTGTGTGTTGAGACGGACGCTGCCTGTTTGTTTACAGAGCGGCTGATTCAATAAACACACACACCTGCATCTAATGAAGTTGAATTGTGCTCCACTCAATGCAAAACTAAATGGTACCGGACTCTGGATGTGGATCGCAATACCACGCGAACAAATACAAATATACAGACAGCGCGCACGCACACACTAACACACACACACGCATGCATGCACCTGCACACACACACATATATGCATTTACACACATGAATGCACGTACACGCACACACACACACACACACGCGTGTGCGCAACCACACACACAAGCATGCTCGTACACACACACATGAACACAAACAAGCACGCACACACACACACACACACACACACACACACAGCCCCTCTTCCATACGTATTAATTCCTACTGACTGAATGTGACGTATGGTACAAACTAATGTGTACTCATTTCATTTAACTTAAGTGTGTTACTATTTTTCCCCCCTCTAAATAATCTCTTGGCATGGTTCTCATGTCCCGGAGTGATCTCAGGAAACAAGAAGAACAAGAAGAACGCTAAGCTGCTTATGAATTTTGATATAATCAAAGCTTTCCCATTGTCATATTTTGGAAAAGATGAAGTAGAAATAAGCCCCAAGAGACACAGACGACTTAAAACTGTCCGCACTTTGGAACAACATGATTATTTCTTCTTCCTTTGTCTCAGCGTGGGAGTCTGTTTCTCTCTGTGTATCAGTCTAGCCTTGATCCCTATAAAAGCAACTTTCAAAACCCAAAATGCGGACGGACCAATCAGCACAAGGAGGGAGGGACTTTGAGTTCTGAGACTGTTGGCTAGTTTAGAAACTGAAACGTGAGCTCACTATAGAATGCATTAGTGACAGTTGTCATAATTTCAATAAAACAATCGTTGTCCTGGGTTCAGATCTCTGCTTTATTCCCATTCCCCTCCTCAGTTTGACATTCATTCACCATTTGCATTTGTAACTTGTACTTGAATGAAGCTACACGACAGACAGCTAAGCTGAATGATCAGTAGTTAGCAAAGAGTCATCTGAAATGTGAAACCCCTTTGGCTACAGAGACACAAATGTGTTTCGATGGATTAACGCTCTACTCTGTGCTTCACAAACCGAAATAGCCCACCTCCTCATCCCCGTTTTCCTGAGCAGGTGGGTGACACAGAGTTCTTTGAAATGTTTAGGACAACAAAACACTCCCACACCTGAACCACCACCTGTAATGTCTCCACGCACCACCACCACCATCGCACCCATTTCTCCCATCCTCACTATGACGGCTGCCATGTAATTGACGCCCCCCCTATAATTATCCCAATTTCAGTACACATTTTTTTGTCCATATTTTTCAGACCAACGCTGTTGTTCCCCTGAGTCACTGAGTGTCTCCCTCTGTGGCAAGAGGTCAGGTGGCTGGAGTGTCCTAGACAAAAGCTGTCATCATTTCCCTTCTGCTGAATCTTTTAATAGTATGCCTTCTCAAGCTGAGGCTACAGCGTGTCGACGCTAGAGAGATGACAGTTTGATGACAGCCCACGTTAAGTGGAATCTATGAGCAGGCTTTACCATCCGCTATGCTTTACCGTGTGGTAACGATGCCTGTGGCCAAGCCGGTCATTTTCCTGTCACTTTTGTCCAAAGTGACTTACGATTAAATGCACGATAGTGCATTCAACATAGAAAGGTAGAAAAACTCGTCACCAGAAGTGCATTTCCCTCCTACCAAGCCTACCAAGAGCGGAACCATTGCTCAGGTAAAAGTACAGTCAGCTGGCTCCCTAGACTTTACGTACACCAACGGGGCAATGACAAATAGTGAAGCCAATATTTATGATAATCGTATTTTTTGATATCTTACAAACACAATCATTGTTTCACAATAATTGTTTGGAATAGTTGTTGTTTTGAAGCCTTTTACACCGTCGGGCGAATCAGGAACAGATAGAAGAAGATTGTTTAGGTCAGAATGTTGTGTAGGTGGCTTCATTTAGCTGCAAATGTAGATGGATGTGATGTCAGTGATCCAATCTCCAATAGGGCATCATGGGTGGAGGACAAGGAGGAGACCCGGGAGAAGTCTGGGGATTTTGAAATGGAGCGATATGAAAGTCAACTTGATCATCGATGTGTGTGTGGAACGTGTTGACCGGGGTGCACACAGAGAGTCAGTGTATTCGGAATCAAATAGTGACGACTCTGCCGGATCTGTTGACAGACCACCTACTCTGGAACACAATAGATGAGTCTCAAGACACACTGTGCTTCCTTCCATAGCTGTCACCGGCTGGTTAAAAGGAACACACGCAAGAACGCACACACATACCGATGTTGACAATTTAAAAGTATTAAGTATTAAATACTCTTTGTTTCCCCCCAGTAAAAACATTTCTCAGTAACTCCAAAAAAGAACCTCTTCAATTACAGCTCATTTCCATATACCAAAAATGTATTTAATTAAAAACTGCAGTGAGCAAACAATTGATATTTACACTTTTATTATTTTATTACTTGTATTATTATTATTATTACATTAAAAGCCTGCACACTGACGAGATGTTTTATTTTCGTTATATCCATAAAGAAACTGTCAGTGTGTGTGCAAAGAAGAGTTTGTGCACATCCCAGCAGGAGCCTACACAACAATCTATCCAGAAGAGATGACAGACACATGCATAATCAATGGATTTTGACGTGCAGAACAAAAGCAGACATCTCATACCCAGAATACAACACGTATCGGTTTGCCTGCGGCAACGCTCAACTCCATGCCACACGTATCGCAAACGTTCTCTCCCTTTCACACTGTATCACGACAGTGCATTTCCACTGGAGATTAACACAGAAGCCTTGTGCATTCTGTAAAACCCCCCCCCTCCTCACTCTGCACGTCTGTCAGTCCGTCCAAAATGGCAAAATGCCCAGATTTCCTCTTTTTCCCAGACATGTCCTTCTTTTGGGAGGGCCCAGCACTCTATTTTCATCAAGGAATGGCATCCCTATGATTTCTTGGGGAGCTGTTCTGAGGCAGACGGTGTGCTTTGATGTCTGTGTTCTGGGGTGTGTGTAAGAAGAGCAGATAAACTTGGCTCTTAGCTCAACTCCTGCACCCAATTAGAACTGTATAACTATGAATTGCCTCACAGGGGGGAACTTTTTTCCGCAGTCCACAGAGAGAGAGAGCTGATGCAGATCAGTGAAGTGGGGGTGTTCCTTTAATCATTCGATCATGTTTTATTATTCAATCTCCTTCTCTAGTGTGAACCAGTGGTCAGGCTTATTTTGGGAACATTGCTAAGGACAGAGCTCATGTTATGTTCACAACAGTATTTTGCACAATGTTTATTTGTCTGTTCTCCCTATTCATTCATGAAAGTCTGCTGATCCATAATTGAATCTTCAGACGAAATACGTCATCATCATACGACATCATGCGTGCAGAATCAGCGCTGTGTGCTGAAAAAATAACTTTGTGTGTTTTCCACAAACCTACATTAACCTGTTCAATGACCATGAAAGCATTTTAAAAGCCCTACATCTTCCCGCGTTCATGCAAACATAAACATCTGCCACTCAGACGGAGACAGACACACACACACACACACACAACACACACACACAACATCATATTTCTGTCATAAAGCTGTCAAGATGCTGTCAAGATGCTGTCAAGCCGTCTCCCTGGGCTCGGTCCATTATGAGGATACGGGAATGAAATCCCAGTAAAGTGGTGCAGAGTAAACAACGGGGGGGGAGGAGGTGGGGGGGACATTACTCTGAGAGCTGTGGTTGCTCTGGTAGATGGCTCCACAGGGGGAGACTCAGGGCCTGAAGCGGAGCCTGGATGAAAAGACAGCCAAGAGAACAGTGCAAACAAAGGGAAAAGGAACTGTACAGAGTCGGTGATGAGAAACAAGTGATATCGGCAGTAAGAAAGGTGTTGGACGAAAAGCAACGGGACAATAGGTGTGTGTGTGTGTGTGTGTGTGTGTGTGTCGTGCTGCATTAGCGGTGTAAGGACCTTTGATTAGTAGAGGATGCTGTCTGCTTGGAGACCCTGTGGTTGCCACACAGATACTGCAGTCCGGTCCAATCCAATGCTGGGCTCAACCTGTCTTACACACATGCAGACACACACACATGCACACACACACACATGCATGTCCACACGTGCACGCCCACACATACGCAAGTAAACATACACATACATACACACACACGCACACATACAGACACACATATGCATGCATGTGCTCATACACACGCACCCACGGACATGCACATGCACTTACACACACAAACAATACACACCCCCACATGCAAACATATACACACACACACACATACACACATGCACACACACACACAAACACACATACACACACACACACACACCCTCATTAGGCAGCCCTCTGGAACACAACACACACACTGACATTGGCTGCAGTGTCTCCCCAACAGGTAGACAGCGGCTTCAGCCGCTATTAACCTGACAGCTGCGCCTCTTCAACGCTTGTTATCCCGTACCGCGTCCGCGTGCCGCTGACACAGCGTTCTCTAATAAACCACGCAACCCCTTGTCCGTGTCCCTCTGTGAGGGGGACCCCCTGCACGCCTTCAACCCCCCCCCCCCCCTTTTAACCCTTCCGTGTTGCCACGCCGTCTAATTAATCATCATGGGTGCAAGAATTGCATGCCCGCATTCCGCACCCCGGGCTCGACGACAAACAGTGTTATGTCTCTCCCAGTGGCCTGAACTCTACAGGACATAGCGTTATACCAAGGGAATGTGTCAGTGAGAGAGAGAGAGAGAGAGAGAGAGAGAGAGAGAGAGAGAGAGAGAGAGAGAGAGAGAGAGAGAGAGAGAGAGAGAGAGAGAGAGAGAGAGAGAGAGAGAGAGAGAGGGGGGGGGGGTTACCACAGTCTACTCTCAGGAGATAGGCTTCTTGTTGTGATTCCAGCATCACACCACTCTCCTCTCCAGCCACGCTCCTCTGCCTCCCCCTTGTGTTCACCTGGGGTTACTACACCCAGGATAACACGTCACAGAAGACAGAAGACCTGTCAGCCCACTTGTTGCCTATTCCCAATCAAGCTCCCTATTTAGACTCCGGTCCCCTGTCACTCGTTGCCAGAACTTTCCTCTTGTTACAACCTGAGACTCTCTACCCTCCGTGTTTCCCCTCAGACTATTTTGCTTGTTTGTTCCTTTGTTGGATTTATCGACTTAAATTTTTACTCCTGGATGTTTTTTTGCGTTAGTTTTGGACTCCAGCCTATTTCCCGCTGCACATTAAACAACACCCCTGTTTGTATTTCCATTTTGCACTCACGTAAGTCACTTTACACATGGTATTTGTTACTTCCGTAATTTACACACACATAGTTGATTGTTCACACCTCATGTCAGTCTATTCATTGGAGCCGAGCACTATACAATAACGACGGGTTTTGAACTCCGTTTTGCCTCCGTCTGCGTCTGTACTAACAAGGGGATGCGCCAGCTACAATCCGTGTGTGGCATAAAACATCTGACAAGTGAGCTCGTGGGCCATTAGATTTCCGTTCCCAGTGTTATTGGGAAAATGCCGCGGTGAACTGCTTATTATTAAGATTAGAAAGACTACGTTTCAGGTCATTATCGGGGACGGCTACGGAACAGTGGTCGCACACGTCCTGCTTGTAAAAGTTTGCACACGGCAAATGTCTCTTGAGAAATTTCTCCATATGGAATAGCACCCTCCTTATGAGTTTATGACTCGTTCTATGTCCCCTTAGGAGCCTCTGAGGTCCTATTCTTAGTCTTTTCAGCAGACTTAAAAATCTAAAAAAGAAAGACCATGGACAAAAGAAGAGAACAAAATGTTACCTTAACTCCTACAATGAGTTACTTTCATCTCTTTCACCCCTTTACATGTTTTATTATTCAGTTTTGCTTCTTTGCATTCCGCGTTATACAGAATTTTTTTTGCGCGATTTGTTCCAGAAGGCACTTGATCAGCACAATCGGTATACTAGCTATACTAATAAAGTTTATTATTAATGAAATATAGCAGCATGCAGTTATCCCTTCATAAACCAAAATAAATTAATACAATAAAAAATAAACGGTTGCCTCTCGATTTCTCGGTTCCTTGACCTTTCGCAGCATCACGGGGCTGTTGTTGATGCTACCGAGACACCAAGCAGACTAGAATAGCAATGATGTCTGGCTACCACAGACTTTACCACACTCCCCTTTAAAACGCCCCTGAACTTTACATATAGGCCGAGTAACGTTCTTACGAACATGCACATGATGGTCTCTGAGCTCTGTGCACCTTTTCCACACACACAGCTGTAGATTCGGTTCCATCACCACTAGCATGATGATAAACATGCGGCTATAGGGAGCATTGGCCTCGATATCCTAGCAGCCATCGGTGAATAAGAACCTCAGCTGTGAATGACGATGGATGGAGACACATAGTGTGTTCATTTGGCTCATGTTGAGACATATGTATGACCTTTTGTTTCTCTGTGCATCTGCAAGTGCTACTTGCATTTACTTGTGTGTGTGTGTGAGTGTGTGTGTCTATAGTAAGTGTTTATTAATATTTTAACATCACACATCCTCCCGGTGTCAGTAAAACACAAGGAGAATGTTCTGGCTCTATGCGTTCTCAGTGCCAGTAAATTGAATATCCCTTTCCCTAAACATTTTGGAAAATGTGAAGCTAATCTAATCAAAAACAATTGCTGAATGTAAATAAAAAGTTACGTTCACAAATGAAAAAATGGATAACCATTTGTAATAATCTATTGATTTTTACGATTTTTCATTTTTTATCATTTTGATTCTGTTTTTTCTCGCAACCAAAATAATTTCACAATGTGTTGTCACTGTTATGTTCTCCATACGTTCAGATAATTACCTTCTCTCTTCCCTAGGTCTCTCTCGAAGATCGCAGAAGGTTCCCGAATGCAAGACAGACCGCTATGAGGGCCACCAAGACATGAAAGCCATCCAGGCTTTCAGGTTAACCTATGGATGGCATCTTCAGAAGTCATCAGGTGTGGTTTACCGTGTACACCAAGTGATAGCATACAGGGTGAGAGATGTTAGACATTCAGCATCAGTTTTCTATCTTCCAGATTCAGAGGGGTCCAGGCACGTAGAGCAAGACCTCTGCCTCTGGTTCTCGGAAAGTGTACTCTACATTGTTCCTCTGCAGGAGCAACTTGACCTGGAGTCAGGACAAGCCTCAGGTTAGGCCTTTGGCGTTGTAGGTACTGGCTCTCCATATACAGGTTTTTCTGTTCATTTGTAGGCTTTTTATAGTTTTTTCAAAATTCTTATGGGTTTTCATGAGTTTTTTGAGCTGACTGCTGTGAATGTACCGTATCCACTGCTGGCAGGTTGAAACTGATACACCATCTGTATCCTCTGTAAAACTAAATAAACTGTGCGGGCAGTCTTCTGCAAGCCCCTCCCCCACCCTTCCACAGCAGTGAGTCTTTCCCAGGGTGAAGATCAGGTCAGAGCTACAGAGTGTGTTTCCACCTGAGATATAATTACATTTTGCCTGGCTTCCGAATTTGCGAAACTGAATGTAGGCTAAATGGAGGGGAATTGATCATTGTTTATTTACATATACTCGGCATATACAGTAAAGCCGGCCATAAAGCTCTGGAGGTAGAGCGGTCACCTCACAAATGGAAGGTTGCTGGTTTGATCCCCCGGCTCCTCCTAGCAAAAACTGTCATTGTCCTTGAGCAAGACACCCTAACCCTGATGTGGTTGTATGAATGGGTGAATGTCATGCATGACTTGTAAAGTTCTTTGGATTAAAGCGCAATATAAAAGCAGTCCTTTACCATTATATACTAAGCCACATTGTTCTGGTAGACATCTGGCAAAGTATTCCTTTAACGCTGCTATGTGTGCTAATGAGAGTCTACCGATAAGGTACTGCCGCAAGGTACTGCCACATCCAGATAAATTGTCAACAAGTGTGGAAAAACTGACACTGCTATGTCATTTTTTAGGGTGCACTACACGCATTGTAGTGCAATGTGACCTCTTTAACACTGTTTTTCCTCCAGACCTTTTGTGTTACACGCCACCAAGAGAGTCACACCGATGCTGCAGACTCCCGGGGATCCTTGTAGCACACAGACAACTCTGCAAATGATGATGTGTCCTCACAGATAGTTGCTTTATCTATTGCAGTGTAAATTGTGGTTTAATTTAAACAGTGGTTGTTTTTACACCCAACCTAATAAACCATTTCACATGAGAGGGGACAACTCTGGCACTTGGGTCTTCTGGGACTTAAGGTTAGGGTTAGCTTATAAAGTTGGCTATAATATGAATACATTATTATTTTAAAGTAACTGTCATGTCAAAACCAGTTAAATGGCATAATTCAAGATCTGGCTCCAGTCCAGCAGGTGGTGGTAAGATCTGTTTCCACTGAAAATGTGCCCCAAACAAAGAGTCAGATGATTAGCTTGATGCAAAGCACCTGAGGGACTCTCAGCCAAACACTTCACTGGGAGTAACAGAAGAGGATTGAACTCAAGGTTTCACCCAAAGACGCTGCTGGTATGGTGTTTGTATATTTATTTGTCGGTTGTGAAGGCATGTTTGATTAGATTAATTATTATTTCTAGTTAGTCTTATTAATTATTATTTTAATATATAAGAAACTGGATTTAATTTAATCTACTTTGTTGAAATGAATTTAGTTTTACATGAAATGTTAAGTTATCTTAATTATCACGTAAATCAATTTTAAACCAGAGAGCATAAATGTATGCTTGTTTAAGTATGGCATGGTTTCATTTAAATGTTTTATTTGCCTAATTGTTTTAAGTTAATGTAAGTGTGTTTGTGTTTCCCTAAAGGTTTTCAACCTAACCCAACCTAACCTAAATGAAGCTCTGCATGAACTCAAATAAAAGGAAAAAGAGTCTAGATTGTGTTGTCCCGGGCAACCTTTTTGTGTGAACCAGCCATTTTCAAGTTTAGGCAGGAGTCAATCAACCAGAACAACACATAACTTGACAGTTGAAAACCATTGCAAAGCAATAAGGACTAAAGGATCAAGATTCTGTAAAAGTCAGAAATATTGTCGATGCAGGATGGAAAACTGAATGTGAATGTCAGTGAAGCATATGATGATTTCCGGAGTGGCCGACTTGCAGACATGGAAGCTGTTGATGTGGAAGAAGCGTTGAGCGAGCAACAAGAGGCTGACATGGAAAAAACTATCAATGAATGTGACATAAAGATTGATGAAGTGAGAAGAATTGTTCAAACAAACCTTTGGTCTCGTTAAGGGCAAAAGGAGCTGACAACTTCATTCCAGGGAGCTGAAACGGCTTGTGATAATGCTGCTGCAACATCTGTATCTGCACTCAATTGTGACGGGTATGAGATGCAGCTAATTTTCATGGAGAAGCTGGTCAAGGAAGCTAGTGGAAGCCTAGCATCTTGGGAACTGTGGATTCCAGAAACTGAAAAAGCTAGTATATAATGCAGAGTGAAAGACTTAAAGGCAATGAATAACAAGTTTGAAGCAAGGAGAGCAGAGTTTAGTTTCCCTAAACAAACCAAGGTAACATGCCTGAATGACTACAGACCTGTGGCCCTCACCTCGATCGTTAGCAAATGCTTCGAGAGGTTGGTCAAGGACTTTATTTGCTCCGTGTTACCTACCACGCTGGACCCATGGCAATTTGCATATCGTCAAAATAGATCCACGGACGACGCAATTGCCATGGCCCTCCACACTGCCCTTTCCCACTTGGAGGGGAAGAACTGTTATGTGCGAATGCTGTTTGTGGACTACAGCTCAGCATTCAACACAATAGTTCCTGCCAAGCTCGACACCAAGCTGAGAGGTCTAGGCGTACCCCCATCCATGTGCAGCTGGATACTGAACCTCCTGTCGGACCGCCGCCAGGTGGTGAGGATGGGCAGCACCACATCAGAGCCACTGACCCTCAACACGGGAGCCCCCCAGGGATGCGTGCTGAGCCCTCTCCTCTACTCCCTCTACACCCACGACTGCATGGCTATGCACAGCTCCAACGTCATCGTCAAGTTTGCTGACGACACGACAGTGATGGGCCTGATCGCCGGCGACGACGAGACAGCCTACAGGGAGGAGGTCGGATCGCTGGAGCAGTGGTGCCAGGAGAACAGCCTCGCCCTCAACGTCAAGAAGACCAAGGAGCTGATCGTGGACTTCAGGAGGCAGAGGGGAGAGCACAGCCCTATCTCCATCGACGGCGTTGCAGTAGAGAGGGTCAGCAGCTTCAAGTTCCTCGGCGTGCACATCTCCGAGGACCTCACATGGTCCACGCACACCACACACGTGGTGAAAAAGGCCCAACAACGCCTGTATTTTCTCAGGCGTCTGAAGAAATTCAGCATGGGCCCCCGCATCCTGAGAACATTCTACAACGGCACCATCGAGAGTGTTCTGACAGGGTGTATCACCGCCTGGTACGGGAACTGCACGGCACTCGAGCGCAGAGCGCTTCAAAGGGTGGTGCGGACGGCCCAGTATATCGTTGGAGGTGAGCTCCCCTCCCTCCTGGACATTTACAACCAGCGGTGCGTGGCCAAGGCCAAAAGAATTATAAAAGACATTGCCCACCCCAGCCACGAACTTTACTCACTATTACCGTCAGGCAGGCGATACCGCAGTATCAAGTGTCGTACAAATAGGCTTAGAGATATCTTCCACAGTCAGGCCATCAGGCTGCTGAACAAGGGCGTATAACATATAACAATGTATATTTTATTACATTGATTGATATATATATATTGCTCTTTTCTGTGCTGATTTTTGCATTTTATAAATTGCATTTTTTATTTTTATTTTATATTCCTTATTCTATTTTTTTTATTCTATTTTTCATTCTATTTTTATCTATTTTTATCTATTTATATTTTATCTTATTCTATAACTGCTGTCTGTCGTCGGGTATTGCACACAAGAATTTCACATCACTGCTTTATACTAAACTGTAAACTGTGAAGTGACAATAAACTTGACTTGACTTGACTTGAGTTTGTGTTTGCCTAAAGAAATTCAGAAGAAGACTGGGTGCATATATGGTGACTTCAGCAGCTGCTTCATCAACCCCACATGCAACAAACACCATGTGAGAATCAAGCCAATAAGTCTGCCCAAATTTCATGGCTGAAAAATAGATTTCCACAGATGGAAGAGAGACTGGGAGAACCTGCAAAGACAGGGAGAACCAACAGGCTCAAATTAAGTAAAACATATTTAGCTTTTGGACAGCATGGATGAGAAAATCTCAAGAAACCTCAGATTGTCAACATACAACACAGCAGAAAACATTTTTAGAGTGCTTGAAAATAGGTATGGAAATAAGTCTACAATTGCAATAGAAATAATTGAAGATCTTGAGAAGATTCCTGTTTTCAGATTCAGATTCAGAAAACTTTATTAATTTTAATAATTTTAAGAGCAGATCAACCAAGGAGAGTTATCGACTTAATCCAAACTGTGGGGAAAGCACTGGCAGACCTTACAGAGCTTGGAAGGACAGATGCCATCAAAAACCCACTGGTCACTAGGTCCATAGAGAGTAAGCTGCAGGATTGGCTCATCTTTATGGTAAATCCCAGCAACGATTTCACCCCTGAGAACCATTTTGCCTCCTCGAGTTTCTGAAGACACAAAAGAGATCCTAGAAAAGCTGGAGCAGCTTGGAGTAACTGAAAAGTCAGCGAAACCTGAAAGAAAATTTGAACGGAAATATTCCTCAACACGTTCCACCAGGAGAGAGGGACGTTGTATTGTCTGTGGAGAGGAAAGGCATGAAGAGAAACTATTCTTTTGCAAGCAGTTCAAGGGTCTGAATCTGGTTGAAAAGCTAAATGCTGTGAAGAGATTGGTAGCTTGTAAGAGGTGTTTGAGATGTCATGAAGGAGAAGAAGAATGTGTAAATAACTACCTTTGCAGAAAAAGAGACTGCAAGAAGACCTCTTTTTCCTCTGTCCTAAAGTACAATACAGAGAACGTGAGCTGGACAAAGGTGGCAAAGACGCAAAGAAAAGACTCAAACTTACAGAAGAGCAAGTGAAATTTAGTATAAAGCAGTGATGTGAAAATCGTATGTGCAATACCCGACGACAGACAGCTGTTATAAAAATAAGATAAAAAATAGAATGAAAATAGAATAAAAATGCAATTTATAAAATGCAAAATATCGGCACAGAAAAGAGCAATATGTATATATAAATCAATGTAATAAAATATACATTGTTATATGCTATACGCCCTTGTTCAGCAGCCTGATGGCCTGACTGTGGAAGCTATCTCTGAGCCTATTTGTACGGCACTTGATACTGCGGTATCGCCTGCCTGACGGTAACAGTGAGTACAGTTCGTGGCTGGGGTGGGAAATGTATTTAATGATGTATTTAAGCATTTGGCCTTGGCCACGTACCGCTGGTTGTATATATCCAGGAGGGAGGGGAGCTCACCTCCAACAATATACTGGGCCGTCCGCACCACCCTTTGAAGCGCTCTGCGCTCGAGTGCGGTGCAGTTCCCGTACCAGGCGGTGATGCACCCTGTAAGAACACTCTCCATGGTGCCATTATAGAATGTTCTGAGGATGCGGGGGCCCATGCTGAATTTCTTCAGACGCCTGAGGAAATACAGGCGTTGTTGGGCCCTTTTCACCACGTGTGTGATGTGCGTGGACCATTTGAGGTCCTCGGAGATGTGCACGCCGAAGAACATGAAGTTGCTGACCCTCTCTACTGAAACACCGTTGATGGAGATAGGGCTGTGCTCTCCCCTGTGCTTCCTGAAGTCCACGATCAGCTCCTTGGTCTTCTTGACGTTGAGGGCGAGGCTGTTCTCCTGGCACCACTGCTCCAGCGATCCAACCTCCTGCCTGTAGGCTGTCTCGTCGTCGCCGGCGATCAGGCCCATCACTGTCGTGTCGTCAGCAAACTTGACGATGACGTTGAAACTGTGCATAGCCATGCAGTCGTGGGTGTAGAGGGAGTAGAGGAGAGGGCTCAGCACGCACGTGTGGTAAACCTTCGACTAGCTCGGCTGAGCACCTCGGACCTATGGCAGCTCGATCAAAGGCCGATGCGGTGCTTTGTATGGAAGCTGACACGCGGCTATTGATACACGTACATACATGTATATCAACGCTGGTCTGCACAGATCCCTAACATGCTCCTAGTAGTACAAACACGATCCCCACTTATTGCTCCAATACTGCATAGAGAATCCAAAGTCGGTGCTCCAAAAATACTCTATACTTGGATTTTTGCAGTGTGGCACATTATATATATTTTTTCATTTAATTGTTTGGGGGGACTGTACAGCAAAATTGTATTTAGACACGGCTAACATCAAATACCTGCAAGTGAATGATAAAGCGTAATTATTTTGTGGACTAGCCATAAGCGGTAACCTGTGGTAGTTTAGTCTTCAGTATTTTTTTGATTGGCTCGTGGTAGCCTGAGGCTCCCGGCTGCCTGGACTGTTTGGAGGTCAGATGGCTAACAAGTGGGGCGCTGTTCGGCTCTGATTACGTCATTCTGCCTGTCACTATGCCAACAAGACCCGTCAATCACGTCTCCGATGACTTTAGCTCCCCCATGCAGGCCAACCTGTCACAGACAATAAAGTGTCCATCTTTCTGTCTGTCTCTCTGTCTGTCTGTATCAAGCTCATTTTCACCTGCCTGTATGTGTGTGTGATAATGTATTTTGTTCTTCCTTTGTCCTTCCATATTTGGACATAGTTAAACAAACTAATTTGGATTTCCAAAAAAAAGTCAGACCCTTTCCATAAACACACGTGTGCGTGTGCGTGTGCGTGTGCGTGTGTGTGTGTGTGTGTGAGAATGAGTCTTAGTTTAATCAGTGACAGTGTGCCATCTAATTAAAGAAGGGGTCTCTAATTATTTTCATTATGAGCAGAGGGGAGAAAATGGCCCTTGAGGCAAGAAGGTGTTGCTAAATGTTCTCTTTTGCCTCGATGACACTAATTGGTTTGGATGGTCCTTGTAATGCATAAAGTGTTATGTGTGTTCACTATTCATTCATTATTAATTCACCAAATCTGAAAACAAAAATAGAAGAAAAACACACCACACCATGGATAACTATGGTATTGACATAAACTGACCCTTGCATAAAAAGGAGAAAGGTAATTTGATGAACATAAGCTATCATTTTGACGCAGACTTTTATGTGTAGCCTCAAGCTATGTCTTCTTTCATTTAGTTGTAACTGTAGTTGTTATTATCAGTGTAGCTCCGAATGCATTGTTGTATTATTTCTACGATTGTAGTAGTAGTATGGTAGTAGCACTAGTAGTGGTGGTAGTAGTAATACATCATAATACATTATAAGTTATTAGTAATAGTGAGCCTATGCTTTCACGTAAGATACATTTTAACAATTCCTTGACATTTTTGTTTCCTTTGAAGCAAGGTACCCCACAGAAAAATACCCCAAATAGTAAAGGACTTTCTCCAACCTCAGAAAACCTGAATATATTTGTGATGTGATAGAAATATATTTTATTATTTCTACAAATTATTTTAAATACAACAGCGTGTGTTTGTCTGTGTGTTCTGCTTAGATGACCGCCTATAAAACCTGCAGATTGCCATAGCAACTATAATAATGATAATGTCCTATTTGTTGATCTAACCGTTGGTGCCACAGTGCATGTAGAAGGTGGTGAGCCAGCACATGGGTGAGTCCCGTACACCCTGGACACAGCAACTCCCTAATGGCACGTCAGTAACAGTATCACAACACCGCGAGCCTGTTAACCGCCGTGACACCACGTGGTCATTGGAGCAGATAATAGTTTTCCAGAACATTCCGCACTACGCCAACAGTCGGTTTCGGTAGGGAGCCCCTACCGAACAGTCAGGATTGAGAAAGCACTTGCAGAGCGACTGGCTGCAAGTAGCCGGTGTTTCCCCAGGCTCTGGTCTGCCCCTCCAAGCCCCTCTGAAGAGGACACTTGATGGAGCGCCGTCTCATTAAAGGCTGTGGATGTAGCCTCGTTAGTACCACACTAACGGATAGATTCATCTCATTTGGCACTTTATTTTTGAGGAATGCAACATGCACACACACACACACACACACACACACACACACACATGCATTGTCGCGGCCACACCCCCATCTCTGTGTTTGTGTGTGTGTGTGTGTGTGTGTGTAGTTATGTGTTTTGTCATTGTCCAGAGCTTCGCTGTGTCTTGTTTCCTGCATCCATGGCTGTGAGCTTTTGTTTTGACCCACATGAACATATTGAACTGTGCCTGCCTGCTTCTGTCCTCCTGCATTTTGGGTTCTCTCCCAGGTGTTCCTGCTGCCCTGCTGCTCTCACACACACACACACACACACACACACACACACACACACACAGTTATCTGATTTTCCAACTGCATGTTTTAGTAAGTTCCTGCCATATGAAAGACTCAATGCCTGACATAATACCACCATGAAATGTAATAATTTGTTACATTTCATATGTTTTGAAGACTGAATTATTATAATAACTGCCGCATATTTAATCTCAAATACTGGTTTTAAATAAATTGATATCACAAGCGTCGACGATGAATGGTGAATGGACTGGATTTATATAGTGCTTTCATAAGCACAGTTCCCACTCGGAAATGAATTCCATTGAATTAATTAATGTCTCACATTTACCCATTCACACACGCAATACTGGTAATTAAGAAGAAAAAGGCATTCATTAAGAAGAATGAGGAATAACTAGGCCCTGTCCTTCACAAAGTATGGGTGAATAAAACAAAAATAGAGAGAGTGGACCAAGATGTCTGACTTGATTTCTGCCTTGGGGCTGGGAAAGCAACACAGTAAAGAAATACAAATGACCATGTCTCTATTATGGCATGCTGCTGGCCTTGGGTATACAGAATCCCTTGGAAACTTTAAGGGAGATAATATAAATTGAGTGAAGGGAGACAGAGCATTGGCCATAGTGGGTTCCCTCAGTTCTCTTCCCCAAGTATGTTTGGGAATCAATCATTGCCTCGAGGCCGTAAAGCTTGATCCATCTCACCCGTTGTTGACGTACGCACCAGACGTCAGCCTGGATCACTCCCTGCCACCCCGCTCTCGGCCTGCATCGGCTCATGTAGAGAAGATAAGCAGTAAAAAATAAATAAAAGGGGGTATATAAAGAGGGATATTCCTCCCCATTGACTGCATTGGGATACGTTTTCTTGCGGGGGTTCAATTCAGGAGCTGTCTCCTGCAGGCAGATGCTTTCACATCACAGCCCACTCAAGGTATTTGAATCCAGTCAGTACTTATCCAAACATTAGTGTTGCAAAAATTAATGGCTTTTAATCAGAAGAAAGAAAACGACTTGTAGATGAGTCACATGCATGTTCCAGTACATGTTATGCTTTTAATTTGACTTTTTGTCTTATAACTCTGCCCTTTACTCTTGGCTTTGTGGAGGGTTCTGTTCACTGCATTCTCTCATTAAGAAATGCTTTCATAGTTAAAAAAAAAATGAATCCTAATTTGTCTTTGTATGCTTCAGGAAAATACTTGAGCAAATAAATACATTTAAAATATTCTGAGTCATGATGAATACGGTGTGATTCCCTTTCCGGGCTCATGCCTATGTTTCCTCAGCCCTATGTTCCTTCAGCCATATTTTCCCTCAGCCTTATGTTCTCTCAGCCCTAAGTTCCCTCAGCCCTAAGTTCCCTCAGTCCTATGTTTCCTCAGCCCTATGTTCCTTCAGCCATGTGTTCCCTCAGCCCTATGTTCCCTCAGCCCTATGTTCCTTGAGCCCTATGTTCCCTCAGCCCTATGTCATTTTTTTAGCCTTGGGTTCCTGCGGGGTAATATCAATGTTATCTTCAGAATTAAATCTGTCACAGTCCAACCCAGCTCTTCCCGCTCCTAGTCCTGGATTACCGCTTGCTTCCTGGATCTGCAATATCACTGGACTCTGTTTCGAATGCCACTACATGTTTTCTCTGTCGGACCTGTCATACTGGACTCACCTGTTTTCAATCACACCTCATTACAAACTGTATTTAAACCTGTCTGTCATTCACCGCTGGATTATCACACAGATTCTCGGAAAGCCTCACTTCTGTTTCAAGTCAAAGTTATCACGTATTGTATACTGTTTTTGATTCACCGTGTTTGACCATTGCCTGGATAACGACTTGTTTTTGCCTCAGCATTTTTGTACCATTGCCTCAACCCTTGACAACCTGGTACCGACCCCTGCTTGCCTTGACAATGTTTTTGGACTGCTATCTGTTTAGACCAATCAGCGCATCCGCTGGTTGATTAAAGTATTTGTGATACCTTGCCTCTATCCCTCTGATTTTGGGTCCCACCTACACCAAGCCCTGACAAAATCTGTCCACTTGCTTCCAAACTCTCTTTCATATTCTCTCTCGCCTTCTCTTTCCCTTCTATTTTATCGCACCACTGGAGATTCAGTCTGCCTCTTGCAGCCGCATTTCCTCTCTAGCAGCCATGTGGTAGTTGAGGGCTTTAAGCTTTCTGCTTAATTACTCTGATTGGCATCAATCCATTACCTCAAGATTTGCAAGACATGGGCTTGGAGGAATCTATCCTCTGACTCTCCTTCCCTAGGTTGTTGAGAGCATGGCTGCTGTTCCACCACCCGGACACCACACTGTATACATATATATAGTTTATTATTATTTCAGTTGTCTGTTAATTTGGGTTGCAGGCCTTGGGTTGTAGTGGTTTAAATTAATTTAACGTTTCTGTTAAGACGGTCGTCCTGGAAAATGCATTGTGGGTAATTCAACCTACTGAATGGAGCTGTCCAATGATCCCCTTCTGTGACCTTCAGAACAGGAAGTGGGTGTGGCTTGGTACCATTCTGTGACAAAACAGGAAGTGGGTGTGTGATATATATATATAGTGGTATAGTGGTGGGTAACTGTTACAGTTATGTCAATTATATTCATTATAAAAAGCATGACCCTGAGTGTCACATAGAATTTACATTGCTTGTACAGTGAAATAATAAGTCGCTTTGGTGGCATGTGTAATTCAGATGTGAGTGTCAGTGAACCACTTTGTGACAGTACACTGCTCAGTAACAAAGGTAAATGGCATTAATGGTTATTGTAACACCTGTGAAGCGGAGTGATACATGTAGGCTGTGTCTCCAACGGAAGGCAGCTGCCTGCAACCTTGCTGTCTGGCGAGGCAGTAGCCTTTTTTGAATGAAGTTACCTGAAAAGGAGTCAGGTTTGAGAACGACTTCCAAGGCAGCAATGCGTCATGATGTAGCCAAAATACTGACAGAGGTTACACTACAACCTGCCATCAGACTAAATGCATCCTACAGGCTAACCCAAATATTTTTGTTTTATGCCATTTATAGTCAATACATTTGATAGTATTTTTTTATTTGATAAAAGTAGATAGCAACAATCTAAATATGTGTACCAATAACAAATTAAGTAATTACATTTGATGATAAAATAAATAAATAATTGATTAAAAGAAGAAGGCAACAATTTAAATATTTATACAAATTCATACACAAGATATGTGATGGTAAGATAGAAGCCATGAAGTCAATTGAACATGGATCTGGTTGTCTTTTGTGGCTATGTAACGTTTAAACAAGGGCTGCCCCCGACCACAGATTTTCCTGGTCGACCAATGGTCATCAGTGAAGGACATTGGTCGACTAATGGTGCGCATTCGCACCATTAGTGCGCATGCGCAGTTTCATGAGGCTCATGAAACGAGCAGTCTGTTTAAAGACTTTAAAGAGTTAAATTATGATTTAGTATTTTCAACCAGATCAACAAGGAGACTGTCTGAACATTTTGTTAATTTATTTGAACACAACACAGCATATAACAACATCACACAACTTATGAACTTTTAAAACCAACACAATAACTTTATAAAACAACGATGAGTAAAAACTGTCTTTTGTTAAAAAACTAATATAACTAATATATGATATCTCCTGCTGCTTTTCCCTTTGCTTCTTTGGTGCAGGCTCACTTTCCTCTGTGCCGCTGCTGTCCTCCTAAAAAAAATGTTCTTCCTGCGATTAACGACCAATGAAAACTTGATCGACTAATGACTCTTTGGTCGATTAATCTTTGGTTGACTAATAGGGGGCAGCCCTAGTTTAAACAAACTAATAATGCCATTCATGTTTTTAAGATTTATACTGCGGGAGGGAATGGGGAGTAAGGGGGGAGTACTTGTATCTTCATTCATAGACGGAGAATCACTCTTTGTTCTTGGATTGTGTCTGATCTTTTTGTATTATTGAGATTGCATTGACAAAAATTATGAAAGTCACTAAAGGATTCAAATAATGAATGACACACTGTGGCTAGGTGTGTCTCAGCAGGTTAATGAGGCATTTTGGCAATACACAATAAAGTCAGAATATAAATCTCAGCTTGAACTCCAGAAAAACCAATTTGTCCTGCTGCAACCAAAGTTCATAGGCAATTGGTTGGTGTTTGGTGTATGGCCTGTCTCTTGCCACTTGTCATTTGCAGTAAGCTCTCAAACAACACAAGATTACATTCAATCCATCATTTAGCAGACGCTTTTATCCGAAGTGACTTACAATAGTGTGTTTCAACAAAGGAAGGTAAGAGAACAACTCGTCACCAGAAGTCTAAAGTGCATTTAATTTCTAACAAGTCTCCAAGAACTGAACCAGTGCTCAGGAAAGTGCAGATAAAAGTAGAAAGGTAAAAGTACAATAAGTTGGCAAACAATACAGAACAATATCTAGAACAATATCTACCTAACAATCTACTTCAATAATCTACTTAGTAAGACACCAGTAAAAAGTGACAGGAGGATGCACTAGGAGGCACGATCTGGGTAGTTTCCTGAAGAGATGAGTTTTCAGCCTGCGGCAGAAGATGGGCAATGACTCTGCAGTCCTCAGACATCAGTGGGGAGTTTGTTCCACCAAATTGGGGCCAGGACAGAGAAGAACCGTGACCGTGTACATCAGCCACAAGGGCCCCTAAGCGAGGGGGAAAGCAGACGGCCAAAAGAAGCAGAGTGAAGTGGACGGGCAGGGATTTAGGGCTTGACCATTGCCTGGAGGTAGGATGGAGCTGTTCCTTTTACTGCCTTGTAGGCTAGCACCAAGGTCTTGAACTGGATGCGAGCAGCTACAGGTAGCCAGTGTAGAGAACAAAGAAGGGTAGATGTGTGGGAGAACTTGGGTCGGTTGAACACCAGACGAGCTGCAGCTTTTTGAATGAGCTCCAGGTGCCTGATGGGAAATGCAGGGGCGACAGCAAGGAGGGAGTTGCAGTAGTTCAGCCGGGAGGTGACAAAAGCATGGATGAGCACCTGCGCAGCCTTTTCAGTAAGAAAAGGCAGAATCCTCCTGATGTTGGAGAGGAGGAATCTGCAGGAGTGTGTCACCGGTGCAATGTTTGCCGAGAACGACAGTTGGGAAGAACACTAGCTCAGTCTTGTCCAGGTGGATCTTTAGGTGGTGCATCAACATCCACTTTGAGATGTCTGCTAAGCACACGGCAATGCGTGTTTCCACTTGCGTGTCCGAGAGGGGGAATTACAAGACCAGTTGGATGTCGTCAGCAAAGCAGTGGTAGGATAAGTCATGAGAGTGGATAACAGAACCAATTCTGTAGTGGAAGAAGAGAAGAGGACCCAGGACCGATCCTTGTGGAACCCCAGTAGTCATTCTGCATGGTTCTGACACAGACCCTCTCAGTGCCACCTGGTAGGAGCGACCCGTCATGTAGGATGCAAACAAGGAGAGAACACTGATTAAAGTACAAATGACTTGCAACACTCTAGATACAGTTAGTATCAACCTGATAAGCAACAAAAATACTTTTCCAAATGATTCAAGAAATGCAGTCCCTCCAGCAGTTGAAACAAACACTGAGTTTCTATTGGAAGGTAACTAGTAGGTCTGTGTTTTTCATCTCATGGGAGTATGGTATCATCTCAATGTGGAGTAAGCATTCCATTGTGCCATGTGTACTCACACATGGCACTTTTCAGTTGAGTTATTTATTAATATATTATTCTGCCAATTTGCACTATACGTATTGTTGTGTATTGTATATACCTACGTATTACTGTAATAATACTGTACATTTATCTTCATTTATCAATACATTTAAATATATTTTTGTTTATACAATTTTTAGTTAGTTGTTTTGTTTTTTTAGCTTAGGTATTAGTATTTTTTGTGTGTGCATTTATTCCCTCTGTGTCAACTGTTGCACCTTAATTTCCCTCGGGATTAATAAAGTAATCTGAATCTGAATCTGAATCTGAAACATGGCAAAGAATTTAATCATTAATTTCTTCAAGCGTCAACAACCATTTGATTCAAGATTCAAGATTCAAGATAACTTTATTTATCCCGAGGGAAATTAAGGTGCAACAGTTGAAACAGGGGGAATAAATGCACACACAAATATACTATTACCTAAAAGCTAAAAACTAAATAACAACTAACTAACTAAACAAAACTAGTATAAACAAAATATAACTAAATTCTTCTTTCTAAATGAAATCTAAATGTATTTATAGATGAATTGCACAATTTACAGTATTATTACAATAATACGTAGGTATATACAATACACAACAATACGTATAGTGCAAATTGGCAGTAATAAAATACTAATAAATAACTCAGATGAATACTGAAAAAGTGACATGTGAAAAGTGAAAAGTGAAATTGAATTTACAGTGCAAAATTACAGTGAAAGGATTTACAGTGCGTTGACCAAAAAATATATAATAACAGTGCGTTGGCCTCAGGTCACTCAGTCTCCACTGTCCCTCTCACGACCCGAGGTAGATGAATTATAGAGACTGATGGCCACAGGAAGAAAGGACTTCCTGTGGCGTTCTGTGGTACACCTGGGTGGAATGAGTCTGTTGCTGAAGGTGCTTCTGTATGAGGTCAGCACCTGGAGAGGGTGAGAGTTGTTGTCAAGGATACTACACAGCTTTCGCAGCTTGCGCAGCTTGATGAAACAATGTGACTACTAAATTGTTTTCATTACATGGAATTTGAACTAAACTAAACCAAGCTAATATAAGAAAAAAAGGTATTGAAGATGGAAAACATGTATTGATTTGGTATTTCTAGAACTCATCATCATCATCGTAATACTCATCGTCACTGAATCTGTCATCCCTTTGCTTAATGTCGATGGGAGTTCTGATTAATGGGGATGAGTTGTTGCCGTCCACAGTAGCACCTGGACTGAATGTGCGGTGTCCGGGTTTAGAACATCACAGGGCGCACGCACACACACACAGATATAAGAGAGATCTATCAGGTATATATCGCCCAGATGATCCTGTAGTGTGTACATAGCATTAGGCAGAAGTTTTAGCCACAGGGAAGAGCCAAAGCTAACCATATCTAGAAAATAACTAAATATAAATAGTGACAAATGTACTTTGACCTGTTTATTCAGACTACACATGGGAAAAGTATAATCCTACTTAATATTTTTTACAGAATATACAGTATATATTTTTTAATTAGGGATGCTCTGATCAGGGTTGCTTCGGTTGGTGCCGAAGAAGAAATCGAAGAACTACGACGAGGAGCTAAAGAAACTGCGGGTGAAAGCAACCTCATATAACATTATATTTCTACTTGTCTTGTAATATAATACAAATGAGAAAAAAAACATAAATGAGCCAAAAACACAGCACAGAAACAGCCCTGGTTAAAATCAGCAACAACCTCCTCCGTGCAGCTGACTCTGAACTTCTCACCATCCTCCTCCTCCTCGACGTCATTGCTGCATTCAATACCATTTCCCACCAACTACTCCTGGACCGCCTGGCTGGCATTGGGATCACTAGTGTTGCACTCTCCTGGTTCCCGAGTTGTACAACTCGGGAACCAAAAGTCAGGATGTTCTGTTTCACTGGGTATCCCCCAGGGGTCAGTACTGGGTCCACTCCTATTCATCATATAACTCCTCCCCCACACAGGTCTATGTGGAATTTCCTCAAAGTCAACGCGAGCAAAACTGAGGCCCTGCTCATTTGCTCCAAATCCACCCTCACTAAGTCACAAAACACCCCAGCTCCAAACATCATCATCGACGGCTTCCCCATACCATTCTCTTCCCAAGTCAAATTCTGGACGGCTCCCTCTCATTCGCCTGCACTGCCTTCTTCCATCTTCGGAACATCTCTGTCCCAATCCAGCACTGAAATCCTGGTCCACTCATTTGTCACATCCCGGATTGATTACTGCAATGCACTTCTGACTGGCCTTCCCATCAAACTCCTCAACAGACTGCAAATAATTCAGAACTCTGCTGCCCGGATCATCACCCACACCAACTCATCTGACCACATCACCCCCGCTCATTCAACTACACTGGCTTCCTGTGCACTACCGGATTGACTATAAAAACCTTTTACTCACCTACAAAGCTCTCCACAATCTAGCCCCCACCTACATCACTGACCTCCTTCAGGAGTACACCCCCTCCCGCACCCTCCGCTCTTCCTCCGTTGGACTTCTCACCGTCCCCAGCTCACGCCCCAGCACCATGGGTGCTCGAGCTTTCAGTTACTCGGCTTCCAGACTCTGGAACTCCCTGCCACTACACATCCGACAGTCTGATTCCATAACATCCTACTAAACCCAAGTAAAAACCCATCTATTCAAACTGACATATTCCATATAAACTGTACCATGTGTTTCTTGTTAGTTTACTTCCTGTTGTTAGTCTTGTTTTAAACCCTGCAGACACTTTGTGAAGTCCACTGTTTTTAATTGTACTATAGTATATATACTCTGTAAGGTGTCCTTGGGTGTTTGAAAGGTGCCCCCAAATAAAATGAATTATTATTTTTATTATTATATTATATATGATTGTATATATGATGTATATTTCGGTCCATATCTTTTTACTTTCATATTCCAAGAAGCTGCATTTATGGTTCGAGTGACATTCAATTCATACGTGTAGGAATATAATTATCAAATTATCTATGGCGAGTTAGTTATCTTGGATGTATTGTCCCACAACTCCACTACACACAGTTACATAGAGTCAAGTCTGGCCTCATGGAAGCGGCATGTTAATTGGCAGTGTTAATAGCTAGCCTGGTTTGCTACTGACAGTCAAATGTAAGTTACCACCCTTTTTCTTTGTATTACGGTCCCCCATTTTGAAACTAGCATCAATGTATGAAAAGCATAGTTCTCCATGCTATTGTGCTTCTCACATGCACCCTGGGAACCACATGGGTGCCCCCAGCAAGTCAACAGATTGTGGCCAATTTATATTACACTTACAGGCATACTACTAATTTGATCCCTATTTTACATTTTCATGAACCAATTATGTGTTAAAACAGCAGTCATTATTTAATGTGCCATAGCCCTGGTATGAGCAATGTTAAGTTCACTACATTTACATTTACATTTAGGGCATTTGGCAGACGCTTTTATCCAAAGCGACTTACAAGGTGTACATTAGTTGAAGCAGACAATAGCATAACACTGGGGTACGCAAACACATAAATACAGCAGTTCACAAGTATTCATATTGACAAGATGAATAACACAATTTCGTACTGCTAGGTCACCTGCTTAAGTAGCTGTGATAAGAGCGTGTTAACAACATTAAGGACATACACTTGCTAACATATACAACATGCTAAGAGCTATTAATGTCAGGACTTAAGCAAGTTTAGGGGTTTCACAAAGGAGAGTCCAGGTGGACTCTGAACAGGTGGGTCTTGAGTCTCTTGCGGAAGCTGGCGAGGGACTCTGCCGTCCTGACATGAGACGGGAGTTCATTCCACCACTGTGGGGCCAGAGCCGTGAAGAGCTGGGTTTTGGACGAGCGATGTTTGGTTGACCTTAGTGAAGGTCGAACAAGTCGCCTGGCAGAAGTTGAGCGGAGCGCTCTGGCTGGGATGTAGGGTTTGACCAACGCCTGGAGGTAGGCCGGGGCAGTTCCATTGACTGCCCTAAAGGTCAGCACCAGAATCTTGAATTTGATACGAGCATTTACCGGAAGCCAGTGGAGTTCGCGGAAGAGGGGGGTCACGTGGGAGAATTTCGGTAGGTTGAATACCAGGCGTGCTGCTGCGTTCTGGATGCGTTGGAGGGGCTTGGTTGCAGAGGCGGGGAGTCCCGCCAGGAGAGAGTTGCAGTAGTGGGAGAGAGACCTATAATTAACTTAATGAGCTGCACCCGTTTCCCCGGCACAACTCATACTAACCGATCACATCTACTGGCATATTATTGAACCATATAATGTAATAGTCTCTTTAAAGATGAATCAGACATTAAACCTTTTTTTCTATTTGAACAATGAGGTGTAGCACCAGCTGTTTTGTTCACTAGCCTCCACTATTTACTCTTAAATCCCTAGAAATGATTCAATTCAACAAAGTCGACTTCACTGTCCTTAGCCAGAGAGTTTGCTAATGTGCATTACATTATAGTCATTTAGCAGACTCTTTTGTCCAGGCGACATACAACAGTGCATCAAATTCAAATTTCACTGCTACCAAGCCAACCAACAGCGGAACTAGTGCTCAGGTAAAAGTGCAATAAGTTGGCTAACAATAGAGCTAACAAGCAAACATAAGAGCCAACACAATCTGATGATGAATGGGTGAACATCTTGATGAGTAAGCAACATCGTTGGCGAGGAGCCAGAGATGGTAGTTTAGATTCAAGATTCAATTCAAGATGTTTTTATTTGCAATATGCAAATAGTTCAATGGAATGCTTACTCCCTCTCGCAGTGGAAATTTCAACAACAATAGTATACTAAACTATACAATACTATACTATATCTGGTAATAAACAATAGTAGTATATAATATACAATACTATACTATATCAAACTAACCTATACTATAAACAACACTATATACTACCTATGATATGCTAGACTTTTATACTATAAACAACACTATATACTATACTAAATACTATACCATATACTACAAACACTTTACTATAGTTTACTATAAACAGTTTAAATCCTCCAGATTTTGATTTTAACATTGTTACAACAATAAACACAAACAGACAAATACAACTGCCACATGCTAAAAACGTGAGAAACGTGAGAACACAGATAATATGCAATATAAGGTCATGGATAAAAAGTCCAGTTAATATTAGTTATAAAAGTCCAATATTCAAAAATATTTAAGTATGATAGAGCGTTATACAATTCTATATTGCACATGTCATGTACACATTTATGTCATAGTTGCGGTGGGTGACAGGGGGCGTGGCCAAGGCGCGGGCTTTGGCCACGCCCCCTGTCACCCACCGCAACCGTGACAATTTAGATGAAATTACATTGTGTCTGTCTTCCGATCATAGCTTAACTATGATATGTTGACATGTGTGTGCACAGAAGCTATAGAAATGCCTGCCAATACCATCCATATCTAATCCTTATTCTCTTCAGCAGTGCCTTATTCAAGTCTCACCTCAACACCTCACCTCAACACACATTGTACAACATTGAAAGGGCATTTGTGTAGGATGCGAAACCCTCTGCATTGTACAAGAAGGATGAGTGAGGAAGAACCCGTTGCCTTGCCAACGTGAACACCAGAAAGGTTAATTTAAGGATGAGAGGGAGGAGGAGCTTTTCTCCCTCTTTTATCCCTTTTGACTCATCCCAGCTTTTAGCCAACACTTTCTTCTTTCCTCCATGTCGGTTCCTTGACCCCGATAGGCTCGGAATTTAAGCATCTCTGACTCACCCTGCGTCAATGAAAATGCGATCAGAGGAGCTGACCATGCCAGAGGGCACAAGGCCCTCCTCTGTTTTAGTTAAATGCCTCATGTTCTCCATCTGCTAGTCGAGACCTCCGGGTCACAGGGCCAAACATGTAAGGCCCAATCCTTCTGTGACTTGACTTACAGGCACAATTATGTTGTTCTAGGGTGAGTTTCATAATTGACAATGCTTTGCATAATATGCCTTAAATGCGCTTTACAACTTTAAAAATAAGTCTAATTGTGTAAACAGTGTAGTAACAAGTGTAGAAAAGGTTTGGTCCAGTTTGTTTACTACTCAGAAACAAGTGGGCTGTGTTACTTAAGGCAAAGAGACATAAACGTTCTCTGGGGAGGTGGGCTGAAGACAAATGATTAGCCATCAGATGTGTTTCTCTCTTCACTCTTCCTCCGAGCGGAACATGGTGGCCACAGGAGATCTGAAACTACCTGTAAACTGTCACCTTGCAGCTCGTTTGGTCCCAGAGAATCTCTACTAGGAATAAGATTTCCCTCCTTAATTGGTTGTCTCTCACACTCTCAGCTGATAGATAACCAGGGGTAATCAGAGGAAACGACTTGAGGTAGCATAATGGCACATTAGGAGATTTTAGGAGAACAATAAGATTAAGCCAAATGTTGTATTACCTGTAACTCAAAACGTTTTCTGTTCAGCAGGAAGCCAAGCCAGGTAATGCGTGTGTGTGGGTGGGGTGCCGCTGTGCAGACAAGCGTGAGTCAAGGAGGACGGAAACACATAAGGCTCATTCCCAGTGCCAACACCTTCATGCCACCGTACACTTTCATGCGATTAAGGTTCCAGTCTAGATTCCGTGAGACCGATAACATCACCTGGTTCCGCTTGGCTGCCATTTTTATTTTTTTATCTTTTATTCATTCAAAAGGCAGATGGGTCATTGGATTTGCACTGTAATCCGATATAGCCCCAAAACATCAGAGGAATTGCGCTCCTTCTGAATGCATTGGCTAACCTGTTGAATTATTTATGATCTGCGATGTGCCTGTGCTCTGACTGAGACGCAAAGGTTGTCTCGGGCTGAATGATAGGAGACCGAGGATGATTGAATATTTGTTTGGGGTTACGCAGGTCAGAAAAAAAATGTGTGGGTCTAACTGCAGGTTGGCTTGGACTAACATGACTCACATGGTCTTTACCATGTCTCATTTAAAGCATATATATATATATAATATATTTAAACATCTTATAGAAAATGTAGTGTAATAAATATTGTGGAGATTCTAAAAAACGAAATACTAAATACCTGCATTGAAATGCTGGGAGGCGGGGGTGCTACAGAATGCTTTGGCAACAAAGATTAGTTAAAATTGAATGTATAATTTGAGGAACTCCCTGAATGCATGGTCTTCCTCATATAACATTATATTTCTTATCTTGTTATATAATGCAAATGAGAAAAAAAACATCAATTCATCCATTCAGCCATCACCCATCTACCCATAGCATAGCTTCTCTCACATGTCCGCCTGTCCTTCTGCTCCCCTCTGCTAGGTTGTTTCCCCCACAGCTCCTGCCATGTGTGTTGACCCACAGCTACAGCAAACAGTGGCTATTGCCATGCAGCTTTAAACAAGGCCATACACTCCTCTGCTCTCCCTTCTCCTTATTATAACACTGTGACACCAGCCTCCTCCTACTCCTCCTCATCCTCCTCCTTCCCTGATGAAACATATTTAGTTTTAGAATACATTTTTGCAGCAAATGATTTGATTTAATGGAGCATTTTAACAAGCATCTTGGGTGTATATTTAATGGACTAATTTAACAAGCATCTTGAGTGTAAAATACTCATAGGGATCGTGGGCAAGGTGAGGGGACAAGAGGTGAGAAGACAAAAATGGTTTTCATTTAGCTACCGCCTACAATGGAGAGTAAAGGATTGTCCATGGCTGAAGTCAGACATCAAGTTAATTATCAATATACTGTTTGTACTAAGAGTAAGTTGATTACCAATACATTGTGAAGTCACGAAGGGGGGGGAAGTTGGGGTTGGCAAGTAATTTGGCAATACACACACTGAGAGAGTCTGTGCAATCAGGAAGGGAGCTCTCTTTGATGTGCTTTGATACTTTACTTTATACTAAAGCTTATATAATTAGCTATATGATGTGTAGAAGCTTATATTCTTAATGTGAAGTGTAGTTCATAGTTTTCACAGCATCCCCCCACTCACCCATCTTAACATTTCTCTTGCACCAAAGAACCAAAGTAATGGCAGAAATGAAAGACGAGATCTATTTTCTGCATTATATTGAAATGACAAGGGCAGCTGTATAGATGTATGTATCTCTTTATTAATGTATACAGACAATATTTGATTAACTTGATGTCTGGATGTTAATACAATCGAATGTATGGGATAAACAAAATAAATAGATGGATGGATAAATGGATGGAGATTAACATCAATATAGAGTCCCTGGCCGAACATTCCTGGTCATAACATCAGAGAGGTTTGACTAAATGCGCGAGAGCTAGAGCAAGGGAATGTGGGTAAAATTGTGGCCCGAGTTCAACACATATTTCTTTGGCTTGTCTCGGGTACATTTAGTTCCTGATCCCGCCATGCGGTTCTCAGATAATCTATAGTGTCCTACAGTGTTCTCTCGCTGGTCACCAGTGCTCCATCATCTTTACACTGGAAGGGTGGGAACATGGGGGCAGGGAGATGGTTGTTCAGCCTCCTCCTCCTCCTCCTCCTCCTCCTCCTCCTCCTCCTCCCCTCTCCGGTTCTCTCCATCACCTGCTCTCTGGATTGGATTAGCAGCAGGGTGGTGTGTGCTCAGTGAGTCATGCTGCCCTAAAGCTCCAGTGGTCAACTAGCCATTCCCACTGCCATAACTCCTCCAAGGCCATCAGCGACATAATACTGCAATAGCAATCTTTCTTTCAGTCTTTCTTTATTGCTTCCTTTCTTTCTCCCTTTATTTTTTTGCTTGCTCGCTTAAATGTCTTTGATTTAAAGCAAAACAAAAATAAAACACAAAATAAATAGTCCATTTACTGAATGAGAAAGTGGGGCAAAGGCAATGAAGATTTCCTCTTCATTATTTATTTTTTTCTCTGTATACGACTTAATACTGCTTGATGTTTCCGGTTAAACAATGGCGACATTATACACCCGGTGATTACAAGAGCTCCCAAAGTTGAACATCACCAATGTTCACCAGATTGTAGCAAGTTGGATAAAGGTTTTAAATTGTATGCAGCATCATACATTCACAACTATGAAGGTAAGAAAACAACTGTTAACTGACTGACTGACTAACTAGCTAGCTAGATGTAACGCTAATGACAATTATCTGTTATTTTATTCAGTGTCCAATAAAGACAGGCTGTCAGGGCAGGTCGGCGTGAGAGCCTTGTTCTACAGGACAATGAGGAAGAGTGAGACACCACACTGTTTAAGTGTAGGCAGGAAGATATGTTTTTCTTTGTTCAACCTTGTTAAGAGGTGCTCAGTTCAGTGGAGCATTATAGCTAAGTTTATTCCTAAAAACTCACCAACAATCTCCACGTATCTCGATGCATAGTCCACAACCAGCAGGTAAGTCTTGCTCTCCAGCATGAACAGGTCTGCTCCCAACTTCTGCCATGGTCTCCCCGGGTATTGAGATGGCATCAGTGGCTCCTTTTGGTTTTGTCTCTCTTTGCTGCATGTTCGGCAGTGGATCAATAAAGTGCAAAGATAAATTAGAGAAAAAGCTGACCATGTATTTTTCTACATATAAATGCCAAGATACCTGTCTTTGAGAAATTAACTTTGAAAACAAAACCCAGGTTCTTCAATAAAGGATTGGAATGACAAAAATATGTTATAAAATATTTAATCACAGTTCATTCATAAACATCATATGTTTTTTGGCCAATATGTTACAATAGTCAATATGTTATATGTACAAAATGTTACAATGTTCATTTTTCAAATCTATACAAATTACTTTACATTCAACAGTTTGCTTACATTGATGTTTGTCTACATAAGATTTACAGAATATTTAACACAATTATCTGCCACTGAAATAACCAAAATTCACTAAATAAAATTACAAAAACCTGTTGTTGAACAAATTATTTACATAACCCATGCCTTAACTAATGCCTTGTTTTGGTAGTTTGACAACAGGCATGCCACTGTGGCTCATGTTTCCTGCATGGGAAAGGGGGATTACGCCATCAATGACAATGTACTCTGCTATTGATTGTGTTTCAGTAACCTGGTATGCAGGCATCTGATTTTGCTTTGACAGAAATGGTAGGCAGTATATTTTGCACTTAACACAACCACTAATGAGGAAGCCCTTGTCAACCATCCCTGCCATTTTTTCCATGAGCAACTTGGCCAACCTCTTTGTCACTCACTGACCCAGCGTAAAGTGAGGAGACAAATGTGACTACACCATGTGGGGCTATGCCCTGGTACACCTGCGAGCTGCGGAAAATGAAGACAGTGGGGCGTGTCCTTGAGCGGCACCTCAAGGTTTCTGGACTCACTGTTCACAGACAGGCATACCGGGACCACTAAAAGGCCTATGCAATGTTCCTCAGAGACACACGGTCAAAATGTTACTCCACTATCATCAACAATAGCCCTGGCAACTCCAAACAACTTTTTTCCACCATAAATCATCTCCTCAAACCTCAGACCTTACACAAAGACACCACAGAGGAGCAGTGTGACAATTTCATCGCATTTTTTAGGAAAAAAGTAGAGACCATCCGCTCTCTCCTCTCAAACTCCACATCAAAGATGAAACCCTCCACCTGTGCCCTGGACCCCTTTCCCACAGCCCTGGTCAAATCTAAAATTGGTGCCATAAGTCCCCTGATCACTTCAGTGATAAACCACTCCATCCAGTGTGGTCATGTTCCATCCAAATTAAAAGCTGCTATCATCAAACCACTCCTCAAAAAACCCACCTTAGACCCTGAAGTCCTTGCTAATTACAGACCCATCTCCATCCTGCCATTTCTATCAAAGGTGCTGGAGAAGGTAATTGCCATTCAGATTCACGAACATCTCAAACACAATAACCTCTTTGAAAAATTCCACTCTGGTTTTTGCCAGGGCCACAGTACAGAAACTGCCATAATCAGGGTGACAGTCAGGCCATCAGGCTGCTGAACAAGGGCGTATAACATATAACAATGTATATTTTATTACATTGATTTATATATATATATTGCTCTTTTCTGTGCTGATTTTTGCATTTTATAAATTGCATTTTTTATTTTTATTTTATATTCCTTATTCTATTTTTTATTCTATTTTTTATTCTATTTGTATCTATTTTTATTTTATCTTATTCTATAACTGCTGTCTGTCGTCGGGTATTGCACACAAGAATTTCACATCACTGCTTTATACTAAACTGTAAACTGTGAAGTGACAATAAACTTGACTTGACTTGACTTGACTTGACAATGAACTGCTGATGAAAGCTGACACCGGATCCCCATCCCTCCTCCTGGATCTATCATCCATCCATCCATCCATCCATCCATCTTCTCCCGCTTATCCGTAATCGGGTCGCGGAGGTAGCAGCTTCAGCAGGGGACTCCAAACTTCCCTCTCCCTGGCAACATCAACTAGCTCTGACTGGGGGATCCCGAGGCGTTCCCAGGCCAGTGTGGAGATGTAATCACCCCACCTGTACCTCGGTCTGCCCCGTGGTCTCTTCCCAGTTGGATGTGCCTGGAAAACCTCCCTCGGGAGGCGACCAGGAAGCATCCTTACTAGATGCCCGAACCACCTCAACTGGCTCCTTTCTACGCACCTGGCTCCTGGATCTAACTGCAGCATTTGACACCATTGACCATGACATTCTACTCCATCGTCTTCGCTCGACAATTGGACTCTCTGACTCTGCCCTAAACTGGTTCACCTCATATCTCACTGGGAGGACTGAGCATGTCACCTTGTGAGCGGCAAAATCACAAACATACTCTGTGAACTGTGGTGTCTCTCAAGGATCAGTCCTCGGCCCCACCCTTTTCAACATATACATGTCCCCCCTTGGTCATGTCATCAGCCGGCATGGAATATCGTTCCATTGCTATGCTGATGACACACAGCTCTGCATCAGAACAAACCAAACCCCCTCGGCACCTCTGCCATCATCCAACATTACCACATGCCTGGAGGAGATAAAGGTGTGGATGAAGCACAAATTTCTTCAATTAAACAGCTCCAAGACTGAAGCCATTCTAGTTGGCACTCCACATCAGGTCTTTTCATCCTCAATCACCAGCATCACCTTCTCCGGTGAGAACATTTCACTCTCATCAACTGTTACCAAACTGGGTGTTAAAATGGATCCTCACCTGAACTTTGAGGCCCACATCAAACAAACATGCAATGCCTCCTTCTACCACCTCAGAAATATCGCTAAACTCCGCCCAACACTCAGTCTGTCAGATGCTGAAAAGCTTGTCCACGCCTTTGTCTCCTCCAGGCTAGACTACTGTAACGCACTTCTCATTGGGATTCCTAGCAAGAACATCCGGAAGCTGCAATACATCCAGAATAGCGCTGCTAGGATCCTGATCCTGAGAGTGTGGAAGTATGAACACATCACATCCATACTCAAATCATTGCACTGGCTCCCGGTCTCACTCAGGATTGACTACGAAATCACCCTCTTCACCTATCAGTGTATTTATGGAAATGCTCCCTCATACATCAAAGACTACAAACCACACGAACACACACAAACCTTTCAAACTGAAAACCATGGGAGACCGAGCCTTCTGCTCCGCTGCTCCGAGACTGTGGAACGCCCTCCCAAACCAGCTGAGTACACCACAGACTGTGGATGCTTTTAAAAAAGGCCTAAAAACGCATCTTTTTAGAATAGCCTTTCACTTCGATTTTTAAAACCCCTACTTGTTGCCATGCCAGCGTAAACGTCGCTGCTTTTATTTTATTGTTTTATTTAAACCATTTTTGTAGCACTTTGAGTTTTGTCTACGCAAATTAAAAGTGTGCTTATAAATACAATTTATTATTATTATTATTATTATTATTATTATTATTAATCAGGCCTTTCATGGTGCAGTGAGATTTGTAGGTGGAGTACATCTCACTTTGCAGGAGTGATGAGGATGGTGTCTGACACTTGAGCTCAGTGCAGTCCAAGATGACCTGGGTGTCTGGGAAATCTCTGAATTCCTCAGGGAGGTAAGCTTGCACTTCTGCAGGTGTGAGCCAGATGCATTGAGACCCCAGTGCAGTGGCTAGAAAACTTGTCCATGTTGCATAAATGAGGCTCACTGTGGACTGGTGTATGTTGAACCGATGCGCCGGGTCCCTCTCCTTCAAACCAACCGACAGGAAGACGAGGAAAATAAATAACTCGTCGATTGGCTGGAGCAGCTGTCTCTGGAAGGTTAAAAAAAGGTTACTGCTTCAAGTTATAAACTATTAAGGCTGTGCTCTTGTTTGGTTAAATGTTTTATAATGGTTATAACTGTGTACCATGTACTATACCATGGGGAAAAACAGTGAGTTGCTGTAGTGCATTATAAGGGGGCTGAGTCCTTTAGTGAAGCCTTCTGTATATGCAATGGCATCCCACCCCTGGCTGGTTACTACAAAGCACGCTCAGACCATAAACTACCGTTGATGGACATGATGGACATGGCAGGTGTGGCCACTTCTTCGTTTCACTTGGCAGTGAAGTTTGCGTCCGTACAAGCACTACTAGGTTTAAGGATAGTTTTTATCCACAGGCGTCTACTGAACTGCTAGGAGTGCTTCCACTTTAACTTTCATAACATGTCATTACCATTACTTACATACTTTGCTGGACTTTCTGGACTCATCACAGTTACTGCACTGTACTGCACTGTATTCATTATGCTGCTGCACTACTGGCACTTTAAATGCTTTTGGAAAAAATTTGTAAAAAATATAAAAAATGTACATATCATTTAAGTCACTTTTATATACAATTTTATTGTATATATTATTTTATTTTTATGGTGTTGTTTTGGAGATTTATACTGCGGGAGGGAATGGGGAGTAAGCATTCCTGTGTACTTTACAAATGTGTTACAAATGGCCAATAAAATCTTGTATCTTGTATCTTGTATCAGCCGATTTGGCTCTTGAGACCCGAACCATTTTGGAAATTGAAGGCTCAATCAAACCCCAAAACGCCATCAGGTGGTCATAGCTTGGAAATCTATTTACAATCTATATTACAAAAAGACACATACATCATGTCAGTCATTAATTAACATAGTAAATACAATCATACATGGTCACCAAAATAATGTTAGCTGTAAAAACTAAGCCAATGTCTCATCTCGTATGCATGACACATAGGCTGCAGCGGTCACGCAGTAGGCACATTAACTTTTTTTTATTAAGACTTATGATAGGATTCTTTATAGTTTAACTGATGTTTACTTTGGTCGATGTCAACCAGTTAGCTGAATAGCACAACTTCGGTCTAACGTTACCTGGTATAGAATCGGACTCCTGTATTTCCTTTCTCAGATCCTATACTTCTTTGGATAGGTTTTCTGCAGTTGATGCAGACATGTCCAGACCTTTGTGTGAGAGGAGATGGTGAAACTATCCAGACGAATGTTCACCAGCCACTGTCTTCTCAGGTCGTGATGGGTTGGAAAGCCATGGAAACTCAAAATACCCTTAAATTTCGATGATGCCAAACAAAGTGGAACACAATAATGTTCCGAGTATTTCTTCTCCTGTTTTTGAAAACACATTTTCTTATGGGTATTCATGGCGAAATATTTCCTCAGGAGCTGTAGCTAGCTAGTTCGAAGTAAACAAATAGACCGGAATTGTCCGAGTCGTATTATTTGGAGTCGGAAGTACGTTACAAAGCTTAGTGCAAGTAGTCCATTTAATCACAATATTTTTGGGCAACCCGGTGTTGTCCCTGGATTCCACCAAGTTTCTCACCTCTTCCCTTGCCTCTATATTTAGACCTCTACAAACACACTACATCTGTCTGAAATCAGATTTTGGGAAGCAAAAGATGACGCCGGGAAAACAAAACAATGACAATTGATGAATGGCATCTGAGCATTGGTGTGGCACCAACCCTACTACTACCACCACCACAGCCAACATGCACCAACCTTAAGATCTCATCTTCAGTTCACTTAACTTCATCCCTTTCTAGGAAGAAAATAAGAATAAAGAGCCTTTTCAATGGTGCCTATTAGTATGGGTTTGGTATGTAAATTATATTAAAGAAAAAACCTCAAAGCTGAAAGTTGATTTTCTGAGAGAACCTAGAGTATTTTACTTATAGAGGAAATGCTGATTGTGTCCAAAGCTACCAAAAGGGGGGAAAATAATTCAAACACAACACAGATTTCTCAAACTGAAGTTTAGTGGCCTTTATGTATTAAATGCAAAAATGCTCTGGAGGCTCTTACTTTCAGTTATGACTCACTCAATCTCAATCGCTATCTATTTCTCCTTGGCTCATGGAGGACAGATATCCATTGTGATTGAGAAATGCAATCATCTCCTTGGCATGGCCTCCCTGCCATCAATTCATTATTTATTCTATTCCAATACTCCATCACCTCTCTTTTACTGTTTGGCAAGTACATCTTTTCCCGGCTTGAAAGTTTCTGTGACATATAAACACTCTACACACTTTCAAGCTTTTCTTGAAAGGCAATCTCAATGTGAAATAATTGTTGATGCACTTTTATTGTATGTATGTGGCTTCCCCTTACATATGTATTTTATGTGGAGAAATGAGCATTGGATTAATAAACATTCTATGCTAAATGTAATTACCTTTATTATTATTAGATTACATTAGATTCACATTTATTATCTGTGTACAGTACAGTACATCGAAAGGAATTTGGCATCTAACCAGAGTGCAAATGTTGCAGTAAAGTGCATGGTAATATATAATGTACTGTTTTTGAATAATATGTAAAATATGTAAAAACAGTCTACTAAAAAAACTACTGCTAAAAACAGGTATACAATTACTTATAGAGTAGGTATGAGATATGTGCAGAATTATAGGTATATATATATACAAGCTAATTATACAAGTAGTGATCAGGGGTATGCAGTTGTATCAAAAGATAAATATATATAAATGTATATGCATATATATAGCTATGTAAACAATAAATATGTAAACTATAAATATGTAAACTATAGGTGGAGAGTTATGATACAGTGCAAAGCCGTGGAAGACATTGTTTGTGAAAGGGTATTGTCAGCAGAGTTCAGAGGGGGGCGGGCTGTCATCGTGGTACAGAGTTCAGAGAGAGGACAGCTGAGGGGAAGAAGCTGTTCCTAAGCCTGCTTGACTTCAAACATAAGTTTCTATAGCGCCTCCCGGAGGGGAGGAGGGCAAACAGTCCATGGTTGGTGTTATGTATGTGTTACATCCGGTGTGACCGGGAGTTTTCGGGGTGTGTGAACCGGACACAGTTGTTGTTGTTGTTGACGCCATGGCAGTGTGTACAATAAACGGTCAACCTAAAAGTCGTAGTCCATAGTCTTATTAAACACAACAGATGGGGTGAGAGGTGTCTTTGACTATTGTTTGTGCCTTCCTCAGATACCGTTTGTGGTGGGTAGTGTTTATTGCAGGGAGGGGTAATCCAACGATGCGTTGCATGGTTTTCACCACCCTCTGCAGCCCTTTCCGGTCGGAAACAGTGCAGTTGCCGTACCACACTGTGATGCAGTTGGTGAGGATACTTTTGATGGCACACCGGTAAAAGTTGAATCTGAGGGGAAAGATGGGCTTTCCTCAGGAAGAAGAGCCTTCTTTACCAGTGAGGCTGTGTTGAGGGACCAAGAGAGGTCCTCGGAGATGTGGACCCCCAGGAATTTTAAGCTGGAGACACACTCAACCTCCAGACTAGAGCGCCAGCTCTGGTCTTTCTAAAGTCCACGATCAGCTCCTTGGTCTTCTTGGTGTTGAGGGCCAGGTTGTTGTCAATCACACAAAATAAATGAAAGTTGGTTAGAAAGAAGCCTTACTCTCTTCATCTGACCATCAGCACTCTGTGTTCTCACCCTCTGCTTCCCCTCCCTCCTGGATATATACAATCAGCTGTGCGTGGCCAAGGCCAAACAAATCATAAAAGACATTGCCCACCCCAGCCACGAACTGTACTCACTGTTACCGTCAGGCAGGCGATACCGCAGTATCAAGTGCCGTACAAATACGCTTAGAGATAGCTTCCACAGTCAGGTCATCAGGCTGCTGAACAAGGGCGTATAGCATATAACAATGTATATTTTATTACATTGATTTATATATACATATTGCTCTTTTCTGTGCCGATATTTTGCATTTTATACATCTTTTTATTTTATTTTTATTTTTTACTTTATTCTGTTTTTATTCTATTTTTATCTATTTTTATTTTATAACTGCTGTCTGTCGTCGGGTATTGCACATAAGATGTTCATATCACTGCTTTATACTTGTGTAAACTGTGAAGTGACAATAAACATGACTTGACTTGACTTGACCCTGTTTATTATATCCTTCCCTAACAGCAAGTATAATTTTCAATCACATTCTCCGTGTTGCTTATACTGCCATGGCTCCATTCAACCACCACAAGGTCCACCATCATTAATACACTAACCACACACACACACACACACACACACACACACACACACACACACACACACACACACACACACACACACACACACACACACACACACACACACACACACACACACACACACACTGCTGTTCTGCCATAATGGACAAATGTCGCTGACCAAGGCTTTTCATTCACAGTGGAGTCGCCAGGTGTGTCACTTTGTCCTGGTTGACAATGATGGACTGTTGAAAAAACTCTGGAATTTTCTCTGGACAACGAGGAGCAATGACCCCCTCTGCTGTGGCTCTGTGGTGCTCTAGAGGCAGTGGCGTGGTTCTACCACAGACAAGGCTGTCATGTCCCGCCATCATGCGTGATGACACATGGCAGGTCATGAGAGCCCGTCTCTTTTGATGAGCAGCTGAGCGTTACAATGAATGACATCAGGGCCCGAGAACCTGGCATTAACGCCGTCCTATCGACCTTGGGTTGCCTGGCGATAAAATGCAAAAGGTGTAAAGGAATTTGATAAGATTAGATTAGATTAGATTAGATTAGATTTGATTAGATTATCGCTGGGTGAAGATTGAACCGACTATTTGTTTGCTGCTATAGAAACTGGTAAAAAAAAAATCAATGCCAACGTGATGTGTGTGTTGATGTGAGATTTCCGGATAGCCAACACTGAAATGTCATCAATTATCCGGAGACCTTCCTTTAAAGCTCACTCTTTAGAGAGATAATTGAGGTGGTCAAAAGTCATCCCTGTGTGCATGAGACGCGCGTTTGGGAGAGGTGGGAATCTAGGTGGCTCTCTGCTTACTGTAGCACAGCTGTGGTGACAGTAGTGGTGGTGACAGTGCTGATATGCGCGGGTGCAGAGAAGTTTAAGTGTGATCAGTGATTCCAGCAGGGCTCCGGTGTGTTCCAACCGAAAACGTATAACAATATAAAGTAACAACAAACAGCAATTTTCATCAAGATCCAGTTGCTTCTGTTCCAAACAATGTACATTCTATTATGAAGTGACTCATTGTTTTACTTGTTTATCTTCATGCTTCCTTCATTCAGTCTAAAGCCATTCCTGAGCTAATGCCACCTACAATATCATCATGACTTGTTTATTCTTCAAGGATTATTTATTATACGTTTTTTATTCTTCTATAGCCAAACATACTTTTTTCTGTCAGTATCTTTCCACAGTATTTCTCTTGTGACATTAACATCATTGTAACAATTTAGGGTGGCACAGATGCTCCCACCCACTCACTCAACCTGATTGTGTGAGTGTGTGGGAGAATGCTTTAACTACAATAATAACAGGCTGGTAATTACCGTATTGACCCGAATATAAGACAGGTTTTTTTTCCTAGAAAAAAATCTGAAAAAGAGGGGTCGTCTTATAATCGGGGTTTAGACTTTTCGATGTACCGTAATTGCACATGTAATTGCACACAACAGATCGTGCCAAACGAGTGTTCCGAGACACCGCGCGTTACTTGAAGTAACTCAAAGTCTTAAAGTAACAGTACATAAAAACAGTTACCTGGAGAGATAGAAATGGAGAGACACAGCGACCAACTTGAAAAAAGTGGCTCAAAGTTGGGCAAGTTAATAAACAGGAGAGACGAAGTTTCGATGCCAATTTTAAGATAATGGTGATAAACGAAGCAGAGACATCAAACACCTGTCATTGCAACGCAGGACAAGCCTTGCCCAGCGCCTGCCCTCAGACTTCAGAGAGAAGCTACTGTCTTATCAGCGATATGTGATCAAGTTAAGGAAGAAGCACTCATA
Source organism: Muraenolepis orangiensis (assembly GCA_027704905.1). Classification (NCBI taxonomy): domain Eukaryota; kingdom Metazoa; phylum Chordata; class Actinopteri; order Gadiformes; family Muraenolepididae; genus Muraenolepis; species Muraenolepis orangiensis. The sequence continues at coordinate 25,543,300 of CM051001.1, forward strand.
CCCGCTTGATCAGATGGGCAATGCTGATCAAACGCCTGTGTATTTTGACATGCCAACATCTGTCACTGGGCATAGGAAAGGCGACAAATCAGTGATTGTGAAGTCTACTGGAAACAAGAAGAGCCAGTAACGGTCATGTTAACGCGCCTCGCAGATGGGACAACACGTCCCCCGTACGTGGTTTTAAAACACAAGACTGTACCTAAAGAGGCAGTGACTGTACCTAAAGAGGCAGTGACTGTACCTAAAGAGGCAGTTTTTATTTTTGTTTGCAAAGTTAGGCAAATTTGAACACAATGTGTCATGTGTGTTATCATTATTTTCAAATAAAATTATTTTCTTTATAAAAAAAAGATTTGGTCTTTTTTTTTTTTCCAATAATGAGTTGAAAAAGAGGGGTCGTCTTATAATCGGGGTCGTCTTATATTCGGGTCAATACGGTAAGTAATATGATTTTTTTTTCCTGGCACTCCAGGCTTCCAGCAACATTTTTTTTTTGCCCGCTGTATGCGCGTGAATAGCTCCGTGAATAGCTCCGTGAATAGCTCCGTGAATAGCTCCGTGAATAGCTCCGATCTAGTAAGGATGCCCGAACCACCTCAACTGGCTCCTTTCTAGGCGAAGGAGCAGCATGAAACTTACTCCGAGTTTCATGAATGACTGAGCTTCTCACCCTATATATTGAACCGTTGGTGTTACATGATCATAAACGGAGCAATTCAAATACAGCTGGCAGTGCCAGAAAAAAAATCATATTACCTAATTAGCAGCCTGTTAATATTACTGTTATTATTTTACCAGGCACATCCAGCTGGGAAGAGACCACAGGGCAGACCAAGGTACAGGTGGGGTGATTACATCTCCACACTGGCCTGGGAACGCCTCGGGATCCCCCAGTCAGAGCTGGTCCATGTTGCCAGGGAGAGGGAAGTTTGGAGTCCCCTGCTGAAGCTGCTACCTCTGCGACCCGACCCGGATAAGCGGTAGATGATGGATGGATGAAACAGTTCAATAAAGATGAGGAAACAAACTCACTTTTCAACAAGGTTTTTTTGGACCTCAGATAAACAGGCTAAAAGGCAGGAAAAAAATTGCTCTATGAACAAGTGAGCAGGCATCAAAACTGAAACGTACATAACATTTAGCACATTCAGCAACTGTTATACAATAATTGGAAGTACCCCATACTATCAAAGCCTATCAAAGACTTAATTGGAAACTGAAGGGGGCCGTCACAGATTGTCAATTGGTTTTGTATCATTTCAACACTATTTTAGTATATGCATGTGAATAATGTTTACCTTTTCTCCATGTTGCCTGCACCCAGATCTCCACGCTACTTTTGTCCACCAGATGAAAACGCAAGCCCGTCATCTTACCCCAACTCTACCATTAGCTCTGTCAAACGACACGAGTTGGGCTAAGATTTAGCATCTGTGCCCCAGAGACACAGCGACACATCAGCATCCTGTAGGCATTTTTTTTTACACTATATATCCGTATGTGGCAGAGAGAAGGTTGAAAATACAGCAGCGCTATAACTTCCAACACTGCTCAAAACATTTGACGCACATTGCAGTGCCACACATTGCAACCCATCATGGCGCTGACCCAAAGGAAAGGAGCATTTAGAGTCTTTCAACATTTTGAATCTTTAGAGTTGTGGTGTGTTTACCTGGTGAGTGTTATGTCCATGATGTGCATCTTGCCATCTGCTGTGGTAGACAGCTGGTTTTACTAAGCCTGGGCAATATGGGAACATGTATTATCATGATAACGATAGGGAATTTGACATAATAACGATAAATGTCACAATATGCTCATGCATTCAAAACACCATTCTTAAGAGTTTAACTGACGGTCATTACATACAGTAAAGTAATAAGTACATTTATAGTATGTATCGGTCAAAATTAATTTATAGTATGAAATGATATTCTCATTTTATGATGATACAAATACTGGGCAATAACTCTAATAATATTGAATTATTGCCCAGCCCTAGGTTTTACCCAGTGTGTCCCTGTGTTTTGTGAATGGAGCTTTTTTGTGGCTATAGTTAAGTGGCCGGTTATTTACTTCTTTACTTCTTACTATTTACTTCTTTTGTGTTTCGTTGTAATCAATTTCATAATTACCTCCCTGTTTAGTTTTCATCATGATTCAGTTTATTGTAGTGATAATTACAAGTTCTAATTACTTCCAAATTGCAAATTTTTGCGTTAATGTTGCGTCTAATCAAAGCAGTTTTAAGTGCATTATTGATTGAAATGTTTACATTTTATTCAACTTTGTTCTCTCAAACACAAACACACACACACACACACACACACACACACACACAAGCTACAGCTGTAGGCGTTTTATCAAATGTAGATAATGTATCCCTGGTGTGGAATTTTAATTTCCAACTGTCTAGGGAGGAAAGGAGCAGCCCTGTCACTTTAAGGTGTCTATTTGATTTCATTCAAATATTTGAAAAGCATCATCGAGGCCCTCCTCTGTCGTCTCTGCACACACAACAGACAATGGATTCAGAGCTGTGAGGACAGCTGCTAACAGATAGTGTCCCCTCTGTGAGATAACTGAGCTTTTGACTCATTCTCAAGTTTCTTTAGGTGGTTGACAGCCAACCATTAGCAGCAATCCGAGGTAACTGAATATAACTTTGGAAACTTTCAAGGCCCCGAGCATTGTTTTTCGTGGCATATTTGTTATGGTAAATATATGTAAATGTTGCTGTAACGCAATTCAGTTTTATTATTATATTATATTATAATTCATATATATATATATATATATATATATATATATATATATAACAACGGTGGGAACTGGGCATGGAGCCAGGTAGCAATATTTCCTTTATGACTCATTCTGAGATTCTAACATTCAGCTGACACGGCTGAAGCATTTTCTCATCTTTTTTTATTTCCAAGAACGTCTTTTGGCAGATTTGGCAGATGTTTTCCGAGAGACATTTTCTATTTTGTTTTGCGTTTGACTTTAAAAAAAAAGCACAAACTAACCCTACAGCGATGCACCAATTTCCTCGTTCAACATGAAGGGCCTCCTTGACACCAACGCTCCCTGAGCACTCCCCCACACCCCCCCCCCCCCTTCAGTTACTTCCCACTTAAAAGCCCCATGCCGAGGCTTGGCTTGGATAAATGGTGTTCCATTTCCCTATATCATATCAAGGTTTGCTGCGTAACGCGCTAATTCGTTTTCACAGAGGAACGGCAGCTGTCCGTTAGGAACCATTTGCAGTCCAGCTAGAGCTCTGTCATCACCCCTGTCCTCAGGAGCTGAGTGATTAGATTAGATTAGATTAGATTCAAATATATTCAAAAAAGCATAAGTACAGTACAGTGAAAATAATTGAGCATCTAACCAGAGTGCAAATGTTGCAGTAAAGTGCATGGTAATATAATTTACAGTTTACAGTTGTAAAAAGACAGTCTACTAGGTATTAAGTGGGATATGAGCATAATAATAATAGGTATATGTATAGGTGATGGACGTGTCTGCGGACCATATGGACAAAGGTCTCAGGTTATCCATATTTGAAGCCCATGACACATGATGCCATGGCTACCTGGCATTTCAAACTCAAGCTTTGAATTTTCCACATTTCCACACACTTAGGGTATTGGCATGCCGGCTCTGTCCTCTCTCAATTGAACTCTCAGTGTTCAATATATGGCGAATCAACAACCCAGGGCGAATCCTATTTCCCTCATCTGTTTTTTGCTCTTGCTTCCAATACTCCAGGGAACTAGAGAAAACATAGAGATAAATGTTCCATCTGCAGTGAATGGACCAAATCCAAACGGATCTGTGTTGTGCTTGTAAAGTTTTTTTGCGATGAAACATGGTCATCACAAAAAGTTTGTGTGTCTGTTTCAAGGTCCTGAGCATCATCCGTTCAATCGATCATTATGTTAGCCTCAACTCCTGTCAGATAATAAACGTGTGTAATGCTTCAGCCATTTTCCCTGTTTCAAGGTTTGATGTGATTCATTGTGCCTTCACCCTTCGTAGATCAATAGCATGCACAACGGATGAATAGGATGCAAATGCCACTCAATCAAACACAATGTCACTGCATCACAATGTGAGTACATATTCTACTAAGACAACCACGCGACAGTCTACATGGCTGATAATGCATTTTATACAGTGACTTAAAAGTGGTTTTCTTTTTGCGAAAACTACTGGCAATCCAGTCGTTTTAGACTACCATCATTTGACCATTACACATCACATATCACAGTTTGACAAGAGAGGCCCCACACATCTTTGGAGGTGATGTGTGCAAATGGTTTTAGTATTCTACTGATTGCTCACAAGGTTGTTGTCTTGTTTTTGACATAACATTTCCAAGGACACAACGATAAGCACACAATGTGTCCTTGTTTGGAGCACTATTGCGTAGACTCTACATTACATGTACATGCATAATACAGAATTTATGCTATCTGACTGAGAAACACTTTCAAAGTAGTGAATCTTGAATGATAACTGTTAACCGTTTGTTGAGACGTTAAAGTACAAATGTCAACATTCCACACACCCAGCAAGGACATGGAACACTGTGGGAATTGTTACCATAAATCCCAGCATTGGAAGACAATACTGCGTAGGATAGCCATGTGGGTCTGAGATTATGACTTTAAAATCAAACAAAGCCTTCCAGTTCCCCTGAAGATCCATCCATCCATCCATCCAGCCATCCATCGTCCCGCTTATCTGTGGTCGGGTCGCAGAGGTAGCAGCTTCAGCAGGGGACTCCAAACTTCCCTCTCCCTGGCAAAATGGACCAGCTCTGACTGGGGGATCCCGAGGCGTTCCCAGGCCAGTGTGGAGATGTAGTCACCCCACCTGTACCTTGGTCTGCCCTGTGGTCTCTTCCCAGTTGGATGTGCCTGGAAAACCTCCCTCGGGAGGCGACCAGGAAGCATCCTTACTAGATGCCCGAACCACCTCAAATGGCTCCTTTCTATGCGAAGGAGCAGCGGCTCTACTCCGAGTCTCTCACGAGTGACTGAGCATATCACCCTATCCCTCAGGGAGATACCAGCCACCCTCCTGAGGAAACTCATTTTGGCCGCTTGTATTCGCAATCTCATTCTCTCGGTCATTACCCATTGTTCATGACCATAGGTGAGGGTAGGAACGAAGACTGATCGGTAGATTGAGAGCTTTGCCTTCTGGCTCAGCTCTCTTTTGGTTACAACGGTGCGGTAAAGTGCACCCAATACCGCTCCTGCTGCACCTATTCTCCGGTCAATCTTACGCTCCATCCTCCCCTCACTCGAGAACAAGACCCTGAGATACTTGAACTCCTTCACTTGGGATAATGACTCCCTCCCTACTTAGAGTAGACAATCCACCGGTTTCCTGCTAAGAACCATGGCCTCAGATTTCAAGATACACATTGTATTTATGTTACCCATGTTTCTGCTTCAGTTGGTTGCCATCCCCTGGATAAAAGGCATATAGGCATATGTCTAAAACAAGGCAGCTCTATAAATATGAATCTGGGCGAGTTAATCCATATTAGAGTCCATATAGAGTGATATTTGTTCTCCACCCAAGCGTGTTTGACGTCAGCTGTTCTGAAGAATAAGCATATTTTATGTAATGTGTGCAAAACTAAATGCATAGGCCCTACCAAAAAAATTCCAATATGGCCATTTTAGTGTTCAGTTTACTGATACTGTTCATGTGGGAAATTTAAGAAATGTGGCTTTCGTATCAAGTAAAAAGGGGGGGGGTGGGGCGGTGTTGGCCCAGGGTTTGGCCGTGAAAGGTGAAATATGAACGCAGAGTGGTTAGTTATTGCTTGAGGGCACGCCGTCATAATCCATCGACACGCTCATCGAGCTTTAAAGAAGAGTTATAATAACGCACACTTTTGCCGGCCGTGACCGTGAGCTTTTTGGGAATTCTGCCCTAGCAGGGTTAGGGGTTTGATTCCCGCTGCGGTAAGAGCCGTAGGATGAAGGTATGGTACTGTCTAGGCGATAGGGCATGGAATCGGGGGTCTGATCTGTACTCAAATGCATGTTCTCATGGTACTGGGGAACATCTTTCCCCATATGTTAAATCAAACCGACTGAATTAGCCTAATTACAGCGACTGTAACAGCATTTGTTTATTTTGGTTTTGACAGCCATCATTATTTTGGCCTGCATGTCAACATCACTGCTATCAACATTTCATATGGCCTTAACCGAAATATGGATTGAATTTGCTTGGCATCTTCTTCATTTGAGTATGATGAACATGTGCTTTTCTGCTGAGGACTATAGTGTACTGGCTTATGCTCATCCGTGTAGATGTACAGAAAAAACTGACAGAAAGTGGGGAAGGTTGTGTGTTCAGGCTGTTCACTTGCTTTGCCTCACATTCACACACAATGATAATTATACAAGAAAATTATAATGGCAGAACTATTTCAATACAAACAAAATTACTTTTCTACAGGGCTGAAGGTAAGCAGCCGGCGGCCATTCAGTAGACAGTAGAAAACAAATTGTAACTAGTAACTACACGGCTTCATGTGAAGGGAGAGTGATTTATATGATGATTCCAATGGGTGAAATAAGCAAGAAACAAGTCATCTAGTGTGATAAATAACCCATAGCAGTAGCTGTCACGGGTTAGGTTTGGACCCAAATGCTGCATACGGACACCAAAGGCAGATAGTGGTATTTATTGCGATAAATATCACACAGACAGGGACAGGCAGAGACGTAGTCGGGGACAGGCAGGGGATCAGAACCGGGGCTGGGTAGACGAACCAGGCAGGGACAGGCAGAGGCGTAGTCAGGGACAGGCGGTAGATCGAGAACCAGGCAGAGCAGATGAACCAGGCAGGGACAAGCAGAGGCATAGACGGAGACAGGCGGTAGATCAAAAACCAGGCAGAGCAGATGAACCAGGCAGGCGGAGGCGTAGTCAGGGACAGGCGGTAGATAGGGAACCAGGCAGGGACAGGAACGGGAATCAATCCATGTACGCTGGAGATTCTGTGTCATCTGGATAATCTGGCCAAGTATGAGTGTGCGGGGTAGGTTTATATACACTGTAAAACCGAATAAGTTAGCAGAACTCAAAAATTTTGAGGCAATGACTTGCCTCAAAATTTTTGAGTTTATCAACTCAAAAAACTCAAGTTCTCAGTACTCAAAAGTTTTGAGTTCTGAGAACTCAAGTTTTGAGTTCTGAGAACTCAAAAGTTTTGAGTTCTGAGAACTCAAAAGTTTTGAGTTCACAGAACTCAAATGTTTTGAGTTCTCAGAACTCAAATGTTTTGAGTTTTCAGAACTCAAAAGTTTTGATTAGGTGCTACTTAACTAATTTAAGTTACTATGACTTAAAGTTGTCAGTTTTCAGAACTCAAAAGTTTTGATTGGGTGCTACTTGATTATATTCAGTTACTACGACTTAAAGTTTTCAGTTTTCTATCCGTGGGAATAAGTTAACAGAACTTAAAAAAATAAGTACACAACCACATTATTTGAACTTAATAAAAAATAGTTTTATGTACACAAGTCAAACATAAATACAATAGAATCACTATAATTAAACAACTTTACAACAGTTAAATATGGCAAATAGAAAATAAAAACAAATAGAAAAATAGAAAAAATGAACAGTGCACACTGTGTAGTAGGCCTATTGATAAATGTATAGAAAGAAGGATACCTCAGTGAGGTATTATTGAAGGCCTTCTGAATCAAAGTTCTTTGCTTACTTCTTAAGGCATTATTGTGACAAAGGGAAAGAACTTTGATTCACAATAATAATACCTCACCCCACATCCTTTCTACACATTTATCATCAAGTCATTCTTGAGTGTCTGCAACCTGGGCGACAGTTTACCAGCTTCTAGACCAAGTACAATCTTCTGAACGAATTCAAAAGTGTTGGTCAGCGCTTTAGGATAGCTGAGGTGTAGTGCATAAATCAGTCCAAACATGACCAGGAAGGCATCACCAAATCTGGGGAGGCTGATCACGATGTCACTTTCGAGGACGACAGAGATTTTCACAGGCTGGTAGTGAACTGGACTTGTGTCATGGTCACTGATGACAGTAAGGAGGGCCACAGCAACATCGTCAAGCTCTGGCTCATCAGGCTCCTGAATGAATGAAAGAGACATACTAATCACAAACTAATCCATGGTTTCTACTAATATAAGAGTTAAATAGAATTATTTTTTCCACAAAATAGTACTTAATTTATTTTATAACGTTTTTTTTGGTTATTGTTGTTGACAAATCATCTCTCCTTATCATTTAAGTACTGCTGGTGCAGCACAAAGCTAAGTATATGGAGTTATGTTTGTAAGTTGTAAGTAAAAACAGAAGATGCGTGTTCTGGACACAGGAATCAGCCAAGTTACCAGAGAATCTAAGTGGCGGGAGATAGACTGATACTAAGCTCAAGAACACATACAGGAAAATGTTTTACTAAACTTCTTGTCGCTTTGAACAAAACACCAAGCCAGTTCATTTGTAGTAGGGTGAAATAAAACAGACCATACCTCTCCAAATCACACAAACTGTATGGATAGACTAAACAAGGGTAAGTCCTAAAACATGTTAGTATTTTGATTAACTGTTCACTTAATATACAGTGGTACTGTTCATTATTTAAGGAGACTCACTGTGCAGGTTCTGAAAAATCCAGAGACTTCCTCGTTCAGATACACAGGAAGTGCATGGAGAACAGTGGTGCGCCTGGTGTGGATGTCATGGATTTCCTATTAAGATAAAAAACAGAAGTGTATATACTGAAAAGTTTACTGAACAATGTTGATTTTAAACAGTCCAATCAGAACATATGTCCACAAATAACCTCTACACATCTTTAATGCAATCAGACAAATAGCAAACACAAAGTGGACTAATTGTAAAATGTAAAAGCTCATTTGAATCATTGAAGCTGTCCAATGTTAGAGGTTCAACCTACGACATGTATAATAATCTATTCACCTGTTCATCGTGGATTCGTAAAATGTCTGCCAACGCAACTGCTGTGGTCCCAGTTTTAGTCGCCTTCTGTCGAAATAACGTCATCAGTCTACGAATATGGCGGTCAAGCTCTGCGTAGAAGGTGTTGGGCAGGTTCCGGTTTGTAACCATCTGGAACTCTGCATACACCTACATTTAAAAACAGCATCAGGACAATACAACAACATCAATTAGTCAGTTCAACTTGGAGGATCTCTTAAACTTCTATAACGCAGCAAATAGCCGCCAAATGAGTAAGAACCACAACTTTCACTTTAAACCACACAGAATGTGCAATATGTTAACACAGGAAAAAAATATCCATATTACCACACTCTATTTTAAGAGCAGGCCAGGTCCATGAGCTCGTTCACTGGTGGGCAGGAGTTTACTATGGTCTGTCCGCGCAGGGCAAATGTGGTCTGCATCATCTTGGTAATGAGAGGCAGGTTCTTCTCAGTCTTCTTCAGTTCTTCAGCAATTGTCTGCCTCAACTGCTGAATGATGACTGAAATGTACACACGCAATCAGTATAGAGGCATGGAAGAGGGCTGTGCTGCAGTCTGTAGTGTTTCAATAACTGTATTCTGGAAGTGAAAGAAGGAGCGCACAACTTACACTGCCAGACCATATCGGAACAAGCCACCTGAAAGGAAAAAAAATGACAAAGTTTAGACCTCCATCAACAACATTCAAACCAGAATTACTTACAACTCAATATAACAAAAAGTTCATTACTATTAGCTTACAAAAACATGACCATGGAATACAGAATACACAACACTGCTGTGCGGTCGGAAACCTAGGCTGTAAAAGCCAGCTGGCTAGCTAATGACCAGCTAGCCATAAGTTATCCCTTACACGTGTTCTAACCACCATGAATGGAAGGAAACCACGTGCTCGAAATTTTAACACCGTTTTGGGCTTCGGTTTGGTTTAGATAGTAAAAGTTAGTAACCAGAGTTAGCTCTTAAAAACAAGATTCATTTTCCCATAACCTGAATACATTTACATTACATTTAGGGCATTTGTCAGACGCTTTTATCCAAAGCGACTTACAAAGAGTACAATTGTTGAAGACAGCAATATATCTCCGTGGTGCATAAAGATAAGAAAAAGAGTAGGTTTCAAGCATTCCTGCTAAATAGTGCAACGTTATATGAGCCTCATGTGCTCTGCACTACACCAACATGCGAGACTAGCGAGAACAATTGAGCGAAATTATATTTTTAAATCAGGTAGATTAAATGAGCAGAAATAACTAACTATAATTGGTATAATGTATGTGATGTATCTATTAATTAATTAATACTTTAAGTAACTTACCATGCACTTTGGACAAGATCTTGGAGTTCTTCAACGCGGTTGGGGGGAGGAGAGCAAATGATCGCGGTGGAGTGGTGTGGAGTGGGGGAGGGGGGTGGAGCGAATCAAATGGGGGTGGGGGGTGGGTTGAAACCGCCCGTCAAGGGGAGAGGGGGAGGGGCGTGTTGCTGAAACAGTTCATGGAGGGGGGAGGGGCGTGTTGCTGAAACAGTTCATGGAGGGGGGAGGGGCGTGTTGCTGAAACATCGTCTGACCCTCAAGGGTGGCGACTAGACCAATGTGTGCGTTCATGCAGCGTTTCCGCTGGTAAGGTTTCCACGGCTAAAACCTTGCCGCCACACCATACATTTGATAATAAAGAATAGGGCTGTCAAGGTTAATGCGTTACTAACGCGTCGCCGTTAACGCCCCCCCCCGTTCGGACCTGAAGTCCCGCCGCCACCCTCCCCCCCCACCCCCACCGCTGGCCATCGCGACCTGAATCCCCCCCCCGTCTGACACCCATGAGATCAATTCCACAGGAATCACTGCTTCCATGAGTATATACCACACACCCAACCCCAGATAAATGCCAGAAGAACCCATGCCTGTGGATTAAAGACCAAAGATCGTACCTCTTGTCTTGTGTTCTGACCGACACGAGTGCGAGTGCGCGCGATATACAGAGTCATCATATACAGTCCTTTAAAGTCCTCCCCAATACCCACTATAATGTTACTGACATCAGACACATGCAGTAATGTTGAAACAATAGAAATCAGTGGAATTTATCATTTTGAATATGTAATTACTTAATTATTTAAATTATTTTATTTTATTTTATTATTATTATATATTATTATATTATTATAATTATGATTTAATTATCGTGCTTAAGTTATGCTTTTAAGTTATGCTTACTTAATACACAAATAGTTCAAGTCAATCAAGTTAATCAATCAAGTTAAGTTGCAGTTACTCAAAAAAGGACGACAAGTCACACGAACTCAACATTTTTGAGTTCGTAGAACTTTTTTGAAACTTTGAGTACACACTACTTAATCTATTTGATTACTTTGAACATTCGGGTTTACAGTGTAGGCATGTTAATTATAATGCGCTGCAGGTGTGGGGGAAATGTGAATGAGGGTTGACGCTGCCCCCGAGTGGAGGCAGGGTGAATAGCCATTGTGACAGTAGCACACAACTGGATCTTAAAAAAGGCAAAAATTATTTAAAATGTTTTTTTCCCGATGTTATATCGCTTATCGCATTCATTACAAAAACACTTAAGCATGAAACTAATTGGACCAAACTAATATGATTTTATTTTTGGAGGTCTGGGTGATCTAAAATTACTTTGCCCTTATCCCCCCATCTCCCGCGGTCACTGGCTCGCCTTCTCTCGCTCCCCCATTGGCTATGGTGCTCTCGTGTACTCGGTGCTTTCGGGACTAATTTGTGACTAATCTATTGCTGCATCCCAACAGACGGGAGACAAAGCAATGTGCTTCCTGTGTGAACAAAGTCATCCATGGCAACAACGATGCTCAGCTGGCTGCAAGAGCTCAGCTTTAAAAGGAGGAATGTTTTCCCCTAGCTTGATGGCTCTCTCTCTCTCTCTCTCTCTCTCTCTCTCTCTCTCTCTCTCTCTCTCTCTCTCTCTCTCTCTCTCTCTCTCTCTCTCTCTCTCTCTCTCTCTCTCTCTCTCTCTCTCTCTCTCTCTCTCTCCAGTTGAAAAGGGATATTTAAAGTTATTTTCTCCCATTATATTTTTTCAACTTTCAAATATACCTGTTCAAATATGTTCGGTATTCGCTCAGTGCTGCGGCAATGGATGACTTGATGATGTTGCCACAATATAAACCCAAATGCAATTGAATGTATGTTGTCACACATGAATCGAAGGGTAGGATACATATTTGCACACAGTACACACACACATTTCAAAGATTTTCATTAAACTAATTAATTCAAAAATAAATTCCTTCCAGCTACGCTAGACGTGTGCGTGAGTGGAATGTAAAAAAATGGGGCACCAATCAAGGCATGCAATTTCACATTAGGTAGGCAGCATATGCCAATTATGTAAGGGATAATGTGAAA
>CM051001.1:25558236-25583236 GCA_027704905.1 Muraenolepis orangiensis
CAGAAACTGCCCTTCTGGCAGTAACTGAGTCGCTCCATGTTGCTAGAGCAAATTTGCTCTCCTCGGTCCTGATACTCCTGGACCTGTCTGCAGCATTCGACACTGTGAACTGATACTGAAATGTCCCTGACATTTTTGGCAAGTCGAAATCCCGGCCGGGCGCTTTTTTTTTGGTCCGTGAAAAAAATGAGGACGTCTAGTGCCTAAATAAATGGAATGTCAGCCATTTAGTTTCATGTTTGTATCGGGTGCTGGACGAGATAACGTTGACGTGGGTCTTTTTGGGGCGTATGACAAACAACCTATTCTGTCGTTTAGGTTGGAGGACTTGTTGGTTTTGGTCAACAGTATGCAGTGCATTGATGATCTACAACTCACATTTAATGGCTTGTACGATTACTCACCGGCGGTTCAATAGATTACTCTGACGTACATTGCCGTGATTGGATGAAAAATCATCGGCTCAATTCGTTTTTACCAACCGGCCGAAGTCACTTTTTCACCATAAAAGTACGATGTGAAGCGCTAGCAGTTTTGAACAGGGAAATCTAAACCATAAATGGGCTGGAACGTATCACCATCAAAAAGGCCCAGAATTTTAAAAGACAGATGGAATGGATTATGATTTGCAAGTTTCACCCTAACCTTGACCCAGCTCTTGAAATCTCCCTCTAAATCATCCAGGTTTAAAAACAAAGGCCTCTGGTCTGTAACCTCAATTAACCAGACATGGTTGAGGAAGAACAAAGGAGGTCTTCAAACAAAATGCTACTATCTACAGATATATCTAAGCCCAAACTAGCTAAATTGAGAACATTTTAGGTTGCTGTTTGGTTTTTTTGTTAAAAGCAATGGGAAAAAGTGCATCATGTGTCTTCAGGTGCGAAGAAAGCCATGAAGCCAGCCAAGCTGAAGCTAAATCAGATTAAAAAGCACCAGGAATGCACCAGGAAGGACGAAAATGGACAATGTTTCCGTCTAAAGAGAGGAATACATCCGCCAAAAAACGCGGACATGGTCTCGATTACTATGATGTGTTCTGTAACAATGTTATGATAACTTCTGTTATGATTTGTTAAGAGCATTTTAAATGTCTGGGTTTATTAGGACTATGCCACATCTTTTTTCTGTTCAAAGTCATAGGACTATGTCTTGTTACTGTTCATCTTCTTAATGTTCATAGTCATAGGACTATGCTTTGTAAGTGTTCATTTTGTTACTGTTCAAAGTCGTAGGACTATGTGTTGTTACTGTTGTTACTGTTCTTCTTGTTACAGTTTATCGTCATAGGAATATGTCTTGTTACTTGTTAAGAGCCAGCGAGACTGGCTAGCCAAATGTGCCAGAGAACCCAGAAGAAAAGACAGGACACTCAAAACAACGGAAAATGTCTACTGAAAAATATCCACAAACTCAAAAAACAACAGGGTAGGGTAGGATAGGTTACGTGGTGTGGTCGACGCGGGGAGATGGTCCAGAGGGTGGAATGCGGAGAGGGTCCTTGGAGTGGGGGGGGGGAAGGTTAGGACGAGACGCGACGTAGTCGGAGCTGGAAACACAGGTTCACGTGTAGGGGGGAACCATAAAGCTCTCAATAACCAAGCGCCCGACGTCGGTCTTCGGCAGCCTTAAGAAGGGTAGTTCATTAGCCTCAGGTGTTCATTAGCCTCAGCAGGCCCGATTATGATGGGCAACACCTGGGATCGATTAGAGCGTGGGGGCACAACATTACTGTTGTTACTATTCATCTTGTTACTGTTCATAGTCATAGGACTATGTCTTGTTGCTGTTCACCTTGTTACAGTTCATAGTCATAGAACTATGTCTTGTTACTGTTCATAGGACTTTGTCTTGTTACTGTTGTTACTGTTTATCTTGTTACTGTTCATAGTCATAGGACTATGTATTGTTACTGTTATACAAGTATATTAACAAGCTTCAAATTGGCACATACATATTGTTCCAATCGCATCTAAGAGTACAAATGGTAGTTAGCGTTTGTTTAATTGGTGTTACTATTTTGAGGGGGTCATTGGAAATAATATTTCTTATGGGTCCTTGGCCCCAAAAGGTTTGAGAACCCCTGCTCGAGACAGCCTCTGGGGATGCCACAGTGATATTTAGGAGCTATTATTTGAGTTTAAGAAGTGGTAAGAAGTAGCCGAGACATCCGTCAGCAATTAGTGAGTATGTGATACACTGTGAGAATATCTGTTCTGGTTGACTGTGCCTGCCTGCATGAGACAATTTCAATTTTAATGACCGCTCCCAGCTCATTTATGACCAATCAGGGCATCTGTTCTTTGATTGGTTCAGGGAATCCATCTTGCCTGTCAATCACAGGTGCTTGAAATGAAACACTTCCTAATGCAGGAGAAATTAAGGGAGGGTGAGAGGAATCTACGAAAGAGTATTAGGGCCAGGCATAAAAAATAAAAATGAGAGGAAGATGTCGAGAAGATGTCGAGAATAAAGTTGAAATGTCGAGAATAAAGCCGAAATATAATTTCGACTTTCTTCTCGACATTTCGACATTATTCTCAAAATTGTATTTCGACTTTATTCTCGACATTTGGACTTTATTCTCGACATTTCGACTTTATTCTCGACATTTCGACTTTATTCTCGACATGCAAAATAAATAAAAAATATAAAATGTTTTATGCCTGGCCCTAATACTGCCTGGCCCTTTTCTGCTCTATTTAGAACTATTGAGTCTTACATCCAGCATCTTTACGTTTAGATGTACTCAAGTTACAAATTACAGTTATGTAACTAATAGCATGAAATGGAAAGCTACAAAGCTAATTTTAATCATCATCATGAACAACATTATTACTGACTTTACACCATTCCAGGTTGGTGGCTGGTTTAAGCTGCCTCACCTGGCCTGAGACAGACTGATTAGAGTCCGGGGCTGGGTGAGACTAATCAAGGTTAAACCAGCCATGACCACACACGCTCGAGGGAACCACTAACATGTCAGCACGGTGCCACCTGCAAGAATATCCTCAAAGTCTGCAATAAACCGGTTATATCATCAGCTGACTGTGTCTTGTGGTTGGAGTATCCCAGAAAAGCCACCTTAGTGGCAGGCAGCAGGGACCACATACATATACATATGCCTGATTGGAACATTGTAGTGAAACATGAAAAAATTTGATATTAGAGTCTTGTTCTGTGTTTAATATGATGGGGTGACGCATAAAGGTTTTAAGCAGTGCTGAAAGACATAGTGCGGCTGTATGGCAGTATAGTGTGAGTGCGCTCATTGAAAAACAGAACACCCGCCGCACAAGGAGTGAAACAACCCAATTATAGAGCTGGGGAGGATCTGATGACCATGTTGGAGCCAGGGTTTGAATTGGGCCACGACTCCTGTTGCGATGAGGGCCCTTGAGATCTTCAGTGGCCGCTGGGAGTCAGGGCCTCGGCTCAACATGCCATCGGAAAGATGGGTGAATATTGAGGTCTGTAGTTTGTACCGTTGAAAATACTTGTGGGCAAATATTGACGAAAACATTTTGCTCCTGGGATGCTTGAAATAATTTAATTTGGGGGTGTTGTGTTAACTGCATGGTTATTCATGAAGAAGTATGATGAATTATTACATGGGCGCCCTGAGACACCACAGGCTACACACACACACACACTTTTTTATGAGGGATGTCAAGTCTGCAAGATAACTGCTTCTCCTCATATAATCACACTTGAATTCGGAGACGTTAAAGAAAAAGCAGGAACTGTTTGTGCCTCGGCCAGCAGTTTCACTACCGTGGAATTCACAGGTTTGTCATGGGGATGGAGCTCAGCCAAAGGGTTGCACGAGTGCATTCAGAGCTGTGAAATTAACAACCTGCTGGTGGATGCACATGGAGATCTCTCCCTGTGGACTGTGGACTACAGGGTTGCTTTTTTATATAGACCTTTGGGGATCTGGATCTGTTTGCTTTTTACTGTGCAGCAACTTGGCTAAGAACCACAAGCCTGAGGTTGTTTATGTGAGTGCTGTTTTTGTGTAGGTGTGGGTTCAGTATGCAGGTAGGCTGCATACTGTACATGTATGCAATACGGCTTCAGATCACGGGGTTGGAAAAGTATATCAGGTCTCGGTTGTTGTAAAATAACATTCTTAACAGTCTCATTCAAAACAGCTTCAGACACAGAGGACTTTGCCATGACTGCAAGTGTATTGACTATAGGATACACAACAACAGCCGTTAGTATTTCCGTACATAAAAACCCGGGAGGTTGCTAGTTCAATCTCCCTGGCTTCTCCTAGCTAAGTGTTGGAGTGTCCCCCAGTAAGTCTAACCCTAACTGCTCCCAACATGCTGGCTGTTGCCTTGAATAGTTGACACCGTTGATGGTGTAGGAATGCGTGGGTGAACGTGAAGCATACCTTGTAAAGACCTTGGCCACTTGGTTAGAAAAGTGTTATAGAAATGCAGTGAATTTACCATTCTGCTTGGCTCTCCCTACAGTACATTGTTCTGGGATTTTCTTTAGCTCCATTTGAACATTTCCATTGACTGTCCATCAGGTTTTATATTACCAGGAGTCATCATGTTAAGCTCTTGCTCATATTGGTTCCTTTAAATACCCTTCCCTTTCAACATCCTTTCAGGTTAAATACAATGCCGTTTCCTCTGTAGGTGTGAGCGTTCATGTGCAGGTGTTTATGTATTGAAGAATGTGTGCATGTCGTGGTGTGTGTGTGTGTGTGTGTGTGTGTGTGTGTGTGTGTGTGTGTGTGTGTGTGTGTGTGTGTGTGTGTGTGTGTGTGCGTGTGTGTGTGTGTGTGTGTGTGTGTGTGTGTGTGTGTGTGTGTGTGTGTGTGTGTGTGTGTGTGTGTGTGTGTGTGTGTGTGTGTGTGTGTGTGTGTGTGTGTGTGTGTGTGTGTGTGTGTATATGTTTGTAATACCCGGTGGCAATCGAGGTGGTGAGAGGGGGCGGATTTGTGTTGTCTGTGAGAGAGAGGGAGAGAGGGAGAGAGAGAGAGAGAGAGAGAGAGAGAGAGAGAGAGAGAGAGAGAGAGAGAGAGAGAGAGAGAGAGAGAGAGAGAGAGAGAGAGAGAGAGAGAGAGAGAGAGAGAGAGAGAGAGAGAGAGAGAGAGAGAGAGAGTTAAGCTTCTCGGTCACTTTTATATGTTCGTTTTTCTAAAATACACACCATTTGGATTGCAACCCATTTGCAAGAGCAGCACCCATTAGAAGTCGGCCTACTAGAAACACCGGCTGTTTCTGGTAAGGTTGACTTGAATGGGTATTCAATGACAATATAAGAGGAAAACATTTTTGTTTCGCCTGTTTGTATTTGGGAATAGATCTTTTGCAATAAGAATAATAAATACTGGTCATAGTAAGCTTTTAGCAAGAGAACATTTTGCACCCTGGCGTTTATGCTCTACTATTTTCCATGAGAAGGAACCCGTCAGTGTTGATGCTGCTGCCCCACTCAGATTTTTGGACTTGGATTGTATTTCCTGCCTTCTCCAAGCTGCTCTTAGACTCTCCGGCCCTTCCATCTTGGGAACGTATTAAGTGCATCATAAACATTACTGAGGCAGACAGGGGAGCCGTCTGGAAAGATGGAGATGGGGAGGGAGACGCAGGCTGCTTCCCATACATTAAGCTTGAGGAGGTATAAGGTGTGCTGGGGGATTTCATCTGTGTACTTCATGTTTGGCTGATGTTTCTCGATCATAAGGTGAGGTGTGAGTAGAAGGGAGGAGAGGTCAGGTGAGGATGAGAATAGAGGATGGGGCCTGTCAATAGTACCGGACAATCCAAGGTAGGAGGCGAAAGGAGAAAAGAGGAGAACAGAGGAAAATAGTCGAGGGAAGGTGAGGAGAAGAGAGGAAGGTAGAGGAGAAGAGAGGAGGGTAAGGGACAGCTGTGATGCTGATATTGTTCACCTGGAGAAACATCTGGTGCTCTGCAGCCTTTTGCTCTTTTCCCCTCACTGTCCTTCTTCCTCCTCACTATTTTATAATTATTTCCGGTGGCCCGGCCCCTCTTTTCTCCCCCCCCACAGGGCAATTACCCAACATCTTCATTAATGTCTCATTACAGCTGATCCAGCAACTGTAGCCACATTAAAACACAGTCTGTTTCAGCGGTTTGCAAAGCTCAGCTTTATATGCAAAACTAATGATTGTGATTATACATTTTAGCCCTTGGCCTATACACTCAAGTAGGCCAACATTTCATTGCACAGGTACAGTATATATTCCACCAAATTATCAAACTAAAGTATGTATTACTCACGGTACATGTGAAGAATCTAGTTAAATATGAGCAAACAGACATGCTGAAGGAAAGTCCTGCAACGCCTCCCATTCTTTTGACTACTCATGCCACCTTCATGGAACTATCCATTGTGCTGAAGTGACATCATTTGTGAGTGACCTAGGGGTCAAGGACACTTGGGAGTTAGGTAGAGAGCTGGACGTACAAGATTACCAATTTGGTGGCTCTGGCTCAACATGTATCACATTGCATAACACAATACCAAGCTGACGGTATGCAATTAATGATTTAATTTCATTATGGATAATATTCCCAAGAATGTGATCTCAGATGATATTCCAAAAATGTGATTTCAGATGATATTCCAATACTCCCAAATATTAACAAACCCTAATATGAAACCCTAACTCAAGAACCAAATCATAGAAAGCCAATCCCCAAAACCCTACATCTTGGATTTACTCAAGACATTATAAGACATTACATTATGGTGCCATGATGTCATTCAGCAGACACTTTTTATTCAAAGCAACTTTCATGACTTCTCCTATCTAGTTTTGGGTCATTAGGAATGAGTTAGGGGTCTTGCTCAAGGATACTGGTAGACATGGCATCATTTCTTCCACCTCTTTCTCTTTGGCTGTGTGTTGACATAATTGGCTCCAGTCCTGTAGCACCACCTGGTTGTTCCCTTCCCATGCCGTAGATTAAAAGAAATATCTTCAAAATATTTCAAAAACTTCATCAAAGCTGTTCTTCACTAACTACAACAAGAGGCCCTCTCCTGTCTCTGGGATTGGATTTACTGTCAGTTTGTTTCAAGGTTTGCTTTGGAGTGCACCGTCTGTGGTCTGATATGGATTGATTCTTTAAAATAAGTATATTATTAACTCTTCATTTAAATATATTTTCACATTGAAGGCAGGGGTGTGATTCTTCTTATTTCAACTGAACTCAAACAATCATGGTAAAAACAACATCATTTCACAGTTGACCCTTACTTTGGAATGTTGTGAAGGGGAAGTTTGGGGCCATCTAAAGTGCCTTCAAGGTACAAAGGTACTTCAAAGTGTATTTTTGAGTCCATTAATATTCAGTACCAGCTCTCACTTGAGCAAACCCCTGAATAAATCCTTGACAGAAAACCCGACGTTTGCTTCAAAGCATGATGGAAGATGATAGATTATAGATTCACTGGACAGAGTGAATTGTTATTGCTACCTTACCTTTAGTACCTTACTGACTAAACCTGGAATGATACCATTTGTCTCGGATATCCCACTACACTGCAAAAACACACACACACACACACACACACACACACACACACACACACACACACACACACACACACACACACACACACAAATATGTCACATTACATGTGTTGTCAGGCTGTCGTTCCACATGTGCAAGTGTGCTATTTATCTGAAGTAATTTGCCATTGATTCGCCACCATGGATGAATGCAGCCAAGCCTTCTCTTGTCTCCTCCACATCCGGCTCCTCTTCTCCTCCTACCGTTTGCTTAACATCTTGGACCTAACCAATTTAGGGCTGAATAATGTCTGGTTCCTCTCCCCAAAGATCTTTGACCATCTTTATCGGTCAATGCTTGGTGTAGGTGGGACCCAAAAGTAGAGCGGTAGAAGCAGGGTCATGAAAGTGATCTTTTAATCGCCCACAAACCCCAAAGGGTGCAAAGCATGGCAAAGCCCAAAATCGTGGTCAAGGCAAGCAGAGGTCGGTAACAGGCTGTCGAGGGTTTAAGGCAAAGGCACAAAAACGCTGAGGCAAAAACAAGGTGGTTATCCAGGCAATGGTCAAAGCACGGTGAGTCAAAACACAGAACACAATACGTGATACTTAGACTTGAAACAGACGTGAGGTAGTCCAACAATCTGTGTGATAATCCAGCGATGAATGACAGACAAAACATGGTTTAAATACAGCTAGTAAATGAGGTGTGAGTCCAGTATGACACGGCCGACCCGGAGTGGCATTCGGAACGAGTCCAGTGAAACCAGCGGAAATCCAGGACTAGGAGCGGGAAGAGCTGGGTTGGAACGTGACATTACCATAGTAATATACTCAGTTATTTTGAGTTTATGAATGATAACATTAATTATTTTTTGGGATTTAATGAAGTTGGGGATTGTATGAAGATGTAGTTTTACAGGTACACTTTTTCTATGTTTTTTTATTTTTTATGGGCCGGTTTTGACCGATGCTCTGTATGGGGTTGGTGTTTCACTGGCTAGTTGATGTGCTGTCGGTGATAGTGATAAAATCCCTGTCAGGGGGCCACGTTGGGCCCATGGTGTGCAGACTGCAGAATCGTATTGAAATTGAAGATTTGTCCCCAAAACCTCTCCCCTGTTTCACACCAAACGACTCTTGCTCATTCTGACTCTGTACCCTCCCTTATCTATTTCTTCCCCTCTTTTTCTCACTCCCCCGCTGCTTGTTTGCTCTCTCTGTGTCTGTCACACCCCTTTTTCCCTCAGATGTATTGTTCTCCAGTCCTCCCCTAGCACCTCTCTCTCTCTCCCCCTCTCCCCCTCTCCCCCTCTCCCTCTCAATAGCTGTTATTTCCAACTCTCTCGTCTCTTTATGTGGCAGGATGTATTCGCCCGGGCAGATTTGTCTAAAAAATTCCATCTCAGGGATGTGGATGTACTTTTTTCGATTTTTCCGTGAGAGTCATATTTGAATCTTAACGCAACGCAATGAGACGCCTGGGGAACAGAGCTAGTTAAGAAGTTCAAAAGAGGAAAGTAAGTAAAAGAGAATGAGGAGGTTTAGTTTACAGTTACGCACAGTGCCCTCCAGAAAACTTGGCACCATTAAGAAAATATATTGTATTAAATGAGCAGTTTAGCACTTTAAACCCTTTAAAAAAAAAAAACAGGACAAAACAATTATACAATATTAGGAATGTGTTACATTTTCTTGGATGTATTTTGAATGCTCTCGGTTTGGCAAGTAGTGGAGGGATGTTATGGAGTCAATCCCTGGGGGGCAGCAGTCTACATGTAGGCGTCCTCCAGCCAAATTACCTCTACCTCCTCAAATCGCATACATCTATGATGAAGTGGCTTTGGATACAAGTCGGCGAGATGACTTTGAGTATTAATGAAGTGATCTCGCGCTGACTGAGGAGAGGCTACATAAAAGGAGGAGTGGAGATGAGTTAGAATGAGTGAGTTTTTTAAATGTCTCTACCTCTAACTTTATATAAGTGTATTAACCACATCATATGTCCCATAGTGCGGTAGCAGGTCCAAGATCAACAGGGTGTCTGGTATGGGGGCCCGTTTAATGGGGATAGATGTTTCTATTTGAAGCTATCTGAGGCATTGATTGGCTGGTTTTTGTTCTGATCAGAAAGACAATTGGACCTCATGAAGGCTGATTATCATACTAATGAAGATATGTGGATGCAGTACTGGTGAACACACACACATGGACACGTGTCTCACACACACACACACACACACACAGACCTTTAAAAGGTGCCAATAAATAAGATAAGATGAATGAGAAGAAAAAAAATTTGCTTTAGTACATTTGGTCAGATATGCTAAATAGGATCTTGTGAGTAGGGATGCTGGAAAAGAGAATTTATTTAGTGTACGTATTGAAAAAGGTAATCTTGCAAAAAAGTTTTTAGATATTTTACAGAAGAGACTTTGAGACAGGGGTGACCAGAATGAACCAGCAACCTCGGCATTGAGATTGATGTAACCCGAGAGGAATGGCTCCCACCAGGTGGAGTCACAGCGGGGTCGGAGTATCCGGTTGTCTGCGGAGCTTATCCATAATACCCAGCACCCAGGCCTCGTCTACCTGCCCTCGGCCCTTTACATCGACTCAATGCAGACTCTGTTGAATAGCGCACGAGTGTGCGTATGTGCATTCTGTGTTGGTGTGTGTGTGTGTGTCCGTGTGTGTGTGTGTGTGTGTGCATAAAAGTATAAGAGTATAGCCTAGGTCCCTTGGAGATGTTCCCAGGGCCAGTGGAAAAAGACTCAATAAAAAAAAATTGATGGACTACAGCTAAACAGACAGGAAACATGCCCTTTCGTGGGCGACGCCAGGCCTACAAGGTTCCTGCAGAAGAAGTCCGACAGACTACCTCAACACTGACTTCTTTCACGGCGAAGCGCTGGCCTCTTATGTGGCTTAAATAGTGATAGTACGTTATTCTGTCGTTATAAGCATGTCAATTGTGTGTAATAGGTTATTAAAATATAACACGTTAATGGCTGCCTCACAATGCCACCTTCACATTTCGGAGTGAGGGATCCTCCAAACAGGACCAGAGGGCTGATGTACAAAAAGGCAATCATACTTTTTCTGACACAGTATCTAATGTTAACACAGGAAGGACACGGTAATGCTAAATAAATCAAAGATGGAGGGCACGGAAGGAAACTAGGACAGGCAAGGGGAAAAACAGGGGTGAAGGGATCCACAGAGACAGACAACTCGGCTTATC
Organism: Muraenolepis orangiensis; assembly: GCA_027704905.1. Taxonomy (NCBI): domain Eukaryota; kingdom Metazoa; phylum Chordata; class Actinopteri; order Gadiformes; family Muraenolepididae; genus Muraenolepis; species Muraenolepis orangiensis. The sequence goes on from CM051001.1 coordinate 25,568,988, forward strand.
GAGGGCATGTAACCAGCACAACAAGCAATCAAGAATAAGAGGAAAACAAATCAAGTGTAGGATGTACCAAATCAAAACCGATCTGATCGAAAGCTTTGTCAACAATTACTGGCAGGCTGGGATGGAAGGGCAATAGTTCATATTAAACAGGTCATAACGTGGTAATATCCTGGTACTCGTAATGAAAATTAAATTGCTATGAGATAATTAGTGGGTGATATCTTGTGCCATGTAATTACCTATACATAAAAGGGACATTTATCAATGACTTTAATTTATACCTAATCAGGCTTTTCCCGGCTGAATTTGATCCATATATGAGGCTGGGCACCTTGGTGGTCCACTATACGAGGATAAGATAGCAGCCAAGGTGACCCAACTCCAGATCTAAAGGACATTGGCAAGAAAAGGCAAAGCATATGGAAATACAACTGGATCCAACAGCATCCAAACTGCTCTCTCAGCCCACATGGCATTGGTGCACTTACAGGTACCTTCACCACAGTCTTGTACTCTGACATTGTTTACTCCTCTGCTCAAATGAAGGATGTAAAGATGCAACGGTTGTCCACTCACTATAATAAGTGGCCTCAGTCTGAATCCCGATTGTCTTCGATGTTGGCTTTCGCCTGCAAGTTGAATACCTCACGTTATTTTACCACTTGCTTAGAAGTGAATCAACCGTTTCGAATTTGACCATTTGTTAACCATTTGGGAGTGTTGCTTCTGTGTATTCGTCTGCCCAATTAGGTATATTGGGCCGTGGTGCAAAATGCAGAAACAGGGGCCCTCCAACATTTTCTGTGTGTGTGTGCCCACGGCCAACACCACCTCGTTAGTTGGACAGCCCTGTACTGTGCTCATTGATGCTCATTGATAATTCTCTTTGTACTCAACCCTGCCTTTTGCTCTCCCTGACTGTCTTATGTTATAAGCATATAATCATGTCTCACATATTCAACCACCGACGGTGGAGTCAGCCATGCAAGGAGACAGCCAGCACGTCAGGAGCAGTTAGGGGAGTGTCTTGCTCAGGGACACCAACAGTTTTGGGTGTCGGGGGTTGTGAGTACCAAGGAGCCGGGGGATTGAACCAGCAACCTTCCGGTTGCGAGGTGACCGCTCAACCTCCTGAGCTATACTGCCGCCCTCACTTTGAACTCAATGTTCCTTTCTCTTCTGTGTGTGACTTTGATGTTTAAAAGGTTTCTTTTTTTTTCACAGACGACAATGACAACTTGTGTCGAGTTGAATGTGATATCTCTTGAGATACTTTACCTGCTGGGTATCAGGGCTCTGGCAAAAATAACATTTATCTTCTGCTGCCTTTTGTTTGGCAAATAGTCACGTAGCTTACCAAACCCTAACCAAACCCAAGCTCTGTGACTTGTTTTAATGTGTTGTTGTTGATCTGCTACTGAATTGTCCTCCTAACCCTCTCCCCTCTCAAGTCAAGTCAAGTCAAGTTTATTGTCACTTCACAGTTTACACAAGTATAAAGCAGTGAGTGAAAATCTTAAGTGCGATACGACGACAGACAGCAGTTATAAAAATAGGATAAAAATAGATGAAAATTTAATAAAACAGAATAGAATAAAAGTAAAAATATGTATATATAAATCAATGTAATAAAATATACATTGTTATATGCTATACGCCCTTGTTCAGCAGCCTGATGGCCTGACTGTGGAAGCTCTGTTCTTTCTCAGAGTTTCTTCCCTTTGGGGAGAAACATGATGAGCATCGGCAGTAAATATTGGAGTGATGTCAAGTATGAACCCTTTTATAGTTCACTGTGTCCATTAGCATGGTAACCAAATGGCCTAATGGTTATTGGTTGGAGTTTAAATGTAGTTCATTCATAATGAATCATAATGAATGTACATTCTATTGAGACTACAATAGACTACAAGATAATTCACATTGACACATGCATTCATTTTTGTCTCAAAACAAATGGAAATGTGGCTCGTTATGCCATGTCTGCGTGGTGGGGCAAAGCACTCGCCTGTGGTGTGGCTGTGGTGTTGCATCCATTATGGCATTCAACGGCTTCAATTATTGATGCGGCGGCATGCATTAAGTATGGCCTCTCTCCTCACACGGCCCCTGCATACAGAGCGATCACAGAGGCGTCACGCAGCAGCAGCAAAACAAAGACCGTCAAATTCTCTATAGTGTCACCTTTCATAACTCTTAGTATCCGCTATCCGATCATATACAATATAGACTCATTATTAAGCAGAGAGAGAGCGAGAGCGAGAGAGAGCGAGAGCGAGAGAGAGAGAGAGAGAGAGAGAGAGAGAGAGAGAGAGAGAGAGAGAGAGAGAGAGAGAGGAGAGAGAGAGAGAGAGAGAGAGAGAGAGAGAGAGAGAGAGAGAGAGAGAGAGCCAGAGGAGAGAGATGTGTGCTGTGCTGGGCTGTAGCTTGGCTTGAAAAATGACAGATGAAGAGCCGTGGAGGGAGAAGATGGAGGCGTGCACACACCGCCGGTGTGCATGTGTAATTGGCGGAGTGACCTCTGGGAAGATGTGACACTCTAGAGGATTGGCATTAAATAATCTCAGACTGAAGAGGTGATGGACTGTGCCTTTCTATGTAACCCAATTCTCCTTCAGCCTTATCTCTCTCCTCTTCATCTTCCTCCTCCTCTTCTAGGTGCAAGAGAGTGTCTATTCACTCTCTCTCTTTCTCTCTTTCAGTCTCCCGTTTTATCATCTCTCATTTACTCATTATCTTTATTATAGTCTTTGTCTTTGTCTTTGTCTCTCTCTTTCTCTTTCTCTCTCTACCTCTCTCCCTCTCTATCTTTCTTAAATGTATCTCTGAGCCTCTCATCCTGTGCTAAAGAGGCCCCAAGTCAGTTAATTACCTAATCACCTCTTGCGTCCTTGAGCTGCTGGCCACGGTTCATAGGTCCCTGTCAGCCGTAGCCTCTTTCCGCAACGGAGGTTAACACACACTTGTAGTCCCGTTGACACACATACACACACAGGCCACAATACATGACTTGTGAAGCTCGCCTGGGAACCTTTAAGGCAACTAAACACATCCTCACCTTAAGCGGTATAAAGTGATTTATGTTAGAGGTATATATACAGACATATATACAGACTGCTAATTCTCCTACAGGACATCGCAGAACATGAAATAAAGCCATGTCTTTGCTCCAGTATCTGCCCTTATCACTTTTCCACACAGTGTTTTGTTGATTTGTCCTTGACAGAGCACTGCAACACAATATCAACATATAGCAATATGTACAATCACAATAGCAACGCACATGGTGTCAGCAATCAGTGTACATGGAAGTCACTCTCATGAGACAGCGACAGACTGGCAAGTCATGGTTGTGTGAGAATAGGACACAATTGAACAGCAAGGATGTTACAAAAGTGAAAAATAAATAAAATCTTACAATTAAAATAGTCTTTGTTTGCAAACTCTTCAAGCACGGTTCCCTTTCGCCATACGTCAAGTCATTTGGGGTCAACTTGGATATTGCTCATGTACAGTATGACGTGCTACTGCTAGAAGAATGCAGAGTACGGTCACTGTTTCAGCCATTGATTTGTTCCCTTTACTTGGATAATCCCCAAAGTGTGTTGATATGCAAATTATAGACTAAAGACAGGCACTGTAAACTCATATGACATGCTGTTGAGTGTCAGGCACTCAGAAGACATTCATTTGAAATAGTATGTATATTATATCAATATGCAATTCTAAGTCAGGTGAATCTTCTGACAAATTAAGTTGACAGCAATTCTCACAAATCCCACCAGCCACTAAGTTGAATCTCAACTGACAAATGTCACATGATATTCAACTGAAATCTGAAGATGGATATTTGCATGTTACGGTTACCAGGTAACGTAAATTGAATATATGTTGATATGTTCATGATAACCTTGCAGAGTGTCACCTTACACAATTGTGACATGTCACATGTATCAACATGTTGCTTAGTTTTGCTTTGGAAAATTGGAGAGAAAAAAAAGATCCGGCCTTATCGAAGTTCAACCAAAGTGCTCTTGATCCATATGTCTACCATTAAATGAAGCTACCCCACCCAACTACATTAGCTCACAATTATCTCAATAATGAAAAAATGTGGTGGAGTGGCTCTTATCTGTATTTCAAAACTCATCCTAAGACTATAAAATTGCTTGCCTTCTGCTAGTGTGTGTGCTGCCACTACCATAACATTGTCATCCATATAACATTACACTATCATATACCATCATACTTTTGCTGGACTTTCTGGACTCATTACAGTTACTGCACTGTGCTGCAGTGTACTTCACTGTAGCACAGTATCATGATGTATCATGATGTATCATGATGTATCATGATGTATCATGATGTATCATGATACATCATGATACATCATGATACATCATGATACACTGTATCACTGTATCATGATGTATCATGATACAGTGTATCATGATGTATCATGATACAGTGTATCATGATGTATCATGATACATCATGATACATCATGATACAGTGTATCATGATGTATCATGATACATCATGATACATCATGATGTATCATGATACATCATGATGTATCATGATACAGTGTATCATGATGTATCATGATACATCATGATACATCATGATACAGTGTATCATGATGTATCATGATACATCATGATACACTGTATCATGATGTATCATGATGTATCATGATGTATCATGATGTATCATGATGTATCATGATACATCATGATACATCATGATACAGTGTATCATGATGCTGCTGCACGACTGGCACTTTAAAATGCTTTTCAAAGCTTTTTGTAGAATTCAACACATATATCATCTATCAGTCACATTATTGTTCTTTTTATTGTTCTTTTTATTGTGTAAAGTGTTGTTATAACATAGTGTTGTATAGTATAAGTACATAGTATAGTATATAGTGTTTAATTGTAGGAAATTCATACTGCGGGAGGGAACAGGAGTAAGCATTCTATCGCACTCATAAAAATCTTCAATCTTCAATCAAAAAGCATTTTCGCCCATCAAGATAGAAAATATGGTCAGAACTCACTTTTAGTGGATTAGTTCTCTGAATTTGCAGCTTATGCAGCTGCAGCTTACATATTCAGACACTATCTTTGTCCGAACAAGTGCAAAGGTTTTTCTGTCTATCACAGACACGTTTGGCTTCAAACAGCTTGTCCAGCCCCCGACCCATAACAGTAGAAACATGCGGGATCTTGTCTTGACCAATGGCAGTGAAATTTCAGACTTGAATGTGTATACCTCAGGTCTTACCCCTTATACCTCCCCTTTATCTGACCACTTTCTGCTCACTTTCCAGGTGTTTGTACCTTGCCCCCACAGGCTACCTATAGCTGCCGTCGTATCACCCTTTCAAACTGCTGCAGATGCCATGGCAGATATGTTACCCCTGTCACTTAATCCTGTCACTTGCTCTCTGAATACAGGGGCTCCGCGGATAGTCTAACTGATGACTTAAACATCAGCCATCCACTCTGCAGCTCCAAAAAAATTTTTTAAAGCCAACAGCAAAAACAACAGCGCCATGGTTCAATGAAGACATTCCCTCTCAAACAAAGCAGAAGAGAACAAGAACATGAATTGTATATAACTCATCTTGCATGGCACGAATGCTCAGCTACAAATCCGCATCTAGAAACACCTACTCTCAGTGTCATTCATTTAAACAAAAACAACCTTATGTTTCCCTTTGACACCGAAAAAAGTCTGGCAGGCAAGTAACTTCTTGGAATTCTTTGTACACAAAATCAAATTAAGAAGAAAATGAATTGATGCTTCCCTTATTCTTTATATTGAACACCATGCAAGAGAGACACCACGTGTACCCCCCTGAAGCAACCCTGCTGCAGTTCAGCACAGAACTTTCTAAACTAACACAGGTATCTAAACCCATTACCTGTATGTACCTGGACCCTCTCCCTACCCCTAGTTTCTTAAATAACTCCTCCCAACAGTTGGACCAGCTATGCTCAACATCATGAACGTGTCCCTGTCTACTGGAAAAGTTCCCTTTACTTTTAAGACTGCTGTGATAAAAACCTCTACTCAAGAAGCCTGGCCTAGACCCATAAGCTACTTGCGCATCTCTAACCTTCCTTTCTAAAGTACTGGAAAGAATGATAGCTAACCAAACCCTCAATCAACTGATGACAAACAACTTATTTGAAACCATTCAGTCTGGGTTTAGGACTCTATTCCACTGAAACTGCTGGTCTCTTGTTAAGATATTATCTGACAAATAGAACGCAATTTGTTCTTTGTGAAGATTCAAAATCAAAATACTGCAACCTAAGCTTTGGTCTTCGGGGGAGTGGTCCTTGGTCCACTGTTCTTTGCAAGCTGCATGCTTTCTTTTGGCAATATTATTTGCAGCTACAGAATTACCAATCCTGCCTGTAGTTAAAAGACGAGTGTCAAGATTCAAGAACTTTATTATTTTTAACTTTTACTTTTAACTTAACTTTTTTATACATCCAAAACCTATTTGCAGCTTCACACAGGGAAAACTGAGCTGATAATCATGGCCCGAAGCCAACACATTTTGAAGACATAACTGTGTTTCGAGAGCTCTGCAATAACCCAAAGCACCTGTGTCAAAAATCGTATCCGCAGCAGACGTAAACCGAGACTTATCCCCACATTTATATTTCCCAGACATACTTACCGTAATGTAACCTCTAAATTAGAGGTTTCCTACATGTTCATTGTACACCCAGCACCATGATCAGCCATGATCACGCTTTGATCATGACTGGCCTGGAATGCCTGGCCACCCCAATGTAATATTACTATGTATGTCAATTATGTCACCCATAACACTACCTGTTTGGACATGGAGGGGGGGGGGGGGTTGGTTTAAGGGGTCTTATACATATATATGTACAGCCATTTTAGACTAACTGATTAATTGCTATACAAATAAAATTAACTTGACCTTATATTTTCGGGACAGTACCTCCTCTGGTGAATACAGGTTATTACAGTTGTCAGCTTTTTTTTTAAATTATTATTTAAAACAGTTTCTTTAAGTTTTAAAATGTGTGTTTAGTTTTTAAATTTTTCATACTATTTTAACTGCTGTTGTATGAAAGAGCACTAAAGGGATTGCTAGACAATTTCGATATAATTTCAATAAAGGCCTGCTACTTCTACTTAATGTAAAACTGTACAATGTGCTCATCCCTGACAATGAGAGGGGAGTGGTAAGGCCTGAATTACCAAATTATGTGTAAGTTGGGAGAATGTCTGTTTTCACTGCTCCATTCTTATCAGAGAACAGTTTGCCACTCGCCAACGAACGCTGACAGAGATCCACCCACCCTGTTCAGCCTTCCTCTATCCAATTTAATTGAACATCCAATTATTTTCTGTGTGGAAGTGTCTGATCGCCAGCCCCATGCTGGTTCGGAGGACAGTTGAGGACCGCAGAGGGTGACTGCTACATACGACAAGGCTTCTCCCCCCTGGGCCTTGAAAGGCAAGACATCAGGTGTGATGTTGATGAAGAGTCAGGGTTCACACAGTGGTCAGCAGATGCTATGCATTTGGTAACATTGTTGTAGAGATCGACATTTATAGGTCTTGTTCTAGGTTCTTCTGCACGGGTGGTTCAGCGTTATGAGAAATAGTTGTTTTACTCTTTTGGGAATTGCACTTACAGTATAGCACAGAGAATAAAGTTAGAGTTTCAGAAAGCAGTCTAAGCGGTTGAAATAAAAAAAACTGTAATGCAAATGTCTATATATGTGTAGTTATGAGTCTAAATGGAGATGATCCTGTTTGTGTGTGTGTGTGTGTGTGTGTGTGTGTGTGTGTGTGTGTGTGTGTGTGTGTGTGTGTGTGTGTGTGTGTGTGTGTGTGTGTGTGTGTGTGTGTGTGTGTGTGTGTGTGTGTGTGTGTGTGTGTGTGTGTGTGTGTGTGTGTGTGTGCGTCTGTCTCTGTGTGTGTGTGTGTGTGTGTGTGTGTGTGTGTGTGTGTGTGTGTGTGTGTGTGTGTGTGTGTGTGTGTGTGTGTGTGTGTGTGTGTGTGTGTGTGTGTGTGTGTGTGTGTGTGTGTGTGTGTGTGTGTGTGTGTGTGTGTGTGTGTGTGTGTGTGTGTGCGCGCCAGCATGTCCACACGTGTATGTGCATGTTCTACTTTTTAATTCCCTCATCATCTCCAAGGTCTGGAGGAGATGACGCATGGGCCGGGTGCCAGAACCAGCCGCCGCACGAAGAGGACACAACCGTAAAGTTCCCCTGAACTGCTTCAGAATAACTTTGCTACAGGCCCAGCCGTACTAAAGCCACAACGCCGCAGAAATGGCTCCCCATTGGACTATGATTTAACATGTCCTGTCCAAAATCTGAACCACTAGACCCAAAAGGTGTGACATTTGGTAATCTAGGAAATGATTAATGGAACGTACCCATTATTTGGACAACAACGTTAAAGCTGCAGGGAGACATCGGCGTGTGCTGCCACTAAAAGTGAACTGTACATCAACAAGGTTTGTCTCTCTGAAGGCCGATCTGAAGGCATCGCTTCCATTCCTGTGGTTTCAGCCACAGTCTTTTTTTTTTGTTCACTGACTTAGCTTTTAAAACTAGGTTGTTTAAATCAAATCATTAATGGTGACAGAATGGACAAAAATCTGTGTATTTAACTTGGTTAAAAGAGGAGCAAACATTCCTGCACATAGCGTGAAGTAGGACAAATTTGTTCCTCAATAGTTTTTCTCCATTATTTATTGTTACTCCGGAATAGACTTTAGATCTTATGAAGATGCATAAGTTGTTAAATACAATATGTGCTTTTATTTCTCCACTTGTGTTTTGAAGTAAAGATAAATGACGGCTGAATATTGCAAGCTGGCAAGAACTGTAGTTGAGTTGGTTTTAAAGGTCCACAAGAACTCAAACTTTCTCCAGTTTGTGCGTTATTGCACATTAAAAAATAAAGGCAATACATTGCCGAGTCCATGTTAGCATGGGCGGTTCCAGTTGGTTATATAACATAACTAAATAGGTTGTATATCAAATAATGTGTTATGTCACACACGGATTGTTGCTTGTGGAACCCGGGTAGAGGCCAAATGAGTTAAATAACCCGTAGGCGTCTTTATTTGGATATTGCTCCAATGAATATAAAACTATGAAGTGTGAACAACCAACTATGTGTGTGTAAATTACGGAAGTAATAATACAATGTGTAAAGCGACTTACGTGAGTGCGAAATGAAAATCCAAACAGGGGGTTTGTATAATGTGCTGCGGGGAGTCCAAAAATGAACACAAAAATATCCAGGGGTAAATATCAAAGTAAACAAATCCAACAAAGGAACAAACAAGCAAATTAGTCCAACGAGGAAATATCAGGAATCCACACGAGATTGGGACAGGGTCTTCATGGGGGAATCTCAGGTTGTAACAACGGGAAAGATCTGGCAATGGGGGACAGGGGAGCGGAGTCTAAATAGGGAGCCTGATTTGGAACAGGGAACAGGTGCGCTGACGTGACTACGGTCTTCTGGGACGGAGTGTTCTCCTGGGTGTAGTAACCCCAGGTGGCAGAGAGGGGGAGGCAGAGGATCGTGGCTGGAGAGGAGAGTGGTATGATGCTGGAATCACAACAGTACCCCCCTCCCTAGGGTCAACACCGGGCGGCCTTCCAGGGGTATCGGGGTGGGCCTGGTAGAAGTCTGTGAGCAGGAAGGGGTCGGCCAGGTAGGAAGAAGGTACCCAACAGTGAGTGACCCACCTGCATTGGCTCCTCCTAGTCAGGGTCTGGGGATGTGAGGGAGGAGGTCTACGGGGAGCCACAGGGAACACAGCATAGGGAGGGGTATGGAGAGTAGGGCGAGATGAGGAAGTAGGTCTACGGGGAGCCACAGGGAACACAGAATAGGGATGACGACCTGACTCATGGTTCCTCTCCGAGAACCCTGAGAGATGGAGTGGAGTCGAGTGGCAGCATCCTGGCCATCAGAGGTGTGGTCAAAAACAAACTTAAATTCCTCAATCAATAAATCGGCTGATGAAAATAAAATAAGCTCACAGTGGGTCAAAAAGCCACAAAACAAATCAAGAGAGCAGCCGAGAGCGTCTAGACCTCTCGCTCGTGTCGATCCAAACGAGTGTTCACCCGACTGAATGCGTTCTCCAGCCGAGCAATTATCTCATGGAACGCAACTTCTTGCTGCTGCGTGGTCTGGATCAACGCCGCTTGGTCCTTAAAAGAATCCTACCCGTCTGCTGTACTACGATTGATATCACTCTGTTTATTGACCTCAGGGTTCTAGTAGAGAATGCAAATGTAGTTCTCCCTATCAACCTTTGTTCTAATGTCCTGAGGGGTCTTGTCTTGTCCTTATCCTGTTTGACTAACTAATGTTTATTGCACGGCGGGGGACAGTGGCTGTTGCAGCCTACTGCTGTTGAAAGGGGGGGTTGGCATGCAACCTTTGAGCTAGATCAAAGGCTAAACCGCCTCTGGTACAGGAGTTCCTCCGTTCCCGCACTAGTTGTGGGGACGGGGGTGGTAGTGCCAGGTGGTCAAGACTTGCATCATTGAAGTGAAAGACGGTGTCTTAGGGGCAGTCCTAAGTAGGGATAAATACTGAGTGTTGCCAGCATTGCAGCATTACAGCATTGCCTAACCTCACCTCATAGGATCCGGGGCTCCCGACAAAGCTTTGTCTATCTGTTTGTCTGACTGTGTGTCTGTACACTTACAGAAAAGGTAAACAGTGTTCCTTTCCTATCCTACCCACCCCTATATAATTGTGTATATACAGTATATGATACAAAGGCAGTTGAAAAGCGACAATGTTCCCCTCAACGCCTGTAATGGGATGTGTCTCATCGTCTTTCACTGCCAGTCTCCGAGGTGAATTTCATTCGATACTCCACCTCCACCTTCTCCTCCCCCGTGAAGAAACCACACAGGCTGCTTGACAAACGGATACAAGATTCCAGAGGAAGATAGATGGCTAGATAGATATGGCCACCATGGCTGGCTTCCGTTCTTTCTAACTCTAAACACACTTTTTTTGTAACCTTCTGCACTTATAAACACAGATAGCATCCCGCTGTGCTCCACACTGAGAAAGTTTGCGGTGTGTGACAAATAAAAAGTTTGTTGGAGAGATTGATGATCTCGGTGTAATATTCAGCCGTGCTTCATGTTGTTACAAAGCAGGATGTGGCGCTGTGGAGCTGCGGGATACATTGAATAAAGGATTGCAATCATCTTTGAAGCTAACCCTTCAATTTCCCTTCTTCACTCTTGCCCGATGTATAACTTCACACTGTATTAGCCACAGAAACAAAGCACAAAAAACACATGTAATACAGGCACTTTAACTGTAACTGGTGTGTGTGTGTGTGTGTGTGTGTGTGTGTGTGTGTGTGTGTGTGTGTGTGTGTGTGTGTGTGTGTGTGTGTGTGTGTGTGTGTGTGTGTGTGTGTGTGTGTGTGTGTGTGTGTGTGTGTGTGTGTGTGTGTGTGTGTGCGTGCGTGCGTGCGTGTGTTTGTGTGCATGCTCCTGTCTGTTTGCAAGTACACCGAACATAACATAGAATAGATATAGACAACATAATAATATGCTGCATATACTGTACATTCAAATCAGCAAGGTCTCACCCCCTTGAATATCATAACATTCAACAGTTGTTAATACATTCAATTAAACTCCAAAAATGTTGTAAGTAAATTTACATTTTAAGTGAAAAAAAAAATATTTACATTAATGCATAGGAAAATAAAACATACAGTGAATTCCAAATATGAAAATCCCAAATTTAAACCCATAAATCAAAGGTTAATTTTCCTCCCTTTGTTTGAATGTGTTACAATTGTTTTCCTATTGGGTCCTATTTTAGTTCGCCATTTAGAAACAAAGCCTAATAAAAAAATTAATGAATAAACTAAGTTTCACAAATAAACTTACTATATGCAGTTAAATCCCAGTTATACAAGATAAAATATACAAGATATTTATTGGCCATTTGTAACAAGTACATTGGAATGCTTGCTCCCCATTCCCTCCCGCAGTATAAATCTCCAAAACAACACCATAAAAATGATATATACAATAAGAATGAAAAAAAGGACAGCAAAGTGACTGATATGAATATTTTGCAAAAATATTTTGCAAAGTGCCAGTAGTGCAGCAGCATCATGAATAAAGTGCAGTACAGTGCAGTTCAGTGCAGTAGCTCAAGTATAAAAGCTAAACTGGTTAAAGCTAAAGTGTAAGTATAAAAGTGTAATGTTAATGACAATGTTATGATAGTGGCAGCACTCCTAGCAGTTCAGTAGGCTCACTGCCTGTGGATTAAAACTATCCTTAAACCTAGTAGTCCTTGTACAGATGGGACGGTAGGGGGGAGAAAAGATGGTGCCCAGGGTGGTTGGAGTCCTTTATGATGGACATGGCCTTCTTCCGTCATCTGGTCCTACAGATCTCCTCAATGCATGTAAGTGCACACTCGATGATTTTCTTTGCCGTCCTCACGACCCACTGGATGGCTTTCTTGTCCTATGTAGTGGTGCTGCCGTTGTGACGCCACTCATCAGGACGCTCTCTACAGTGCCACGGTAGAAGTTCACTAGCCACCTCTGGCCTATTCTGCTTTTCCTGAGGCACCGCAGGGCATAGAGGCTCTGGTGTGCCTTCTTCAGCATGATTTCCGTGTTGCGGGTCCAGGCCAGGTCATCGAAAATCTGTAGCCCAAGGATACGGAAGCAGCTGACGACATCCACCAGTGTCCCGTCCGGGCTGATGGTGGAGTGGGTGGGCCCCGGTGGCTCCTGAAGTCCACGATGAGTACCTTAGTCTTGCTGAAATTCAGTGCGAGGCTGTTGTCCTTGCACCATCGTGTCAGCTGGTCAATCTCATCTCTGTACTCTTTCTGTAGTTTGTACCAGACTTACTGTTTCGTCACCCTGGCTTATCAGGCCGATGACTGTGGTGTCGCCTGAAAACTTGATTATCCGATTATTGCTGTGCGTGGCAGTACAGTCATGTGTGTACAGCAAGTACAGCCAGGGACTGAGGCAGCAGCCTTGGGGTGCTCCGGTGTTGAGGATCAGAGATGAGATGTGGAGATGTTGTTCCCAATCTTCACCACTTGAGGCCTGCCCGTCAAGAAGTCCATAGCTATAGTCAATGAACAGCAGTCTGACATAGGTGTCCCTCCTGTCTAGGTGCTCCAGGGCCGTGTGTAGTGCCAGGGAAATGGCATCATCTACAGACCGGTTTGGTCTATATGCAAACTGGAGTGGGTCTAGGGACTCAGGGATGGAAAGGTTCATATGCAACATTAAATGTTTCTCCAGGCCCTTCATGGCTATGGGTGTTAAAGCCACTGGACGATAATCATTGAGGCATGTTACCTTGGTCTTTTTGGGTAACACACAATGGGCACAATGGTTTTCGCAGATTGTTGCAGTGATGCATTGCATGATGCATTGCATTGACGTCGGTGAACACAGGAACCAGCTGGTCAGTGCAGGTCTTGAAAATGCGGGATGGGCCGGCTGCTTTCCCTGCCTTCACCCTCCTGGAAGTTCTGGACCTCGGACAGTTGTCGGACGTAATCCTCTTGGAGATTTTTATTTGTTGGTCGGCTCAGACCTCTCCATTTCAAAGCGAGTGTAAAACGTGTTTAGCTCGTCTGGTAGGTTAGGGTCGTTGTTGGTGACTGCCCCAGAGCTCCCCTTGTAGTTGGAGAAGACCCTCAGACCTTGCCACATACGTCTGGTGTCAGAGCCCCCAAACTGTAATCCCTTCTTGATGGATTTTCTAAGTTCATACTTGGCCTTCTTGTAGTGATCGGAGTCACCTGTTATGAAATTCATCCATGGTTTGCGGTTCGGGAATGAGCGAACAGACCTGGTCAGGATGCATTCTTCCACTAGCCTCTTAATGTATGCTGTGAGATGATCTGCATACACATCAAGGTCAGTGGTCTTGAATACACTCCAGTTAGTGATTTCCAGCCCCCCCTGCAGATGTAGTAAGGCGTCATCTGTCCAGTGATGCACGTTCTGTACAACTGTGGGTGTGGACTTTAACTTCTGCTTGTAAACAGGAAGTAGAAGCATGGAGGCGTGGTCTGATATGCCGAAAGCCGGCCGTGCAACAGCACGATAAGCGTGCTTAATGGTGGTATAGCAGTGATCAAGAGTCTTGTTATGTCTTGTCAGACATGAGATGTGTTGAAAGTATTTT
>CM051001.1:25588236-25735736 GCA_027704905.1 Muraenolepis orangiensis
AGCCACCTCTGGCCTATTCTGCTTTTTCTGAGGCCCCGCAGAGCATAGAGGCGCTGGTGTGCCTTCTTCAGCATGACCTCCGTGTTGCGGGTCCACGCCAGGTCATCAGAAATCTGTAGCCCAAGGAAACGGAAGCAGCTGACAACTTTCACCGGTCGTCCAGGCTGATGGTGGAGTGGGTGCCCCGGTGGCTCCTGAAGTCCACGATGAGCTCTGGTCTAGGTTGGTCTGGCTGACATTCAGTGCGAGGCTGCTGTCCTCCCACCATTGCGTCAGCTGGACTACCTCATCTCTGTACTCCGTTCCGTCGCCCTCACTTATCAGGTCGATGACTGTAGTGTCTTCTGCAAACTTGATAATCCGATTATTGCTGTGCGTGGCAGTACAGTCATGCGTGTACTGTTGTGCCTCCCCCACGCTCTAATCGATCCCAGGTGTTGCCCATCTTAATCAGGCCTACTGGGACTAATTAACACCTGGGATCTACCCTTCTTTAGGCTGCTGAGAACCACCGTCACGAGAGACTGCATGTTCCAGCTCCGACCTCGCCAGATATCCAGTCCAACCCTGCCTTGTTTATGTTTGTGATGTTGGAGATATACAGTAAAGACATTTTTTCCTTTGTTTTGAGTGTCCGTGTCTCGCTACTTCTGGGTTCTTTGGCACATTTGGTTCTTCGGTCTCGCTGGGGTCTAACAGAATAACCGAACCAAAAGAATGAGCCAAGCCGGGAACCCAGAAACGGGGCACGGGACACCGTCCGAGTTACGCAGGATTGTAACGGAACAAGCCATCGAGCTTACCCAACTGCAGGCCGAACTGGGAAAGGCTTTTCCCTCGGTCCAGTCCCAGATTGCGGTGCTGGAGAACACGTCGCAGACTACCGTCAGTACGGTCACCAGTCTCACCGCCAAGGTGGATGCGTTGTCCGGAGCCCTAGCGTCCATCCAGCGATCTCTGGACGCGTTAGCAGTCAGCACCTATCCAGCCCCAGGTTCCGGTCCGGGAACCAGTTCGTCCTACGTCCCAGCTGGCCCCGATGTCCCCGCAGGGTCAGTCAGTTGCGCCGAGCCCAGCTTGGTTAGCCCCAGATCGTTCGGGGGCGATTTGAACCAGTGCCGTGGGTTCATTGCTCAGTGTGAGTTGCTGTTCACACATCAGCCGTCCAAGTATTCCTCGGGTGGGGCCAGGATTGCTTTTGTGATGTCCCTCCTTGACAGAGCTCTCAGCTGGGCGATAGCCGCGGTGAACAGCGACGGGGGTTATGCCACCGATTACCCCCTGTTCAAGCGAGAGTTTTGCGCGGTCTTTGACCATCCATTGGACGGGCTGGATTCTGCAAACCGGCTGCTAGTTTGCCGTCAGGGGTCTCGCTCGGTGGCCGATTTCACGGTGGAGTTCCGGATCCTTGCAATTGAGAGTGGTTGGGACGATAGAGCACTCCTCTGTCTCTATCGCAAGGGCTTGAGCGACGCCGTCAAGGACCGCATCGTTCGAGACAGCCCGGAGACGCTGAGAGAGTTAATCACCCTGGCTCTCCAAATGGACTCACGGCTGCGTGAACGCCGTTTGGACCGAGCCCAGCGTTCGTTCCTTTGCCCGGCTCCCGGTCGCTCTGCCTCGGCGACCGCCACCCAGTCCGCGGCGGGCTTGGCCACGCCCCCTTTTCAGCACGCGCTGTCTGTTGACAGGTCGACGTCCGGGCCCGGAGAGCCCATGGAGATTGGCCGATCCCACCTTTCGCCAGTAAGGGGCATACGGGTGAGCAAGACATCCCTTTCCCCGCCCCATAGTACGTTAAATCGTCTTTTTCCGGCCACCTTAGCCTGGGGTACGGAGACCTTGTCGGTTGGCGCTCTCATAGACTCGGGTGCCGACGAGTGTCTACTGGATGTTACTCTAGCCCGACAGGCGGGAGTCCCTTTGGTGGCTTTAGATCGCACCCTCTCTCCTCGGGCCATAGATGGGCATTCTTTGGGTACTATTACGCACGCTACTGACCTTCTCACACTCACTCTTTCGGGAAATCACTCGGAGTCCATTCGTTTTTTTGTTTTGCACGCCCCCACGGCGCCGCTTGTGTTGGGTAGACCCTGGCTGGAGAGGCACGACCCTCACATCTCCTGGGCATCTGGACGGGTTTTGGGGTGGAGTACAGCTTGTCACGCTACCTGTTTGCGTTCCGCCTTGTCTCCGTCCAGCGGTTCCAGGCCTGTGTCCTCTCCACCAGATATCACTGGGGTGCCTCACATTTATCACGACCTCTCTCTGGCGTTTAGTAAGGACAGAGCCCTCTCACTCCCCCCTCACCGGCCTTATGATTGTCCCATCGACCTCCTTCCTGGGGCCGCCCTTCCTAAGAGGCGGCTCTACAACATCTCCCAGCCGGAGAGGGAGGCGATGCGCAACTATATCGCTGAGTCCCTAGCCTCGGGCCTTATAAAGCCGTCGTCTTCGCCCCTCGCAGCGGGCTTCTTCTTCGTGGCTAAGAAGGACGGTGGCCTGAGGCCCTGTATAGACTATCGGGCACTGAACGACATCACGGTGAAGAATAGGTACCCCCTGCCACTTCTTAGTTCCACTTTCGAGCCACTCACGCACGCCCGGGTGTTCACCAAGTTGGACCTTCGAAACGCATACCACTTGGTCAGGATCAGGGAGGGGGACGAGTGGAAGACGGCCTTCAACACCCATCTCGGCCACTATGAGTACCGCGTCATGCCGTTCGGTCTGTCCAATGCCCCCGGAGTTTTCCAAGGCCTGGTGAATGACGTGCTGAGGGACATGCTAGACATCTTTGTGGTGGTGTACCTGGACGACATCCTGATCTTCTCTAGGTCCATGGAGGAACACCACCAGCACGTCCGCCTGGTGCTACAACGGCTGTTGGAGAACAGGCTCTACGTGAAGGCTGAGAAGTGCGTCTTCCACACCAACTCGGTGACGTATCTCGGCAACGTGGTGGAGGATGGACAGATGCGTGCAGACCCCGCCAAGATCAAGGCGGTGGAGGAATGGCCACGCCCTACTGACCGCACGCAGCTCAGGCGCTTCCTGGGTTTTGCAGGCTTTGTGCGGCGGTTCATCAAGGGGTTCAGCCAGGTGGCTGCCCCCCTCAACGCCCTCACCTCCTCCTCTCGACCATTCGTGTGGACACCTGAGGCGGAGTCGGCCTTCCGCCGACTCAAGAGTTTGTTCACCACAGCCCCGGTTCTCGTCCACCCCGACCCGGCGAGGCAGTACGTCGTCGAGGTAGATGCGTCTGACACAGGCATCGGAGCTGTTCTCTCACAGCGGTCAGAGGAGGACCACAGGGTCCACCCATGTGCCTATTTCTCTCGGCGTTTCGAACCCGCTGAGAGGAACTATGATGTGGGCAACAAGGAACTGTTGGCGGTTCACGCCGCCCTGGAGGAGTGGAGACACTGGTTGGAGGGAGCGGAGCAACCGTTCATCGTGTGGTCGGATCACAAGAACCTGGCCTACGTGAGGACGGCGAAGAGGCTGAACTCCAGGCAGGCCCGCTGGGCCCTTTTCTTCAGCCGGTTCAATTTCACCCTCACCTACCGTCCGGGCTCCAAGAACGTCAGAGCTGACGCCCTCTCCCGTCAGTCCCCGGGGGAGGGTCCTGCCGTCAAGGAGAACCCCGACACCATCCTTTCCTCAGCCCGGGTGGTGGGTGTAGTCACCTGGGCCATCGAGCCGCTGGTGAGACAGGCCCAGCGGGCCGAGCCAGACCCAGGTAACGGCCCCTGTAACCGGTTGTTTGTGCCTCTTGCTGTCCGCCCGCAGGTGTTGGAGTGGGGCCACTCCAGCCACTTTGCTTGTCACCCCGGGGAGCGGCGGACGGCGGAGTTCATCAGCCGGAGGTTCTGGTGGACCACTCTCAGGAGGGATGTCAGGGGGTTTGTAGCCGCCTGCACCACCTGCGCCCGGAGCAAGGCTTCGCATCGCCCTCCAGCAGGTCTCCTGCACCCCCTCCCCGTTCCCAGTCGCCCATGGTCCCACATTGCCTTGGACTTCATTACGGGGCTTCCTGTTTCCCAAGGCTGTGACACCATCCTGACCGTGGTCGATCGCTTCTCCAAGGCGGTTCATTTTGTTTCCCTCCCAGGGCTTCCCTCGGCGGCCGAAACAGCGGACCTCCTGACCCTCCATGTGGTCCGCCTACATGGAATCCCCTCTGACATTGTGTCCGACCGCGGTCCCCAATTCATCTCCAAGGTGTGGCAGGCCTTCTGCAAGGGAATTGGGGCCACGGCCAGCCTGTCCTCTGGGTACCACCCCCAGTCCAATGGGCAGGCGGAGCGTGCCAACCAGGCCGTCGAGGCGGCTCTTCGTTGCGTCACCTCAAGTAACCCCACCTCCTGGGCCAAGTACCTGCCCTGGGTGGAGTATTCCCTCAACGCTATGGAGAGCTCCGCTACTGGTATGTCCCCGTTCCAATGTTCCCTGGGCTACCAGCCCCCGCTGTTTCCCCAACAGGAGCTGGAGGTGGCGGTCCCGACCACCAGGGCCCACCTCCGCCGGTGTCGACGCATTTGGAGGGCCGCCCGGGCCGCACTACTCCGGGCCACGGAGCGGGCCCGGCTTGCCGCGAACCGGCGGAGGGTGCCTGCCCCTGTCTACCAGCCTGGTCAGAGGGATTGGCTGTTGGCCCGGGACCTGCCCCTCCAGACCTCCCAGACATCAACTCGTAAGTTGAATCCCCGGTACGTTGGTCCCTACACCGTGGATCGAATCATCTGCGGTGCGTTTGGTTCTCCCTCCGGCTCTCCGGGTTCACCCCGTCTTTCATGTTTCACAGCTAAAACCCGTGGTCTCCAGTCCCTTGTCTCCCCCCGTTACAGCTCCTCCGCTTCCCCGGGTCCTGGCGGATGGAGATCCGGTATGGTCGGTCCGTAAGCTCCTCGCCGTCCGCCGCTGGGGGCGGGGTTTCCAGTACCTTGTGGATTGGGAGGGCTTCGGTCCGGAGGACCGGAGCTGGGTGCCCTCTTCCTATCTCGCGGACCCCTCCCTGCTGGACGACTTCTATCGGGAGAACCCGGGGGCTCTGGGGCGGTCGTCCGGTGCCTCCCCTCAGGGGGGGGATACTGTTGTGCCTCCCCCACGCTCTAATCGATCCCAGGTGTTGCCCATCTTAATCAGGCCTACTGGGACTAATTAACACCTGGGATCTACCCTTCTTTAGGCTGCTGAGAACCACCGTCACGAGAGACTGCATGTTCCAGCTCCGACCTCGCCAGATATCCAGTCCAACCCTGCCTTGTTTATGTTTGTGATGTTGGAGATATACAGTAAAGACATTTTTTTCCTTTGTTTTGAGTGTCCGTGTCTCGCTACTTCTGGGTTCTTTGGCACATTTGGTTCTTCGGTCTCGCTGGGGTCTAACATGTACAGCGAGTACAGCCGGGGACTGAGGTAGCAGCCTTGGGGTGCTCCGGTGTTGAGGACCAGAGTGGATGAGATGTTGTTCCCAATCTTCACCACTTCAGGCATGCCCGTCAGGAAGTCCATAATCCAGTTACATTTGGGGGCACCCAGACCTAAGTCCCTCGGGAACTGTACCGCATCCGAGCACAGAGCGCTTCAAAGGGTGGTGCGGATGGCCCAGTATATCGTTGGAGGTGAACTTTATTACATTGATTTATATATATATATATATTGCTCTTTTTCTGTGCTAATATAATGCATTTTATATATGCATTTAATTACTTTTATATATTTAACTTTATACAGTTTGTACTTTTGACTTACTTTTTATTCTATTCAGTTTTTTATAATGGCTGTCTGTCGTCGGGTATTGCACATAAGATTTTCACTCACTGCTTATACTTAAAATAAACTGTGAAGTGACAATAAACTTGACTTGACTTGACTCCGTTTCAGGATCAGCTTGGAGGGAACGATGGTGTTGAACGCCGAGCTGTAGTCAATGAACAGCAGTCTGACGTAGGTGTCCCTCCTGTCTAGGTGCTCCACATGACTATAGTTGCCTCTAATAAACTCTCTAAACTCTAAAATGTCTTGACTCAGCCCACGTTAAGTTAGTCCTTGTAAGCTATTTGTAATGCACTCCTGCATTCCCTAGAAATAGTTACACGTTGTGTGTGTTTTGAATAGTGCTGTGGCAGAGTGCTTGATTGTATGCATCATATCTGTTCGAAGGCTCCCCTCCAGTGGTCCGTTTGAGAAAGTGTCGTTGACTGGTCGAGGTATTAAAATGCATTCCGTAGTGAAGTTGACCGTCAAAGAAAGAAATTGAACTTAGCATCCGGACCTCTGTGAAAGATTATTTTCCACCGAGTAGAAATGATACTACAAAAAGCTCAGCATTTCCCAATAGATTATTTATTTAAACTTCAAAAGTACATTCTAATAATATAGTAAAGACCAATCATATTGGATGAATGGACAATAAATAGA
Source organism: Muraenolepis orangiensis (assembly GCA_027704905.1). Taxonomy (NCBI): domain Eukaryota; kingdom Metazoa; phylum Chordata; class Actinopteri; order Gadiformes; family Muraenolepididae; genus Muraenolepis; species Muraenolepis orangiensis. The sequence goes on from CM051001.1 coordinate 25,594,663, forward strand.
AAACATATTTTCATAACAAATTCATTCAATTGATCCTTCAATCAAAGTGATGCCTTTAACCTAAATGACATATGGTGCATGGTTGAAAGTTGGAAACCCTAAGTCACGCCCCTTTCCGCTTTACCTAATGTATCCCCTGGGGCCGTGGGACATGCGAAAGCATAGGCGTAGTTTGCGGGGGGGGGGCAGGGGGCATTGCCCCCCCCCCCCCCCCCCCCCTAGTGGCCCGAACATTTTTACTGCATCGAGTCAAAAATAGTTCCAATACGAGTAAAATGGGTTGTCAGTCAGCCGTCCCCTGTCTCTCAGCCAATCACAGAGCTGCGCAGTCGTGTGCGGGACTGTGATTGGCTGAGCAGAGGGGGATAGCTGGTGTGTGACGTTGACCCTGCGGCGTGCTTGCGTGATATTAGTGTGTTTACTGTGTTCATAAAGTTGAGTGTAAACAAACAAATAAGTAACATGCCACAGCTTGCCCCGGGAGTTAAACCCAACTGGAGAGATCAAACTCAGGGTAGACGAGGCAAACAAGGAAACGAAAAACAGGGCCAGCAACTGGGGAAGCTAAAGGGTCCTATTATACCACCAGGTGTGAATGGGATTAGCCATTACAGGCCGTGATTAAAATCGTAGTATAACATGACCCCTTTAAATACATGGAACACAGGTGACAAACACTACACAAAAAACAGGTAAGGTCAATGCAAGGTGTCCGTGTGTCCGTGCATAGCTGAACGCTCAGCGCCGATTGGTTTTCTTCCAGAGATACGGCCAGACCCCGTCTGATCCCCAGAGGAGTGTGTCCTTGTGTGGCCGTCGCTGGGCCAGTGATGCACCAGCCATGATGCCCTGTCATAACCTGGTGCCAGGCTGCACATCACACTGCAGGATGGGATGGAACACTCCTTCTCCATCACTGCTCACCATAGCAACGCTGGCCACAGCAGCACTATAGCCAGTAAGTCTCCCGTAAAAATGTGTTTTTCTACTTACAATGATGATTCATTGGTTAAACGTGTCTTCTCAAAAACAACCTAGTAGTAATTAAGGAGTTTCCCAGTCGGGTGGCGTTCTCACCAGGCTGCCTGCCCTCCCTTGCCTCACAGAGCAGCAGCTGGGCTTTTTGGGGTGAGTTCTGGATGGATGGGCTCATACACACCAACCCACAGTAGACACACCAGTTGTATCTACAGCAGAGGAGTCATTTCTACAGCAGCCAGTTGGGTTAACTTGAATGAATTTAATATAACTGTGCTACTGCTGAAATACACTGAAATGCTGAAATGGTGCTCACAAATGTGTGATGCATGTGAATACTATGCTCTATATTGGCACGATATTCATATCAATGCATGAACTAATTGCATGTTATAATAATAACACACATTACACTGATACATATTCAAGAATAGTATTTGCATTTAAATAAAGGATTTTAAAATAGATACATCATCATTTTATTCTAATCCGGCCATGGGGACTCATATATATATATATATATATATATATATATATATATATATATATATATATAACGTAATTGTTTTAGCCGTCTGGTCCTGCATTTTATACTCCGAACCGACTTATACGTATATGTATTTTTTTCTGACTGCGTTGACTAACTACGGCCAAGAGATGGCGCTATATACACTCGTAACAACCGAGTTACTGCTGTAGCCCACCGCCGAAAGAGAACAACGTTTACATTCAAACATAGGCGACACACACAACTGAAATAAACTCAGAACACAAACAAAATGCTTCCTAAAAGAAAAAGCTATGCTGCAAATGTTAAACAGTGTTGTAAATGTAAAAGTGTGCAGCCGAAAACGGTAATCGACCAGCCGAAAGAAAGTTGGGAGTGAGTGGCTGGCGCAAGGCGAGGCACCGCGTATTTAAATGAAAACAAAGAAGGCTTTCTTATCGCTTATGTGTGAAAGCTCGATGGCTGAACTGGAGGAACGAGTCCACAAATGGCCGTTGAACAGCGAGCTGCTGCTAGAGGCCTATCGACGGTGCAGGTATGTCTCCGTGCTCAGGTGATTGCCAAGGAAATGAATATTAATGGGCGGCGGCCCTCCTGGTGCTACCGTTTCATGCAATATAAAAGAAGAGGCTGTGCTACCACGCCCTACTTCCCTGCTGTTCCTCCTACCAGCGACAGGTAGGAGGAAGATTCACATTTACATTCAAAAAGGCAGTCTAGAGATAGATCACCTGGGTGTTCAGCAGACTAGGTTTTAAATCAAACAGTTTTTCTTTTCCTGCCCAGACTGCGTGCTGCCTCCCCCCAGAAGTTATTCTATAACACAGTAGGACTGATCAGAAGTTATTCTATAACACAGTAGGACTGATCAGAAGTTGTACTATAACACAGTAGGGCTGATCAGAAGTTCTACTATAACACAGTAGGGCTGATCAGAAGTTCTACTATAACACAGTAGGGCTGATCAGAAGTTATACTATAACAGAGTAGGACTGATCAGAAGTTCTTCTATAACACAGTAGGGCTGATCAGAAGTTATACTATAACAGAGTAGGACTGATCAGAAGTTATTCTATAACACAGTAGGGCTGATCAGAAGTTATACTATAACACAGTAGGGCTGATCAGAAGTTCTACTATAACACAGTAGGACTGATCAGAAGTTATTCTATAACACAGTAGGGCTGATCAGAAGTTCGACTATAACACAGTAGGACTGATCAGAAGTTCTTCTATAACACAGTAGGGCTGATCAGAAGTTCTACTATAACACAGTAGGACTGATCAGAAGTTCTTATATAACACAGTAGGACTGATCAGAAGTTCTTCTATAACACAGTAGGGCTTATCAGAAGTTCTACTATAACTATAGGTGGGACGATCGATCGGCTTCCGATCATTATCGGCCGATTTTGAAGAAAAATGCGCAATCGGAGAATGCCGATCTTGCTTTAATGTTGCCGATTTCATAGCCGATCCTGCACGTGAGAAACACGTGAGCTCATCCCTTTACCAGCGAGTAAAACACGTGGGGCCCCGCCTCTTTTCTAAACAGAGCGATACTCGCCCTGCCTCAACATGTCAGCGGTGTCTGCAGTGTGGAGTTTCTTCAAAGTGTGTGATACAGATGTAACATTTGCCACGCTACACCCTCCCATCTCGCAGGCATCTTGTTGACGTTGCCCTCCCCGAGCTCCACCAGGCAGTGCCCTCGCACATTGATGGCCTTCTGAAGGAAAATTTGTCATTTGTAAAATTGTATTTCTTTTGCATAATGCAGATATGATATGCAAGGCATATTGTCTTTTATTTGATTTTGAACTTCTTTTTTTTACATTTCTTACTTAGTTTGCATTGCAAGCAGTACAAGCAAGTTCCAAGCAAGTTGAGTATTTTAATGCACCATTTGCAATTTGTAAATTTGTTTTTTTTTATACTATAGTTTGCATAATGCAGATATGATATGCAAGGCATATTGTCTTTTATTTGATTTTGAACAAATGTTTTATACATTTCTTAGTTTGCATTGCAAATGATGAAACTGTCTTTAACAGCCAATGTTCCCAATGCTGTATATAAGGTTATTCAATACCATTGGCTGATCGGTGGGGCAGATATTTCTCATGGTGATCGGTGATCGTCCCATCCCTAGTAGCAGTGAACTGAAAATAAATGACTGTGAAACTGTGAAAAAGTCAGGACTGATGACTGAGCTAATAGAACACACCATAATACGATTTATTATTATTATTATTATTATTATTATTATTATTATTAATAAATATTATTGTGACTATAGGTCAACACAGCAGGATCAGATGAGGACCTCCTCACCCCCTGACTCCAGACTGTTGTACTGCTGGACACACAAAGACAACAGCACATATTGTAGAATACTGCAGATATCTTAGGACAGTCTGCGACCATACTCAAAATAAGCTGAAGATGAACAACCTCCTCCAGGTGACATTGAACAGACCAATGAAGAGCAAAAACCAGCTGCAACTGTCCTGATGCTTTTAGATAAACTAGACCTGATGAACATTGATTTGAGTCTTGGTGATACGATCCCAGTCAATCTTGCTGTGGTTTTTCAATGACATTATTTGAATGACATCATTTGTGCATTGTTTTTGTACAAAAAACTACTTAATAACTGCATTATGTGAAAGCAGAAACTTCTGTCATGCTGTATATGTTGACAACACATTGTACAGACAGACAACCTCATATAGCGTCAAGTTAAGTGTTCAAAGATGAAAGTGTTGAACCATATTAAAGCATTATTTAATTGACTCCTGACTGTTCTTGATACAGTTCCACACATATGATTGTGGGTGTGTCTTACATGTAATACAACAATGTTAACACTAGTTAGAGCTTTTTATCATTCACAGCAGATACAGCAGGCTATGTTTAGCACTTTAAAGGTCCTGTATTTCTAAATCGGCCTAACATTCTATGTTTCTAATAAAAAAAAAATAGATCACTTTGTAAATGTAAATTCATTGCTACTGATGACATGAATGAGAGCGGTATAGCACATAAGCAAAAACAACACAAATATCTTGTCAACACTTGGTTGTATGTTGATGGCATTCCTTAGTGGTAAATATAGATCAACAGCTTCCAGAGGGCTTTTACTGGGGGAAGGTAAGACCAGTTCCTCCACTAGTGTCATACAAAGATCAAACATATCTTCATCGCAAGGAACACAACTGCCAAACACACATTGTGCTTTGGACATCTCCAGCTCCTCTTGATCAATTGGCACAGACCTTAGTGTCCCATAACTCTGGGGTGGAGGACATCACATTTGAGATTCCACGAAGAACAATATAATTATATTGTGCCCACAATTAAAAAAAAAAAACCTTTTGGGACTTTGGGGGCTCCGTAGTAATTGGGGTTAGTCAGTAAGTGAGTATGACACAGTCCACCCATTAGTTTCCCCAAATACAGTGATGATACTAGGGTGATATTACTAGGATGATGGTAGTACTAGGTTTATAGTACGAATGTTCGCCAATGGATAGCGCTACATAAGCAAAGGGAAAGGACAGTTGTTTTCAAAGCTGTTCTAATAACCGACTGATTCACGACAGTATCATTTGCAGCTGAAAAAGCTCACGATGTTCGCGCCCCCCCCCCCCCCCCCCCCCTCCTCCGGACGGTGAGGAACACCCAACTGTGCAGCCCGCGACCCCCAAAATAACAGCGCTAGAGACTGGCGACCCCCCACTATCACCGTCCGACACACCCCCCACGTTGGGAACCCTGCTCTAGGCAGTACATCACATAGCCTGTCCTCAGTGGTGAATCTAATTATACCAAAAATGTGGGTATTTTGTAATCCATGTCTTATTCACCAATGTTTTTTCCAAGTGGGTAAAAAAAGTATTTGCAATTATTTGGCTGAGGTGGAAGAGAACAATTTTATGTTGCACCAGTTACAATCCCAACATTGTAAGTATTATTGTGGAAAAAAGACATGCTTAGTTTTACCAAACAAACACAGCCAACATCTTCTAGATGAAGAAGGGAAGTGTACTGTTGCTAAACAATGAGGGTGAGGATGATGGACTCATTCCCAATGGTGGTTTTGCATTGGCAGCAGACCTCCACGCCTTCTCTCTCCACAATGCGGTGACCACGGTGTCCCCGGTGTTCATGTGCAGCACCATCTCTTCTATTGGTCTGACAGCCAGAGACCACATCCCACCACCTCAGGCTTGTCTTGGCCAAAGGAACCAAACCTTGGAATGAGGGGGATGGGGAGTGGATGGACAGAGCCAGAGAGCCCAGAGGTCAAACCGTGGTTCACATGTTGATCTACCCCATTGTGACATCACATGTGGGAGTTGCCCACCAAGATGTATGATACATCAACCTATAGCAGCCTACCTAGTGGACCATACCAAGTGGTAGGCTGATCTATCCATCATGTGGGTGGATGCCTATCATGTGGGTGTATCCGGTATATTTTGAACTGGCTTGTAATGAACCTGGTGAGAACTCATCTAACCCTAAATAAACTGAAACTTTTTCCTCCCTCCTCCATCCCCCACCCCCTCCGCCCAGCTCCTCCCTGCTCCGGGACGATTTTGTCAACGATATCCGATCCTCCTTCCCTGACCCCCCGGCTGATGCCCGCATAGACCACCCATGTCTTCCCCCCACCCTCCCACATCCCTCCCACATCCCTCCCTTACCCGTTTCTCTCCCCTCTCCACAGATGATGTTCTTCACCTCATCACATCCAGCCACCCCACCACATGCTCTCTGGATCCAGTCTCTCCCCTCTGCTTCAGTTTACTGCACCTGAACTCCTGCCCTTCCTGACACACATCATGAACGCATCTCTGACGTCTGGATGCTCACCATGGTTGCTCACACAGCCAGTACCTCTGCCTCCCTGAAGGGGGCGCCTTCAGGGAGGCAGAGGTACTGGCTGCCTCCCTTCCTGCTTTTTCACTGCGGCGTTATGTCAGATCAGCAAGGCTAATATGTTATACACATAGGTGAAATACATGACCTAGACTATGGAATGTGAGGACATATAATAAAAGTGTGTACAGCCATTCCATTGGTGACATACAGAGAGATCAATTGTATGCGCTCAACCCACTTTGTGAGGGATTGCGCAATCCGAGAGGAGGCTCAGCTCGTCACTCCTCCCTTCGCGTCTTTCCCCCGGATTTGAACAGGAAAATACACAAATTCAGCAATATTGACTATAAAAATGATTGGAATGATTGGAATCATACACAAATTACATTTATATCACAGATCAGTGGACAAATATTTATTTGTTTATAATCATTATTTTTTTTTTTTTACATTTCATGATGGCAGGGGAGGCACTGGTTTCTTAGGACAATGAAAAACACCACACTAGCAGAACTAGCCCACATTCGCCCCACACACTCCTCTTTCGACACCACACCATCTCCCCACAAACACCCCAACCATCAACCATTTCCCATACCCTTGCCCTTATCCAGAACCATCCCCCCTACCCAACCCTCCCTCCTTACCTAACCCCAACCCTCACACCATCCCTAAGCTTAACCTTTCTCCTCACCCTTTCCCTACCCCAAACCCCTACACCTTCCCTAACCTCTACCCCATCCCTAACCCTAACACCAACCCTAACCTCTCCCCTCGCCCTAACCCCCACCCCTTCCCTTACCCTTACCATAACCCCTACCCCATTCCTAACCCTAACCCCCTCCTGTTATAACCCCTCATCCCTCAGTTTAAACCCACAACTCAAACATATCACCGACTTTCTACCTCCCCCCTGGCGATCACCATCCTTCCATTTGTCACCACCTTCTCCCATAAAACACTCCCTATACACCACTGCATTAAACACCACTTTACCACCGCACAACAACACTACACACCACTCTGCCAATACAAAATCATCTCCGCTTTTGGGAAAAATTAAAACATTAAGGACCTCACATCCACCTTCTCCAGGAAACCAACACCACCACCGGCACCAATAACACACCACTACAAACCACACAAGTTCATCACCAACCCACACAACCACCGGCACCAATAACACACCACTACAAACCACACAAGTTCATCAACAACCCACACAGCCACCGGCACCAATAACACACCACTACAAACCACACAAGTTCATCACCAACCCACACAACCACCGGCACCAATAACACACCACTACAAACCACACAAGTTCATCACCAACCCACACAACCACCGGCACCAATAACACACCACTACAAACCACACAAGTTCATCACCAACCCACACAACCACCGGCACCAATAACACACCACTACAAACCACACAAGTTCATCACCAACCCACACAGCCACCGGCACCAATAACACACCACTACAAACCACACGAGTTCATCACCAATAACACACCACTACAAACCACACGAGTTCATCACCAACCCACACAACCACCGGCACCAATAACACACCACTACAAACCACACGAGTTCATCACCAACCCACACAACCACCGGCACCAATAACACACCACTACAAACCACACGAGTTCATCACCAACCCACACAACCACCGGCACCAATAACACACCACTACAAACCACACGAGTTCATCACCAACCCACACAACCACCGGCACCAATAACACACCACTACAAACCACACAAGTTCATCACCAACCCACACAGCCACCGGCACCAATAACACACCACTACAAACCACACGAGTTCATCACCAACCCACACAACCAGACCACCGTATCCATCCCAGCATAGACTCCTTCAAAATGGTCTACATTGTCACTGCACCCACTGCCATGAACACTACATAGGAGAAACATTTAGAATCTGAATGGTTTTTGTCTAGATTTAGTTGACTAAATATCATTAGGTTTTAAAAACAAATCAGGTTTAGTTAGTGTAGTGCATTATTTAAACATTTCTAGAATTCTCAAACTCATTATTCAAGATAAAATATGTTTTGATTTGCCACCTACACCTACAATCCACTTACCTGTGCTCCACTCCTTCCTCTGGAGGAGAAGGGACGACGTGTGGGAGAACTTGGGTCGGTCAGACGAGCTGTAGCTTTCTGAATGAGTTCCAGGGACTTGATGGCAAACGCAGGGGCGCCAGCCAGGAGGGAGTTGCAGTAGTCCAGCCGGGAGATGACAGGAGCCTGGATGAGCACCTGCGCAGCCGGGATGTGTGTGGGCCCCGCCGACTCCCGCTCCCGCTTCCAGGATGTCGGCAGCCCTGCTTTTGTAGACAGGTCCTCAGGGATATAACTAAGTAGTTAGTAACTATCTCTTGTGCCCCCTTATTGTAGTGGTGGAGGAACTTGAGCCTGCTTGGAGGCACTGCTTTAGTTGTAGTGTCATGCAGGATATGTTTCCGCTTTCTTGCTTGGCCGAGGGTAGCTGCCTCTCCACGGAGGTTGGCCGAGGGTAGCAGCCTCTCCACGGAGGTTGGCCGGGGCAAGTCCCGCTAGGACTGGCAAGTAGGACACGGGGGTGGGCTTCAGGCACCAGTTATGGTCCGGAGGGGGTTGTTAATGGCAGCATCAACCTTCTTCACATATTGGATTCTACCCAAGGCTGGGCCAGTGTTCGGCTGCAAAGAAGACCAGGGCTTGCGTGGAGATTGGTAGTGTCCTGGCGGAGGCTGCCCATGTCCTACCAGCAAGGCAACGAATAAGTCAGACCCTTGATGTCATTTTGGCCCTCACTTATTCGAGATGTTGTTTGGAGGATAGTATCCTATCCAAACGTACACCAAGCTACTTTGGTGCTCCAGGCGCTTGTTGTCAACGGACACATCCAGTTCCCTTATTGCTTCACTGTTGTTAAGATGGTGTGACCAGTACTGAGCTGTAGGCCTCCAGGAGGCCCGTATCCCGTTTGAGACGCTCCTCAATCGCCTTTCATGTAGGTTGTCGTAGCGTAATGGCCAGGTCATCTGCGGTACACTATTTTCTGGATGTTGTCTCAGACAGGCCAACAACCTCACCACACACTTAATTACACACACTCCAAAACATGCACCACACACACACACACACCTTATTAGTTATCTTTATATACACCAACATCTACACCACCACACCATGGACCTTCTAAACGGCCTTCATATATACGTTGTATTTGAAGGAATATTGTAGTTATATTTAATAGTATTGTTATATTTAATTTTATTATTGCTTATTTTTCACCAATGATTTATTTTTTCATTCTAGGACGGTTGTATCATGCAGACGTATTACAGATACGGATAAAACAGACAAACACAACAGGCTGCGAGCTAATACAGCTAATGCTAAGTGGTAGGGTTGCATTGAATGTGTGAATGCTAGTAGGATGTACTGTACGTGTGTATTATTGGTAGATGAATGGATTATTCTTATTCTGGTTTTTCAAAATAAAAGGTATAAAAGTACAAATGCAGCGAGTCAAAAATACAACGAAACAAAAGGTCCAAACATGGAATAATTTAAACATTTCTGACATTCCTTCTTTATATACATATATAACTATATATATATATATATATATATATATATAACTATATATAACTCTATATATAGTTATATACATATAGTTATATATAGAGTTATATACATATATGTGTATATACACATTTTTATGTGTAAATATATATATATATATACGTGTGTATATAAATATACACATGTGTATATATAAATATACACGTGTGTATAGAAATATACACATGTGTATATATAAATATACACGTGTATATATATATACGTACACACACACATATATTTATGTATATATATATGCACATATATACATGTAGAAATACATATAAATACATATATATGACACACATATACAAAGTATATACATATATATGACACACATATATACATATGACACACATATATATATGAATATATATATGCATGCCACTATAAAATACTTGTATATACATAGATAGCAAGTAGTGGTCGTAGGAATATCTACACCTTGTGTGAATCTTGTGCAAATAACTTCTCATACAAAACACACACACACACACACACACACACACACACACACACACACACACACACACACACACACACACACACACACACACACACACACACACACACACACACACACACACACACACACACACACACACACACACACACACACACACACACACACACACACACACACACACACACACACACACACGTGTATTGATAACACTAATGATCAGTTGTGTTTCAACATTATATTCACTATTAGAAAAAAACAAAGCAGTTGGCTGGGGTCCAGGGGCGGTGCTAGATGATTGTCTCGTGTTCAGGGGCAGGGCTAGTACCGGGGACAGGGCTAGATGGTTGGCTGGGGTCCGGGGGCGGGGCTAGTACCGGGGACAGGGCTAGAAGGTTGGCTGGGGTCCGGGGACAGGGCTAGAAGGTTGGCTGGGGTCCAGGGGCGGGGCTAGTGCAAGGTGTGGGCTGGATGATTGGCAGGGGGCGGGGCTAGATGGATTTGGAGGAGTCTTGTTTACTGATGAGGACCTCCAGGAGGCGAAGCTTGGCTTTGATCCTCTTGTAGTCACGGTATTCGTCCAATAGGGTGGTACGCTCCTCCTTCTGCACCCGCCTGCAACACAGTCACTTCCTGTAACCTTGTTCAATTTCATGTTTCAAAACAGCCTTCACTACTCATCAGGTGGTGGAGACTACTAACCCTAACCTATAGACTACTAACCCATAGATTATTAACCAATAGACTACTAACCCATAGATTATTAACCCTATCTCACACACACACACACACACACACACACACACACACACACACACACACACACACACACACACACACACACACACACACACACACACACACACACACACACACACACACACACACACACACACACACACACACACACACACACACACACACACTTATTTTATGTACGATTGGGTGCACAGATTAACCATCCAGTTGAATTGATAATTTATAAATAAATCATTATTGTGATATATTAGTGTATAGTTCCATACATCCATCGTCTACCTCTTACCCGGGTCGGGTCACGGAGGTACTGTATAGTTAGTGTATAATTACCTGCCATGGTGTCGGTAGAACTCTTCCTCAAACTCTCTGATGGTTTTCCTCAGCCTCTTCTTCTCTGAACGGGCCTTCCACAGCTGTTCCACCAACTCTGGACTAAATATATACAGTATAATACATACATTATATAATATATACTTCCACAGCTGTTCCACCAACTCTGGACTAAATATATACAGTATAATATACATTATATAATATATACTTTCACAGCTGTTCCACTAACTCTGGACTAAATATATACAGTATAATACATACATTATGTAATATATACTTCCACAGCTGTTCCACCAACTCTGGACTAAATGTATGTCATACATACAATACATCCTGGTCCATATATATATAGTAGTAGTACAGCACTAGTATTTACAATATATATGGTAGAAGTATATTGTTTGTACTAGTAGTATATATAGTATATCTTACATAGAGGAGGTGTTAGCACACAGTCTGTGGTCTAGCTTTCTAGATCCCTCGTCCAGTTTGTTCTGGTCTCTAATTAGACGATCAGTCTGTCCGTCACACAATTTATCTTCTGGGATTGGCCTGTCAGTTAAGGGGTTGGGGTCAAGAGTCATGATGATCTTAGAGCTGGATGTGTCTCCTCTCCTTTCTCCTTCCTCCTCTACTTGCTCCTGCTCCTCTTCTTCCATGAGCTCATCACAGAAATGGGCGGTTTCTCCTTCAATGATTGGCTGTAGAGTTTTGCCCCGCCTCTTAATGGAGGGTGATACCTGAAAGGATCATTTTGAATTTAGATAATGACTTGATTCAATTAAAAAGTTGAATCACAACACATACCAGGCTGGAGGCCTCTCTATCATCACATTAAAGTCTTGATCAGCCTTTATCATCACGTAAAACTGTCTTTATCTTCCTTTCGCATGGCAGCCTTTATCATCACGTATCATCATGTAAAATAGTCTTTATCATCCTTTATCATGTAAAACAGTCTTTATCATCCTGTAAAACAGTCTTTATCATCATGTAAAATAGGCTTTATCATCATGTTAAACAGTATTCATCATGCTTTATCATCATGTAAAACAGTCTTTTTCATAATGTAAACAGTCTTTTTCATCCTTTATCATGTAAAACAGTCTTCATCATCATGTAACCCAGTCTTTATCATCCTTTATCATCATGTAAAACAGTCTTTTTCATAATGTAAACAGTCTTTTTCATCCTTTATCATGTAAAACAGTCTTCATCATCATGTAACCCAGTCTTTATCATCCTTTATCATCATGTAAAACAGTCTTTATAACATAAAACAGTCTTTATCATCCTTTATCATCATGACAAACAGTCTTTATAGTCATGTAAAACTGTCTTTAGTCATGTAAAACAGTCTTTATCGTTTTCGTCATGTAAAAGTCTTTATAATCATGTAAAACAGTCTTTATCATAACGTAAAACAGTCTTTATCATCATGTAAAACAGTCTTCATCATCCTTTATCATCATGTAAAACAGTCTTTATCGTCATGTCAAGCAGTCTTTATCATCATGTAAAACAGTCTTTATCGTCATGTAAAACCGTCTTTATCATCCTTTATAGTCATGTCAAACAGTAAAAATCGTCATGTTAAATAGATATTAGTCAGTGGCAATATTGTAGTAGTATAATACATAATGTAGTCGGAGAGTCACATATAGTCACATACAGTACTTACTGTAAGAGGTACGGTGCTAACTCTTGTCAGCATCTGTTTAAGCAGTAGGTAGCGATCATACAGCGGCTTAACCACGGACCTCTCTGCCTTACTAACCTGAGCGAGAGAGAGAGAGACAGATAAAGAGACACAGTGGCAGTGGGAGTCAGAGAGGGACAGAGAGAGGGGGAGTCAGTGAGGGACAGAGAGAGGGGGAGTCAGAGAGAGAGGAAGACAGAGAGAGAGAGACATACTTTTCAACTACCACAACTTATCTTGTATACAACTTGTATCTTGTATACATTTTGTATCTTGTATACATATTATTCTGGGAAACACTTAAAGACGGCTCTATTCTTGCATTACATGAATAGAACGGGTGGAATGGAAGATTGGGGGCGATCAGGGAAACACCACTAGCTGTTGGCCTCAGAGTGTAGTTTTAGTTTTAACTTTGTAACAAATCCTCACATTTCAACCTTCATACTGATGGAAATATATCTAAGATACTTTATACTGAGATTCCACAGATTTACATTCATAACCGCTTAGTGTTTTTTCTTTATTGTAAGCTAATCAAATGCACAATTCAACATGTCTAATTCATGTAATTATGTAGTTAAGTACTCTTAAGTAGTGGCGACAGTATAGCTCAGGAGGTAGAGTGGTCGCCTCACAACCGGTCGCTGGTTCGATCCCCCGGCTCCTCCTAGCAAAAACGGTCGAGGTGTCCTTGAGCAAGACACCCTAACCCTAACTGCTCCTGACGTGCTGGCTGGCTGGCTCCTTGCATGGCTGACTCCGCTGTCGGTGTATGAATGGGTAGTAGTAGTGCAGTACTACTGTAGTACTACTGTAGTAGTGCAGACTGCATAGTAGACTGCATGCAGTCCTTCGTAGTACAGTAGTAGTACTGTAGTAGTACTTACTGGGCCTACATGCTGTAGTAGTACTTACTGGGCTAAGTATTTTAGTACTAGTTAGTGTAGTAGTACTTCTGGGCCTCCATGCAGTCCTGCATAGTACAGTATTAGCATTGTAGTACTGTAGTAGTACTTCCTGGGCCTCCATGCAGTCCTTTGTAGTACAATATTAGTATTGTAGTACAGTAGTAGTACTGAAGTAGTACTTACTGGGCCTCCATGCAGTCCTTCGTAGTATAACAAGTTGTTCTGCAGAGCCGTCTTCTCACAGCTCAGCTGCTCCTTCGTCATTTTCTAAAAAAACATTGGCCTGTTAGAACCACACCCTACCTCCACCCTAACACACACTACCTTCACCCTACCAGACCCTACCTAACCCCACCCTACCAGACCCCACTCCACTCCACTCCACTCTACCAGACCCCATCTCAACCCTACACCTTCACTCTACCATGACCCCCCTTCTTACAACTGCATCTACCATGACCCCCCTTCTTACAACTGCATCTACCAGACCCCACCTCAACCCTACATCTCCACCCTTCCCTACCATGACCCCAACTCCACCCTACACCTTCACTCTACCATGCCCCACCCCACTGACAACTGCATCTACCATACCCCACCTCCACCCTACCATACCACACCCTACCCACCTTGATGTCGTCAGGCCAGCCCTCATCCTGCTTCCTCCCCCTGAGCCGCCACTGGACAAGCTCCAAGGTCTCGTCTCTGGTGGGTCGGTGACCCTTGACCTCTGCTGGGGCGTCGTGTTCCAGTGTGGACCCAAAGCTCTTGGGCAGGGTGTTGCTCCGAGGGCGATTATGTCCATCACTCTCAGCACGGTGTCTGGCATCTAGTAAAACATTGAGTAGGCTCAATAGCCTGTAGTGACCACAAGGGCTGGGCGGTGTACAGTTACTAGGTGTGTGTGTTCTACCTATACCCAGGTGTGTGTGTTCTACCTGTACCCAGGTGTGTTCTACCTGTACCCAGGTGTGTGTTCTACCTGTACCCAGGTGTGTTCTACCTGTACTCAGGTGTGTGTTCTACCTGTACCCAGGTGTGTGTGTTCTACCTGTACCCAGGTGTGTTCTACCTGTACCCAGGTGTGTTCTACCTGTACCCAGGTGTGTGTGTTCTATCTGTACCCAGGTGTATGTGTGTGTGTTCTACCTGTACCCGGGTGTGTGTGTGTGTGTTCTACCTGTACCCAGGTGTGTGTGTGTTCTACCTGTACCCGGGTGTGTGTGTGTGTGTTCTACCTGTACCTGGGTGTGTGTGTTCTACCTGTACCCAGGTGTGTGTGTTCTACCTGTACCCAGGTGTGTGTGTTCTACCTGTACCCAGGTGTGTGTGTGTGTTGTACCTGTACCCAGGTGTGCGTGTTCTACCTGTAACCAGGTATGTGTGTTCTACCTGTAACCAGGTATGTGTGTTCTACCTGTACCCAGGTGTGTGTTCTACCTGTAACCAGGTGTTTTCTACCTGTAACCAGGTGTGTTCTACCTTTAATCTGCCTGCGGAGTTTGGTCAAGTCTGTCATCCACTTGAGGACTTTTGGGTTAGCCGCCTTATCTCCATGAGAAGGCTAAAGGGGAACAAAAAGGTTACAAGGCTAAGCATTACTGAATTAAAGATCCTTCATATTTGCCAAGTTTGCCAAGTTCAATGGAATGCAATGGAATTTCAATATACAACAATAACAATAAAACAACACTACCCTATACTATACAGTACTGTACAAATCAATACTTATTACAATATATACTATATTATATACTTTAAACAATATACTATAACAATACTATACAGAATAAAAACAACGAACAATAAGGCCTTGTGTCCACCATAACATTTTAACGCAGCTGAAAACGCTTCGAAAAAGTTTAGAAAACAGGTTCTTTCAGCCGAGACTTTTGGTTGCTCTGATACGGAATATTCGCAGAAGTTATGTGCTGCAATTGTATTCTATTGCATTGCAAAAAAAAATTGTGTTTACTTGCTGAATAAGTCAATATTGGCATTGATAATTGTATTGTTATTAATTGACAAGTCAATTCTGAAGAAGTCTTTAACGAAGGATACTCTGAGACTGTGATTGGTTGGCGTGAAGAAAGTGACCGTGACGAGTTACATTTTCAACTCTGTGACAAGTAAAAAACACACTTCAGCACAGAAAAAACCCTCCGCGCGTTGTCAAGCTGCTGGCGTTTTTCTCCTATTTCAATTGATTGAAAAAAGATGCTCAGGAAAAAACACTTGGGGACACAATGGCGATGATCAATAATGTTGCTGATGGGTGATTCAAGATGTTTTTATTTACTATTTGCAAAAAATGCAATGGAATGCTTACTCCCCATTCCCTCCCGCAATATGAATACAATACTATACTATAAACAACACTATATACAGCACTATTAACATAACATACTGTACACAATAAAAATAACAATAAAGTGACTGACAGATGATACAGTATATACATATGGCCAGTAGGTGCACTGCCTGGGGGTAAAAACTGTCCTTGAACCCGCTAGTCCTGGTTTGGATGCTGCAGGAGGAGAGAAGAGATGGTGCCCAGGGTGGTTGTGGTCTTTTGTAATGGAGATGGCCTTGTTCCAACATCTGGTCCTAAAGTTCTCCTCGATGCATGGAAGAGTACACTGGATGATCTTTTCCGCCATCCTCACGACCCTCTGGATGGCTCTCGTCCCGTGCAGTGGTGTTGCCGTACCACACCGTGACACCACTCGCCAGGACGCTCTCTACAGTGCCAAGGTAGAAATTCACACGCCAGTGTATGCCTTTGCCGTTTCTTCTGAGGCACCGCAGGGCATAGAGGCGCTGGTGTGCCTTCTTCAGCATGACCTCCAGCATGACCCCCGTGTTGCGGATCCACGCCAGGTCGTCGAAGCGGGTGACGATTTCCACCAGTGTCCCGTCCAGGCTGAGGATGGAGTGGGTGCCTCGGTGGCTCCTGAAGACCACGATGAGCACCATAGTCTTGCTGACATCCAGTGCAAGGCTGTTTGTTGTCCTTGCACTATGGCACCATGGCGTCAGCCGGACTACCTTATCTCTGTTCTGTTTAGTCGTTGCTTATCACCGTGTGGTGCGCCAACTGCAGGCGTGATTATTCCTGTTTTTGTTGCAAATTGCTGTCCAGTGGATGAGATGTTTCCAATCTTCAGCACTTGAGGCCTGCCCGTCATGTAGTACATATTGTTTTAGCGACTGAAACCAAATAAAACTGAAATAGTGTTCCTTATCGTTTCAGGCAGGTTATTTTTGCATCGTCAATTTAAAAAAATCTTTATTTATACATCACTGTCCCCTGCATCTCTCCATTCCTCCCTGGCTCTCTCCATCCCGCTTGACCTTCACACTCCCCCCCCCCCCACCCCCGCCAATCTCCCCCTCTCTCTCCATCCCTCTTGAGAAGAGCACTATACAAGTTCCACTTATTATTAAATAAATTAATTAATTTTATTTGTTTAAAACATTTTTTAAATGATCTCATAGTGCTACAAAGTTAAAGACGTAGCAAACAAACACAAAATAAATTAAGTAATAATTAAGAGTGCTTAAGAGTGAGAGAACTTAAGAGTGCAGGGTCGGTGGTGCCCTTAAATGATGAGGAAGGCTATTCCACAGGCGAACCGCAGCCAAGCAAAAAGCCTGGTCCCCCATGGGGCGGAGCTTAGTACTGGCGGCCCTGAAGACCAAGCTAAATATAAATATAAATCTGGAGGATTGAATCCTGGTCACATACATGTAAACACACACAGTGAAATCAGTTTCTCTGTATTTAACCTATCCTAGTATGAGGGTGCGGGGTGGCGGTTTGTGGAGTAATGAGTTCTTGTAGATAAAAGGAACAGCTCCATCCTACCTACAGGCAATGGTAAAGCCCTACATCCCTGCCAGCCACTTCACTCTGCTTCTTCGGGCAGTCTGCTTGCCCCCTCACTTAGGGGCCCTTGTGGCCGATCTACGGGGTCACGGCTCTTTTCTGTCCTGCCCCCAATTTAGTGGAATGAAATTCCCACGGATGTCAGGACTGCAGAGTCTCTGCCCATCTTCCACCACAGGCTGAAAACTCACCTCTTCAGGAAACACGACCCGGATCCTTCCTCCTAGCGCATCCTCTTATCACTTTTTCAATAGTGTCTTACTGAGTAGATTGTCTAAGTAGAAGCCTCTGCATCTGACAGGGTTGGTGAATGGTTGAGCTTGGACATTTTTTTGAGATGATAGGAGGTTTAACACAGATGTTTTATATGGTCATTAAAAGTCAGGTGTGGGTCAAACCTGACACCCAAATGAGTGACTGTTAAGGAGTGGGGCATGACCTGACCGTCGAAGGTGAGATGAGATATGGGGGATGACTGAACCTGAGGGGTACCAACAAGGAGAGCTTCAGTTTGTAACTGTTTAACTGAAGGAAGTTGTTGCTATCAATGCCTTTATCTCCTCAAGACAAGTGGTGATGCATGACATGGCTGCAGAGGGGCTTGGGGCAGTTTTAATGTACAGCTGTGTGTCATCAGCATTACAACAGAAAGACATCCCATGTCTGCTGATGACACGACCGAGGGAAAGCATGAAAATAATGAAGAGGATGGGCCGGAGAACCCCTGTGGAACATCACAGGTGACTGGGAGCAGTCTGGACTTGCATCATCCCAGTGAGATATATTCAGTCCTGCGTCCTAGTCAATATTTTGTCTGGTATTTTTTGTACCTATGTTATAGGATGTCTGGTATTTGTACCTATAACCTATGTTACAGGCTGTCTGGTATTTTTACCTATAACCTATGGGTCCTGTAGGGGGGGGGGGGTCCTGCGTATCACCTCGTAGAAAAAAAAACAATGGGCCGATTGACCCGTTTTATGGGCCGGACCGATCAGACAAAACAAACAAGTTGTGTCGGCCCACGGTATGCCAGATGGCCAGTTCAGCCCTGGCAGAAAATGTCACTGCATTCTCGATTCGGACAATATAGCCTATATGTGCAACTGTCGGTCCGGTATTGTAAAAAAAATAAAAAATAAAAAATAAAAAACTGCATTTCTTTTTATTCTCAAAATAATCTTCTGGGCCAAATATTATTGCTGGTGGGCCACCAATGGCCCGCGGGCCGCCTGTTGCCGACCCATGTTATAGGCTGTCTGGTATTTGTATCTATAACTTATGCTATATGTTGTCTGATATTTGTACCTTTAACCTATGTTATAGGCTGTCTGGTATTTGTACCTTTAACCTATGTTATAGGCTGTCTGGTATTGCCTTGTTGCGGCATTTTATTCACGTAAAACCACGTAGTCTCTGTTGAATGTTCATATCTGGCGGCAGCAGTAGTTCAGGAGGTAGAGCGGTCGCCTCGCTAGGTCGAAACCCGGCTCCTCCTAGCAAAAACTGTCGAGGTGTCCTTAAGCTCCTTGCATAGCTGACTCCGCCGTCGGTGGTTGAATGTGTGAATGAATGGATGAATGTGAGGCATGACTTCTGTTTTTTTAGGGGGCTTCAGTCCTAAATAGAATACTCTTAAAATAATAAATGGAATCCCCTTAAAATGTATATTGTGTATATGTATATTAATTATTACATATGGTGATCACATGTTTGGCTGTATGGCCCAGCCATGGTATATCAAGTATATAAAGTATATCGGAGACTACCTTATAATTCCTCTCCCTTTCAAAGTGCTCTTCAAACTGTCTCATCTTCTTCTTCAGGTGCTGGAGCTTCTTATTGAGCTGCTGGGCGGTCGAGTCGCTCGCCTTCAAAGCCTCTTTTGAGCCAAATGACGCTCGCCGTGGCCTGCAAGGAGAACACAGTGATGATAATGCTGCTAAACTCTTAGCTGCTGCAAAAGCTGCTCTATGCTAGGTGTTAGTAATGCTGCTTTATGCTTTATGTGTTGCTAATGCCGCTCTAATCTGGGTATTGCTAATCCTGCTTTAGGCAAAGTGTTGCTTAACTTGCTGTAAGCTAGGTGTTGTTAATGCTGCGCTATGCTAGGTGTTTCATATGCTAGGCTATGCTAGGTGTTGTGCATGCTAGGCTATGCTAGGTGTTGTGCTTGCTAGGCTATGCTAGGTGTTGTGAATGCTAGGCTATGCTAGGTATTGTGCATGCTAGGCTATACTAGGTGTTGTGCATGCTAGGCTATGCTAGGTATTGTGCATTCGAGGCTATGCTAGGTGTTGTGTACAGGGTCTACCTGTGGGTTTTGGAGGGGTGGAACACATCAGGTTCAGGCAGGACAAAGCGGCGGGCACTGTGCGCTCCAAAGTCCAGGAATCGCTTGGCCGGGAGGTGTTGGTTGGAGGAGGAGGAGGAGGAAGCGGAGGATTCTTCCCCATCCAAAGTCGGCAACAGCAGTGGGAGCATACGTCCGGCCAGGGGTGAAAGTTGGGCCTCCCCCCCACTACCGTCATCCTGCCACCTCTGATAGGCTGGAACAGGATCTGGACAGAAATCACATTATTTGTAATGTCACACCAATCACAATCATATAAAATCATGAATAGTTTATTTATTTTAAGTTTATTTAAGTTACTCTATAAAGTCCACCCGTCAATTTCAGTGGCGGCTGGTGCATTTTTCACCAGGGGGGGCTATACCATTTTACCAGCTATACCCCGTTGGACTTCACGATCGCCCCCCCCCCCCGTTGGACTTCACGACCGCGACCCCCCCCCCCCCCCCGTTGGACTTCACGATCGCCCCCCCCTGTTGGACTTCAAGATCGCCCCCCCGTTGGACTTCACGATCGCGACATACCTCCCCCCCCTCCCCTGTTTTTGAAACATGACCGGTATGTTTCGAATTTGTCCGGTAAAATAAAATCTGTCCGGACACTTGACCGGCAAGAAGAAATCCTAGTGGAAACCCTGATATATATACAGTATATACACCTGCTTGTTTAAATCACTCACGAAAACTATATCAATCACTCAACAAAAATATATATATATCGGCACACACTGACAAAAAACACTGACATATATTTGTAAGTGTGTGTGTGTGTGTGTGTGTGTGTGTGTGTGTGTGTTTGTGCGTGTGTGTGTGAGTGTGCGTGCGTGCGTGTGCGTCTCTGTGCGTCTGTGTGTGTGTGTGTGTGTGTGTCTGTGCCCGCAGAGACAGACCATAATATGCTTTTCCTAGTAGTACACTGTGACGCACACAAATGACGTCTTCCGTGGGGCGATTTGAAAAGCGCCCCACGGGAAGACGTTTTGAGGACGCTGATTGGCTACATTTTATGTCACTCGTTTATATCTTGAATCAGCAATTGGCTAAACTGTTACAGAGACCCGCCTCCGTGGGGCGATTTGAAAAGCGCCCCAGCAGCATCGTCATACAAATGCGCCCTTAAGGCTGCAGTGTACTAGGCATATGTATACTAGGAAAAGCATATTATGTTGCGCAAATTATTTTAAAATCATATTTTACACATATTTCTGGGTGCATTCCATATTTTAAACACACATATTGACAATTTATATATATATATTTTTATTTTTATTTTATTTGTGCGTGTGGTTTAGGGGGGGCGGCGCCCCATCTATGGGCCAGCCGCCACTGGTCAATTTATATCAGAACTCCAACATTGGTCCTCATGACTAGATCATAAACGTTGTCACACCATGTCAGGACCAAGCTCCGGACCTGGGGTGACAGGGCCTTTATTAAAACGCCCTCCACATCCGTCTGGCAACCACCCTACCGTCCATCAAACAGGCTCTCAAGACCCACCTCTTCAAATTGACTTTCCCCTGCTAAACATCCTCCCCTCTATCCCATGACTCAAATTTTAAATGATACTAAATGATATACTTTTTTCTTATCCGTTTTGTTTTTTATCTATGTAACTAAATGAGTTTACTGTGTGTGTAATTTTACACTGTCTGTAAAGGGCTCAAAGCCCTTTACAGACAGTGTAAAATGGAGCGCTATATAAACTAAATATATTATTATTATTAGTGTTCCATTTGCACTCTGGTTAGATGCCAACTTATTTTCGCTGTACTGTAATTGTGCTGTGCAATGACAATACATTTGAATCTAATATAATCTGTAATTAGATTCATGACTAGATCAAAAACATTGATCTTCATGTGAGCTTCAGTGAGCCTACTGAACTGCTAGGAGTGCTGCCACTATCATAACATGTCATTAACATTAAACTATCATACTTTGCTGAACTTTCTGGGCTCATTACAGTTACTGCACTGTATTCATGATGCTGCTTCACTGGCACTTACAACTATTTTTTTTAATCCTTTTTGCACAATTCAACACGTACATATCATCAGTCACTTTGTTGTTCTTCTTATAGTTATTGTTATTGTGTACAGTATTTATATTGTTATCGTGTACAGTATTTTTATAGTATAGTGTTTTAGAAATGCATACTGCAGGAGGGAATGGGGAGTAAGCATTCCATTCCATACTAAAAAATGTTAATCTTGAAGACCAACATCATAAACGTTGGTCTTTATGACTAGATCATAAATGGTTGCTCTTCGTGTCAACTATCAGAATAGAAAAATTTGATATATGTACCTTCTAGCTCGATGCCTGGAAACAGGAGGTGGGTGTGGCCTTTTACTGGTTGGCATGGGGATGGGTCTTTCCTGTTGACGTTCTGGTCACAGTGGAATAAGCCCAGAGAGAGAAAGAGACATACAGAGACACACTTTTATTTGATTAAAGTCCCAAGTATTATGTAATCAAATCATAAAATGTAACCATATAGTCAAAGTTGAGGTTAATATTAAGCGCACAGGGAAGTTGGAGTGAAATGTATTTTTGACATGCTTCATATCATTTTATGGTGATTGACTGGTGTAGTGATAATATGGTAGTGACCATGTTCTCCCTTGTTATATTTACTGAAACTTTAACTTTCTGGATCAATAAATTAGTTACAATAAATTAGTACACAAAAAATGTATTAAATTGTATATATATATATATATATATATATATATATATATTTAATATATACATATATAATACATATATATATATAATATAGATAATATAAATATTTATATATATAAATATATATTTTATATACCGGTATATAAATATATATTTTATATATATCATATGAATATCAAATGTGAAATACATATCAATTAAAAATAAGTATCTCTGGCCCAATAGTTAGATAGTAGAAGGTGAATTGATAATTGTTCCTTTAGATATACTACCACATTGTAATGGTACAAAGTTGATTAAAACCAGTTAATATTAGCTAAAATACAAAGAAAATATCCAATAAATCCAAAATATCTAATAAGTGTCTGGGTCTCATCTTACCAAGTTCATGGTGTTGCTGTGGTCCATCAGGAAAAGCACCTGGTCATCCTGACTGTAGACAAACAATGACATTAATACTACATACTAGTACAATACTAATAAATATTACTATATTACTACTCAATGCCATCACTCCTACATACTAGTACAATACTCATAAATAATACTATATTAATACTTGATTTGGAATTGGATTTCTATAGCACTTGTCACACCCAAAGCACCCATAGTGAGCGTGTGTGCACGTCAGAAATATGACCAAGTAGGTTGGCCCTTATCTTATTGGTTTAGTGCTGGCCAGCAGCAGCGCTAGTTTAAATTGTGCATTATATCACTGATCAGAATTACTTTACATTTTTGCTTTAAACTAATTCAAATTATAATTTGTTTAAAATTAAACTAAAATATGACCAGATAATATATAATCAATAACTATAACATGAACAGATGATATATAAAAAATATAATCTATAATATAGATTATATATATTTATATATCTATAAATATAAAGAATGAACTAAAATGAAGTATGTAATACATAACTATAGTAACTAATAATAATAACTAATAGTATAAAATGCATTATGAACTAATAAAATATAATGAATAAGTATTACACAAACAAATAATATATCATGAACAATACGATTAACTAATAATATCTAATGAATTACTAATATACTAGCTTTAAGCGCAACTAAGACTGTTGCTGAGTGGCCTATACTACAGCAGTTCAAACCAATCAGATGAGGTGATTATGTGTTCCATTATCATCACTTTGTGGAAGGTCTTATATCAAGAGTGATCATAATTACCTGAAGTTAGCAGCTAGAAGGTCTGTGTCCATACTTATGTTGTCCTCTAGGGCAGGCCCAGAACACACATCCTCCTGGAATACCAAGTTGGTATATAGTAGTACTATAGTATTAAAGGAGTAGGATGTATACAGTCTAGAGAATAAAATATACTTAAAAAGGAAAACCCTGAGCTAGTCCCCACTCATGTTGGGGTTGGAATGAATCCTCGCTAAAGCTATTCATATTTAAACTATTTTTATTATTATTATTTGTTATTATAACATGTAAAAATGGTGGTCTAAATGTGTAGAGCTTCAAAATTGAAACATTCATTTTCTGTTATCAGAACTATCAACAAATATTGTATATTACCTGTGTTTAAGTACTGTGTACAGTATTATATATTACCTGTGTATAGTATTAATTATTACGGTGTATAAGATTAAATATGACTGTGTATAATATATATTACTTCTGCGTATAGTATTACATACTAATATATATACAAAAATAGTATTCTATATTAAGGTTGTGATTAATGTGTTTAATTACTGTGTATAGTATTATATATTTCTATAAACATATAGTATTTTATATTACCTTCACCAGTGGCCTCTCCCCATCAATCGGTAAGGTAACCTCTTCATCACCACAGCAGCTAAGGGCCCTGGGGAAATCAAATAATGAAACACTTATTTTAGACCAATTGTCTAGCCTGACTCTCAGACCGGCTCATGGACAGACCAATCATGTAGCCTGACTCTCAGACCGGCTCATGGACAGACCAATCGTGTAGCCTGCCTCTCAGACAGGCTCATGGACAGACCAATCATGTAGCCTGACTCTCAAACAGGCTCATGGATGGACAAATTGTGTAGCCTGACTCTCAGCATTAGTTTGTCTACCATCAGACTTTAGATGTTAATCTAAAGAGGTCCTCTGGTTTCCCCTGAGTACCACATTATCATGGTCATGCACATTAATTACATATTTTTGTAATACATGTATATGTTGCAATACATATTTGAATATATATGAATCTCTGCTATTATCTATTCCATCAATACAATATTCAAATTCAATTTTTTTTGGTCCAGTTGACAGCCCTAGTTGGGTATGCGAGTACCTTTCTCCACTGTCAAACATCTCCAAATCCTGAGGAAGCTCCTCCCCCAGGCCATCAATCCTGTCATCCTCCTACACACACACACACACACACACACACACACACACACACACACACACACACACACACACACACACACACACACACACACACACACACACACACACACACACACACACACACACACACACACACACACACACACACACACACACACACACACACACACACACACAGGAGGAGAGGGTTAACTCCATCAGGTGGTTTCCATAGATCCATCTTCATAGTTTCTATGGTTACCTGCTCATTGATGGAGCTGTAGTCGTTATTGGAGGAGAGGTCATCGTCAGAGTCAGACTCAAACAATCCTTCTTGGTGGTCCAGCAGCTCTGTCAGGATTCTACTGACTGCCTGCTGCTCCCGAATGTCCTCCCCTCTGGTCCACAGACTGGAAAACACAGCAAGAAACTGATGAGAAAATAAGACCACACTGGAAGAAATTTGGTCCTACCAATGGGACTCATGATCCTACCACTGGGACTCATGGTCTTACTGGTCCTACCACTGGGACTAATGGTCTTACTGGGACTCATGGTCTTACCGGCAGATATCTGGTCCTACCACTGGGATTAATGGTCTTACTTCTCCTACCACTGGGACTAATGGTCTTAGTGGTCCTACTACTGGGACTAATGGTCTTACTGGTCCTACTACTGGGACTCATGGTCCTACTTCTGGGACTCATGGTCTTACTGGCAGATATCTGGTCCTACCACTGGGATTAACGGTTTTACTGGTCCTTCTACTGGGACTCATGGTCTTACTACTGGGACTAATGGCCTTACTACTGGGACTAATGGTCTTACTACTGGGACTAATGGTCTTACTGGAAGATATCTGGTCCTACTACTGGGACTAATGTTCTTACTGGTCCTACTACTGGGACTCATGGTTGTACTGTTCCTTCTACTAGGACTCATGGTCCTTCTACTAGGACTCATGGTCCTACCACTGTGACTAATGTTCTTACTGGTCCTACTACTGGGACTCATGGTTTTACTAGTCCTACTACAGGGACTCGTGGTCCTGCCACTGGGACAAATGGTTTTACTGGTCCTACCACTGGGACTAATGGTCTTACTGGAAGATATCTGGTCCAAAGACTGCAGCCAAGGCACCAGTAGGCCAGTGGTCATGCTGTACAGAGGCTACACGCCCCAGGAAGCCACAGAGGAAGCGGAGGAGGCTGTAGCTCAGCTGTGGGAGCTGCTGGAGAAGAAACTTCATGTTGCGGTAAACCTCCTCCTCGCTGCTGTAATCTGAAACAAACACGTCTACTGTAATCTGAAACAGTCATGTCAACTGTAATCTGAAACAATCATGTCTACTGTAATCTGAAACAATCATGTCTACTGTAAT
Organism: Muraenolepis orangiensis; assembly: GCA_027704905.1. Taxonomy (NCBI): domain Eukaryota; kingdom Metazoa; phylum Chordata; class Actinopteri; order Gadiformes; family Muraenolepididae; genus Muraenolepis; species Muraenolepis orangiensis. Next base: position 25,621,509 of record CM051001.1, read on the forward strand.
CTGAAACAATCACGTCTACTGTAATCTGAAACAGTCACGTATACTGTAATCTGAAACAATCATGTCTACTGTAATCTGAAACAATCACGTCTACTGTAATCTGAAACAATCATGTCTACTGTAATCTGAAACAATCATGTCTACTGTAATCTGAAACTGTAATACTGTAATACTGTAATACTGTAATCTGAATCCGTCATGTCTACAGCAATCTGAAACAATCATGTCTACTGTAATCTAAAACAATTATGTCTACTGTAATCTGAAACAAAAACATGTACTGTAATCTGAAACAATCATGTATATTGCAATATCAAACAATCATGTCTACTGTAATCTGAAACAATCATGTCTTCTGTGATCTGAAACAATCATGTCTTCTGTAATCTGAAACTATCATGTCTACTGTAATCAGAAACAAAAACATCTACTGTAATCTAAAACTATCATGTATTCTAAAACAGACAGGTAGTGACAGACAGGGAGAAACAGAAAGACACGAAGACAGACAGGTATACACAGACGGGTAGAAACAGACAGATGAGACCTATCCTGGTTAAATAAAGGTAAAATAAAAAAAAGATAGACAGGTAGAGAGTACCTTGGTGAAGGTGCAACAGGTGTGTTTGAATCTCCATGGTGATAAGAGGTTCAGGTAACTCCTGCAGGAAGAGTCTTAGGAGACCGACAGCCGACGGCAGGTCACCCTCCTCCTCTAGCTCCACCCCTTCTCCGCTGTCATAGCGCTGCCGCAGCCAATCGACTCGCTCCGTGTTGCCATTGACTACAAATAGTCCCTCCAAATTCAGACGCCCTGGCAAGAGAGACAATTAATACCTGCCCACCCACCAATCAATACACACCTGCTTAACAAGGGCTGGGCAGGGTTAGAGGGTTAGGGTTAGCTTTAGATGGTTAGAGTTAAGTTTTACCATGGTCATCTAGGGTTAGATAGTTGGGGTTAGGTTTACCATGGTGTTTTATGTACTGTAAAGTTAGAGGGTTAGGGTTAGATATGGTTGGGTTGACCATGGTCCTCTATGTAATGTAGGGTTAGAGAGTTAGGGTTAGAAAGTAAGAGTTGGGTTTACCATGGTCTTCAATGTACTGTACGATGTGCTGGACCAGCAGCGGGACGTCTTGTCCACACGGTGAGTGTGTGCGTGACACCTCCTCCAGGGACACGCCAAACACCTGGGATGACGTACCGCCCTTGTTGCCTAGCAACCAAGACACACTCTTCCTCATGGTGTCCTCCTCCTCCTCCTCCTCCTCACCACAACCCTAGGGAGACGTCTGGAGGTGGTCACCATGTTAGGGCTGGCATCAATCGAAACCCTTACACACAGATCTAAAGAGACTACAGTTCTCGACATAATTTGCAGCAGTGGGTTATGGAAGCAACTAACCCCAACACAGTTTGTATTCTTTGGATGAAATTGAACAGGTAGGGTTAGCCTACCCTTAACCGTTTGTAATTAATTAACCCTTGCATTGCCATGATGCAAGACAATGCATTTGTTTAAAATTATTGTAGTAGTAGCTTCAATCATCATCATCATTGACAGAATTCATGAGCATATGGGGAGAAAACGAACTAGAGAAACTTGAGGGGAGCAGTTTGTCTTTAAATGGTTAAATGGTTTATTGTTTACATAGTATGTACACATAGTATGTACACATAGTATGTTTGTGTTCCCTAAAGGTTCATTATCAGAGACTATTTTTATATATTATAGGCTATTTATATAGATTTTTTTTTTATTGACCTGCTGATATATTATGCAGCTGTATATATTTTTAAACTGGGAAGGAAAACCTTTAGTTTTTATGGATACACTTTATTACACAGTATGTTAATAAAAGCCATTGTGATGTCTCACACATAAGGCTTTGACTTACCTGTAAGTCCTCTTGTGGAGCAGCGGTGTGTGTGTGTGTGTGTGTGTGTGTGTGTGTGTGTGTGTGTGTGTGTGTGTGTGTGTGTGTGTGTGTGTGTGTGTGTGTGTGTGTGTGTGTGTGTGTGTGTGTGTGTGTGTGTACCTTGTAGTCCTCCTGGTGGAGCAGGTCTATGGCTGCTTCAGGTTGTGGCAGAAGATGAGCCGGTAGTTCCTCATTGACAGACTGATAATCCTTCAACAGGACACGCTCAACTAGACAGACAGGTGAGACAGACAGGAGAGACCCAGAAGGTTAGACACATACAGGTGAGAGACACAGAAGGTTAGACAGCAGAAACATTAGAAACATTAACGTGATAAGACAATAACGTAATTCTAATGATGATATTAAGCATTATAAAGGTGTAATTCAGCATCATGTACTAATGATGTAATTAAAGGTTATCAAGGTGTGTATATATTATGTGTACTATTGATTTGACTTCTCTTCCTTCAAGCCCATTTAATGGAGGGAGTCTATTTACACTCCTGGCCAAGCGCTCACGTTATGGTGACAGTACGGCTGAATGAAGATCCTGCCTTTTGGACTTGAGGAAGCACCAAATGACTTTGAGGAAGTACCGTACAAACTTTTTCTTACAAACTATCATTACGGATGTACCGTACAAACTATCTTTGAGGAAGTACAAACTATCATTAAGGAAGTACGGGTTAGTAAGGGTAGTAAGAGTAAGGGTTAGGGTATTATGGGGTACAGGATTAGGGTATAGATAGGTTATGGGGTAAAGGGTCAGGGTATAGATAGGTTATGTTGTAAAGGGTTAGAGTATAGATAGGTTACGGGGTAAAAGGTTAGGGTATAGATCGATTATGGGGTAAAGGGTTGGGGTATAGATAGGTAATAGGGTAATGGGTTAGGGTATTGTAGGGTACAGGGTTAGGGTATTGTGGGGTACAGGATTAGGGTATTGTGGGGTACAGGATTAGGGTATAAGGTTTGGTGTAAAGGTCTAAGGTGTAAAGGAAGGAGACAACAGCAAGACACTTACATAAAATAAACATTGGTGACATGAATTGGGATTGATTGGAGGTGTGTGTGTGTATATATATATATATATAATAACGTAACACTGTGATTGAGTATGCCCTACAATGCCACATTGAACATGGTTTTAATGGATATTGCAACCACCAAACAGCATATGGATATAATATATCAATCAATATTATATTGCTGTTCTATAATATCAATCAATACCGTATTGATGTTATATCAATACATTGATAATGATGTAGCCTGCTAGCTACCGTTAGCTCCGAGTTAAAACGAGTATAATGACGTCTAATACGGCTTTCAACGACGTGTAAACAAATCTGTGGTGAACGACAGAGTTACCATAGCACTATATAAATGAAGGTGAAGTATGAATATACTAAGAACAGTATATTAAAGACGGTAAGGGGTAGTTACCAGGTCAATCCAACAAGATGCCTCAGCTTTAGAGGAGCACAGCAGATGAGGACTGAGCAGGTTATTGCATAAAGATAAAGAACATAACAGAGTAATTTATAAAGATAAAGAAGATAAAGTAGAGAACATAGCAAGACACTCGTAAGTTTAACATAAAACAGAGCAGTTCCTGTTTGTCACAAGGATTCCGTCTGCAGGTCGTTTGGGAGGACGTAACGATGGCGTGATGACGTAACGACGCTACGTCGCAGCGCTCTCCGCGACCCAACCCATTTCCAAGACCTACATATATATCATAGGTATATGTCTAGGTATAAACATAAATATGAATAGGAAATGGCTGAATGACATGAATGGATCAGCAGCGCCACCTGATGGTGACGTGTGGAATCGACGATAACGAGGCCCTTTTGGGAAAGGGAATGGGGAGGAAGCATTCCATTTGTACTTGTTGCATATGCCAAATACAAATCTTGAATCTTGAATATTTTGTCTTGCCGTGGAGAGAAGCTCCGTTATGCCGGTCCATTAGACCCGGAAGTCACTCCGTTATACAGGTCCCTTTTGAACCGGAAGTCTGTTTATTATACTGGTCCCGTTTGAACCGGAAGTTGGTCCAAGTTCCCAGTCGTAAACGAACTGAACCGCCCCTCACAATCCAAGATGGCTGCTCTGCGCGCCAAATTAAGTGAAAGCTGTAGTAAAATAGGGTTCATTATCAGTTATGTTGTATTTGTGGCTCATTACATCATTGTACTAGCATAATCAATACTATTATAATCATAGTAATTCTATCTGGACAATATTCCATATTATTAGTGTAACAAGTGCAATGGAATGCTATAAAATACGATATACTATAAACACTACACTATAACTACTATACACAAGAGAATATAGTGTGCAAAAAGCATTTGTGACAGTAGTGCCGCTTCATACCGAGCAATAGCATAATACATACAAGTGCAGTACAGTGCCTGTTGATAGTCTTTGTAATGAGTCTTTATCTAGTCTTTATTCACTATACCAGTGGATAAAGACTAGTCAACTCGTCTTTATCCACTGGTATCAGTCTACTCGTCTTTATCCACCAGTATCAGTCTAGTCGTCTTTATCCACTGTTATCAGTCTAGTCGTCTTTATCCACTGGTATCAGTCTAGTCTTAATCGACTGGTACTGCATACAGTGCTAACAATGGCTAGCATGGTGCTGCTAACTGTTTTCTGACCCACTGGAACGGAGCCAACTCTGTGACGCCAGTCAGCCCCGACGTCCAGAACCCTACTTATGATTAGGGTTAGAGTACGTTACGGTTAACCCTGACCAGTATTCATTTATATAAGTTATGGTTGACCCCGAACAGCATTCATTTGCTGGACTTATTAGTTACGGCACTGCTTTGATGCTGCTGCACTACATTCAATGCTTTTGAATCTTTTTGCACAATTCAAAATGTAAATGTAATCAGTCACTATATTGTTCTTGCATTCCTTTTTATAAATATTAGTGCTGCGGAAGGATCGGTGCAAGCATACTAGTGTACCAGCGTTACAGTTAACTTGTTTACATGTTCGGTTTGAATGAGTTGCACGATCTCTTTATGTTTGTACGACACTTGAGCCTGTTGATTTTGAACTTTAACCAGCATGTGTGTGTATAAGAAAGCCACATTCAAGTGTTAAACGTGGGCTTCTTGCTGACCTGTTAAGTATAAAACCAAGATTAAGTCCATTGGGTAAATATAACAAACACGTGTTATTTTCGAAACATTAAAAACTTTAATAAAAGGCAATTATAATAAAACAATTGAAATGAACCAAAATGAATGTCTTTGCTAAATGCAAAGTGCACAAAAAGTAAAAGCTCGGTGGAAGGGAAAAAATGACGACAGCTCAATTTACAAACAAAAGGCAGAAGTTTAAGACCAAGATACTAAAGACTAAGGCCCTGAGTTCACGATGCCCAAACAACAAGTTATTATCTGGTGACAAACATCTCCCTTCTAACACGACTACCTTGATTACTGTCAAAACAAATTCCACATTATAAATTACATGTTTAGCAATTCTTGGTATGCAAAGTCCACAATGTGTTAACATGAGGGGAGCATGGCGCCATTCTGTCCTCAGTGTTAAGATGAGGAGAGCATGGAGCCATTCTGTCCTCAGTGTTTTAACATGAGAGCAGGGAGTCATTCTGTCCAAAATGTGTTAACATGAGGGGAGTATGGAGACATTCCGTCCTCGGCGCCTTGTTGTAAATTCAGTTTATTGTGATCAAATTCTTCCCGCGGATATGACGTCATCTCAGTATCCACCGTATCCGCCTCCGCCCCCCCGATTGTACGCGGCGCCGCCACCGGCCCCGCGTGCGTGTGCGTACGGAGCTGGGCTCCGGTTGGAGTAGTTTCCCCCCTTCATGGCTCCGTAAGCCGAGGACTGCTGTCCGTAATCGCCCCCGAAGTCATTGTAGCCGTTCCCGTATCCTCCCCCACCTCCTCCTCCGCCCCCCATCTGGCCATAGCCGCCTCCACCGCCGCCGCCGTACCCCCCCTGGCCTCCATAGCCTCCGTTCCCGTAGCCGCCTCCTCCGTATCCTCCCTCGTTGTTGTACCCCCCGCTGTAGCCGCCTCCCCCGCCGTAGCCGCCAAAGCCGCCTCTCCCTCCGCCGCCGCCACCGCCGTAGCCGTTGTACATGCCTCTGCCGCCGCGGCCCCCTCTCGCTCCCCGCACGCCGGCCGCCAGCACCTCCTGCTTGGTGAGGGCCTTCTTGACCTCCACCTTGTGCCCGTTGATGGTGTGGTACTTGAGGAGCACCGCTTTGTCTGCAGAGTCGTTGTCGTCGAAGTAGACAAAGCCGAAGCCCCGCTTCTTGCCTGTGATCTTGTCGGAGATGATCTCGGCCTTCTCCACCATGCCGAACTGGCCGAAGTACTCCATGAGGTGGCTCTCCTCGGTCTCGTCCTTCAAGCCACCCAGGAACACCTTCTTTACTTTAGCCAGGGCCTCCGGCCGGCCGGCGTCCTCCCGGGCCACGGCCCGCTTCACCTCCACGCTGTTCCCGTCGATCACATGCGGCCTGGCGGCCATGGCGGCGTCGGCCTCCTCAGCGGTAGAGTAGGTGACGAAGCCGAAACAGCGGGACCGCTGCAGGTGATGGTTGATCACAACCACGCAGTCGGTGATGGCGCCGTATTGCTCGAAGTGCTGGCGGAGACCCTCCTCGTTTGTCTCCACGTTCAGTCCGCCGACGAAAAGCTTACAGAGTTGTTGAGTCGCCATGTTTGAAACAGACAATGACGCGCTGCGGAGAGCGGGCCTTCTTCTTCAACGGAGACCCGCGGAGTCTATCCAATGGGAGCTCTGGGTTGGGGCTACGTAGCGGCCGCTGATTGGTCAAGTCAAACTGGCCTCCACCCACACGAGCGTCGCGAGACAAAATGGCCCCGAGACTGCACAAATCACTACATTAGAAAATATTATACTATATTGGATCCAATACATTATCAAATATATTATACTACATTCGATCAAACATGATTGTATGAAATATGTTATACTGTATAAGATCAAATGCATTATACAGTATATTACACTATAATTTGTCAAATATAAATGTGAGCAATATTTGATCATTCTATTATGTATTTGTTATGCTATATTGGATCAAATGACGCAAGATTCAACATATTTTTATCAATTAATATTTTGTAGGATTACTTATTATTGAACATACATTACACCTACATCTCTGCAGGCATAGGGCAGTTTACTCTTATACAGCTTTACTTATTATTAGAGTTCATTATTAAACAGCTTTAATTCTAATTAAAGTTTACTCTTATACAGCTTTTAAATGCTTGTTGCACAATTCAACACTTATATTCCACCTTGGTTATTTTTATTGTGTAGTCTTTTTCTACCATTGTTTTTACAAAATTCATACTGCGGGGGGAATGGGGAGTAAGCGTTCCATTGTACTTAATAAGAATCTTGAAACTTCTAATCAGTTTACTATATACAGTTTTACTTCAAATTAGTGTTATTCTATAGCTTTCCTTCCTATAATTACTTCCATAGCTTTACTGTTGTTGTAAATCCTTGGTGTATTTTCATAGCATTGTTATATAGCTTTATTTGCCTTTAATCCAGTGTACTTTCACAGCTTTACTTCCCTTGTTTATCAAATACAGGTTACCTTGTAACCCGTGTGTAATTCTATAGCATCTGTAGTGTACTTTATAGATTTGTGTTGTATCAGTGTACTTCTAGTTTAATTTGTGTTGTATCCAGTATTCATTACATTGGTACCAGTTTGCCAAGTTGAGCGGTGGCACTAATACATTACAGCGTACCAGACTGAGTATGTTGTGCATCCAATCATATAGGTAAATGAACACAGTAAAGTGTCATTTTGAAAGTGATATGGCTCACCATTGGTTAGAAATATCATTAAATGTGGCCTGAAGCTGACTAAACTTTGTAATACTGGGAGAAATCAAGCAGTAGAAAATGTACCAATATTATATTATTGGATTTAATGTTTAGCCCTAACCTTTTGCCAAACCCTACCAATGTTGCACTCATGCTTTATGTACAGCAAAAACAGAAGGCATACCATTAATTTGACTTTTTACATAGTGGTGGACGGTGCCTTGTGGTGGTAAACGACAAGTTTTATTATAGTGTTACATAATAATGTTACATAATAAGAAGTACAAAGAGATATAAAACATTTATTTCATTCTGTGTGAAACTTAACATACTGGGTATAAAATAATGACATTCAGCTGTGTTCCCGTTAAGAAACGCGGCATCGTCTTCCTGTAAAAGAATTAAACTCTTGTAAACACCTGAAGATACAGTAACTTGACCAACGTTATACTCTGACTGGATACACTTATGGCCAACTTCCAGCCCTACTGTGCATCATTACACCTGGGACCAAGTTTACATCTGTATCCTTGAATGATAATCAAATTATATCAAATAAAGTCTGAAAGCTGTACACTACATTCTAAAATATGGTATTTGCTAGTTATTCCAGCTGCCATCATGTATGATCACCTGTGCTGGAAGAGGACCAATCACAACGTGGCGGGCCGGCATCCACCTGGCGACCCCATCCATAAGTTACCTTAACCACCTTGAGGACGAGAGAAAACAGAATGAGAAACAGGACATTTAACAGTTGAGATGATCCCACAGTAGAAGAGCAAATGACTCATTTAATCTAGAAAAAGGGCGCCGCCACATATCCGTTAAGCTACATCAGTTGTGTGCCATCAAGAAAACCAAAAGGGTACAGCAACACTGTGAGAACATGTTTACATACCTAGTTTGCTGGAAGTGGTATCCTAAAGATATTTCAGTCCTACTGGTAATCAACAGGGTTCCTCATCGGCCTATAAACAAAGTGCTACGGCTAGCTTGGCTGCTTAGCCTACAGGGTAACAGTAAGAAGACCTAAATATAGGAATAATCAAAGATAAACAACACAGCCCTCAGATCCACATAGAAAATAAGTCAAACGAGGAATAAAACAATGGCAAAAACCCTACAGAGCCTCCATGCATGGGCTGTGGGTATACAAGTCACCCACCTGCGGTAGATCTAACATTAGGGAACTAATGTTGTCTGTAATGGTCTACCTGTGAAACAACTTGAGGCATCCTGGTTAAATAAGTAAAATAAACTAACTAAGTTTGCACAACTTTTTTATTTAAAATGAACATACATAGGCATACCAAAATGTTCGAACAATAATTGGTTTGATCTCAAGACATTAAAGTATACAATATACATGACAAAAATAATGGAAGGGAGTGTATAATATGATCAATGAACTTCGGAAAAGTCCACACATTATCACTACAAACTACTCTTAAAATACAAAAAAAAGGAATCGGGATTTTACAACAAACAGTCCTAACCCTACGTAGGATAAAAATAATGAGTGCACGCAAATAAAAAAAGTATATCCAACTTAACGACAGCTACACGCCCTCCAAGTATAACGGAGTACTACAAGTAGTATTGAACATAAGAGTCCTAGAAGTACTGCGTCCTAGTAGTATTCACATAAGTGTACCGCATCCTAGTAGAATTGAGTCCTAGTAGAATCGAGTCCTAGAAGAATCGAGTCCTAGAAGAATCGAGTCCTAGAAGAATCGAGTCCTAGAAGTATCGAGTCCTAGAAGTATCGAGTCCTAGAAGTATCGAGTCCTAGAAGTATTGAGTCCTAGAAGTATTGAGTCCTAGAAGTATTGAGTCCTAGAAGTATTGAGTCCTAGAAGTATTGAGTCCTAGTAGAAGTACGGCAAAGCAGGCTTTCAGGGAAGTGGTCTTCCTACCTGTGACATTGGTCTTCATTTTGATTCGGAGTCACCGTGTTTCTGCTGGACTTAACGGACAAAGCCCTGACTGAACCGGAGGGGAGGCGGAGGGTGTGCGGACAGTCTGGCGGAGGGTGTGTGGACAGTCTCTGGGTTGCAGCTCTAATAACCTCCGCCGTAGCCGCCTCTCTGGTATCCGCCCCCGCGAGTGTAGGGCGCCGCGGTGCGCTGCGCTCCGTAGCTGGGAGCGGCGCCCTTCATCGGGCCGTAACCGGAGGGCTGCTGGTTGTATCCGCTGCCGAAGTCACTGTAGCCGTTCCCGCCGCCGTATCCGCACATCTGCTCTCCGTATCCACCGCCGCCGTAGCCACCATTATAGCCGCCGCCATAGCCGCCACTATAGCCTCCGCCGTAGCCTCCACTATAGCCTCCGCCATAGCCCCCATCGCTGCCTTCGTAGCCGCTGTAGCCTCCCCCCCGGCCGAAGCCATTTTGATTCCCCCTCAACCCCCTCATTCCTCCGCGGCCTCTCATCCTGCCTCCACTCTTATTAGCGGCGTCGATCTCCTGCTTGGTCAGGGCCTTCTTCACCTCCACCTTGTGGCCCAGGATGATGTGGTACTTCACCACCACGGATTTGTCGGCTGAGTCGTTGTCGGTGAAGTGAACAAAGCCAAAACCTCGCTTCTTCCCAGTGGCCTTCTCGGAGATCACTTCGGCCTTCTCGATTTCACCGTAGCGGGAGAAGTACTCGGTCAGAGTCTCCTCCTCGATGTCGTCTTTCAAACCGCCGACGAAGATCTTCTTGACCTTGGCCAGGGCCTCCGGGTTGTTGGAGTCCTCACGGGCCATGGCCCTCTTCAGCTCCGCCTGCGTCCCGTCGATCACATGCGGCCTGGCGGCCATGGCGGTGTCCGCCTCCTCGGCGGAGGAGAAGGTGACGAAGCCGAAACAGCGGGATCTTTGGAGCTGCTTGTTGACCACCACCACACAATCCGTCAGCGTCCCGAACTGCTCGAAGTGTTTACGGAGCCCGTCGTCATCGGTGTCCACGTTGAGCCCTCCGACGAACAATTTACAGAGTTGGTCGGCCGCCATCTTAAGACAATAAGGACTAGGAGTTAGCGTAAAGGCGTTAACAACACAAAAGACTTCTCTACACCAGGAGGGGGGAGGCGCTCCTTTTTATACAGCAGGAGTGACGACACGGTGACGTAGGGTCACGTAAGGTCACGTGTTCTCTGCCAAATCACGTCGTTAGACTCCACACGTTCTTTATATAGTATTCAATATATTTACGTAATTCAATCAAGTATTGACCTAATTTAATCATGTATTACTTAATTTAATCATGTATTGAAGTATTCACCTAATTTAATCACCAGTAATCATTTAATCATGTATTAACCTATTCATCCAACAGTCGTGCATTAAAGTGCTAGTTAATGCATTGTATTAATGAACTCGTCCCTCTGTTCAGTACTTTAATCTAGCATATGTAAGTGCAGTGTATTTTATTAAAGCAGTGTGTGTGTGTGTGTGTGTGTGTGTGTGTGTGTGTGTGTGTGTGTGTGTGTGTGTGTGTGTGTGTGTGTGTGTGTGTGTATATATAATATACAAATAGATAACACATAGAAGGCCCAGAGTTTATGAAGTACAATCGTATGTTATTTGCATGTAATGTAAGTGTAAGCTCTGACACGATGAGATTAGGATGATATGAAGGACCATAAAACTATGGGGTTGAGTGTTTGTAGCCCAGCCTGTACAGGCTTTATGGGGCTTACCTTCACTTGCAGGTTGGGTTGGTCTATATCTATTTTAACCAAAACAATCAAACACATTCCAATTAATGATTCGTCACTCAAGGTAAATGGTACTAAAACGGGAGTGAACGTTTGCAATACAAAATGAAAACACCGTTAGTTCTATATAAGGTTAGCGGATAGTTTCTATAGGGTAAGACAGGGTTACTATACCCTACTTTATAAGGACATTATAACTATAATATATGGAACTATACCCTTCTATATAAGGTAATTACTACTGTAATATATGGTACTATATAAGGTTATTACTACTGAAATATATGGTATAGTATTATATTGGACTATACCCTGCTATAAAGGGTTATTACTACTGTAATATAGGTACTATGCCATACAGAAAGCATGACAAGAAAAATAAAAAAAGATAGAACCACCATGGATGTATAACAGGTGTGGGTGTGTTAGGTTACATATATGTATCATTATAAACTACTCTTAATTGTACCTGCCAAGTATTTACTTATGACAATGAAATGAACACATCTAACGAGGCAACCAACTGAGGTTTAGATATTGATGTAAATATCCATTTAAATCTAATATATACCATTTTTACACATTTTAAGTAAAAAAAAGAAAGAAATAGAACTAGTGTAAACACAATTCATCTTTATTGTAATGTTTGTCAAAAAGGAACTCGAAGACATTCTGAATATTGAAAGGTCTCTAAAATGAATGGACTAAAGGAAGACCACAGGGCTGAGGATATGAAGTACGTGTTGACTTTACAAACTTCTTCCTTATAACCCTTCATCTGTACACATGTTAGATGCTAATCTAATATTTACATTTCTTCTCAAAAGGAAAGCGCCGCTTCACAGTTTCTGGCTGACCTCCATTTTCCATTTCTAAATAACTTCCCACAAAATGGCAACAATGCTAACATTTGGTAGGATGAGCAACGGTTGGTCTTTCTGTTATTTTGTTCTGTGTTGTCGTCCGGTACATGCTAGCCACAGAGGGGACAGGCTAGCCACGTGTCTGTTGAGGAGCTGTCCAATCACAGCAGTACTTTGAGATCACATGATGTAGACCTTCTCAGCCTGAGAAAAACTGAAGACTTCTTTGGTTCGGGGGCAGACCACTTTGTCATCCTGGCGGATGGACAGCAGTGACTAACAGGAAATTAAATCACATTCAATTAATGAACCAATTCAGAACACAGATGATGAATGTCACCTGGAGTTAGGCTTTTCTGTAAACAGTGTGTACGTAATTTACAATAATGACATATTATAATTATATTAACTAGATGTATCTATATGGTTGCACACACACACACACACACACACACACACACACACACACACACACACACACACACACACACACACACACACACACACACACACACACACACACACACACACACACACACACACACACACACACACACACACACACACACACACACACACACTTCAGAGGGATGTAGGAAACATAGCTACACTGGCTAGTAGTTCAAAGGGGCGGAGGTAAACATAGCTGCAACGGCTAGTAGTTCAGAGGGGTGGAGGTAACATAGCTACACTGGCTAGTAGTTCAGAGCGGTGAAAGTGACAGAGCAAGAAGCCCTTGGATACACCAGGCCGTTACTATTACACCTGGTGTGTATTATATTGTATTATACTATTAATGTATTGTAATAACAGTAAACTCACATTGTATCCGTAGACGTAGCCATTGGGCAGCATCATGGGAGGGTTGTTTTCATTCATGACCTCCCCGGAGATCTTACACACCAGTCTGGAGTTGGCACAGTGGGCCATGGGTAAGGGCTGGGCCAGTTTGTTGAGAGACTTGCTGCACACGGGACAGTCTGGGTTTTTAGAGGAGCTCTCCTCTTTGTAGCACTGACTGGAAGAAACAGGAAGGTTAAGGAGCAATCAACATATATACACAGAGGAGGAGGCTGTCCATTGAGGAAAAGGAGGACCATCCTCAAACATTTCAGATCAAATAAACTTGCCTTCAAAAAGGCACAACAATCATGTCCCCTTATCGGAGTAGAAACAGCACCCTCTACCGCAATTTAAAATGACTGTACGGAGGACGGTCCTCCCCAAGCTCCCCATTTAAGTCCATTATAAAACTGCCGGAGCCGAGCGCCCGGTGAGTCCTGGTGTGTACGGCATTAAGGGAGGACGATCCTCCCTTAGGGTCTAGTCAGAGGCTCTGTGAACCAATCAGCAGAGCTCACTGCTGGTGAATAGTTTTGGAGGGAGGGTTTTCATCATGCAAAGACTCGGGGGTTTGAATATTTCAGACTGTAAACTTTCGAGTTACGACCTCAAAGTGTTCCAAGTGCATGACACCAAATGTAAACACAAAGCATGGCTGACTGTGACAAGGTGGTGTTTCTTTGGCTCACGATTCGACCATTTACTTAGGTGATTTACGTGCATTTCTGGTTTAACTATATGATAGTATGTCTTATTTTGATTAAATACAGGGAAATATACTTTACACAAAAAATGTTCTGTGCATAGAAATTCTATTTTGATTTTCATCATTAATGGAGTAATCGCTAAATAGCTAATTTTCATCAAAACAATGCTTCTTCCCCCTCAGATTACAATCGATTCAAATTCAGTTTAGCTTATCTGCTAAAATTACCCACTAATACAGAGGTTCTCAAACTGGGGTCTACGTAAAGTTTTGTTAAAAATGCATACCAACAGACAGGGACCATTTGCGCCAATCAAAAAAGCATAATGTGTGTTAATCACTAATAATGCCGGCATTTATATAGCGCTTTTATCCAAAGCGATTTACAAGTCATGCCTCACATTACCCATTCATACACCGACGGCGGAGTCAGCCATGCAAGGAGACAGCCAGCACGTCAGGAGCAGTTAGGGTTAGGGTGTCTTGCCCAAGGACACCTCGACAGTTTTTGCTAGGGACGCTGGGGGATCGAACCAGCGACCTTTCGGTTGTGAGGCGACCGCTCTACCTCCTGACCTATACTGCCTCCCACCCATGTTAGCCTAGGGCCAATATAAACTCTTTCTGCCAATGATTTGAATAAGGTGCAATACTCATTACATACTAATTTACTCGGTTCATTATTTGAAAGTTGAAGCACTTAATGAAAGTCAGCCTTGGACTAGTCATTTTAAATATGGGTTTATTACAACTATGCCACATCCGTTTACTGTTCATAGTCATAGGACTATATCTTGTTACTGTTCATCTTGTTACTGTTCAGTCATAGGACTATGTATTGTTACCGTTATACAGTGTGTATATATATATATATATAAAATTATATATACAAGTGGTATTAATAGAAACACATTTAAATTAGAATCATGTTTATTACTATGAAAAATGGTCTGAAGTATTTAGATTGAACATTTTCAGAATACAAATATTTCCAATGTAATTTAAAAGTACAAAGAGTAGTAAGTGTAGGTTTAATTGGTGCGACGACTTTGAGGGGATCCTTGGAAAAAAGTTTGAGAAAAGTTTGGCCCTAAAAAGTTTGAGGACCCCTACACTAATACACTAATACAATACCAAGTCAAAATTGATAGTGAGTATCTTTTTAGTAGGCCTATATTATCATGCGAGGAACAGAATACAACTGTCATTCCCACTAGCCGCCCAGGCTATGCATTATGTAGTTCAGTGGACAGACCATCTCTTGAACATGTAAAAACAGCTTTCACAGCCCATATTTCCAACTATATCTCAAAAAGACACCAATTACAATTCTAGCAAGCTTTAATCTGTGCTTACTCCCAGAGAAAAGGACAATTCAAAAAATATCTTATCTTTGTCTAGCCAATTTATAATAAACAAAACTCAGCTCAATTTAAGTTGATTAAGGATTAAGTTGGCCCAGACAGAGTTCTATCCTGTCTTCACAGACGCATCACTTCATCGTCCCAGCGTGCTTCAAAGAGACAACCATTAGGCCTTTACCCCAAAAGACCAATCCTCAATGATTATTTAAGACATTGACCTTTCCAACCCTGACTCCCTAGACCCACTTCAGTTTGCATACAGCCCAAACAGGTCTGTAGGTGCCTCAAGAAAAGTGGAATAGTCAGTCACAGAGGGTTGTGAGGACGGTAGAAAAGATAATCACATTACTCATTACACATTCCTCCCTGGGAAAGTCTACTCAAAAGGTGCTGGAAAGGAGGTTTCAACCGATAGTCGAACCTCAGATTGAAGAGGAACAATGCAGATTCCGCCCTGGTCGTGGGACAACGGACCAGCTTGTCACTCTTGCAAGGATCCTGGTAGGGGCTTGGGAGCTTTAGGATGTGCTTTGTGGATTTGGAAAAGGCATATGACCTGGTCCCCCTGGTGGGGAGTGCTGGAGAGTATGGGGTCACTACTGAGGGCCATCCAATCTCTGTACTCCCAAAGCAAGAGCTACGTCAAGATTCTCGGTAGTAAGTCGGGCCTGTACGCAGTGGGTGTTGTCTCCGCCAGGGATGCGCATTGTCACCCATCCTGTTTTGGATATTCACGGACAGGATTAATTAATGAAATATCATCTAAACAAACTAGAATTGTCACCAAACAGAGGCACACCGTTACTCTGAAATCTTAAACGTGGAGCCCCTTGAATCAAACCTGAAGTCAGGGGGTCATCTGGGTTTAGTCTCACCCGAGGGTCACTGAGGCCCCTTAGTTCGGGGTAAAGGTAGAACTGAATTTCCAGGTAAGCCCCCGGCAGAGTTACCAATTTGCCACAAATGTGTGAAAATTCAGGCCCGAGCCCATATTCTACTGTAAGGCCCATAATCACCCCTCGTGGTGGAATAATATGTGATTAAACATTTCCTGAATCATTACAGTCCTGTGAATAGTTCAGTCTTTACAAATCAATTGATTAGAATATGCCACCTTAAGTGGTACTGATAATCAATATTTTGGGCTTGGCCATAGAGCACAATGAACAAGTACTCCAGACAAGTACAATGTTCCACAAGTACTTCAAACCAGTACAATATACCTTGAGAGTTAAATGAGGCTAGCATTCCGAATGAGCCAGGCTAGCCCCATGCTAGCAGGCTAGAAAGGATACGGTGTCTTTATAGCTGACAGACCAGCTTGCAGGGTGATGGTGAACACAGAGTTGTTGCCCAGCTGGTGAAGTCGGTAGTTGTCGTATCGAAACTGTTGAATCAGCATCTTCCAGCGCGCTGGGTCCAAGAGATCCTGCACACAAATGTTACTTTACCAGCAGTTACAGTAACTTTATTAATAACAGTTACAGTAACTTTACTAACAGTTACAGTACCTTTAGTCCCTTAACTCACAGCTACAGTACCTTTTGTTATTTTACCAACAGTCTAAGGCTCACTTTACACATGCCCTTAACACACAGCCTTAACTCACTTCACACAGCCTTAACACACTCTTAACTCACTTTACACACATCCTTAACACACTTTATACACAGCCTTAACTCAACACAACAAGGACACAAGCATGGACACAGGTGTGTAGGAAGTGTTTACCTTATAAGGAGAGATGTGCGTGTCTGAGGGAAAGGCCAGCATCCCCATCACCTGTCTGACCTCATCCAACTGGCCTCCCTCTGCCTGGCTGAAATGCTTCCTTGCATGTCTGACACACACACAAACACACACACACACACACACACACTTTAGGTTCTGAAGGCAAAAGAGGATCCAACTAGTACAAGCAAGGCGTACCTAATAAAGTGACACACACACACACAGTACCTGACTCCATCCATGCGTTTGTTGTGTCTGATGAGCTCGATGAACTCCTGGATTCTGAGGCTGAACTCCAGATAACTCTAAAGACAGTAAAGAAACCGCTTTACATATAATCAGTAAATGTACAAATCGATAAAAAACAACAACATATATACATCATGTCATATCAATCACAAAATGACAAGTTTCATGTTCACCATTCAATTGAAACTAACACACACACACACATATATATATATATATATATATATATATATATATATATATATATATATAATACATACACACACATACATACATACATACACATACATACAGTGAAGGAAATAATTATTTGATCCCTTGTCGATTTTGTAAGTTTGCCCACTTACAAAGAAATGAACGGCCTATAATTTTAATGGTAGGTTTATTTTAACAGTGAGAAACAAAATATCAAAAAGAAAATCCAGAAATTTACATCATATAAAAGTTATAAATAGATTTGCATTTAATTTAGTGAAATAAGTATTTGATCCCCTTGTAACCAACAAGAATTCTAGCTCCGACAGACCAGTTAGATAAGTCCTCTCGCTTTAAGAAAGGACTTCTAATATCAACTCATGACCTGTATAAAAGACACCTGTCCAAACTTGTTACCTGTATAAAAGACACCTGTCCACAGAATCAATCAATAAGATTCCAACCTCGCCACCATGGGCAAGACCAAAGAGCTGTCTAAGGACATCAGGGACAAGATTGTAGACCTGCACAAGGCTGGAATGGGCTACAAGACCATCAGCAAGCAGCTTGGTGAGAAACTGTTGGTGCGATTATTCGAAAATGGAAGAAACACAAAATGACCATCGATCGCCCTCGGTCTGGGGCTCCACGCAAGATCTCCACTCGTGGGGTATCGAGGATCATGAGAACGGTGAGGGATCAGCCAAGAACTACACGGGAGGAACTTGTTAATGATCTCAAGGCAGCTGGGACCATAGTCACCAAGAAACTATTGGTAACACACTACGCCGTAATGGATTAAAATCCTGCAGCGCCCGCAAGGTCCCCCTGCTCAAGAAGGCACATGTACAGGCCCGTCTGAAGTTTGCCAATGAACATCTGAATGATTCAGAGGAGGCTTGGGAGAAGGTGATGTGGTCAGATGAGACCAAAACTGAGATCTTTGGCATCAACTCTACACGCCGTGTTTGGAGGAAGATAAATGCTGACTATAATCCCAAGAACACCATCCCCACTGTCAAGCATGGAGGTGGAAACATTATGCTTTGGGGATGTTTCTCTGCTAAGGGGACAGGACGACTTCGCCGCATCGAGGGGAGGATGGACGGGGCCATGTACCGTAAAATCTTGGCCGATAACCTCCTACCCTCAGCCAGGACACTGAAAATGGATCGTGGATGGGTCTTCCAGCACGACAATGACCCAAAACATACGGCCAAGGTAACAAAGGAGTGGCTAAAGAAGAAGCCAAGAAGAAATTAAGGTGATGGAGTGGCCTAGCCAATCTCCGGACCTTAATCCCATAGAAAATCTGTGGAGGGAGCTGAAGCTTCGAGTTGCCAAGCATCAGCCTCGAAACCTTAAGGATTTGGAGAGGATCTGCAAAGAGGAGTGGACCAAAATCACTCCTGAGATGTGAGCAAACCTGGTGACCAACTACAAGAAACGTCTGACCTCTGTGCTGGCCAACAAGGGTTTCTCCACCAAGTACTAAGTCATGTTTTGCAAGGGGATCAAATACTTATTTCACTCAATCAAATGCAAATCAATTTATAACTATTATATGATGTCAATTTCTGGATTTTTTTTTGATATTCTGTCTCTATGAACAGTGGCTAGTGCTATGGAAAAAACTTAAGGGAATAGAAATTGAGTGAGATTTGAGGGAGAAACGTTTTTTGTACAAAGTTTATTTACCTGTATTTAATTAAAATAAGACACTATCATATAGTAAAACCAGTTATGAACATAAATCACGTCAATTGTCTAATCGTGAGTCAAAGAAACACCACCTTGTCACGGTCAGCCATGCTTTCTATTTACGTTTGGCCTCATATACCTGGGACGCTTTGAGTTTGTAACTCGAAAGTTTCAAATCTGAAATGAAAAGTAAATGACTCACGAGTGGTCTGGAACGCAGAATTAATGTCTGACAAGATATATATATGTGTACACACACACACACACACACACACACACACACACACACACACACACACACACACACACACACACACACACCACACACACACACACACACACACACACACACACACACACACACACACACACACACACACACACACACCACACACACACACACACACACACACACACACACACTAAAATTGTGTGTGTAGATATATATACTGTACATATATATACATCTATATATGCACACACACACCGCATATTAATCACACACACAATACCAACCTTCATTTTGCGGAGGCGGGACTTGTTGTCATGGCACCAAGCTAGACAGGTAGCCGTTTCCTGTCTCTCCAAAGACTCTTCGACCTCTTTAGCCGTCAGAAACATCTCGATGTTGACCAGATCCTAACAACACAGTTTCTCCATGTAGTTCTAGTTGTAATGAGTCATTAGTTGATATTAGTAATTAGAACCCACCTCGATGCCACTCTGGCGGGCCAGCTTCACAGCCGTGTTGTAGTAACCACACCGCAGAAGGTGTTCCACCATCATTCGGTCCATCCTCTTCTTCTTCCAGAGGCTGACGGAGGCCGGCTGGTCACTGCTGTGCTCCTTCAGATGTTCGATACGACGTTTACAAAGCTTAGCGCTTTCGTCTTCTGCTTGAATCGACTCTGCTGCCTACAAGAAGGACAACAGAGTCAACCCTAACCCTACAAGAAGGACAACAGAGTCGATTCTTACCCTAACCCTACAAGAAGGACAATAGAGTCAACCCTAACCCTATAAGGACAATAAAGTCAACCCTAACCCTACCAGAAGGACAATATAGTCAACCCTAACCCTACAAGAAGGACAATAGAGTCCATCCTAACCCTAAACCTACAAGAACGACAAGAGTCAATCCTAACCCTAACAGGACAATAGTCAACCCTAACCCTAAAAGAAGGTCAACAGAGTCAATCCTAAAGCTAACCCTACAAGAAGGACAATAGTCAACCCTTACCCTACAACAAGGACAATAGAGACTATCCTAACCCTACAAGAAGGACAATATAGGCAACCCTAACAGGAGAATAGAGTCAATCCTAATCCTAACTCTTATCCTACAAGAAGGAGAAGTCAACCCTATCCCTACAAGGACAACAGAGTCAATCCTAACCCTACAAAAAGGACAATAGAGTCAAGCCTAAACACACAAGGACAACAGAGTCAATCCTAACCCAACAAGGACAATAGAGGCAACCCTATCCCTACAAGAAGGACAACAAAGCTATAAATATATATATAATAAACGCTAACCCTAGCAGAAGGAGACTAGAGTGAATCCTAATCATAACTCTAATCCTACAAGAAGGACAATAGAGGCAACCCTAACAGAAGGAGAATAGAGTCAATCCTAATCCTAACTCTTATCATACAAGAAGGAGAAGTCAACCCTATCCCTACAAGGATAACAGAGTCAATCCTAACCCTAACCCTACAAGAAGGACAATAGAGTCAACCCTAACCCTACAAGGACAACAGAGTCTATCCTAACCCAACAAGAAGGACAATAGTCAACCTTAACCCTAAATAAAGGACAATAGTCAACCCTTACCCTACAAGAAGGACAACAAAGTAAACACTAACCCTAACAGAAGGAGAATAGTCAATCCTAACTCTTATTATATAAGAAGGACAACAGAGTCCATCCTAACCCTACAAGAAGGACAATAGTCAATCCTAACCCTACAAGAAGGACATTAGACTCAATCCTAGCCCTACAAGAAGGACAATAGAGCCAACCCTAAAAAGTAAACACTAACCCTAACAGAAGGAGAATAGAGTCAATCCTAATCCTAACTCATATCCTATAAGAAGGACAATAGAGTCAACCATAAAAGAAGGACAACAGAGTCCATCCTAACCCTACAAGGACAATAGTCAACCCTAGGAGAGCGGGAATAGAGTCAATCCTAATCCTAACTATTCCTACAAGAAGGACAATCGAATCAACCCTATCACTACAAGAAGGACAACAAAGTAAACGCTAACCCTAGCAGAAGGAGAATAGCCAATCCTAACCCTACAAGAAGAACAATAGTCAACCCTAAAAGGACAACAAAGTCAATCCTAACCCTACAAGGACAATAGTCAACCCTAAAAGAAGGACAACAGAGTCAATCCTAACCGTAAAAGAAGGACAATAGAGTCAACCCTAATTCTACCGGAAGGACAATATAGTCAACCCTAAACCTACAAGGACAATAGAGTCAATCCTAACCCTACAAGGAGGACAATAGTCAACCCTAACAGGAGGAGAATAGAGTCAATCCTAACTCTTATCCTACAAGAAGGACAACAGAGTCGATCCTAACCCTAACTCTTATCCTACAAGAAGGACAACAGAGTCCATCCTAACCCTACAAGAAGGACAATAGAGTCAGCCCTAACCCTACAAGAAGGACAATAGAGTCAACCCTAACCTTACAACAAGGACAATATAGTCAATCCTAACCCTCACACAGAATGTTTCTTCTCAAAATAACACATTAAGGCAAATCAACCAACAAATGTCGGCCCAAAGGGCTGACATTTAGGTGAAATTCTCTTATTGGGAAAATTCAAGATTAGTAATCGCCATATGCAACAAGTACAATGGAATGCTTTCTCCCCATTCCCTCCCGCAGTATACATTTCCTACAATGTTCTACATTACATTAGTCATTTAGCAGACGCTTTTATACTATACACAATACAAACAGTAAATTGACTGATGGATGATATATACGATGCACCAGTATTCAGCTTTACTTCATAATCTAAACCAATATTCAATATCAGTTCTGAGGTTTTAATTAAAAACATAATAGTTATTAATAGCTGATTGTGGGCCCTGTAATATCTCTCACACACACACACACACACACACACACACACACACACACACACACACACACACACACACACACACACACACACACACACACACACACACACACACACACACACACACACACACACACACACACACACACACACACACACACACACACACACACACACACACACACACACACACACACACACACACACACACACACACACACACACACACACACACACACACACACACACACACACACACACACACACGAGAGAGCGAGAGAGCGAGAGAGCGAGAGAGCGAGAGAGCGAGAGAGCGAGAGAGCGAGAGAGCGAGAGAGAGAATGTGTTGTTTCCCTCACCTTCCTCTTGAGGGCGCTGAGCTTCTCCACCACTCCATCCAACAGAGACACCACAGAGTGAACCACAGGAAAACTACTGAGACTTTTCTCCAGCTCCGCCACCACCAGACTCACATGGCTGGTCTCCCGGTCTATGTTCTTCTGGGCCGCTCGGAAGCGCTTGTTCAGGGTCTCATACGGGACCTATATACAGCAATATATCCAATCAACAGGTTGGTATATACAGCAATATATCCAAACAACAGGTTGTTATGTACAGCGATATATCCTTTGAATAGGGTTGCTATATACACACCAATGTAGGAATATATAACTGAACCACCACTATAACACAAACTACTAGTATAACTAGTAACCACCACTATAACACAAACTACTTATAACACCACTATAACCTTAACTACTAGTATAACTAGTAACCACCACTATAACCCAAACTACTAGTATAACTAGTAACCACCACTATAACCCAAACTACTAGTATGACTTGTTACCACCACTATAACTCAAACTACTAGTATAACTAGTAACCACCACTATAACCCAAACTACTTATAACCCCACTATAACCTTAACTACTAGTATAACTAGTAACTACCACTATAACCCAAAAAACTAGTAACCACCACTACAACCTAAACTACTAGTATAACTAGTAACCACCACTACAACACAAACTACTAGTTGAACTAGTAACCACCACTACAACCCAGACTACTAGTAGAACTAGTAACCATCACTACAACACAAACTACTAGTATAACTAGTAACCACCACTACAACACAAATACTAGTATAACTAGTTAGTAACCACCACTACAACACAAAATACTCGTAGAACTAGTACCATCACTATAACTAACCCTTAGAAGGTACATTTAAAAAGTCATAAAGTCGACACATTATATATAAACATCAACATTAGCATCAAGTAGCTCCTGGTTCACAAGCTGATGTCTTATCGTATCATCTATATATTGTATGTATATATGTATCTATATGTATATTGATATAGATACACATATACATATTGTTTGTATATATGTATCTATATTGATCAATATTAATATTGATATGATCGTGTTCAGTTAAATTCTAAATATGTATCTATGTGTATATGTATCTATATTTCTGATGTACTTTACTTTTATCATATCTATCTTTTATCATATATATCAATCTATATAGCTATATCTATATATAGATATAGAGAGATAGATGATATAATATTCTGTTTTCTTTGATCCGTCTTTACGTCCAGATTCTGGTTAATGTTCGGATATAGGCGGCCTTACGGGCCTTCAGACCACCACAGCCTTGTGTTGTATTGTTGTATTGTTGTATTGTTATATTGTTATATTGTTGTATTTGAAGCCCGTTTCACCTTCTGAGAGGAACATTTATTACCTTCAGTGTCGGGTATTCCTGGACCTTCAGCGCCATGGAGAGTTGAGAAGCTGTCTCCTGCACCGCCATCTTGGGACTCTGTTCCTTTACTGTTAATGTTGACTCACTACTGCCAACTAGTGGACTAAATACTGCCACCTAGTGAACTAGTTTACTACTGCCGCCTAGTGGACTATTTTACTACTGCCGAAATAACTAGGTATTAAATGAAAAGGTAAACGTAGTAATTAAATTAGGCAGGCTTAGTGTTATTGGTTTATTGGTCGTTTTTTAATGTTTTTTATGTCATTCCGATTTTTTCTTTCTTTCTCCACAGGACAGGGGGCGGTCAGAGGACGGAGGAAAGTGGGTACTGTTATTGTTTATATTTAAGTCCACAGAGGAAGCTACCATGGAGCAGCCCGAGGGGCCAGGTGAGGGCCGGAGGGGCCAGGTGAGGGCAGTAGAGGCCAGGTGAGGGCCGGGGGGGCCAGGTGAGGGTCTGAGGGGCCAGGTGAGTGCCGGAGGGGCCATGTGAGGGCCGGAGGGGCCAGGTGAGGGCCAGGTGAGGGCCTGAGAGGCCATGTGAGGGCCGAAGGGGCCAGGTGAGGGCCAGGTGAGGGGCCAGGTGAGGGCCGGAGGGGCCATGTGAGGGCCGGAGGGGCCAGGTGAGGGCCTGAGGGGCCAGGTGAGGGCTGAAGGGGCCAGGTGAGGGCCCGAGGGGCCAGGTGAGGGCCCGAGGGGCCAGGTGAGGGCTGAAGGGGCCAGGTGAGGGCCTGAGGGGCCATGTGAGGGACGGAGGGGCCAGGTGAGGGCCAGATGAGGGCCTGAGGGGCCAGGCAAGGGCCTGAGGGGTCAGGTGAGGGCCAGGTGAGGGCCTGAGGGGCCATGTGAGGGCCGGAGGGGCCAGGAGAGGGCCTGAGGGTCCAGGTGAGGATCTGAGGGGCCAGGTGAGGGCCCGAGGGGCCAGGTGAGGGTCTGAGAGGCCATGTGAGGGCCGAAGGGGCCAGGTGAGGGCCAGGTGAGGGCCGGAGGGGCCATGTGAGGGCCGGAGGGGCCATGTGAGGGCCTGAGGGGCCAGGTGAGGGCTGAAGGGGCCAGGTGAGGGCCCGAGGGGCCAGGTGAGGGCCCGAGGGGCCAGGTGAGGGCTGAAGGGGCCAGGTGAGGGCCTGAGGGGCCATGTGAGGGACGGAGGGGCCAGGTGAGGGCCAGATGAGGGCCTGAGGGGCCAGGCAAGGGCCTGAGGGGTCAGGTGAGGGCCAGGTGAGGGCCTGAGGGGCCATGTGAGGATCTGAGGGGCCAGGTGAGGGCCTGAGGGGCCAGGTGAGGGCCCGAGGGGCCAGGTGAGGGCCGGAGGGGCCAGGTGAGGGCGGAGGGGCCAGATGAGGGTTGGAGGGGCCAGATGAGGGCCTGAGGGGCCAGGTGAGGGTTTGAGGGGCCAGGTGAGGGTTTGAGGGGCCAGGTGAGGGCCGGAGGGGCCAGATGAGAAAAAAGTGAGATAAAACATTAGTAATATTATCTAGTAGTAGTATAGTGTGGTATAGTAGTATTATCTAGTAGTAGTATAGTATAGTGTGGTATAGTAGTATTATCTAGTAGTAGTATTATCTAGTAGTAGTATTATTAGTAGTATAGTGTGGTATAGTAGTATTATCTAGTAGTATTAGTATAGTGTGGTATAGTAGTATTATCTATAAGTAGTATTATTAGTAGTATTATCTAGTAGTATAGTGTGTTATAGTAGTATTATATAGTAGTAGTATAGTATAGTGTGGTATAGTAGTATTATCTAGTAGTAGTATTACCTAGGAGTAGTATTATTAGTAGTATTATCTAGTAGTAGTAGTATAGTGTGGTATAGTAGTATTATCTAGTAGAAGTAGTATAGTGTGGTATAGTAGTATTATCTAGTAGTATAGTATAGTGTGGTATAGTAGTATTATCTAGTAGTAGTATAGTGTAGTATAGTAGTATTATCTAGTAGTAGTATAGTATAGTGTGGTATAGTAGTGTTATCTAGTAGAAGTATTATTAGTAGTAGTATAGTAGTGTGGTATAGTAAGACTGTAGAAGCTATCTCTAAGCCTATTTGTACGGCACTTGATACTGCGGTATCGCCTGCCTGACGGTAAAAGTGAGTATTAGTATTAGTATAGTGTGGTATAGTAGTATAATCTAGAAGTAGTACTATATGTAGTATTATCTAGTAGTAGTATTATCTAGGAGTAGTATTATAAGTAGTATTATCTCTACCACACTATACTTCCTTACAACAGACAAACCAACAGCCAATTCTCCAACCGTTATCACTTTATTGTTTTTGAGTACAACACAGACTTTAAGAATATGGATGTACCATGTACCACATACTAGATAAGCTACTAACATCTATTCTGGTCTATTTACAACAACTTTATTAATATATTTAGACATCATATTTTTTTTAAAACAGTGATGCACATTATTGAAAAGTAAAGAAAATATGTAGTTTTAAATATCTTACTGCATATATATTGTGAAATCTATATCTATAGAAATATAAACACTAGACACATTTCACAGACTAGTGTAGAAACAGCGTGGTTAACGTGGTTGATTGGAATAATTAAGTAAGATATGCTATGCATGCGTTTACAACAAGTCAATATTTTAAGGTGTTGTGCAACATAATACATTTCAATATTTATTATATAAATGTCTCGTTACAACATCACATGAATCATGTTAAGAGTGCAATATTCTGTTCTGTCTTCAATTCTGTTGAAGAATATATATATTTTTTTAACGTAATTATTAACACATTTTAAGAACAATTACAGAACATTGATTCAAACTTTTCTATTTTCTGGACACTTGTTTCCTAACTCTTGGTTATCTGTGATAGTCCTGGACACACACCACACACACACACATACACATATAAACACACACACACACATACACAGTGGGTGGGTTAGGGTCATGATGTAGGGTCAGGGTCTTGATGTAGGGTCAGGGTCTTGATGTAGAATCAGGGTCTTGATGTAGGGTCAGGGTATTGATGTAGGGTCAGGGTCTTTATGTAAGGTTAGGGTTCACTACTCAGATGGACCACTGTATTTACAGTTAGTTGCAATACACCAACCACATTTGTCAGCAGTAGATTTTACAATTAGCAACATCTTTTCCACATAAAGAAATTGAGTTTAATATATTGGAGCAGAATTCCCTTTCTGGATTTCGGAAACACTACCCTCTTGTGTACATATTAACGTGATGTGGAAACACTATACTTCCCTCTTGTGTACATATTAACGTGATGTGGAAACACTATACTGCTCTCTTGTGTACATATTAACGTGATGTGGAAACACTATACTGCCCTCTTGTGTACATATTAACGTGCCATAATGCAAAACTGCAAATCCAGCTTATGAGTCTAACGTTAGGGTCTTGATGTAGGGTTAAGGTCTTTATGTAGGGTTAAGGTCTTGATGTAGGGTGTTGATATAGGATTAAGGTCAAATTATATGTGTTGTACGTCACAGAAAACAAGCCTATGGTTGTTCCAAGTATTGTAGTATCGTAGTGGTGTTGTAGTGTTGATGATGCTCTACGCTTCATAGACCCTGCAGAAACAACACAACAATAATTTTGTTTTTCACATTTACTCCTTATAGATGAACAGGTACCTGTGTTTGTTTCCCCAGATTAACAGAGATTATGGTACCTGTGTTTGTCTTTCCAGATGTGGAACCACTTGACAAGGTTCTTGGTGCTCTGCAGTTTGGGGTGAAGGCAGTACTCCTGGCCCTTGAACCGAGACACGTTCTCCATTGTGACACTGTCACCAACACAGAGATATAGGTGAACAAAGTTTAAGATTAACAGAAATACTTATTAACAAACAGAGTTACATCTTTACAACCACAGAGATACAGATTAACAAAGATACATTTGAACAAACAGAGTTACATCTTTACCAACACAGTGATACAGATTAACAAACAGAGATACAGATTAACAAACAGAGATAAAGTATATTTTAATTGTCTAGCCTATATTGTCATAAATAGTCAGGTGTGGGTCAAACCTGACACCCAAATGAGTGACTGACGATGAGATATGGGGGATGACTAAACCTGAGGGGTACCAACAAGGAGAGCTTCAGTTTCCAAACTGTTTAACTGAAGGAAGTTGTTGCTCATCAATGCCTTTATCTCCTCAATATCTCCCATCTCTAACACCTTGGACAGGAAGGCCAGGTTGGAGATTGGCCTATAGTTTTCTAAAATTTCCGGGTCCAGGGTGGGCTTCTTGAGAAGGGGGGGGATGACCGCAACCTTGAGAGCAGGTGGGACATAACCAGTTTGAAAAGAAAGGTTTACAGCTTGGTTGATGAATTGGCTGAGAATGGCGATATATTATTTGAGCAGTGAAAAGCACATTCAAGATTTCCTTTTTCTGAGGATTTCCTCAATGTGGCTCTGCTGAACCCCAGTAAAAAATGGGGGGAGGGCAAGCTCCCAGGCAGGGGGTTGATGGCAAGGGATAACAGAGAGGAAACGCTGGACATTACAGAGGGAATGTTTAGATCTGACTTTAGATCTAAAGTGGTCAATAAAGCTGTAACATAGCTCATCTGTCGCTTTTTTGTGGCTTGAAAAGATGGTTTATGGTGAAAAAAGCTGCTTCGAGTTGCCGGGTTTTTTATTGATTAAGTAGAATTAACAGAAAGACAGTTTATGAACAGTGAGCCCCGAGTGTCTAAAGCGTTGTTCCAGGACACCCCCAGCTGTTTTGATGTTCCTCAGTTTATGTGTGAACCAGGGGGCAGAGCGTGAAAAGTTGACCCTCATGTGTCTTGACAGGGGCATGGTGATCAAAAATACTGCTCAAAGATGTATTGTAGAGCTCCACTTATTCATCCATTGATGCAGAGGCGGGGCAGGTGATTTGCTGGAGGTCCAAGGCCATGGTGGCTGGGTCAATGCTTTTCCAATTCCGGAAAAACATTTGACGCTTGGGTCTGGAAGGGGGCAGCAGAAATGTCAAGGCAATGAAGGAAATGTTGTGGTCAGAAACACCCAGATCATAGGCTAGATCATGTAGATTACTGAATAGGGGCAGAGTCAGTAATGACCAGATTAAGTAGGAACCTCAACATGCTGCTGTAGGCCAAGATACTCCAGCAGACTCAGAATTTCATCCTGATTCCACATGTGAGGCCACAGCGCAAACCTCTATGGGTGTTTCGAGGTCTTTGTTTGTCATTTCCAAACTCTTGGCAGCTTGATTTCTGAATACTCACATGATCATCTGAATACCCACGCGATCATCTGAATGGTGACAAGATAACCTGAATACAAGATCACCTGAATACCAAATCACCTGAATGCAAGATCATCTGAATACAAGATCACCTGAATGCAAGATCATCTGAATGCAAGATCACTGGAATACTCACATGATCACCTGAATACAAGATCATCTGAATACTCACAAGATCATCTGAATACTCACAAGATCATCTGAATACTAGATCATCTGAAAACTCACATGATCATCTGAATATAAGATCACCTGAATACAAGATCACCTGAATACAACATCACCTGAATACAACACCATCTGAATACAAGATCATCGGAATACTCACATGATCATCTGAATACAAGATCACCTGAATACAAGATAATCAGAATACTCACAAGATCATCAAAATACCAGATCACCTGAATACAAGATCATCTGAATACAAGATTATCTGAATTCAAGATCATCGTAATACTCACATGATCATCTGAATACTCTCAAGATCATCTGAATACAAGATAATCTGAATACAAGATCATCTTCTTCTTCCTGATACCACATTGAGGCCGCAGCACGAACCTCTAAGGGTGTTTTCGAAGGTCTTTTTTTTTATTTCCAAACTCAAGATCATCTGAATACAAGATCATCTGACAACATCCTCCCAGCAAAACATCATCTTAATACAAGATAATCTGAATACAAGATCATCTGGATAAAAGATCATATGGATACTAACAAGATCATCTGAATACAAGATTCAAGATTTGTATTTGCCATTATAACAATGTACAATGGAATGCTTACTCCCCATGCCCTCCCGCAGTATGCATTTTCTACACTATACTATAAACAATACACGATCATGTGAATACAAGACCATCTGAATACAAAAGCATCTGGATACAAGATCATTGTAATACTCACAAGATCATGTGAATACAAGATGATCTCAATACCATGACCTCTGAATACTCACAAGATCATCTTCTCGTGGCAGAAGGGGTGTTTGGGTTTGATTTCCAGCTTCTGGACATCCTTGTATCGAATCTTTGGACCTTTTCTTGTGCAACGGCACTTATAACCTGTAACAAAACCCAACTATCACAGTAAATATAACTTATAATTAAGTCGTATAACCTGTAACAAAACCCAGCTGTCATAGTAAATCTGTAAATAACTATTACAGTTAAAATTGTTTCTATTTATATTATACTTATATAACCATATATCCTTCCATCAGTGCAGTCTTAATTAAAACATTAAACTGCTGTCCGTCTTACTATTATTTGTTGGAGTAAATTATATTCAATTACATATTAAATATTTGTTTTCTGACTGTAGAAACGAAAAAGTACAGTACCTTCTGCTCTCAAGTAGTATACGTCAAAGTAAAGTATTTTACCTTCTGTTCTCAAGAAGCATAATTAAGTATTTTACCTTCTGTTCTTAACAGTAAAGTATAAGTATATAAGTAAAGTATTTAACCTTTTGTTCTCAAAAAGAATAATTATATAAGTAAAGTATTTAACCTTTTGTTCTAAACAAGTATAAGTATATTAGTCAAGTATTTTACCTTCCGTTCTCAACAAGTAAAAGTATATAATAACGTATTTTACCTTCCGTTCTCAACAAGTATAAGTATATAATAACGTATTTTGCCTTCTGTTCTCAACAAGTATTAGTGTACAATAACGTATTTAACCTTCTGTTCTCAACAAGTATAAGTATACAATAACGTGTTTTACCTTCTGTTCTCAAAAAGTACACGGTGAGGACACACACCAGCAGGGCCGCGGATCTCCAGTTCATGGCTGAAGTTTGAAGAAAAAAGAAAAAAAGGAAAAAGATGACCAGCAGAAGAACTGAAAAGCCGTCGAGTCTCCAACATCCACAAGAAGCGACTTGGATTTGTTCTTTAACGCAACCGGAAGAAACAACACTCTCCCTTCTGTGTCTCCTGCTCCTCCTCCAAAACACTCCTCCTCTAGCTCTTAAGAGCAGTTCGCTGTCCTCCGCTCATTAATATGCACAACTAGACAGCGAATCACACACTTGTAGGGCGTGTGCGTGTGCGTGTGTGTGCATGCGTGTGAATGTGTGTGTGCGTGCAGTGCGTGGTGCTGTGTGTGTGTGGTGTGTGGTGTGTGTGTGTGTGTGTGTGTGTGTGTGTGGTGTGTGGTGTGTGTGTGTGGGTGTGTGTGTGTGTGTGTGTGTGTGTGTTGCCTGCAGAGAAGTAGAGACCATGAAGGGGGGGATGGGGAGGTGAGAAACGGGTTGTGAAATATATATATATATATATATATATGTGTGTGTCTGCATATGTGCTTGTGTGTGCATGCGTGTGTGTGTGTGCGTGCGTGTGTGCGTGTGTGTGTGTGTGCGTGTGTGCGTGTGTGTGTGTGTGTGTGTGTGTGTGTGTGTGTGTGTGTGTGTGTGTGTGTGTGTGTGTGTGTGTGTGTGTGTGTGTGTGTGTGTGCATGATATCAGGGCAACAGGAAGCAGCTGTAGAAACATCTGTAGAAGCTCTAAACAATCCCACTCTTCCCATGATGTTAGGAACATAACAGACAAGCTCTACATCTATATCTCCACTGCTCTACCTCTTTATCTCTACTAACTATACATCAATAGCTCTACTAACTCTACCCTATATCTCCACTGCTCTACTTCTTTATCTCTACTAACCACTATTATATCTCTACTAACTCAACAACTATATCTCTACTAATTACACTCTATATCTCTGCCCACTCTACATTTTAGCTCTACTTATTCTACATTGATATCTCCACTAAGT
This sequence comes from Muraenolepis orangiensis, assembly GCA_027704905.1. NCBI lineage: Eukaryota > Metazoa > Chordata > Actinopteri > Gadiformes > Muraenolepididae > Muraenolepis > Muraenolepis orangiensis. The sequence continues at coordinate 25,653,615 of CM051001.1, forward strand.
CTACATCTGTCTCCACTAATTCTACATCTTTATCTCAACTGCTCTTCCTCTTTAACTCCACTGCTCTACTTCTATATATTTACCAACTCTACATATATATCTCCCCACTGCTCTTTATCTATAAATCTACTTTTATATATCCACTGCTCTACTTCTTTATTCACTCTCTACTTATCTGTCTGTACTGCTCTACTAATCTACCTCTATAGCTCCACTGCTCTACTTCTGTATCTATTCTGCTCTACTCTATATTGTTACTGCTCTACTTCTATATCTGTAGTGCTCTACTGCTCTACTTCTATATCTTGACTGCTCTACTTCTATACTGCTCTAAACTATATTTTTCTACTAGGTACTTCTATAGCTCTGTCGAGGTAAAAGGGGGTGTATCCTGGATAAACTTTTGCTTTGGATATTCTATTGAAGAAAGAGAAAGAAAGTGGATTTAAATAACTGTATTTTAATAACTGTATTTCTAAAAGCATTATAGACACTTTTTCACATTTGTTTGCCGACGTTGTGTTTGTTGTTACTGTAATATTACACGCTTCCAACAACATGATTGGTCAAAACAAATATGAAACAAAAGAAAGGTAAACGCTGCATCAATCCCAGATTGAGTCTGAATCTGGAATTGACAATCTAAGATTGACTGTGAGTTAACAGAGGTCACTGTGAGTAAACAGAGCTAACAGTGAGTTAACAGTGAGTTAACAGACTTAACAGTGAGTTAACAGAGCTAACAGTGAGTGAACAGTGAGTTAACAGTAAGTTAACAGACTTAACAGTGAGTTAACATAGTTAAGAGTAAGTTAAGAGAGTTAACAGTGAGTTAACAGCGAGTTAACAGGGTTAATATACTTAACAGTGAGTTCTCAGTGAGTTAACAGTGAGTTAACAATGAGTTAACAGAGTTTACAGTGAGTTAACAGTGAATGTACAGTTAGTTAACAGGGTTAACAGTAAGTTAACTGAGTTAACAGAGTTTACAGTGAGTTAACAGAGTTAACAGTGAGTTAACAGTTAGTTGTCAGAGCTAACAGTGAGTTTATAGTGAGTTAACAGTTAACAGTGAGTTAAAAGTGAGAAACAGAGTTAACAGCGTTGACAGGGGTAACAGTGGGTTAACAGGGTTTACAGTGATAACAGTGAGCAACAGGCTTAGGGTTACCAGTTAGTTAACATAGTTTACAGTGAGTTAACAGAGTTAACAGTGAGTTAACAGAGTTAACAGTGCGATGAACAGGGTTGGTGAACAGGGTTAACAGAGCTAATAGTGAGGTAACAGTTAGTTCACAGAGCTAACAGTGAGTAAACAGGCAGTTAACAGGGTAAACAGTGAGTGAACAGGGTTAACAGTAAGTTAACAGGGTTAAAAGTGAGTTAACAGGCTTAGGGTTAACAGTTAGTTAGGGTTAGAGTTATAGTTAGAGTGAGTTCTCAGTGAGTTTACAGTGAGTTAACAGTGAGTTTACAGTGAGTTAACAGTGAGTTAACAGTGAGTTACCAGAGTAAACAAGGAGTTAACAGGGTTAACAGAGAGTTAACATGGTTAATAGTGAGGTAACAGGGTTAACAGTAAGTGAACAGGGTTAACATTGAGTTAACAGAGTAAACAGTGAGTTAACAGGGTTAACAGTGAGTTAACAAGGTTAACAGTGAGTAAACAGGGTTAACAGTGAGTTAACAAGGTTAACAGTGAGTAAACAGGGTTAACAGTGAGTTAACAGAGTAAACAGTGAGTTAACAAGGTTAACAGTGAGTTAACAGTGAGTTACCAGAGTAAACAGTGAGTTAACAGGGTTAACAGTGAGTGAACAGGGTTAACAGTGAGTTAACAGATGAATGTACTGTAGGTACATCAGATGCCTGCTTGAGTTAATAATATAAATACACCAGCTTACTGCTTATTGTTGGAGATAAAGGTTCAGTCACAAAGGTTTTGGTGCTGACGTATGTTTGGTGAAGAACAGAAAGAGGCCGGAAGAAAGGAGATGCTTTCATTCATCCTGGCTTGGCCAGGAAACAAAAGATGCTAGCAGTGGCTGACGTTACAACTGTCCCAGCTCTGCACGCATAGAGGAGACCATTATGAATACTAGTATTCAATGGTATCTTACGTACAAGCATACAAGCATTCAATATCTTTATTCTGATGATAAATAAAAACATTCAATAACTTCATACAGATGATGAATAAAAACGTTCAATATATGTATACAGATGATAAATAAATACATTCAATATCTTTATTTTCTATCTATCTCTCTCTAGTTTATGAATACCAGCATTTATATAATTGTTCAATGCTAGGCTAGGGTTAGCGCCATGCGAGGCTGGGGTTTTATATATCACAATACTAGGCTAGGGCTAGCACCATCCTAGGCTATGGTTTTATTTAGCACAATGCTAAGCTAGGGTTAGCACCATGCTAGGCTATGGTTTTATTAGATTCGTTTTTTTCTAACCTTTGTCAGACCAATTTTGATTTATCAGATTAATTTAGTCAGATTCAGTTTGATAAATTAACAATTACATGAATCTGATGAATTTTACATGAATCTGATGAATTTTACATGAAACTGATGAATTTTCTATTTCAATTATATCTCACGCTATAAAACGCAATAAAAAGGATTATAATATATATTTGTTTTGTATACAGAACATTTATTGATGAAATATGTTTTGAACAAGTGGTCAACATTCTTGATGTATTTTATAAAATTCCACAAACACAAATATTATTATTATTATTATTATTATCATTATTATTATCATCATTATTATTATTATTATTATTATTATTATTATTATTATTATTATTATTATTATTATTACAGAACAGGATGATTCATCCCACTCACTGGTTCCATCAAACTCAGCATAATAATCAATAATTATTATTTATTTCATCAAACTCATCCATCATCACCATCCCAGCTACCACAACAATTAAACTTGTAAAGTGAAGTTGGAGGTCCACCCTCAGGCAGGACACCTGGTCTCACTGGGCTGAATCAGAGCATTACATTGGCTGCACCCATGTTGCCCTGAGTGACCAAAGGACAGTGGACAGATGATAAAGCTAATTGGAAAACCAATGATGTCCATAAATCCAACCTGGGAGAGAGAGAGAGAGAAAGAGAGAGAGAGAGAGAGAGAGAGAGAGAGAGAGAGAGAGAGAGAGAGAGAGAGAGAGAGAGAGAGAGAGAGAGAGAGAGAGAGAGAGAGAGAGAGAGAGAGTGAGAGAGAGAGAGAGAGAGAGAGAGAGGAAGGATCCACTGCGAGGATACACCAATAGGAATCATCCACTACTTGGATGAACCAATCTAAATCACCCACTACTAGGATGAACCAATAGGAATCCTCCACTACTAGGATGCACCAATAGGAATCATCCACTACTAGGATGAACCAATATGAATCCTCCACTACTAGGATGAACCTATATGAATCATCCACTACTAGGATGAACCAGTATGAATCATTCACTACTAGGATGAACCAATAGGAATCATCCACTACTAGGATGAACCAATAGGAATCACCCACTACTAGGATGAACCAATAGGAATCCTCCACTACTAGAGTGTGTGGCTTTTCTCACTGAATGATGTTGCCATGAGAACCTGCATATGCCCCTGTGTGTGTGTGTGTGTATACATTATTCATTACATTACAGTGTCTGAGTGGCGTCCTCTGGTGGTGATTCTCTATTTCTGCTCCTATCAGTCATGCCAATATCAGATCATAACAATCATATCAGTCATATCATATCAATATCAGTCAAATCCAAATTCAATCATATCAATATCAGATCATAACAATATCAGTAAAATCAATATTATATCATATCAATATCATATCAATTCATAACAAGATAAGATCAAATCAGTCATATCAATGTCAGATCATATCAATATTATATCAATATCAAATCATATCAGGTCATATCAATATCAGGTCATATCAATATCAGATCATATCAGATCATATCAATATCATATCAATATCATGTCAATTTCAGATCATATCAATATTATATCATGTTATATAATATCAATATCAGTCAAATCAATATAAAATCAATATCAAATCATATCAACATCAGATCATAACAATTTCAGATCATACCAATATCATATCAATTCATATAATTTCAAATCAGTCATATCAATATCAGATCATATCAATTTCAGTGTCACAACGATGTGTGTGGGTTGGACCCCGAATGCAGACGACAGACCAGAGAAGGGAGAACAGGTGGTTTATTAAAGAAAACACAACTGTAGAATGGTCGGGGACAGGCCAGTGGTCTGGATACCGGGAGGTCGAGTAGCGTAGTACCGACAGGTAGTAGACAGGCGGATGGTCTGGGACAAGCGAGGAGTCTGGATACCGGGAGGTCGAGTAGCGTAGTACCGACAGGTAGTAGACAGGCGGATGGTCTGGGACAGGCGAGGAGTCTGGATACCGGGAGGTCGAGTAGCGTAGTACCGACAGGTAGTAGACAGGCGGATGGTCTGGGACGAGCGAGAAATCTGGATACTGGGAGGTTGAAGTAGTGACAGGTAGAAGACAGGTAAGTATAATTACCGGAGAGCTCGTAGCGTAACATCCAGGGAGTACAAACGTACGATCGAGCAACGTGCCCAAGCGACGCCGCGGTATATATACCTCCAGGTGAGGTGATTAGCATAATCTGTCTCGGCAATTGCCGACAGGTGTGTGTGTGTGCCGCCAAAGCACACGGCTTGGCCATGCCCACTGTCAACCACTGTAACCGTGACATTCAGATCATTATCAGATCAATCCCTTTGACCTTTGACCTACAGTCATTAAACGAGCATATCTACTGAGTGTGGATTATAAAAAAGATTCCTTTAAGACTCCTTCCTTTTTCCTTCCGTTAAGACTCCTGTGACTGTGACTCCTGCAAAAAAGTTATTTTTCTGCCTAAACCTCATAGAGTTTAGTTTGTGACAGGTTTGGGGTTAAAAAAAATGTATCCGAATAGTCCAATAACCCTAAAACCAAACCTTAGAAACCAAAATCAAACCCTAAAACCGAACCCTGATTGGAAACCCTAACCCTAAAACCAAACCTTGATCTTGATCTCTAGGCATTTTGTTTTTTGGACGAGTTAATTTCAGGGATATTAGACATCAGGAACATCTCTAGTAGAGGGGAAAAGTTATAGAGAGAGTGGGGATTGTTAATATCAGTTGTATTTAGCCTAACCTGTCACACCTATTAGAGATGATCAGAGAAAAGTCGGCCTCGCTCTCTTTTTAGCTGAAGCAATTCCCTCTCTGTTGCTGCTTATTGGTTCGTATTTATTTATAGCTTTTCTCACACTCACTGCCAGATCCTTGTCTCTGCTCCCCATTACTCTGTGGCCTGACGTCCACCACCATGGAGCCAGGGTGAGATGGAGGGCCATGAAGGCCGCCCGGTGGAAGGCAAGGAAGAGGCTGGGAAAATGGACGGGCAGACAGAGGCTGAGTGGGCGGCCGAACCTGGGACGGCCTAGCTGGCAAAACCAGGACAGGTCTCGGAACCCTTGAGACAGTTGGGGTGGGGGATGGATTGACCGAGAGTAGGTGGATTGACCGAGAGAGGAGGTCAGCGACTACGTTGTCCCTCTCTGGGGTGAACCTGAGCTGGTAGTAATAATGCCTGAGCCGCTCCCCCCAACTGTGCAGACGGAGGGGCCTGTGACTACTGCCTGAAGCAGATAGTCGTGTGGTGAGGGCCTGGTGGTCCGTACGGATGGTGAACCGCCGTAAGTATAAATAAAGGTCTCTCCACCTCTCATACACCAAGACGGTGGCTAGGGCTTCAGGTTTGTCGACCGAATACCTCTGCTTAATGGGGTTAAGTGCCCTAGAAGCGAAGGCAACTGGCCTCTCAACGCCGGTCGGCACCTGTGAGAGGGCGGACCCCACCACGCCGGTAGAGGTGTCACAGGTGACGAGGGAAGGGCTGGACTAGTCGGAATGGGTCCAGGACAGGGGTTGTGAGCTGACTGTCATCAGTAAAGAAGAAGCACTAGCTGCTTTGGACACTGTAGAAGCAGGACATGATTCAAAATATATTATTATATATTAACTTTATATATATGGAGTGTGTGTGGTTGGTGGCTGGTTGAAGCAGCCTTACCTGACCTGAGTAAGAGTGATAACTCTATGGCTGGCGAGGCTGCTTAAACCAGCCAGCAACCACATACTTCTTCACAATCTTCACAATATACATTACACAGGGTCTGATTTGGGTCATATATCTTTAGCTCTTACCTTCTGTTTTCTGCATCCACATGAACAAGGATAATACATAACATGTATATACATACATAACAAAAGAGGATATAAGGTGAGCATATCTCTCTTCCTGTTTAGGGTTATGTTACTGAGTTAAGGTTAGGGTTAGTAGGTTTGGTTTTTGTATTATTTTTGATGCTTTTGAGACCCTTGGGACAGGGCTAGGATAAGAGTTGGAAGGGTTAGTGTAAGAGTCAGTAGGGTTAGTGTTAGGGTTAGAGTTGGTAGGGTTAGTGTTAGGGTAAGAGTTATTAGGGTTAGTGTAAGAGTTAGTAGGGTAAGGGTTAGGGTATGAGTTAGTAGGGTTAGAGTAAGAGTTAGTAGGGTTAGGGTAAGAGTAAGAGTAAGTAGGGTAAGTGTTAGAGTTAGTAGGGTTAGGGTTAGGGTAAGAGGTATTAGGATTAGTGTAAGAGTTAGTAGGGTAAGTGTTAGGGTACGAGTTAGTAGGGTTAGAGTAAGAGTTAGTAGGGTTAGGGTAAGAGTAAGTAGGGTAAGTGTTAGAGTTATTGGGTTAGGGTAAGAGTTAGTAGGGTTAGTGTTAGAGTTAGTAGGGTTAGTGCTAGAGATAGTAGGGTAAGTGTTAGAGTAAGAGTAGGTAGGGTTAGTGCTAGTGTTAGGGGAAGTGTAAGTAGGGTTAGGGTTAGCGTTAGTGTTGGGGTTAGTAGAGTTAGTGTTAGAAATAGTAGGGTTATTGTTAGGGTAAGAGTTAGTATGGTAAGTGTCAGAGTTAGTAGGGTTAGGGCAGTGTTTCTCAAAGTGGGGGGGCTTCAGCATGACCGTGGGAACACTAAACTATTGTGTTGTGTAGTTACACTTAGAAACCTATGAGGGCGCTGTAGGACACAGGCGTGTAATGTACATGATGAGGATGGAAGGCGAAGGTAAAATAAGAATAAAGTGGAATGTAAAGAAACCTACATAATGGAGAAATATTTGACAGGGATGAAAAGAAAAACTAGCGATGCTTCAGAGACAAACAAGTGGGACGGTAACGTTACACAACCCAAAACCAAGTCAAGAAAATATGACAAAGTTATCTTGCTCTTGGCCTCACAGCGAATGTGGTGGGAGGTGAGGAGTGATCACTGTGTGTTTTATGTCTGAAAACCCTCGAAGCTGACAGTATGAAACCCAACAAATTAAGAAGACACAGAGACATCCCAGTCACGTCAAGAAGCCACTCGACTTCTTCAAGAGAAAATTAGATGAATACCGTAACCAGGGAAATCGTATGGTAAAAGCTGCATCAGTGGACAGCAAAGCCCAAATGGCGTCATACCTAGTCACATACAGAATTGCAAAGTGCAAGAAACCACACACAATAGCTGAGGATCTCATACTCCCCGCTGCTCTTGATATGGTGTCAACAATGATTGATGAGACAACCGCCGCAAAATTTAAGGCTATCCACCTGTCCAATGACACAGTTTCAAGACGTATATGCGACATTTCAGATGATCTTGAAGAACGAATCACAGATAAACTAAAAGACAAACATTTTGAAATACAAGTGGACGAGGCTACTGACAGTAATAAAGACAGTTTGTTTATTTCATATGTTCTCTTTGTCGATTCCGAGTCACTGAGTGAGGAGTTGCTGTTTTGCAAGTACGTCAAACGCAGAGCAACAGCTGATGAGCTCTTCGGGATTCTGGAAAGCTACCTGACAGAACATGGACTGAAATGGGAGAACTGTGTGGGCGTTTGCTCGGATGGTGCACAGACCATGTGTGGGAAAAGAAGGGGCCTGCAGGCACTTATCAAGAGGGTCACGCCCAACGCACAATGGACGCATTGTGTCATTCACAGAGAGGCGCTAGCTTCAAAGCAGCTTAGCCCCGAGCTAAACAATGTTTTGTCCGAAGTTGTTAGCGTGGTCAATTTTATCAAAACCCGACCCCTGACAGCGCGCCTGTTCTCTGCACTTTGTGAGGAGATGGGAGCTGAACATACAGCTGTGCTATTTCACAGCGAGGCCAGGTGGCTCTCGCGAGGGAAAGTGTTGTCACGAGTCTTTGAGCTCAGAGAGGATATTCGGGTGTTCTTGGAGGAGAGCATGCATGAAGCTACAAGCAAGTTCAGTGATGAACAATTTCTGATGAAACTGACCTATCTCAGCGATGTATTTGGAAAGCTGAATGAATTAAATCTTCAGCTTCAAGGCAGAGACAAGCACCTACCTCACCTGGCAGATAAGATCAGTGCATTGACTCGAAAGCTGGAGATGTGGGGCAGGCACCTTGAACAAGGAAATACTGATGCCTTTGACAATCTGACTGAATTAGCAGAAAGCAGTGATTGTGAAGCCACCACAGTGATCCCCTGTCTCAAGCAACACATCTCTTCCCTCATGGGATCATTCCAAAAATACTTCCCAAACAACAGTGCTCAGTATGACTGGCTGATGGATCCATTCAATGCAGCAGGTTGGTATTTTATTTGATTCACTAATTATGACTATGACTATTTGTGCTGTACATGCATTTCATTTATGTTGTCTGTATGCTACTTACGAACTGGAATGGATTGTTTTAAAACCCAACATTTTTTTTCCTCCAAAGGGGAGCCTGACAGAAAAAGTTTGAGAACCACTGGTTTAGGGTAAGAGTTAGTAGGGTTAGTGTTAGAGTTAGTAGGGTAAGTGTTAGAGTTAGTAGGGTCAGTGCTATTGTTAGGGGAAATGTTAGTAGGGTTAGGGTTAGCGTTAGTCTTGGGGTTAGGGTAAGAGTTAGTAGGGTTAGTGTTAGAGTTCGTAGGGTTTGTCTTGGAGTGAGTAGGGTTAGGGTACAAGTTAATATGGTAGTGTTAGGATAAGAGATAGTAGGGTTAGGGTAAGAGTTAGTAGGGTTAGTGTTAGGGTTAGTGTTAGGGTAAGAGTTAGTAAGGTTAGTGTAAGAGTAAGTAGGTTTATTGTTTGGATAAGAGTTAGTAGGGTAAGTGTTAGAGTTAGTAGGGTCAGTGCTATTGTTAGGGGAAATGTTAGTAGGGTTAGGGTTAGCGTTAGTCTTGGGGTTAGGGTAAGAGTTAGTAGGGTTAGTGTTAGAGTTCGTAGGGTTTGTCTTGGAGTGAGTAGGGTTAGGGTACAAGTTAATATGGTAGTGTTAGGATAAGAGATAGTAGGGTTAGGGTAAGAGTTAGTAGGGTTAGTGTTAGGGTTAGTGTTAGGGTAAGAGTTAGTAAGGTTAGTGTAAGAGTAAGTAGGTTTATTGTTTGGATAAGTGTTAGTAAGGTTAGTGTAACAGTTAGTAGGGTTAGTGTTAGGTTAAAAATTAGTAGGGTTAGTGTTGGGGTACAAATTAGTAGGGTTAGTTAGGGTTAGAATTAGTAGGGTTAGGGTAAGAGTTATAAGGGTTTGTGTTTGGGTAAGAGTTAGTAGGGTTAGGGTTAGGGTTAGAATTAGTAGGGTTAGGGTAAGAGTTATATGGGTTAGTGTTAGGGTAAGAGTTAGTAGGGTTATTGTAAGGGTAAGAGTTAGTAGGGTCATTGCTAGAGTTAGTAGGGTTATTGTAAGTGTAAGAGTTAGTAGGGTCATTGCTAGAGTTAGTAGGGTAAGTGTTAGGTAAAGAGTTAGTAGGGTCAGTGTAAGAGTTAGTAGGGTTAGTGTTGGGGTAATAGTTTGTAGGGTTAGTGTAAGGGTAAGAATTAGTAGGGTTAGTGTTAGGATAAGAGTTAGTAGGGTAAGTGTTAGAGTTGGTAAGGTAAGGGTTAGGGAAAGAGTTATTAGGGTGAGTGTTAGGATAAGAATTAGTAGGGTTAGTGAAAGGGTAAGAGTTAGTAGGGCTAGTATAAGAGTAAGTAGGGTTAAGGTAAGAGATAGTAGGGTTAGGGTAAGAGTTTGTAGGGTTAGTGTAAGAGTTAGCAGTATGTGTTAGAGTTAGTAGGGTTAGTGTCAGAGTTTATAGGGCTAGCGTTATGGTAAGAGTTGGTAGGGTTAGTTAGGGTTATTGAGCTAACGGGGCTCACTCTACACAGAGCAGACAGATCAGCTGAGGGCTCCGGTAAAACCAGGGGTGGAGGTTTGTGCATTTATATTAACAAGGCTTGGTGCACAGACACTACCACCATTGAGAGCCACTGCTCTGCTAACGTGGAATACCTAATGGTTAAATGTAGACCCTTTTACCAACCATGGGAAATTACAGCCACCATTATAACTGCGGCTTACATACCCGCAGATGCTAACGCTAAGCTAGCTATGAAGGAACTTTACTCTGCTATTAACCAGCAGAGCTCCTGTCACGGTTTAGGTGACCCCTAAACTCCACCCAACACAGGATTTCAATTCTCCAGCACACACATCACACAAGAGACCAGGATATTAATAAAATAAGGGTTGCTTTATTAATCAAAAAAAACAGGTAGTAAGACCCCTATAGACCCACCCTCAGCGCAACTCTTACTCTGTCCCTTACTGCTCACGTGGGCAGTGTAGAGCCTCCTTAGGTGAATGTTACCCTTTAGTACTCTCCCACTGCAACCCAGAATATGGGCACACGCTACAACCCAAAACAATGGGCACACGGTACAACCAAAAAGGGCACACCACTGCAACCCAGACTGGGCACACGCTACAACCTGAAAAACGGGCACACCAGTGACACTCCCACTAGGACCCACCCTTGGCGCTGCTCTACACTGCCACCCCTCTAAAAGGACCCTCGAGCTACTGGGGTAAATGGGGTATTCGGAGAAGGAAGGACATACGGGACAAAACAAAAATTGGAGTGGGGATGGGTTCTCGCTCTCTGCACTGCCGAGAACTCAGTCCCCACACAAATAAAAATAAAGAGTCTCTGGTCTGGGCGGGACGTGGTTGGTGGCTCCGCCCCCGACGTACACAACGCTGCCACTTGTCCCGCCAGCAACACGGCCGAAATCGCCTCTCTCTCCGAGTGCTCCACCGCCCCCCGTCCGGAGAAACCAACCGTGTACGTAAAGCCTCTCCTTCTCCGCTCACTCCGCTGTCACCGCCTCCGCGTCCCAATCGCCGAGAGACACCGCTCTCTCCCGCGTAGGAGCGCCTCCCTCTCCGTTGGCTCCGCTGTCACCGCTTCCGCGTCCCGATCTCGAACACTCTCTCCCGCGTAGGCTATGACAGAAGGCAAAAAGCACACACCTTACACCCTTTCCTTTCTTCCTTCCTTGAGGATCCAATGACCCCATTTGGCTTGCGCTCCACACGCACCCCAACGACCGACCCGACACACAAGAACAACTGGGCTCTTAAAGGGGAATTCAGCCTATCCCATTCTAGGCTGCTAATTCAATAACCCGTTCTAGCTGCGGTGGCTCCAGTCAATCAAGGTCCCATCCCACCCCGTGACACTCCCACCCAGAGGCAGCCTTTATTATTGCAGGTGATTTCAATCATGCCAACTTAAAGACTGTGCTCCCCAAATTCCACCAGCATGTCACCTGCTCTACAAGAGGAGAGAGAACATTAGACCATGTTTACACTAACAAGGCTGATGCTTACAAAGCCGTCCACCTCCCCCAGCTTGGGCAGAGTGATCATGTCTCTTTGTTCATGCTGCCTAAATACACGCCACTCATCAAGCGTGTGAAGCCCACCGTTAGGACAGTCAAAGTGTGGCCTGATGGAGCAGACTCTAAGTTGCAGAACCAGTTTCTACACACAGATTGGAGTCTGTTTGCCTCCGAGTCTACCCTAGACTCCCACACCGATATTGACTCCTACGCCTCCGCTGTTTTGGATCAACTCCAGCATTGATACTGTCGCCACCCTCAAACAGATCACAACATTCCCCAACCAGAAGCCGTGGATGAACAGAGAGGTCTGCATACTCCTAAAGGCACGTGACGCTGCTTTTAGGTCGGGCGATGCACTGGCCTACTGTTTAGCCAGGGCTAACCTGAAAAAGGGCATCAAGTTGGCCAAGCAACAACTCTGATCCCTGACGCATGTGGCAGGGCATCCAGGCTATTGCGGATTACCAACCTTCCAACAACTCCTCCCCAACCACATCCTTCCCTGACAAGCTCAATCGTGTTTATGCTAGCTATGACTGGAACAACCCCGAACGGCCCCACAGGGCTACTCTCCCCGTTGAACACCAACCCCTAACCCTATCCCCCAAAGACGTGCGTGCGGGCACTGAGCAGAACAAATGCGCATAAGGCAGCTGGTCCTGATGGCATCACTTGCTGCGTGCTCAGGAACTGCGCTGAGCAGCTGACCAAGGTCCTTACTGACATTTTCAAGAAGTCACTAATAAATAATTATAATAATAATAATACATTTTATTTGTGGGGCGCCTTTCAAGACACCCAAGGACACCTTACAGAGCATATATGCTACAGTAAAATAAAAATAAAAACAGTGGACTTCACAAAGTGTCCGCAGGGTTTAAAACAAGACAAACAACAGGAAGTAAACTTACAAGAAAGATGGTACAGTTTATAAGGGATATGCCAGTTTAAACAGATAGGTTTTTAGTTGGGTTTTGTAAGTTGTTATAGAATCAGACTGTCGGATGTGTAGGGGGTCCCAGAGTCTGGGAGCCGAACCACTGAAAGCTCGAGCACCCATGGTGCTGAGGCGTGAGCTGAGGACGGTGAGAAGTCCGGAATAAGAGCGGAGGGTGCGGGAGGGGGTATACTCCTGAAGGAGGTCAGTGATGTAGATGGGGGTTAGATTGTGGAGAGCATTGTAGGTGAGTAAAATGTTTTTATAGTCAATCCGGTAGCGCACAGGAAGCCAGTGTAGTGGAATGAGAACGGGGGTGATGTGGTCAGATGAGTTAGTGCAGGTGATGATCCGGGCAGCAAAGTTCTGAATTATTTGCAGTCTGTTGAGGAGTTTGATGGGATGGCCAGTAAGAAGTACATTGCAGTAATCAATCCGGGACGTGACAAATGAGTGGACCAGGATTTCAGTGCTGGATTGGGACAGAGATGAGCAGACTCTGGAAATGTTGCGAAGATGGAAGAAGGCAGTGCGAGTGATGTTTTTAATGTGTGGTACAAATGAGAGTTAGCCGTCCAGAATGACACCGAGGCTTTTTACTTGGGAAGAGAATGGTACGGGGAAGCCGTCGATGATAATGTTTGGAGCTGGGGTGTTTTGTGACTTGGTGAGGGTGGATTGAGGAAATTCCTGCTCATCCAGTGTCCCAGTGTGCTTTAAAACCATTGTGCCAGTGCCAAACACTACTCTGCAGCGAGCCTCAATGACTTCTGCCCTGTGCACTCACCCCCATCATCATGAAGTGCTTCAAGAGGGTGGTCCTGGCTCACCTCAAATCTGGTCTCTCAACCTCACTGGATAAATTCTAACCGTGAGAACACAGAGGACGGCATTTCCTCAGCTCTTCACTCCGCTCTCTCCCACCTGTATGAGATCAACACCCACGTGAGAATGCTGTTCATCGACTTCAGCTCAGCATTTAACACCATCATCCCCTCCAAACTCATCTTCAAACTTGGTGATCTCATGAAAACCAAGAAATTTGACATTAACTCCTCTGTTGGTAACTGGTTATTAGACTTCCGAACACCGGCGTTCCACAGGGCTGTGTACTGAGACCTCTCCTCTACTTCCTCTTCAACCTGGCCCTCAACACCAAGAAGACCAAGGAGCTCATCGTGGACTTCAGGAAGACCAGAGGTGGCGCACAAGCCCCCGTCCTCATCAACGGAGCGGAGGCTTCAAATTCCTGGGGGTCCACATCTCCGAGGACCTCTCCTGGTCCCTCAATACTAACTCACTGGTAAAGATGGCTCACCAGTGTCTCTTCTTCCTGAGGAGACTGAGGAAAGCCCACCTGTCCCCTCAGATTCTGGTGAACTTCTACCGGTGTGCCATCGAAATGATCTGCTGTATATACATTTATATATATTTATCCTGTTTTTCATAATTGCATACCCCTGATCACCCCTGATGGAGAGATAGCGCCGTACGTGATGGCTGCCGTGTTGCAAGCTCCCGCACGACGACGCAGTTTTTTGTTATTTCTTATTTTTATCGCGACTATCTTTGTACAGACAGTTAGCAGCACGTTTACCTATGAATTTTGCATACTTCTGGAGATCAGATCGACAGTTGCTCGCCACCTACCAGAGTTTTTTCATTCTTTCGACTCAGACGTCCCACCCGAAGTCACAGCTGGATTAGATTGCCATCTACTAGCAAGTGTAGTGTAGATGGCAAGACTTGCAAGTGTAATGCAAGTGTAGATGGCAATCTACACTTGCGATTACACGCAAGCGTCGCCGGATGAAGCGAGGGAAGCGAGCCGGCATGCTAGTCAGGCTGAGATGTAGAGCCGATCGCCCCCCACTACCCACCATTCTACTGGCTAATGTACACTCTCTGGACAATAAGTTAAGCGAGCTACAGGCTCGTATTCAATTCCACCGGGAAACTAAGGACAATTGTATCATCTGCCTTACGGAGACATGGATGTCGGAGGGGGTTACCGACGCAGCTATCGAGCCGAACGGGATTTTCCATCCACCGGGCGGACAGAACAAAGGCTCTCTCCGGTACAGATTGCGGAGTATGTCTCATGATTAACAGATCTTGGTGCAACCAAAGTCATGTACATCCCCTCAAGTCTTTCTGTTCCCTGGACCTGGAGTACCTGAAGCTTATGTGCAGTCCATTCTGGCTACCTCGGGAGTTTACAGCGGTAACCGTGACCGCTGTTTACATTCCCCCACAAGCCAACACGGACACAGCACTGAAGGAACTGTATGGGGCTATCAGCGAACAGGAGTCGGCACACCCTGAGGCTGCTTTCATCGTGGCGGGGGACTTCAACAAGGCAAACCTGAAGAAGGTTCTCCCGAAGTTCTACCAACACATAACGAGCAACACACGGGGTGAGCGGATCCTTGACCACTGCTACACACCCTTCCGTGATGGCTACAAGGCCCTCCTCTGCCCACCATTCGGCAAATCAGACCACCGCTCTATCCAGCTACTCCCCGCCTATAGGCAGAGACTGAAGCAGCAACCAATCGCTGTGAGGGC
Source organism: Muraenolepis orangiensis (assembly GCA_027704905.1). Taxonomy (NCBI): domain Eukaryota; kingdom Metazoa; phylum Chordata; class Actinopteri; order Gadiformes; family Muraenolepididae; genus Muraenolepis; species Muraenolepis orangiensis. The sequence continues at coordinate 25,668,933 of CM051001.1, forward strand.
GGTCCAATCGGACTCTATGCTACAGGATTGTTTTGATCGTGCTGACTGGGACATGTTCCGGGTTGCCTCGGACAATAACATCAACGAGTACTCGTCCTTGGTCACCGGGTTCACCAAGAATGCATAGATGTCGTTGTTCCAACCAAGTCGATTCGGATATATCACAACCAGAAACCGTGGATTAACGGTGATGTTCACGCTGCCCTCCACACGCGTAACGCCGCATTTGGCTCCAGGAATATGGAGGTATATACGAGAGCCCGCTACGACCTCCGTAAGACCATCGTCACTGCCAAGCGGGAGTACAATGTCAGAGTGGAGGAGAAATTCAAGAGCCACGACGCGAGGGGTATGTGGCAGGGGTTAAAGACGATAACGAACTTCTGAGGGAGAACCAGTTGTGTAGAGAATTCCTTTACCTCCCTCCCAGGAGAGCTAAATACTTTTTTTGCTCGGTTCGACGTGAACGGCAGCCCGTCGAAGCCAGCGCCGCCTGAGACCAACCTGATGAACATCTCGGAAACGGATGTGCGCCGTACCTTCAAGCGGTTGAACATCCGCAAGGCGGCAGGCCCCGACGACAGAGCATGTGCAGACCAGTTGGCAGGCGTCTTTGCAGACATCTTCAACCTCTCCCTGTCCCAGCCAGTTGTTCCCGCAGTCTTCAAGATGTCCACCATCGTGCCTGTCCCTAAACAACCAAAGGTAACATGCCTGAATGACTTTAGACCTGTAGCCCTCACCTCGATTGTCAGCAAATGCTTCGAGAGGTTGGTCAAGGACTTTATTTGCTTTACTTTATTTAAGGGCCCTCCACACTTCCCTTTCCCACCTGGAGGGAAAGAACTGTTATGTGCGAATGCTGTTTGTGGACTACAGCTCAGTGTTCAACACTATAGTTCCCGCCAAGCTTAGAGGTCTAGGCGTGCCCCCATCCACGTGCAGCTGGATACTGGACCTCCTGTCGGACTGCCGGCAGGTGGTGAGGATGGGCAGCACCACCTCAGAGCCACTGATCCTCAACACGGGGCTCCTGTGTTGAGGGTTCAGGGAAGCGTGCTGAGCCCTGTCCTCTACTCCCTCTACACCCACGACTGCATGGCTATGCACAGCTCTAACGTCATCATCAAGTTTGCTGACGACACGACAGTGATGGGCCTGATCTCCGGCGACGACGAGACAGCCTACAGAGAGGAGGTTGGATCGCTGGAGCAGTGGTGCCAGGAGAACAGCCTCGCCCTCAACGTCAAGAAGACCAAGGAGCTGATCGTGGACTTCAGGAAGCAGAGAGGAGAGCACGGCCCTATCTCCATCGACGGTGTTTCAGTAGAGAGGGTCAGCAGCTTCAAGTTCCTCGGTGTGCACATCTCCGAGGACATCACATGGTCCATGCACACCACACACGTGGTGAAAAGGGCCCAACAACGCCTGTATTTCTGAGAAAATTCAGCATGGGCCCCCGCATCCTGAGAACATTCTACACTGTTACAATATGAGAGTGTTCTTACAGGGTGTATCACCGCCTGGTACGGGAACTGCACCGCACTCGAGCGCAGAGCGCTTCAAAGGGTGGTGCAGACGGCCCAGTATATCATTGGAGGTGAGCTCCCCTCCCTCCTGGATATATACAACCAGCGGTGCGTGGCAAAGGCCAAACACATTATATAAGACAATGCTCACCCCAGCCACGAACTGTACTCACTTTTACCGTCAGGCAGGCGATACCGCAGTATCAAGTGCCGCACAAATAGACTTAGAGACAGCTTCCACAGTCAGGCCATCAGGCTGCTGAACAAGGGTGTGTAGCATATAACAATGTATATATTACTACATTGAATAATATATATTGCTCTTTTTCTAACATATTGCATTTAATATATTGCATTTTTATATATTTAACTTATACAGTTTTGTACTTTTTTACTTATTTTTATCCTATTCTGTTCTTTATAACTGCTGTCTGTCGTCGGGTATTGCACATAAGATTTTCACTCATTGCTTATACTTGTGTATAACTGTGAAGTGACAATAAACTTGACTTGACTTAACTACCTGTTAAATACTTATACTTACCTGTAAATATATACCTATTATTATGCACATATCTCACACATACTCTAAGTCATTTTCTAACTGTTTTTATACATGGTAGACTGTCCTTTAGCAACTGTAAACTGTCAATTATATATTACCATGCACTTTACTGCAACATTTGCACATTTGTTAGATGTCAACAAATGTTTTAGCTATACTGTACCTGTGCTGTGCAATGACAATACATTTGAATCTAATCTAATCTAGTGTAAGAGTTAATAGGGTTAGGGTTAGGGTAAGAGTTAGTAGGGTTAGAGTAAGAGTTAATAGGGTTAGTGTAAGAGTTAGTAGGGTTAGGGTCACAGTAAGTAGTGTTAGGGTTAGGGTAAGAGTTCGCAGGGTTAGTGTAAAAATGAGCAGTTTTAGGGTAAGCTTCAGAGTTAGTATGATTAATGTTATAGTTAGTAGGGTTTGTACTAGGGTAAGAGTTAGAAGGGTTAGTGTAAGAGTTACTATGGTAAGTGTTAGGGTAAAAGTTAGTAGGGTTAGTGTAAGAGTTAGTAGGGTTAGTGTTAGGTTAATATTTAGTAGGATTAGTGTAAGAGTTATTAGGATTAGATTAGATTTAAATGTATTGTATGTATTGAACAGCACAAATACAGCGAAACTAATTTGGCATCTAACCAGAGTGTAAATGTTGCAGAAAAGCATGGTAATATATAATGTACAGTGGTAAAACATATGACTAAAAGACAGGTACTACTACTACTCAAGTCAAGTCAAGTCAAGTTTATTGTCACTTCACAGTATAAACCAGTGAGTGAAAATCTTATGTGCAATACCCGATGACAGACAGCAGTTATAAGAATAAGATAAAAATTTAAATAAAAATGCAATTTATAAAATGCAAAATATCGGCACAGAAAAGAGCAATATGTATATATAAATCAATGTAATAAAATAGACATTGTTATATGCTATACGCCCTTGTTCAGCAGCCTGATGGCCTGACTGTGGAAGCTATCTCTAAGCCTATTTGTACGGCACTTGATACTGCGGTATCGCCTGCCTGACGGTAACAGTGAGTACAGTTCGTGGCTGGGGTGGGCAATGTCTTTTATGATGCGTTTGGCCTTGGCCACGCACCGCTGATTGTATATATCAAGGAGGGAGGGGAGCTCACCTCCAACGATATACTGGACCGTCCGCACCACCCTTTGAAGCGCCTTCGAGTGCGGTGCAGTTCCCGTACCAGGCGGTGATACACCCTGTAAGAACACTCTCGATGGTGCCGTTATAGAATGTTCTCAGGATGCGGGGGGCCATGCTGAATTTCTTCAGACGCCTGAGGAAATACAGGCGTTGTTGGGCCCTTTTCACCACGTGTGTGGTGTGTGTGGACCATGTGAGGTCCTCGGAGATGTGCACGCCGAGGAACTTGAAGCTGCTGACCCTCTCTACTGCAACACCGTCGATGGAGATAGGGCTGTGCTCTCAATGGCACACCGGTAAAAGTTCACCAGAATCTGAGGGGACAGGTGGGAGACACACTCGCGTGCGCACCAGCTCTAGTCTTTCTGAAGTCCACGATGAGCTCCTTGCTCTTCTTGGTGTTGAGGGCCAGGTTGTTCTTGGTGCCATACATAACTTAAACAGACTCTTAACAAGGTTACCATACTTGACTTAAACAGACTCTTAACAGGGTTACCATACTTAACTTAAACAGACTCTTAACAGGGTTACCATACTTAACTTAAAAAGACTGTTAACAGGGTTACCATACTTAACTTAATCAGACTCTTTTAACAGGGTTACCATACTTAACTTAAAAAGACTGTTAACAGGGTTACCATACTTAACTTACTCAGACTCTTAACAGGGTTACCATACCTAACTTAAACATACTCTCTTAACAGGGTTACCTTAACTTAAACAGACTATATTTACAGGGTTACCATACTTAACTTAAACAGACTCTCTTTTACAGGGTTACCATACTTAACCTAAACAAGCAGTCTCTCCCAAGATCATGGTGCTAACACCTCCACAGTGTGACCCTCCATCCTGGAGACTGGAGGCCTTGTGTTAGTGTGTTAATTTGTGCCTTGTGGAGGTGTCTCTGGAGTGGCTGTTGCTGGGTTGTCTGGATGGGCTGGGAGGTCCGACAGCTAGGGCCACGGTGGTAGTCCTCCTGGCGGGGGACCGCCCCTAGTAAGCCAGATGAGGCATCATCCCCCCGCCTCCTACCTGGAGCATTGGGCCTTGGGCTGCTGTGCTGGTGGTGGAGGGCTGCTGTGGGCTGGATCCAAAGGAGGCCACAGAGGGTTGCTTGTAGTGGTCATGTTCATAAAGAAATAGCTTCTGCTATGATTTAGCTACACAAACCCTACATCAGTAAGAGAGAAGAGGATGAAAGATGGAGAGAGGAGATTGAAAGAAGAGAGGAGGAGGGGAGGAGAGGGGAAGGAAGAGAACAAGCCTGACAGCTGTAGCCTTCCTGTTCAGCATCACATCATTTATAATAACATTTATAGATAAAAAAATAACATTTGAAGAATACGTATCTATGAATATTATAAATCCATATATTATGACATATTAATAACATTACATATAATAAATATGAATTTGATTAAATATGATACATACATGTTAATATTCTGTAATACTACAATAAATAATTTATACATTAGACCCCTACTACCAATACTAAGAATACAATAGACACATTGTCTGTGTCTTTAGTGATAGTTGATCCAAATAAATGTAAAGTGGTACAACAGTGTTTATTTTCCAGTATCTTTAGTGATGAGAATGTGGTTACTAGGCAACAAGCAGCAGGGCCAGATGACGAAGTGTATCTCTACTTCTTTTCTCCATGCTTTCTACTGCACCTCTTGTGATCTCTATCTTCCTATTCTGGCTCTCTCTCCTCTCTAATTGTCTCTCCTCTCTTGTTGTCTCTCCTCTCTTATTCTCACCCCCCCTTCTTATTGTCTCGCCTCTCTTATTGTCTCTCCTCCGTTGTCTCCCCCCTTCAAATTGTCTCTCTCTTGTTGTCTCTCCCCTCTTATTGTCTGCCCCCCTTCTTATTGTCTCTCTTCTTTTGTCTCTCCTCTCTTATTGTCTCCCCCTTCCTATTGTCTCCCCTCTCTTATTGTCTCTCCTATCTTATTGTCTATCCTCTCTTGTCTCTCCTCTCTTATTGTCTGCCCCCCTTCTTATTGTCTCCTCTCTCTTGTCTCTCCTCTCTTATTGTCTCTCCTATCTTGTTGTCTCTCCTCTCTTGTTGTCTCTCCTCTCTTGTTGTCTCTTCTCTTATTGCCTCTCCTATCTCGTTGTCTATCCTTTCTTGTCTCTCCTCTCTTGGTACTTATGTACTTCTTAGGTAAATTGGTTATGCTCATGTGTCATACTTTGGTTCAACTGAGACAATGATGATGATACCAGTAGTAGTAGCAGTATTGTCTATAGGGTGTTGTCTTTAAGGTATTGTCTATAAGGTATTGTCGATAAGGTATTGTCTACAGGGTATTGTCTATAAGGTATTGTCTATAGGGTATTGTCTATAAGGTATTGTCGATAAGGTATTGTCTATGAGGTATTGTCTATATTAGGTATTGTCTATAAGGTATTGTCGATAAGGTATTGTCTACAGGGTATTGTCTATAAGGTATTGTCTATAGGGTATTGTCTATAAGGTATTGTCTATAAGGTATTGTCTATAAGGTATTGTCTTTAGGGTGTTGTCTATAAGGTATTGTCTATAGGGTATTGAGTATTGTCTAGGGTAGTGTCTAGGGTAGTGTCTAGGATAGTGTCTAGGATAGTGTCTAGGGTAGTATCTAGATTAGTGTCTAGGATAGTGTCTAGGGTACTGTCTAGGGTAGTGTCTAGGGTATTGTCTAGGGTAGTGTCTAGGGTAGTGTCTTGGTTAGTGACTAGGGTAGTGTCTAGGATAGTGTCTAGGGTAGTGTCTATGGTAGTGTCTATGGTAGTGTTTAGGGTAGTGTCTAGGGTAGTGTCAAGGGTAATGTCTAGGGTAGTGTCTTGGGTAGTGTGTAGGGTATGGTCAGGATGATGAATCAATTCAGAGTGGTTATTTACATAAGCTTGTACATTTTTCAGTCTCACATCTTTCTGTCACTTCTATGCTTTCACCGAAAGTATTTGTTCACTCTTTCTAATAAGATACACTGCACACTTCTGAGAAGATACACATAACATGTCTAGAGAAGATACACTGCACATGTCTACAGACGATACATTGCACATGTCTACAGAAGATGCACTGCACATGACAGAAGATACACTGCACATGACAGAAGATACACTGCACATGACATAATATTCACTGCACATGTCTAGAGAAGAAACACTGCACATGACAGAAGATACATTGCACATGACAGAAGATACACTGCACATGTCTACAGAAGATGCACTGCACATGCCAGAAGATACACTGGACATGACAGAAGATACACTGCACATGCCAGAAGATACCCTGGACATGACAGAATATACACTGCAAATACAAGAAGATACACTGGACATGTCTAGAGAAGATACAATACACATGACAGAAGATACACTGCAAACGACAGAAGATACACTGTACATGACATAATATACACTGCACCATTGCGTCTGGTCATAGTTTCCCCATCAGAATCCCTTGCTTCAAGGCGACTCTGTACTTCTACTTCCTGTTTGCAAACAGCCGTTGAAGAACACGCCCACAACTGTGAGGGCTGTGCGTTGCTGGACAGACAACGCTGTACTACATCTGCAGGGTGGGATGAATATCACGGAATGGACTGCATTCAAGACCACTGACCTGGATGTGTATGCAGATAATTCAGATCATATCATTGCAGATCACTGCCTACATTATCAGGCTAGTGGAGGAATGCATCCCCATCAGGTCGAACACCCATAGCCATGAAGTGCCTGGAGAAACTGATCAGGTCACACATAAACTTTACTATCCCCGACTCCTTGGGCCCACTCCAGTTTGCATACAGACAGAACAGGTCTGTAGACGACACCACCTCCCTGGCACTACACATGGCCCTGGAGCACCTAGACAGGAGGGACACCTACGTCAGACTGCTGTTCATTGACTACAGCTCGACGTTCAACACTATCGTTCTCTCCAAGCTGTTCCTGAAACTAAGGGACCTAGGTCTGGGCGCCTCCATCTGTAACTGGATTATGGACTTCCACCGGAGCGGTCCCTGGCTGTACTCGCTGTACACACATGACTGTACTTCCACGCACAGCAATAATTGGACTATCAAGTTTGCAGATGACACCACAGTCATCGGCATGATAAGCGACGACATTCTGCACTGTATTCATGATACTGCTGCACTTGTTTGCACAATTCAGTATTTTTTATAGTATATATAAATATAGTATATAAAATGTTGTTTATAGTATTAGTTTAGTACATATTACATAGTATAGTTTATGGTGTTGTTTATAGTATATTGTATAGCATATTATAGGTAGTATATAGTGTTGTTTATAGTATAGTATTGTTTATTGTTGTTGAGTATTGTTGTAGGAAATGCATACTGCTGGAGGGAATGGGGAGTAATGATTCCAATGTAGCTAATAGCAACATCTTGAATCTTGAATCTTGTAATTCAATTTGTTCATTCTTCTTTGACAGTAAAAAATCCCTTTTAAAACAGTGCTTCAAACTCTAACCCTACAACATAGTCTATTAAAGCAGTAGGTTATAACTACAACATAGTCTATTAAAGCAGTAGGTTATAACTACAACATAGTCTATTAAAGCAGTAGGTTAGAACTACAACATAGTCTATTAAAGCAGTAGGTTAGAACTACAACATAGTCTATTAAAGCAGTAGTTTAGAACTACAACATAGTCTATTAAAGCAGTAGTTTAGAACTACCCCATGTATATTAAAGCAGTAGGTTAGAACTACAACATAGTCTATTAAAGCAGTAGTTTAGAACTACAACATAGTATATTAAAGCAGTAGGTTAGAACTACAACATAGTATATTAAAGCAGTAGGTTAGAACTACAACATAGTCTATTAAAGCAGTAGGTTATAACTACAACATAGTCTATTAAAGCAGAAGGTTAGAACTACAACATAGTATATTAAAGCAGTAGGTTAGAACTACAACATAGTCTATTAAAGCAGTAGTTTAGAACTACAACATAGTATATTAAAGCAGTAGGTTAGAACTACAACATAGTATATTAAAGCAGTAGGTTAGAACTACAACATAGTCTATTCAAGCAGTAGGTTAGAACTACAACATAGTCTATTAAAGCAGTAGGTTAGAACTACAACATAGTCTATTAAAGCAGTAGGTTAGAACTACAACATAGTCTATTAAAGCAGTAGGTTAGAACTACAACATAGTCTATTAAAGCCGTCGGTTTGTGTGTTTGTGTTTTAGGAAATAAAAGTCTAATTTACTAGGAGCCCGGAGCAGATAATCGTCTGCTACTGCTACTGCTCTCTCTCCTGTCTCTCTCTCTCTCTCTCTCTCTCTCTCTCTTATATATATATATATATATATATATATATATATATATATATATATATATATAAAACTATAGAGAGACAGTCTACTGCTCTCCTCTCTCTCTTCTGTCTCTCTCTATATAACTAGAGAGAAACAGTCTACTGCTCTCCTCTCTCTCTTCTGTCTCTCTCTATATAACTAGAGAGAAACAGTCTACTGCTCTGCTCTCTCTCCTGTCTCTCCCTCTCTACTGTATATATATACTGTATATAACTAACCTAAATATCCATATAAGTAGCTGGTGAAACATCTCCCATCTCAAACTGTTGTTGTTTGTTCGGCCACTCCATCGCCTGGATCTCCTTAATCTTCTGCTTTATCGTCTGGATCTTCATCTTTCAGCCTTCATCCTCTCATCTCTGAAAGACTGAGAAGCTACAGTGGGTCTGGCAGGGGGCCTGGTCTCTCTCTCTCTCTCTCTCTCTCTCTCTCTCTCTCTCTCTCTCTCTCTCTCTCTCTCTCTCTCTCTCTCTCTCTCTCTCTCTCTCTCTCTCTTTCTCTCTCTCTCTCTCTCTCCACAACATAGTCTATTAAAGCAGTAGGTTAGAACTACAAGTCTATTAAAGTAGTAGGTTAGAACTACAACCTAGTCGCCATCATCTATTAAAGCAGTAGGTTAGAACTACAACTTAGTCTATTAAATCAGTAGGTTAGAACTACAACATAGTCTATTAAAGCAGAAGGTTAGAACTACAACATAGTATATTAAATCAGTAGGTTAGAACTACAACATAGTCTATTAAAGCAGAAGGTTAGAACTACAACATTGTCTATTAAAGCAGAAGGTTAAAACTACAACATAGTATATTAAAGCAGTAGGTTAGAACTATAACATAGTCTATTAAAGCAGTAGGTTAGAACTACAACATAGTATATTAAATCAGTAGGTTAGAACTACAACATAGTCTATTAAAGCAGAAGGTTAGAACTACAACATAGTATATTAAAGCAGAAGGTTAGAACTACAACATAGTATATTAAAGCAGTAGGTTAGAACAAAAACTGTCTATTAAAGCAGAAGGTTAGAACTACAACATTGTCTATTAAAGCAGAAGGTTAAAACTACAACATAGTATATTAAAGCAGTAGGTTAGAACTATAACATAGTCTATTAAAGCAGTAGGTTAGAACTACAACATAGTCTATTAAAGCAGTAGGTTAGAACTACAACATAGTCTTTTAAAGCCGTCGGTTTGTGTGTTTGTGTTTTAGGAAATAATGAGCAAACAGCTCTGTCTAATTTACTAGGAGCCCGGAGCAGATAATCGTCTACTGCTCTCCTCTCTCTCCTCTCTCTCCTGTCTCTCTCTATAGAACTAGAGAGACAGTCTACTGCTCTCCTCTCTCTCCTGTCTCTCTCTATAGAACTAGAGAGACAGTCTACTGCTCTCCTCTCTCTCCTGTCTCTCTCTATACAACTAGAGAGACAGTCTACTGCTCTCCTCTCTCTCCTGTCTCTCTCTATACAACTAGAGAGAAACAGTCTACTGCTCTCCTCTCTCTCTTCTGTCTCTCTCTATATAACCAGAGAGAAACAGTCTACTGCTCTCCTCTCTCTCCTGTCTCTCCCTCTCTACTGTATATATACACTGTATATAACTAACCTAAATATCCATATAAGTAGATGGTGAAACATCTCCCATCTCAAACTGTTGTTGTTTGTTCCACTCCATCGCCTGGATCTTCTTAATCTTCTGCTTTATCGTCTGGATCTTCATCTTTCAGCCTTCATCCTCTCATCTCTGAAAGACTGAGAAGCTACAGCTGGTCTGGCAGGGGGCCTGGTCTCTCTCTCTCTCTCAATATGTATATATATGTATACCAGTTAGAGAGACCAGAGAGAAATACCAGAGAAAAAAACAGACAAGGAGAGAGACCAGAAAGATACCAGAGAGAAACCAGAAGAGAGACAAGGAGAGAGACCAGAAAGATACCAGAAAGAGACAAGGAGAAAAACCAGGAGAGGCCAGAGAGAGACCAGGAGGGAGAAAATGAGAAAGACCAGCAGAGAAACCAGAGAGAGACCAGGAGGGAGACCAGAGGGGAAATGTGTAATTTTCAACATTATAAAAAAAACTCAATGGTACAAATACATTTTCATTTATTTCACATACATTTGTTTACTTTTGAACTTTTCAGAATCTAAATGATTTTACAACAAAATGGGAACCTACCACGACAAATTCCAACTGTGATACTGTGGAGAAATGATCTGAAATGGAGCCAAGCATGTTAGAATGAATGAAAACCTCTTCAGTAAACATGGCAGAGATTTGAAACGTTCACACAGCCGAAATATTGACTGGGGAATTTTGAAAACCCTCAACATTTTTGATAAATAATATATTTGTATATTTAATAACAATATATATAAATATAAATATACCATGGAGTCAATTGGAGGAACAGGGTATTATATATAATATTTCCCCTTCCTGGTGGACTGGTCTTGTTGAAGCTCCAGGATTATACATCCTATGAATATTGCTATGAGTTCTTCTTCATAATGAATACATACATGTACACAATGAAGCATAGGGTACCAACCATAGGGAAAAGTGGTGGGCCTCTCTGTGGACGTGAGTGAATAAGCATGGCGTAAGACTAAAGTAGAGTCATAGCTTAGATACAAATGCATACTGTACACGCTTCTGCCAGCTCTGTAACTCCACAATCATGGGGGTTGCCTTTTCTTTTATGCATTTCCAAAAGCAGGATATCCTTTACTTTGTCTTCTTGGTGGCAATATTCATCACCCCTTTCTTAAGTTCTCGCCCTGGCAACTGTTAACACATGTTAACTTTTATGCATTTCAACACCTGACTTGATCCAGCGATTACCTCCTCATTAGAAAGTAACACTCCCAACAGCTGGATAAAAATACATAATCTTCTATGGCATTTGAATGTCCTCTGAATTATCGTCTCTAAAAAAATGGAGTTACATCATTTTCATGTTGAATCGTCGGGAACCAGCCTGTCCGTCGGCTGAGTCCACGCTGGTTCCGTTGGACTTGGAGCGCGGAATGTACTCCACATCAATGTTGTTTTTATGTTTCCCTTTTCCTCTACTCCAGACAAACAGGAGCAGGAAGCAGAACAGCACCACGCCCAGGAAGGTGAAGCAGCCCATGGCCGTCGTCACCAGAATAGTTTTAAGGTCCAAACCCAAGGTGACGTTTGCTGTCCCATTGGCAGTGACGTTGCTAGGATCTGTGTGGTACTGGGTCCTGTTGGCATACAGTGATCCTAAACTTTTCACTGCCAGTGAGGTCATCAAGGTGTCGTTTCCTGCAGTATTGGATGCCAGACAGAGGTACACACCGCTGTCTTGTACTTCTGCTGAGACGATATCCAGTGTCCCGTTGCTGTGGACTCTAACTCTTCCGTGGCTTTTGCTGGTGAGCAGTCGTCTCCGTGGAGACAGCCAGGAGATGCTAGGCCTGGGGGTTCCGTCTGCAGTGCAGCGCAGCAGGGCCTGTTGGCCCTCGTCCACCGTCACCGTCTGGGTTTTGTTCTCTCGTATCTTAGGCTTGGTGCATGTCACATAATAAGATAACAGCATCTCTTTGAACTCCTTGAAGGGCCGGCCCCGGATCCCCTCCGGGGTGCTGCACTCCGGCTGGGCCTCCCCGAAGAACACAAAGTGCCGTTTCTGGAGCAACCACATGAGCCGGCAGTCACACACCAGCGGGTTGTGGTCAATCAACAGAACCTCCAGAGTCTCTGGAGCTTGGAAAACCCCTTTCTCCAGAGTGTCTAGATGGTTGTGGGACACGTTGAGAAGCCTGAGCCATCGGAGGCCCTGGAAGGCGTACGGCTCGATATTGGACAACTGGGCCCCTGCCAGGTGGAGCTCCTTTAGTCGCACAAGCTCCACCAGCATCCCTGCCTCAATATACCTGATCCGGTTAGAGGACAGATTGAGATGTGTCAGGAAGGGCAGATGCTTCAGTGCTTGTGAGGGGAAAGAGGAAAGGTTGGTGTTGGTTATGAAAAGGGTAGTCAGGTTAAGACCATGCAGAGAGTTAGCTGGAACAAGGTCGAGAGAGGGCCAATGGTCGATCTCTAAGTGCTGCAGTCTGAACAACTTTCTGAAGGAGAATGGGTGTAGAGAGTGAATGCTGAGATATCTGAGATGGAGGCTTACAAGGTTGTGGAGGTGCGACAACGCCTCAGTGGGCACAACGCTCAGGTTGCACCTCTCTAGAGTTAGTATCTCCAAGCTGGAGAGTCCACTGAATGCACGGTGAGAAATGTAAACCAGGTCGTTGTCACCCACCTCTAGGAACCTCAGATTGTGCAGGTCCTGAAACATGTAATCCAACAGAATTACAATTTTGTTATCGCTGATATCCAGTCGGGTTAGGTTCGTCAAACCAGCAAAGACTCCCAGGGGAATCAGCTTAATCCGATTGCTCTTAAGGCTGAGCGAGTGCATTGTGAAAAGTGTGTTGAAGGCCCCAGGCTCAACGTAGCTGATTATGTTCCCGCTAAGGTCCAGCTCCTCCAGACCTGGAAAGGCAGCAAAGTCATCCGGGTTTATCATGGTCAACTTGTTCTTGCTGAGGTCCAGGACTTTGGTCTCGATGGGGATACCGTCTGGGATGCTGGGCATGCGCTTGCGGTGGCAAACCACTGCCTTGCTCTGGGCAGAGCACTCGCAGCGGGATGGGCAGCACAGGGCAGGGCGGAGGAAGACGGCCAGCAGGGCCAGACCCAGGACCGGCTGCCAGCTTGACGTCATCATGACTCTGGTCGGGATCCACCAGCACCAGTCACGGCTCTGTAAATACATTCAAAGACACATGAGTTTATACACGTTTATATACTTTAAAGCCCAGAAAAAGCCTTTGATTCTAACCCCTATTAAACCTTACTGTACTAACCCTAGTAACCCTACCAACCCAAACCATACTAGCCCTACCAACCCTAACCCTACCAACCCTAACTGTACTAACCCTACCAACCCTAACCCTATTAACCCTACCAGCCCCAACCCTACTAACCCTAGTAATCCTAGCAACCCTAACCCTACTAACCCTAACCATACTAACTATATTCACCCCAACCCTACTAACCCTAATAACCCCACCAACCCTAACCCTACTAACCCTACCAACCCTAACCCTACTAACCTTACCAACCCTAACCCTAGTAATCCTACCAACCCTAACCCTAGTAATCCTACCAACCCTAACCCTTATAACCCTACCAACCCTAACCCTACTAACCCTACCAACTCTTACTCTCCTAACCCTACCAACCCTAACTCTACCAACCCTAAACCTCCTAACCCTACGAACCCTAACCCTACTAACCCTAGTAACCCTGCCAACCCTAACCCTACTAACCCTACTAATCCTACCAACCCTAACCCTACTATCCCTAGGAACCCTTACCCTACTAACCCTACTAACCCTGCCAACCCTAACCCTACTAACCCTAGTAACCCTAACCCTACTAGCCCTACCAACCCTAACCCTACTAACCCTAGTAACCCTACCAACCCTAACCATACTAGCCCTAGTAACCCAACCAACCCTAACCATACTAACCCTAGTAACCCTACCAACCCTAACCATACTAACCCTAGTAACCCTACCAACCCTAACTATACTAACCCTAGCAGATTCGATTTGATTAGATTCAAATGTATTGTCAGTGTACAGTACAGTGAAAATAATTTGGCATCTAACCAGAGTGCAAATGTTGCAGTAAAGTGCATGGTAATATATAATGTACAGTTATTGAATAATATGTAAACAAAGTTTACAGTCTACAAAAAAAAAATACTAATAAAAACAGGTATAAAATATCTTATAGAGTAGGTATGAGATATGTGCAGAATTATAGGTGTATATATATATACAACGTAAGTATACAAGTATAAACAGGTAGTGAGCAGGGGTATGCAGTTGTATCAAAAGATACATATGCATAAATGTATATACAGCAGGTAGTGAGTGAGCAGGGGTGTGTAGTTATATCAGCAGTTGAGGATTAATATATACGGTAAGTACTATCATACAGGTATGTAAACAATACATTCGTAAACTATAAATATGTAAACTACATATAGGTAGAGGTAGGGAGTTATGATACAGTGCAAGGCCATTGAAGACATTGATGCTGAAAGGGTTTTGTCAGCAGAGTTCAGAGTTCATATGTTGGGCAGCAGAGGGGGGGGGGCTGTCATCGTGGTACAGAGTTCAGAGAGATAACAGCTGAGGGAATGAAGCTGTTCCTAATTCTACTTGACTTGGAACAAAGGTATCTATAGCGCCTACCGGAGGGGAGGAGGGCAAACAGTCCATGGTTGGGGTGAAAGGGGTCTTTGACAATTTGTTGTGCCTTCCTCAGACACTGTTTGTGGTGGGTAGCATTTATTGCTGGGAGGGGTAATCCAACGTTTTCACCACCCTCTGCACCGGAGCCCAGAGAAAGCCTTTGATTCTAACCCCTATTAAACCTTACTGTACTAACCCTAGTAACCCTACCAACCCTAACCCTAACCCTACTAACCCTACCAACCCTAACCCTACTAACCCTACCAGCCCCAACCCTACTAACCCTAGTAATCCTAGCAACCCTAACCCTACTAACCCTAGTTACCCTACCAACCTTAACCATACTAACCAAACTAACCATAGTAACTCTACTAACCCTACCAACCCTAACCCTACTAACCCTTGTAACCCTAACCCTACTAACCCTTCCAACCCCAACGATACTAACCTTACCAACTCTTACTCTCCTAACCCTACCAACCCTAACCCTACTAACCCTAACCCTCCTAACCCTACCAACCCTAACCCTCCTAGCCCTACCAACCCTAACCATATCAATCCTAACCCTACCAACCCTAACCCTCCTAAACCTACCAACCCTAATCCTACTAACCCTACCATCCCTAACCATACTAACCCTACCAACTCTTACTCTCCTAACCCTAACCCTACCATCCCTAACCATACTAACCCTACCAACTCTTACTCTCCTAACCCTACCAACCATAACCCTACTAACCCTAGTAACCCTAACCCTACCAACCTTAACCCTACCAACCCTAACCCTCCTAAACCTACCAACCCTAACCCTGTGTGTGAGCAGGAGTATGCAGTTGTAAGTTGTGTAAGTTGTGAAGATGCGTAGTTTGGTGTTAGTTGAGATGGTTTTGGAGCTCCAGATCTTCCTGAGGATGTTAAACATAACCCTGGCTTTGTTGATCCTGCTCTTTATGTCCACGTCTGTCTCTCCTGTGGTGTCCATCACACTTTATAGGTATGTGAATGCCTCCACTTCCTCTAGGGGGGCGCCGTGTATGAGGATGGGGTTGCTGCTCCTTGAATGGATCGTTATCGCCTGTGTCTTTGTTGTGTTTGGTGTAAGTCCCAATTTTTCTGCTGCTTGTGTGAGTCTGTCTGTCTTCTCCTGCATTTGCATATGTGACTACAAGCTACAGGTAGAGGTAGGGAGTTATGATACAGTGCAACGGCCATTGAAGACATTGATGGTGAAAGGGTATTGTCAGCAGAGTTCAGAGTTCATATGTTGGGCAGCAGAGGGGGGGGGGGGAGCTGTCATCGCAGTAAAGAGTTGAGAGAGATGACAGCTGAGGGAAAGTAGCTGTTCCTAAGCCTGCTTGACTTGGAACAAAGGTATCTATAGCGCCTACCGGAGGGGAGGAGGGCAAACAGTCCATGGTTGGGGTGAAAGGGGTCTTTGACAATTTGTTGTGCCTTCCTCAGACACTGTTTGTGGTGGGTAGCGTTTATTGCTGGGAGGGGTAATCCAACGTTTTCACCACCCTCTGCACTGCTTTCCGGTCAGTTGCACAGTACCACACTGTGATGCAGTTGGGATAAGTTCACTAGAATCTTAGGGGACAGGTGGGCTTTCCTCAGACTCCTCAGGAAGAGGAGAGACGCTGGTGAGCCTTCTTTACCAGTGAGGCAGTGTTGAGGGACCAAGAGAGGTCCTTGGAGATGTGGACCCCCAGGAAATTGAAGCTGGAGACACGCTCAATCTCCGTCCCGTTGATGAGGATGGGGGCGTGTGCGCCCGCTCTGGTCTTTCTAAAGTCCACGATCAGCTCCTTGGTCTTCTTGCTGTTGAGGGCCAGGTTGTCGTCAGCGCACCACTCCACCAGGTGCTGGACCTCCTCCCTGTAGGCTGCCTCATCGTTGTTGTTGTTGTTGTTGTTGTTGTTGTTGTTGTTGTTGTTGTTGTTCTTGATGAGGCCAACCACCGATGTGTCCGGAGTCTCACAGGCTAACATAGCCCGGAAGGCCTCCTTCTTCAGCCGGACGGCTTCCCTGTCCACCTGTGTCCACCACGAAGTCCGAGGGTTGCAGCCCCTTGAGGCACCAATGACCTTGAGGCCACAGCTCTCAAACGCAGCTTCGGCAATAGAAGCTTTGAACAATGACCACTCTGGCTCAATGCCCCCAGCCTCCACATAGATGCCCGAAAAATTCTGCCGGAGGTGGGAGTTGAAGGTCTCCCGGACAGGGGCATCCACCAGACGTTCCCAGTTCACCCTTACTACACGTTTGGGCTTACCAGGTCTGTCCAGAGGCTTCCCCTGCCATCTTACCCAACTCAACACCAGATGGTGATCGGTTGACAGCTCTGCCCCTCTCTTCACCCGAGTGTCCAAAACATGCGGCCTCAGGCCAGATGACACGATAACAAAATCAATCATTTACCTTCAGCCTAAGGTACTCTGGTACCATGTACACTCATGAGCATCCTTATGTTTGAACATGGTAGCACAGAAATCCAATAACAAAACCCCACTCCGGTTCAGATCAGGTAGGCCGTTCATCCCCAACACGCCCCTCCAAGTTTACCCATCGTTACCCACGTGTGCGTTGAAGTCTCTCAGGAGGACTATAGAGTCCCCTTCTGGAGCCCCATGCAGGACTCCATCCAGGGTGTGCAAGAAGGCAGGATATTCCGAACTGTTGTTTGGTGCATAGGCACAAACAACAGTCAGAGTTTTCCCTCCCATGACCCTAAGGCGTAGGGAGGCGAACCTCTCGTCCACCGGGGTAAACTCCAACAAAGCGGCACTCAGCCGGGGACTTGTGAGTATCCCCACACCCGCCCGGCGCCTCACACCCTGAACAACTCCAGAGAAGGAAAGAGTCCAACCCCTATCCAGGAGTTTAGTTCCAGAGCCAGTGCTGTGCGTAGAGGTAAGCCCCACCAGATCTAATTGGTAGCGCTCCACCTCCCGCACAAGCTCAGGCTCCTTCCCCCCCAGAGAGGTGACATTCCACGTCCCCAAAGCCAGTCTCTGTTGGCTGGGTTTGGTCCGTCGAGGCCCCCTGCCTTCACTGCCTCCTAACTGGCAGTGCACCCGACCCCAGCGGTTCTTCCCGTAGGTGGTGGGTCCGCGGGAAGGCTCCTACATGTATATACATATAAATAGACATACATATATTGTGTATTTATGTATGTCTATGTGTATATATGTATAGATGTTTAAATGTATATATGTATGTATATATATGTACTGTATATGTATACAATGTATATTTGTAATTTTGTTATGTTATGTATATAGTATGTGTATATGTGTATATGTATATATATTTATATTTCTATATATATATATATATATATATTTCTATGTATATATATATGCTTTCTACACAATTTACCATATGTGTATATCATCCATCAGTCACTTTATTATGTATAAGTCTAAGTATTGTACACAGTATAGTATATAGTGTTGTTTATAGTATATAGTATAGCATATTGTAGGTAGTATTTAGTGTTGTTTATAGTATAGTAAAGTTTATTGTAGTAAAGTATTGTATAGTTAAGTATAGTCTTAAAGTAGTAGTAATGGGGAGTTAGCAGTCTATTGTACTTAACCATAAGCCTTTAACACGGCCCTCTCCATATGACCAGAGGACCGAGCTCATGGTGTCTGACTCAGCAAAAATGAGCATTTCCAGTGTGCTGAGCTGGCAGGAGGAAACCGTGAAACATGATCACAGCTCCTCCATGTGAGGAAGTGGAACTGGTGGGCTGGATGTAGAAGATGGACCATGATGGACCGGGAAGGATGCTAGAGCTGGTCCTTGTTGAGGAGGAGGAGGTGCTGAAAGGAGGAGGAGGTGGCGAGGGGGAGGAGGTGGTGAGGAGGAGGAGATATATATATATATATATATATATATATATATATATATATATATAGATCAGTGGAGGCTCGTCCATTGAGGAAAATAAACTAAGAAAAATAAATACACATCAATTTAACATACTGTGAAAATACTGATGAAATTACTATTTTACACTTCGAAAGCACAACAATCATGTCCCTGTGTCAAAGTACCAACAGCGCCCCCTACCGCTTATTTAAAATGACGGATGTACGGAGAATAGTCCTCCCCAAGCTCCCCATTGAAGTCCAATATAAAACTCCCGGACCCTAGCGGCCGGTGAGTCCTGGTTCTAACATGAGCGTGCACGGCGCTAAGGGAGGACCATCCTCCCTGAGGGCGGGTCTAGCCAGAGGCTCTGTGAACCAATCAGCAGAGCTCCCTGCGCTGGTGAATACCCAATCAAAGTTTTGGGGGGCCGGGTTATCATCATGCAAGGATCTATCTTGTGTCATTCATATTAATTCCATGTTGCAGACAACCCGTGAGTTGTATATTTACCTTAAATAACATTTCAGATTTGAAACTTTCGAGTTCCGACCCCAAACGTAAACAGAAAGCATGGCTGACCGTGACCAGGTGGTGTTTCTTTGGGTCGCGATAAGACAATTAATGTGATTTACGTGCATAACTGGTTTTATGATGATAGTATGTCTTATTTTAATTAATACAGGTAAATATACTTTTCACAAAAACGCTTCTCCCTCAAATCTCACTCAACTTCCATGATGCTAGTTTTGTTTGGTAGAACTGGCCACTGTGCATAGAACTTCAATTCAATTTTCAGATTTTCATCATAATGGAGTAATCACTAAATAGCTATTTTTCATCAAAACAACACTTCTTCCCCCTCACATCAATTCTCTTTGGCTTACATGCTAAAATGACCCACTAATACACTGTCAAAATTGATAGTGAGGCACCTTCCTTACTCCCCTACTTTTACAACCACCAGCCGCCATTGATATATGTATATATATGTAGGTGCATGTACATATTTGTGTATATATGTATATTTATATGTGATATGTATATGAGCAGCTCCTCCTCACCACCTCCATCCCCTCACCACCTCCTCCTTCTCCTCATCCTCAGCACCTCCTCCTCACATCTTCACACCTCCACCTCACCACCTCCTCCTTCTCATTCTCCCCCCTCCACCTCCTCCTCCTCCTCCTCACATCCTCACCACCACCTCAGCACCTCCTCCTCCTCAACAAGGACCTTCTCCTCCTCACATCCGCCCCATCAGCACCTCCTCCGCCTCACCACCACCTCCTACTCTCCCTCCTCACTTCCTCACATCCTCACCACCTCCTCCTCCTCCTTAGCACCTCCTTCTCCTCAACAAGGACCTCCTCCTCCTCACATCTTCAGCACATCCTCCTCCTCCTCCTCACCACCACCTTCTCCTCACATCCTCACCACCACTTCCTCCTCATCCTCCTCACCTAACCACCTCCTCCCCCTCGCCACCTCCTTCCCCTTGCCACCTCCTCCTCCTTGCATCCTGACAACCTTCTTCACCACCTCCTCACCACTTGCTCCTCAGCACCTCCTCCTCACATCCTCCATTTCCTCCACCTCACATCCTCACCACCACCACCTCCTCCTCCTCACCACCTCCATCCCCTCATCACCTCCTCCTTCTCCTCCTCCTCAGCACCTCCTCCTCACATCCTCACACCTCCACCTCACCACCTCCTCCTCCTCCTCACCACTTCCTCCTTCTCATTCTCTCCCCCTCCACCACCTCCTCCTCCTCCTCACCACCTCCATCCCCTCACCACCTCCTCCTTCTCCTCATCCTCAGCACCTCCTCCTCTCATCCTCACACCTCCACCTCACCACCTCCTCCTCACCACTTCCTCCTTCTCATTCTCCCCCCTCCACCTCCTCCTCCTCCTCCTCCTCACATCCTCACACCTCCACCTCACCACCTCCTCCTCACCACTTCCTCCTTCTCATTCTCCCCCCTCCACCTCCTCCTCCTCCTCCTCCTCCTCACATCCTCACACCTCCACCTCACCACCTCCTCCTCACCACATCCTCCTTCTCATTCTCTCCCCCTCCACCACCTCCTCCTCCTCACCACCTCCATCCCCTCACCACCTCTTCCTTCTCCTCATCCTCAGCACCTCCTCCTCACATCCTCCACTCCACCTCACCACCTCCTCCACCACTCCTCCTCTCATTCTCCCCCCTCCACCTCCTCCTCCTCCTCCTCACATCCTCACACCTCCACCTCACCACCTCCTCCTCACCACTTCCTCCTCCTTCTCATTCTCCCCCCTCCTCATCCTCCTCACATCCTCACCTTCTCCTCCTCCTCACATCCTCACCACCTCCTCAGCACCTCCTCCTCCTCAACAAGGACCTTCTCCTCCTCACATCCGCCACATCAGCACCTCCTCCGCCTCACCACCACCTCCTACTCCTCCTCCTCACTTCCTCACATCCTCACCACCTCCTCCTCCTCCTTAGCACCTCCTTCTCCTCAACAAGGACCTCCTCCTCCTTACTTCTTCAGCACATCCTCCTCCTCCTCCTCCTCCTCCTCCTCCTCCTCCTCCTCCTCCTCCTCCTCCTCCTCCTCACCACCACCTCCACCTCACATCCTCACCACCACCCACCTCCTCCTCCCCCTCCTCACCTCCTCCCCCTCCTCACCTCCTCCCCCTCCTCACCTCCTTCCCCTCGCCACCTCCTCCCCCTTGCCACCTCCTTCTCCTTCTCAGCACCTCCTCCTCCTCCTCCTCAACAAGGAACAGCTGTAGCATATGCTGCATGATTACCAGAACACAGATGTAAGTCTGCTTTTTGACTTTTCTGAGAAACAGAAAAATGTTTTGAAGACCCTGTTTTGAATATGAGGACAATATTCAACCAACTCAGCTGCAAAGGAACCTTTGTTCTCAAGTCATGAACGATACTAAGACAACTTGGTCATAATCTCTTCAATTGATAACTCAACCTTTGACACCACATTGGGCTCAAAAAACGACTTTAGTACCAGCACTCTAGTATAATAGTATAGTAGTATAGTAGTTACACACATGTTGACAAACAACATGTTATTATTTAGTGTTATACAAGGGTTATACAGATTAGTCAAGTTTGAAGTGAAAAAATAAGCTGATGCAATAACTAAAAAAATATATATAAATCCCAACTGATCACAACAACCGACTACTGAATTATGTTCTGTTCACGACCAACCGACTACCTTCCGAACCGCAGGATGGAATCAACATGGCTGCTTTCGAGCGGGTCCCGGGGGACATGGTCCCCACAAACATGTGTTTGACTGCCTATCAATCCTGTGGGGGATTTGGCTGCAGAAGATCCCATTAAAGTGGCCAGCTCCTTGTGGCCTGGAATGCTTTGATTGTTATGTAAGCTGCTCCATTGTTTAATTTCAAAATGTTCACTTTCGATAAATTTAGAATTGTATATCTTTATACAATAACAATATAATATCATTGTATATCTTTACACAATATCAATATAATATCATTGTATATCTTTACACAATATCAATATAATATCATTGTATATCTCAATACAATTGTTTACATTTGGCATTGTTCTCTGAGCCCATAACTCTTTATACCACATCTATACTTCAGATCTGTCCTGGTGATGAGGTCATGTTTAGTCTGGTGATGAGGTCATGTTTAGTCTGGTGATGAGGTCATGTTTAGTCTGGTGATGAGGTCATGTTTAGTCTGGTGATGAGGTCATGTTTAGTCTGGTGATGAGGTCATGTTTTGTCTGGTGATGAGGTCATGTTTAGTCTGGTGATGAGGTCATGTTTAGTCTGGTGATGAGGTCATGTTTTGTCTGGTGATGAGGTCATGTTTAGGCTGGTGATAAGGTCAATAGGAATGGCTCAATATAACTTGTTAAAGTTATAACTTGTTAAGCCACTAAAACATTTCAGTGTGTCCGCTTCACCAGTTAGGTTTAGGGTTAATGTGGGCTTAGTATCTTCTTAGCTCTGTCATTAAACTCCAGAGTGTTTGAAATCAAAGTGTTGTAGTGAACACATCATCTTGTTCTCTTGAGAACTGTTCATCAAAGCGTCATGTATCTCCACATGACGCTTTCCACCTACTGCCTACCTCGTAATCCTTTATGTCTAACCGCCTACCTAATCAACCTTTCTAAATAACTATATATATATATATATATATTATATACACACACACATATATACACACACACATATATATACACTATATATACTGTATATACATACACATACTGTATATATACTATATGCTTCATGCTGAAGAAGGCACACCAGCGCCTCTATGCCGTGAACATCTACTGTGTAGATCTAAGTGACAAGACTTTCGCTGGACTTTCTGGACTCATTACAGCTACTGCACTGTTCTGCACTGTACTGCACTGTATTCATGATGCTGCTGCACTACTGGCACTGTAAATTATTTTTAACATGTACATATATATCAATAAAGTGACATCACTTTATTGATATTTTTATTATCATTTTTATTGTGTATAGTATTTTTATTTCATAGTATAGTGTTGTAGGATATATGTATACTGCGGGAGGCAATGGGGAGTTATACAAACATATATATATAGTATATATATGTTTGTTTGTTTGTATATATACTATATATATATATAGAGGGAGGGAGTTTTGCATCACCATGTTTTCACCCCCTGTATACAGCAAAGTACATTGCTGACACCACATAATTCACAGCTCTTCCACACACACACACACACACACACACACACACACACACACACACACACACACACACACACACACACACACACACACACACACACACACACACACACACACACACACACACACACAGTAAAGAGGGGGACAGTTACTCACAAGCCCAACATAACAGACATTGCATTATCCTGATAGCTATAGCATGCTAAGAAATTAGCATATTTTAGCTTGGTAGCATGTAGCTATAGCAAACTGGTGTTGTAAACTGGGGATCTACATTTACATTTCACACACACAGACATATAAGTAGATCATAGACTGTAGATCCTAACCCAGTAAGGTGTAACATCTTGACCCTCTCCTGTCCTTCAATACATCCCCAGAAGATGGGAGCCTAGTTAACATTCTATTCAGCTGAGCTGTCAGGTCTCTGGACTGAGAGGAGGGTGAACTTCACACCCATCTAATCTCTGATCGCTCAGCGGAAGAACAACCAGAGGACCTGGAACTGATCCAATCAGAGGAAGGTTGGGCGGAGGCCCCTGGGACCACCAAAACAGAAGGAGTGTTAAATCATGTTAGAGGTCAGATGGCCTCAGAGTAACTGAATGAATCAAGTGACTATTAAACCAATATGTTTTACATCTAAAAGAGCCACATCAGCAAGATAAACATGGAGGTCATTTCAGTCAGACTATAAACATGGAGGTCACTTCAGAAGAACCAGAGATGACAAAACATTTAGCAGTCCATTGGTCTGTGGCATGAGGTCTATCCTCTAGACTACATAATGAGGTCTATCCTCTATAACTCATGAGGTCCATCCTCTATACATCATGAAGTCCATCCTCTATACATCATGAGGTCCATCCTCTATACATTATGAGGTCCATCCTCTATACATCATGAGGTCCATCCTCTATAGATCATGATATATATTCTCTATACATTATGAGGTCCATCCTCTATACATGAGGTCCATCCTCTATACATCATGAGGTCCATCCTCTATACATGAGGTCCATCCTCTATACATCATGAGGTCCATCCTCTATACATGAGGTCCATCCTCTATACATGAGGTCCATCCTCTATACATGAGGTCCATCCTCTATACATCATGAGGTCCATCCTCTATACATGAGGTCCATCCTCTATACATCATGAGGTCCATCCTCTATAGATCATGATATCTATTCTCTATACATTATGAGGTCCATCCTCTATACATGAGGTCCATCCTCTATACATCATGAGGTCCATCCTCTATACATGAGGTCCATCCTCTATACATCATGAGGTCCCTCCTCTATACATCATGAGGTCCATCATGAGAAAACACAACGTAGAATGGTCGGGGACAGGCCAGGGGTCTGGATACCGGGAGGTCGAGTAGCGTAGTACCGACAGGTAGTAGACAGTCGGATGGTCTGGGACAGGCGAGGAGTCTGGATACCGGGAGGTCGAGTAGCGTTTTTTTTTCATTGTTTTGACTATTCTGAATTTCTGAAACTGAATTAGCTTTTTTACTGTTCTGTTGTATGTTCTGTTGTTTGTTACTGTACTGTTGTATGTGTGGTGCAGTCACAGTCACAATCATTCAAACTTAATGTTTACTTATATGTGAATATAAGTAAACATAACGTTTGAATGATTTAGTGAGCTGGTGTTATTTTTTTCAAACAACATGCATGTTGGCTATTTCAGCACCACGCGTTGTCCACCTACTTATTGATTCACTATGAGGGGTTCAGCGTCAGTGCACCCCGCTGCCTGATTGTGCCTGTGTGTCATTCTCTCTCAACATGGATAAAAGTACAATAAGCATTCTTCAGGTGGATGGAGATTCTCGATTCGGACATTATAGCCTATATGTGCCACTGTCGGTCCGATATTGTAAAATATCGCCAAATATTATTGCTGGCGGGCCACCAATGGCCCGCGGGCCGCCTTTTGCCAACCCATGCTCTACATCATGCGGTATATTCTCTATCCATCATACGGTCTATCTACTGTACCCTGTGTTCAGACCTGGTTTGGTTGAATACATTTGGACTGAAATCACAGACAATATCAACAATTAAGCTATTCTTATTATGTGTATTATTATTATTCCTCTCCGGGAACCATCACCTTATCGTGGTGGAGAGGTTTAGGTGTCCCTGCAAACCTGAGAGCTGTGTTGTCTGGAGCCTAGTGCTCCTGGCAGGGTCTCCCATGGCAGATTGGTCTCAGGGGAGGGACCAGACTAAGAATGGATAAACAATAACTTTCCAGAGCCAGGCCCGGAAGGAGGGCCCAACAGCACTGGCTGTTGGCCGGATTAGCCACAGAGCCTGGTTGTTCATAGCCTAAAAAAGCAACATAGACACTTCTCCATCCCGTGGACACGCCGTCTACCGAGAACCGAGGGGGCTTGGTGCTGAGACGTGGAAGGTCACCTCTCTTGGGGGAAAGAAGCCTGAGCTTGTGCGGGAGAGTGGAGTGCTACCAGTTCGATCTGGTGGGGCTTACCTCCACACACAGCATTGGCTCTGGAACTAAACTCCTGGATAGGGCTTGGACTCCTTCCTTCTCTGGAGTTGCTCAGGGTGTTTGGCCCTGGGCGGGTATGGGGATACTCAAAAGTCCCCGGCTGAGTGCCGTTGGAAGTATGTTAGAGTTTACAAGTTGACAAGAGGGTCGCGTCATCTCAAACCTGTTTAACACATTCTTCTTGTCCAATAGGGAGGAGAGAGCAGAGGTGGAGGAGAGAGGAGAGAGATAGGGAGGAGAGAGCAGAGGTATAGGGAGGAGGGAGGAGAGTTGAAAGGGAGGAGAGAGGAAAGGGGAAGGAGAGAGGAGAGAGATAAGGAGGAGAGAGGAGAGGGGAGGAGAGGGGGAGAGATGAGAGGGGAAGAGAGAGATGGAGAGAGGGAGGAGAGAGGAGAGAGAAAAGAGAGGGAGTAGAGAGGGGAAAAGAAAAGGACAGATGGGAAATATAAAGGAGGTAGGAGAGAGGAGGAGATCTCTGTCTCTAACCTGAACCTGAACCATCAGGGCATTAGCATATATCATTAGCATCTTTCTTCTCCCGAGGATAAGTCTTGTGTAACCTTTAACCTTAGTTAAGAGTGTGTTCATGTGAGTCACTCGCAGCATCCTTCAGTATCTCTATGTTATCTATCTCTATCTTTAAATCTCACTTCCAACCCTGAACAGATTCAAACTGACTACACTACCCTTCCTCTATACTCACTATCCCAGCATACCTTGCTGGCACATTTTCATCTACATCTGCTTTGAGAGATACCCTCATCTATACATTCATCAATCAATAACGTAACACTAATTGTGACGTCCATGGGTGGGTTTTGTTATTTGTATTTTATGTGTGTCACCATTGTATTGGCCCCTTTTTGTTTCTCCTTCCCAGGTGCCGCCCGTCTCTCCTCTAGAGAGCGCTGATTGCCTGATGAGCGGCGGCTGTCGGCAATCAGCCTTGATAGGACGGGTGGATAAAGCCTGGCATGTGACACCCATCCGGGCGCCTCATTGTGTCATTGCCACCGACCAGAGTGGAGTGTGGAGGTTGCCTGTTTGCCACTGTGTGTGGATGCGATGCGTTTTTGTGTTGTTGTGGGTTTGATTCCCCATAGTGAATAAATATAATTTACCCTTGTAACAAACG
The DNA here is from genome assembly GCA_027704905.1 of Muraenolepis orangiensis. Classification (NCBI taxonomy): domain Eukaryota; kingdom Metazoa; phylum Chordata; class Actinopteri; order Gadiformes; family Muraenolepididae; genus Muraenolepis; species Muraenolepis orangiensis. The sequence continues at coordinate 25,696,115 of CM051001.1, forward strand.
TTTTGTCTAAATTCCTGCCGGGACCTGTGCTTAAAAGCGTTCACTGGACGGGTTGGCTTCACAACAGCCCGGTCCAGGTGTAATTTGTTTGGTCATCAGACCTTTGGTTGTGACATGGGGGCTCGTTCCTTTGCCCAATTGTAGAGTTCCATTTGTTGTATCTGACATGTGGGCTTGTCGATTGGAGCGTGTCAGGTAGGTTTACGTTTTTCTTCGGTAAATTGTATTGTTGTGTTTCCGTGCTGCGCGTTGTAATTCGTTCCTGTGTTGTGAACCTAACCATTTTGATTTTATGCCACATAGGTAACGGGTGGATTCGCCTGGTTGGTTAGGGGGAGGGGGGGCGTCGCGTCGTGTACCCCGGTGGAGTGCGCGATGATATCGGTAAGCGACTGAAGATAGGTGTAGCCCTCATCCCGCTAGGGGAGTAGTTAATTGGGATCGTTAGAGTGAAAACCAGGTGGTCCTAGTTAGTTGGTTAGGAACCGACATTTGTTGTTTTTTGTTAGTAGTAGATGTGGTAATTTAAATCAGATTGGTTAGTGTGTATAAAAAGGAACGTGGCTATTTGGATCTGTTGTGGTCGCGCACGGATTATTATGTAGGTGAGTACCCTCCGTTTTTTTTGTGGTAACGTGTGAGGACTCGGTTGCGTAGTCATTTTTCTGTGGTAGAGGAGATGGCTATGGCAGCGTTTAATTTGGACGCCTTTTTGGTAGACCCTACTGTAGAACAGGTAGATGGCTGCAGAAAGGCAGACTTATGGATAATTGCCAAACATTTGGTATTTCTGTCCAGAGTTCGTTAAGCAAAGCTGAATTGAAGGCAGCTGTGCTGTCTGGGTTATTGGACCAGGAGGTATTCAGCTTGCCCATGACCCAGGAGGTTGAGACGGAGGACATCACGCTCGGCGATGGTTCTGGTGAGTCTCCCGCAGGGGTTCTTAGCCCAAAGGGTGGGGCTATTTCGAAAAGAGCTGCCACTGCCAAGATTGAGATTGAGGGGGTTGGTGTGTCAGAACCTGAGAGTGATGGCTCTGTGGGTTCCGAACATGGTTCTGCTGCCTCTTCTGGTGTGAAAGAGAGGACACGGCTGTGTTTAGCCCGTCTCCAGTTAGAGGAGAGGGCGGCTATACGCAGGGAGGACCGGGAAGAGAAAGAGAGAGACCGGGAAGAGAGAGAGAGAAAGGAGGAGAGAGACCGGGAAGAGAGAAAGGAGGAGAAGGATAGACAATTCCAACTGTCGATGAGGAAGCTGGAGTTGGAAAGTAGTAACACTATGCGTGATGCTACTTCCTCTCCAGCTGGAGTACTCTCCCACTCCCAGGCACCCTTCAATATTAGCCAGCATATCTCATTAGTTCCCATCTTTCGCGAGTCTGAAGTGGAGGCTTATTTTGCTGCCTTTGAACGCATAGCACATGCCCTGCATTGGCCAGTGGACATGTGGGCAATTTTATTGCAATGCAGGCTCACTGGTAAGGCGCAGGAGGCATGTGCTTCGTTAACAATGGCTGACAGCTTAATTTATGAGAGTGTGAAAAGTGCTGTCTTGCGTGTGTACGAGCTAGTTCCGGAAGCGTATAGACAGCGTTTTCGCACTCTCAGAAAGTCTCCTTCTCAGACAAATGTTGATTTCTCCCGTGAACAGAGAACCCTTTTTGATCGGTGGTGTTCGGCGTGTAAAGTGGAGGACTTGGCATCTTTGAGCGAGTTGGTACTCATTGAGCAGTTCAAAACCTGCATGCCCGAGCGAACCGTGATCTACTTGAATGAACACAAGGTGGCTACACTCCAGCAAGCTGCGATTTTGGCGGATGAATTTGCGCTGACCCACAAACACGTTTCTGTACGTAATGACGTATATGTTAGAGGCGGCTCGTTCTCTCCTCGTGAGTCAACACTTCGGGGAGATGACGAGCGAGCGTTCCTGCCACGCTCACCGCCATCTAGAAGGGGTGTTGTATGCAATTATTGTAAAAAAACAGGCCACATGGTGAGGGACTGTTACACCTTGAGAAATCGTCAGGAGGCAAGAGGTTGGGCCCAGAAACCAAAAGGGGTGGGGTTGATTGGAACGGTATCGTGTCCGGACCAAAATAGCTCTCTGGGGAAGCCGGATAGCTGTTTTGAACCCTTTTTGTTTGATGGATATGTGTCCTTGTCGGGAAAAATGTGTGATCAACGGAGAATAAGAATACTCCGTGATACAGGAGGTTCTCAGTCGTTCATCCTAGCTGGTATTTTACCATTAGACGAGACTTCTTCCTGTAAGTCGAGTGCCCTTGTGAGAGGTATTCAAATGGGTTTTATGCCCGCGCCGTTGCATAAGATCCATGTAAAGTCGGAACTAATCACAGGTTGTTTTCCTGTCGCGGTTCGCCCATGTTTCCCTGTGGAGGGGGTTGACTTCATCATGGGAAATGATATCGCTGGGGGAAAAGTAATCCCTGTGTTGGAGGTGGTAGACGCTCCAGTATCGGAGTTATGTGGTGAATTGATTAAAAGTCACCCCGATGTTTTTCCTGTTTGTGCTGTCACCAGGGCACAGGAGAGGAAGCGAGACCAAGGTCTGGCGTTGAGTGACTCTATCTGTGGCGAGGCTCTCGCTAAGGACGAGTGGCCATCTGTTGGCGAGATGGAGAAGGTTGCTGTGAGTAGCGTTCAAGGGAGGCTGGTGATTCCCAAATTCGCTGACGTGCCACTACCACTGACACGTCAGGCATTGATCTCTGCTCAGCAAAATTATTCCTCCCTGTCTAGCTGTTTTGCGGCGGTGGCCAGTACTGCTACTGAGGCTAGTAGGAGACAGACCTTTGTGGTGGAGGTTGATGGTGTAGAACACGACCATGGATTGGAACATCACCATAAGCCGAACCAGGTTGACCTCTCCAAGCCTTCACCAGAAGATAAGTGGAGGGTAGAGCATGCAAGAATGCATGCCAAACACAAGGGCCATGCACGCAGAGATGTTGCTCATTCTGATCGTCACCTTTGTCATCGCACAGCTAGTCCTTGTCCAACGGAAACAGAGGCACTCCAAGTCATACAATCTGGTGACGCTGTTCCAGATGTGCGTGGTGCCGCTGTACTTTACCACCAAGCTCCACTGGTGGAGGTTCCTCGCCATGTGGTTCATCTTCTCTGTGGTGATGGCCTTCGTCTCGTTCGGCGCCACTCGCAAGCCCCTCAACTGCACTACGCCCAGGTTGGTCTATAAGTGGTTCCTGCTGCTCTACAAGATCAGCTATGCTACTGGAATAGTTGGGTACACTGTGGTCATGTTTACTCTCTTTGGTATAAACTTGATCTTCAGAATAAAGCCAGAAGATGCTATGGATTTTGGCGTATCACTGCTCTTCTACGGTCTGTACTACGGAGTTTTGGGACGAGACTTCGCTGAAATGTGTGCAGACTTCATTGCCACCGACCAGAGTGGAGTGTGGAGGTTGCCTGTTTGCCACTGTGTGGATGCGATGCGTTTTTGTGTTGTTGTGGGTTTGATTCCCCATAGTGAATAAATATAATTTACCCTTGTAACAAACGTTTTGTCTAAATTCCTGCCGGGACCTGTGCTTAAAAGCGTTCACTGGACGGGTTGGCTTCACAACAGCCCGGTCCAGGTGTAATTTGTTTGGTCATCAGACCTTTGGTTGTGACACTAATCTATACATGAATCAATCAATAACGTAACACTAATCTATACATTCATCAATCAATAATCAAATACAAATCTATACATTCATCAATCAATGACCTAATACATCTATACATTCATCAATCAATAACGTAACACTAATCTATACACTCATCAATCTATAATCACTAAACACATATATACAGTCCTGTTATATTAATACACACTATACTGAGTACTGTTATATTATAAAACCCACAACACATGTAAACAGAAGTGCTGTTAACCCTATTACAACATAGCCAAGAGAGATTTTGTGGAAATGTTTAATTGAATAAGTCACTGACGTGAAAGCTGATATAAAGTTAATATCAGTTAATATAAGGGAGGAGTGTGTGTGGTTGGTGTCTGGTTGAAGCAGCCAGTTGCACACCTGTGGTTCATTGTTAATCAAGGCCCACAGGTTAAAACAGCCTTCACCACACACACTAGAGGAAGAGCTCAAGCAGGATTCCTGATCTCCCTGTGTCCTTGTCTTCGAGAGGGGCCTCAAGTAGCCATTTTACTGGGCGGCAGTATTAGATTAGATTAGATTCAAATGTATTGTCATTGCACAGCACAAGTACAGTACAGCGGAAATAATTGAGCATCTAACCAGAGTGCAAATGTTGCAGTAAAGTGCATGGTAGTATATAATATACAGTTTACAGTTGCTAAAAGACAGACAAAAGCTGGTCAGATGCTGGGCGTTGTGATGTTTACGCGCAAGACACCTGAGCAAGACACCCTAACCCTAACTGCTCCTGATGTGCAGGCTGTCTCCTTGCATGGCTGACTCCGCCGTTGGTGGTTGAATGTGAGTATGAGTGGGTGAATGTGAGGCATGACTTGTAAAGCTTTGGATAAAAGCACTATATAAAAGCATCCATTACCATTACTGGTTGGTGGCAGCGTCATCTGCTAGACTGGCGCCTGAACAGGGACCTCGCCGACCAGGACAAACAGCCACCTCCCAGGCCCTTGATGGAGCTACCACCGTGGCCTAGCTGTCCAGTCTCCCCATCCATCCAGACAACCCAGCAACGGCCAGTCCAGAGAGAACCACGGCCAGTCAAGACAGCAGCCCTGGCCTCCGGTCTCCAGGAAGGAGAGGAAGGATGGGTTGGCGGGTCACCCTGGGGCGGTGTACAGACATGATTTATTTTTTACTTGTAAACCGTGTTGAGTCCGGTTTAGGTTTATTTTTGGATGGGGGGGAGAATAGGTTTTTGCTTTGGATTTTCCCCAGCCTCAATTTGGCGGGGTATGTGGAGTGTGTCTGTGGTTGGTGGCTGGTTTAAGCAGCCTCACCTAGCCTGAATTGGACTGATTGGCTGGTGAGGCTGCATACCTGTGGGTAGTTGTTAATCAAGACTCACAGGTTAAAACAGCCTGCACCACACACACAAGAGGAAGAGCTCTAGCATGTTCCATCTGCTCTGTTCACCAGGATTCAAACTTTGTAATAAACCGGATTCCTCATCTCCCTGTGTCCTGGTCTTCAGAAGGAACATCAAGTAGTCAGTTGAATGGCTGGTGGCAATAAGTGTCTGCTACAATAAGTTATGTCACACAACATCCCGTAGTTGAGTCCCAAGTCCCATGGCTCACAGACTTTACTTATTGTTTATTTTGGTTGTCACACACCACACACCACACAACACACACACCACACACCACCACACACACACACACACCAGTATATATATATATATATATCAGTGGCGGCTAGTGGTTGTAAAAGTAGGGGAAGAAGGAAGGTGCTCTTGGTGAAGCTTGGTGTAGTTTGGTGTAGTGTGGTGTAGTTTGGTGTAGCTTGGTGTGTAGTTGGTGTAGTTTGGTGTAGCTTGGTGGTGTAGTTTGGTGTAGCTTGGTGTTGTTTTGTTGTGGATGGGGCATAAGGAGACTTTGTGAAACTAGTAAGCTATACCAGAGGAAATTTAGGAAAAATGAAAATATTCTGAATATATATTCTGAAATATTCAAGTTGTCTGGACTGCAGAATTAATGAATGACACAAGATAGAGCCTTGCACGATGACAAACGTCCCCCAAACTCTGATTGGGTATTCACCAGCGCAGTGAGCTCTGCTGATTGGTTCACAGAGCCTTTGCTAGACCCGCCCTAAGGGAGGATGGTCCTCCCTTACTGCCGTACACACTCATGTTAAAACCAGGACTCACCGGCCGCTCAGGTCTGGCAGTTTATAATAGACTTCAATGGGGAGCTTGGGAGGACGGTCCTCCGTACAGTACAGTAATTTTCAATTGCGGTAGGGGGTGCTAAAAGTGTTCAAATAGTAATATTATCAGAGTTTTCACAGAGGAATCTGTTCAATGTATGTGTATTTATTAGGATGGTCCTCCCTTTCTTCAATGGACGAGCCTTCTCTTATATATATAGTAGGGGTGGGAATTGCCACAGAGGTGAAGATAGGATACTATCACGATATTTGCGCTACGATACAATATTATTGCGATTCTTATTATTATGTTAATTATGTTTTACGATACAGAATTTATTGCAATTCGATTATTCGATACATTGCGATTTATCTATCCCATATGTTATTAGAATGCATTACAAGTCATCAAGAAAATAACACACATCAATTCATCTCACTTGAATCTTGACATTATATTCAGTGAAATGGTCGGAAAATGAACATCAGAGAATCAAGTACAAGCATATTATTTACTTATGCTGAACTCAATGACTCCTCAATTGCTTCACTTCGCTGTAGAGCTTAGGGCTGGCAGTATCGGTAAAATAGCTGCGGGATAGGATCACATACCTGGGCTCTAGCGTAAGAAGCATATTGCTGAAACACTCATTCTCCACCACCTTGAATGGTCAGAAGAAGTAGGTCATAGATTGTGTACTTTCCTATGCTCGTTCTGAGTTTGCAGACAACTTTGTCAAATTAATTGTATCCAAGGTACACTGATTTGGGGGTGTAGGTTTCGCGCGTTCCTTGTGAGATGAGCCTTCAAATTGGTCGTGTTTCCAGTGTATTTCTAGAGTATTTAACTTCATGTGGCACTCTCTGCAACCACGCCACATCCCATAAGGAGACTCTGCAGCCGTCAGCGACTCGGACTCTCTCTCTCTTTCCGCTGTAGGCCTAAAGAAAAAGTTCCGCAAAAGAAGAGGACGTGACCCCTCTTGTGGACTTCAAAAGCAATGTTATCAGAGTAGACCTATAAACTGAGATATAATGGATGGTTGATAGACGCCTCCGACCTCCGTCTCTCGGCACTACACTGGTGACCCCGACGTAAGTCTTGCTGAAGTATCCAAGACTGACTCATTCACCTCACTCAACGGCCGTTCCCCTCTCCTCGACAGCGTCTTCCGACGTGGCCAGTGCATTCATTTTTTGGGGTCAAGCTGCACGGCACTACCACCTATCACCCCCAGGCTAACGGCTTATGTGAGCGTTTCCACTGATCCATGAAGCCTGTGCACCAGTCTCACGGACGGCAACTGGGTGGATAAGCTCCTGTGGGTGATGCTCAGCCTCAGGTACTCCACCAAAGAGGACCTGCAGTTCTTGTCGGCAGAGTTTGTCTAAGGCCAGATTCTACGAGTGCCTGGGGATTTCATCCCGGACGCCATGGTGCCCTGGCAGCACTCCTCCTTGCTGGAGGCCACAGGGACATTGGCACCCATCCCCACGTCGCAGCACAGCACCCCCGTCTTTTTTTTTTTTCTTTTTGACTTTTTCAGCCGATTTTGTGTTCATTCACCAGGACACCCACCGCAGACCGCCCCACCCCCCCCCCCCCCCCCCCCCCCCCCCCGCAGTCATACAACACAGGGACAAGAGCCTGGTGGTGGATGTTGGTGGTAGACCTGAGACTGTCTCCGTTGAATGGATTAAGCCGGCTTATGTGGACGTTTCCAGGCCATTGGAGATGGCTCAGCCCCCACGTCGGGGCCTCCCATGCCCCGTCGTTGACGCTCTTGTGCTCCGACCTCCGACCTGCATCCATGTGGATTGACATAATTCACCTATGGAACTGTGGGTGGGGTATTGTTTTGCACGGGGACTTTAGTGCACAGGACTTCCATTGTCAGTCTGTTCCCTATCGATGCTATGAGAGTTTGTTTACAACTCGTTCCATGTCTTTTAAACATCTGGCTGTGACTTTTGATACACCACCTCCGATCCACAATACTACACTGTATTGATATTTTTCTCACACCTCTAATATATAGACACATGCTGGTGGTAAAAACTGTTCTTTCATCTCTCTCACAAGCTCTGTTTCATCTTCCTATCATCTGACCTAATAAGAGACAAAGTCTTATGAACTGTAAAAAACGCAGCATCAGAAACGGTTCGTTGAGTTAATGATTGAGTCATGATTGATGTGATGTGTCACAATCACATCAGGGTTTCTATTGGCCCAAAGATGGGTGGGACTAATGAACACAAATATGCTTGATTGGCACAAATGGTCCCTTTAACAAGAAATGGTGTTTTAACAAAAAAATGATCTTTGATTTTATTTATTTATTAATATTGTTATTAATTTTACAAATTGGTCAGCTGTTCCTCTAGTCTACCTGGTCAGGTGCTCCTATAGTCCACCTGGTCAGGTGTTTCTCTAGTCTACCTGGTCAGATGTTCCTCTAGTCTACCTGGTCAGGTGTTACTCTAGTCTACCTGGTCAGATGTTCCTCTAGTCTACCTGGTCAGATGTTCCTCTAGTCTACCTGGTCAGGTGTTACTCTAGTCTACCTGGTCAGATGTTCCTCTAGTCTACCTGGTCAGGTGTTCCTCTAGTCTACCTGGTCAGATGTTCCTCTTGTCTAACTGGTCAGATTTTCCTCTAGTCTACCTGGTCAGGTGTTCCTCTAGTCTACCTGGTCAGTTTAGAGCCAAATTGCATATTGCATTGAATATCTTCAGGGTTTTTTCTCCTCTCTCTCTCTCTCTCTCTCTCTCTCTCTCTCTCTCTCTCTCTCTCTCTCTCTCTCTCTCTCTCTCTCTCTCTCTCTCTCTCTCTCTCTCTCTCATCACAGCTGTACAGATAATGTTGTGAATAATTGATGGTTTTTCCTGTAGGAAAGGAAACAGATGCTAATCCTATTACCAGTGACCCAGTTAGCGAACACTACGATGTAACACATCACACTCATGTTAACAAACTTACATGCCAACATGTCACAGAGATACAAAACATTGAGTTATTGTTTACAGGATTCAAAATACCAAAAGGATGCCCTCATACACAACTTTCAACAACTTAAACTAGGATTCATATTTACGGTATATAATATAATATATGGTGGTGAGCGAACACACTAACGAGACATAATTCACCGTAACCGTCACGTTCCCTTTAAGACGGTAGTTACGTTATGACGTCATAAGTTAGAGTGATTCATTCATTCTGTTTTGAATACGTGTATTGTGTGCATGGAATAAAGTTGCTATGCGATTGCAATACAACTCGTCTGCATCGCTTCATTCAACCGCACCCGCTTCCTAGGTGACCATGACGCTCTCTGACGATTCCAGAGTTAGTTTTCATCATGTCGGCTCCTGATGTTAAAGCAGTCTCAATAAAGTTACCAGAGTTTTGGGAACAAAACTTCACTGCGTAGTTTGAGGCCCAGTCTAGATCCGGAAGATTACCGTGGATGACATGAGGTACTACTACGTCATCGCAGCACTAGGAATTCCACCGCTGCGCGGATTGTGAGTTCATTGGAGAATCCTCCAGACACAGACAAATACACATCTATGAAAACATACCTTCTGGAGCCTGTCGGCTCCTGTCAATACCAGGTGTGTCGAAGCCATCAGAGTGATTGGACCACATGATGGTGCTGTTGGGCAACCATAAGCCTTGTTTCATATTTAAAGAAATGTGCAGGGGGGTCCTGCACCTACTTTGATGAATGCTTGGGGTGGTCCGATAGACAGCCCTATCCCCTCACATGCGGCCCGCCATCAAGGAATTGCGGAGCTTTATTTTTCCATGCTCAGTTTGGGACGAAGGCCCGGAAGTGCCGCCCGCCATGTAGCTTCCACGTGTCAGTAGCAGCTGTGAGTGCCGTACAAACAGCCTACATTTCATCACCGACACCCTGTCTGGACAGCGTTTCCTGCAAAACTCACCATCGCAAAGGCTTAGTTTAGTAACATAGAGCGGCTGGGGATCGTACGCCGGTCAAACAGCCCTTGGTCTTCCCCTTTGCATGTGGTGCTGAAGCCAGATGGCGGCTGTTTGATGTGGCCATGCAGCGAAAATCACCACATGGCCACATCAACGCACCGTTGGCACTGTTTGAGGTGCCAGAACTGTGCTTCAACCACGTAAACGTGGACTTTGTGGGTCCTCTCCCTCCCCCCCCCCCGCGGGTTCACACATCTCTTCACCATGGTGGATAGGACCACCAGGTGGCCGGAGCCAGTCCCTTTGACGGTGACGACTACTGCTGACGTGGTCCGCATGTTCATCAGCACCTGGGTCGGAATGTTTGGGGTGCCGTCCACGTTTCCTCAGACCGTGGACCTCAGTTCACCTCTGAGCTCTGGGGCTGAGAGGTGTGGAGGTGTGGTGTTCTGGTGCTTCACATTAAGGTTCTGGGTGATAACGCTCCAGAGTTATCACCCAGAGCCTTAATGTGAAGCACCAGAACACCACGGCGTACCACCCGCAGGCTAACCGATTGTGAAAGGTTCCATGTGTCCATGAAGGTCTCCCTGAGAGCCAGCTTGAAAAACGACGGCTGGTGTGATCGTCTTCCTTGGGTGATGCTGGGATTCCGAAGGAAGACCTTCAGTCCTCATCCGCAGAGCTGGTGTACGGCCAGCCACTTGGGGTGCCTGGCGAGTTCTTCTTCCATGAGGCCAACGTTTCCCAACACTTTTGCGCCTGTGCCCACGTCCCACCATGGCCTTCGCCAGTCCTGCATTCCACCTGACCTGCACAGGGCTAACGTGTTGTATTGACGACATGACGCGCACATGAGCCCACTTCAGCCCCCCTACGATGGGCCTTTCCGCGTCGTCGAGTTGGGTGACAAAACCTTTCTGGTTGACATCGGGGGGAACCTGATCACGTCTCTGTGGAACGCCTTTAGCCCATGGACCTAGACCTTGACCGGCCTGCTGTGTTGGTGCAGCCCCCGAGATGCAGACGTCCTCCCACGGCGGCGACCCCATAAGTGTCAACATGGAATAAAGTTGCTACGCTCCTTTGTCGGCATTACCTTTATTCAACCGCACCCGCTTCAATATAATAAAATGATGTATTTCTACACAAACATTATTAATTATAAATTATAAATTATATATATTATTATAAATTATTATTCAAATAGTTTAGAGTAAAGGTGTCAGAATTCAGCCGATTCTTTTAGCATGTTTAAAAAACATGTTTTGTGTCTGTACTTCGCTGCTATATATAAACAAAATGATCATACCCTAATAATACCTAATCATTTCTTATGAGTATTTCTTCCAGACGATGGTTTCTACTCACCGCTCTGACCAGTGGGGCTTCCCTCTGCCATGGCCTGCTGTCTGGAGGTCTGTCTGGAGGTCTGTCTGGAGGTCTGTCCCGGGTCAGCGTCTCTTCACTGGAACAGACAAGGAGAACCAGTTAGTTTGAGTTTATAAAACACAATTTGTTTGTTAGTTAGTTATTATGTTTGTTAGTTAGTTATTAAGTGTGTTAGTTAGTTACTTATAGCACTGTTGGCTGATGCAAGTGGTGCTAATGCTAGCAGTGCTAATCCCATCAGTTCAAGGATGCATTCTGCTATTCCAGCTCTTATGTGAACTATAAATAATAATAATAATAAAATAATCCTAATAAACCCATGACCAGTCATGCTGAGTTGTAGATGTTTTCTAATAAATAGAGATATCTGTTAATCAGTTAGTGACCTTTCAACAGATTGTTTCTCAGCGGAACTCTCTTAATTATCTTGGCTCATGTTTGGTCATTCATAATCTGACCTTGTCCAACAGCAGGGTTGTGCTTCACCTCATATCATAACATGTTAGTCTTCTAATATTTCACCTCATATTATTATGTTAAAGTCTTCTAATATTTCCCCTCATATCATAACATGTTCAAGTTGTCTAATATTTTACCTCATATTAACATGTTAGTCTTCTAATATTTCACCTCATATTAACATGTTAAAGTCTTCTAATATTTCACCTCATATTAACATGTTAAAGTCTTCTAATATTTCACCTCATATTAACATGTTAAAGTCTTCTAATATTTCACCTCATATCATAACATCTTAAAGTCCATTTTGGTTCAAGGTTGGTATTTCTGACATTTGATAGGATTGAGTGACTAATTACTGTTTATGATTTACTATTGATGAATTGTTCCACATGATGCAAGACATTGAATAGTAAATTAGGGTATAGGGTATATATAAGGTGACACAAGAACCAGACAATATGAGGATATCGACATAGAGATGAAAGATACAGAGAACTGGGAAGATATGAGGTTTGGTCTTCAACATAAAGGGAACCTTTAACTCATTACCTTTAACTTATTAACCCACATTAAACTAATTACCTCCCCTTTATGTTTAACTCATTACCTCTACTCTACATTTAACTTAATACCTCTACTTTGAACTCATTACCTCTACCTTTAACTCATTACCTCTACTCTACATTTAACTCATTACCTCTACTCTACCTTTAACTCATTACCGCTACCTTTAACTCATTATATCTACCTTTAACTCATTACATCTATTCTATATTTAACTCATTACCTCTAACTTTAACTCATTACCTCTACTCCTTCTTCTACAGCTCAACTAACCCTAACTACACTCATGAACCCTAACTCCACTCACTAACCCTAAATCCACTCACTAACCCTAACTCATCTCAACTAACCCTAACTCCACTCACTAACCCTTACTCCACTCACTAACCCTTACTCATCTCAAGTAACCCTAACTCATCTCAACTAACCCTAACTCCACTCACTAACCCTAAATCCACTCACTAACCCTAACTCATTTCAACTAACCCTAACTCCACTCACTAACCCTTACTCATCTCAAGTAACCCTAACTCATCTCAACTAACCCTAACTACACTCACTAACCCTAATTCCACTCACTAATGTAACTTAAATCACTAACCCTAACTCCACACTCACACTAACATTAACTCATATCAACTAACGCCAACCACCTCCTACTGTCTGCCGCAGTAAATCAATACCCAGATGAGAGTATCAGCTGCCTCAGCTCAATAAGACGATGCTGCGACTAAGTAGGGGAGGAGAGGAGGGGAGGAGAGAGGAGAGGAGAGGAGAGGGAGGAGAGCAGAGGGGGAGATAGGAAGAGAGAGGAGGAGGAGAGAGGAGGGTAGCAGAAGGTATCAGATTAAATGAGGGACAAAAGAAGACTTTACATTATTGATGTTTCTGAACATCAGCAGCAACGTAATTTATCTACAGACTGAGACACACAGAAGGCCACACTCCCCCTCTCTCCTCCCCCACTCTCTTCCCCTCTATCCTCCTCCCCTTTCCCCCTTTCTCCTCCTCCCCCCCTCTGTCCTCCCTCCCTCTCCTCCTCCTGTGCTGCTTTTTGTCAGGAAAGTAGGTCACTAGTACCGCAGCACACACACACACACACACACACACACACACACACACACACACACACACACACACACACACACACACACACACACACACACACACACACACACACACACACACACACACACACACACACACACACACACACACACAGCTAAGTAGGGTGACACAATAAGGGAGGAAGATAGACAGATATATATAATGTATATACAATATATATATATATAACTGACTACTTCCACCGGTGTCCTGTCCAGGCTGATGGTGGAGTGGGTGCCCCGGTGGCTCCTGAAGTCCACGATGAGCTCCTTAGTCTTGCTGACATTCAGTCAGCAAGACTAAGGAGCTCATGGTGGACACAGCCACCGGCTGTTGTGGGCTGTGAGGCTGTTGTCCTTGCACCATCGTTTACAGCGAGTACAGCCAGGGACTGAGGCAGCAGCCTTGGGGTGCTCCGGGTGCTTAGTAGTATTATTGTTAATAGGGTAGTATTATTACAATTATTTACAATTATTACAAGGTTATTCTAGTAGTAGAAGTAGTAGTAGTAGTGGTATTTTAGTAGTAGTAGTAGTAGTAGTAGTAGTAGTAGTAGTAGTATAATAGTTGATAGGTAGTTTTGTTATAGTTGATATGGTCGTATTATTATAGTTTATCTATATTTTCACTTTAGTTCACTCATCTATTTTAAATAGTGAACCTTAACACACAAAAAGTGTGTATCTATGTATTGATCCATATGAATACAGGTGACAGGTGTGTATCTATATATTGATCCATATCAATACAGGTGATAGGTGTGTATCTTTATATTTATCCATATCAATACAGATGACAGGTGTGTATCTATATATTGATCCTTATCAATACAGGTGACAGGTGTGTATCTATATATTGATCCATCTCAGTACAGATGACAGGTGTGTATCTTTATATTGATCCATATCAATACAGGTGTATTTCAAATAACATTTTGTTAACTCTTGGAACATACTATAATTTCACAAGAGAGCAAAATACAAATCAATAATATCTCTACTGTAGGTAAAGAAACATATCAAATAGAAACATTTTCTATCTGCATCCTTTAAATAAATGTACCATATATCTACATATTGGTCCTAATAATTATATATGTTATGTCAGAAGAGGACACAGGTCTGAGGGACAACCTCTTCTGACCTCATTTCCTGATCACAATCAGGATCGACCACATGAATTCACTCACACATAACTAAGTGACCACATGAATTCACTCACACATAACTAAGTGACCACATGAATTCACTCGCACATAACTAAGTGACCACATGAATTCACTCACCCAAAACTAAGTGACCACATGAATTCACTCGCACATAACTAAGTGACCACATGAATTCACTCACACATAACTAAGTGACCACATGAATTCACTCGCACATAACTAAGTGACCACATGAATTCACCCACACATAACTAAGTGACCACATGAATTCACTCACACATAACTAAGTGACCACATGAATTCACTCACCCATAACTAAGTGACCACATGTATTCACTCGCACATAACTAAGTGACCACATGAATTCACTCACACATAACTAAGTGACCACATGATTCACTCGCACATAACTAAGTGACGCACATGAAATTCACTCACACATAACTAAGTGACCACATGAATTTACTCCACACATAACTAAGTGAGGTCCACAGGGTTGCAGGTGAGAGCTTCTACTAGCTCCAAAGCTAGTAGAAGCTCCTATGTTAGTACCACTGATAGCTTGTGTCTTTATGCTTGATACACACATTGATCATTACCTTTCATTACCATTAACTATCATTATAATTACCCATCATTCGATCAATACCATAACCTGTATTACATATATTTACCATAACATGTAATACCTATCATTATAATTACAAATCATTCTATCATAACCATCGCCTTTCATTACCTATCATTACCATTAACTGTCATTATCATGATATATTATTACATTTCAGCTATCACTATCATAACCCACCATTACCCTTCTGTTCTGTTCTGTCCCTTCTGTCCTTCATCTACAGCTGTATACTGTATACTTCTGTAGAGAATATAAAGGTCATTTATGACACACACACACACAAACATGCATGTATGCACACATACATATACATATATATGTACATGTATGTGTATATATATATATACAACTGGAAGGGAAACAGCTAATGGTTGTATTGTAGATACGAGGGAAGATATTAGTTTGAACAACAAGCAACACAAGGCTCTCATTTCTGAGCTCTCTTCCTCCTGCAGGACCAACATGACGATGAGTCACAGCACACACACATTTACACACGTATGACTGGGACTGCATTGTTGCTAGGCAACCAGGCTTTTTCTGAGGAGATGAAAAAGTGTGGGCGAAGCCTCTTTGAGCAGAATGACTTCTCAATAATACAGCAGGGAGCTAAAAAGCTGTAGTAGTCCAGGTATGGACCCGCCTACAGTAGGCCTGGAGTCTGAGATACTGTAGATGTAGTCCTGGTGTCTGAGATACTGTAGATGTAGTCCTGGTGTCTGAGATACTGTAGATGTAGTCCTGGTGTCTGAGATACTGTAGTTGTAGTCCTGGTGTCTGAGATACTGTAGATGTAGTCCTGGTGTCTGAGATACTGTAGTCCAGGTGTCTGAGATACTGTAGTTGTAGTCCAGGTGTCTGAGATACTGTAGTCCAGGTGTCTGAGATACTGTAGTTGTAGTCCAGGTGTCTGAGATACTGTATATGTAGTCCACACTCACTGTAAGAACACACTCAAATAATGGTGTATCCACCCCAATGTATTCTACAATTTGTAGCACTCTGCTATACAATACAGAACTATAAATATATATATATATTTAAAGTTAGTTACCTAGTGACCATTGTAACCAAATAATAATTGCACATGCTCATTTCTAAATCAAAGTCTTTCAAATCTAGGATTGAATCCTCTTTATTGGTCACACGTACACACAGTGAAATGAGTTCCTCTGTATTCAACCTATCGTAGTATTAGGAGCAGTGGGCAGCTATTGTATATACAGCGCCCAGGGAGCAGTGTAGGTGTGTGTGTGTGTGTGTGTGTGTGTGTGTGTGTGTGTGTGTGTGTGTGTGTGTGTGTGTGTGTGTGTGTGTGTGTGTGTGTGTGTGTGTGTGTGTGTGTGTGTGTGTGTGTGGTTTTGGAGTATTTCTGAGCAAAATGTAATGGGAAGAAAATGGCCTACATAAATATTTGATCATTTTCTCTCCAGATGTTAAACAGAACCTCTTGAATGTATAACAACTCAATGGGATCAATTTGGCTTAGTGAACACCAATCGTAATCTCCTGCTCATCACAAACCATTTTAAAGAAGTAGATCAGTGAAGCACTTTACTCAGTAATGACCAGATGGAAACACTCTGCTGCATTTAGAATCTTCTCTTCAAACAAACTCTCCACCCAGAAACACCTCCTCTTACATCACAATGCTAGATGGCTCTACATCACTATGCTGGATGTCTTCTACATCACTATGCTAGATGTCTTCTACATCACTATGCTAGATGTCCTCTACATCAGGGGTTCCCAACCACCGGGCCGTGGAGGTGTTACTGCCGGGCCGCGAAACAGCTGTGTGTTTATCATCATATTTGACTCAAATAATTTGAGTATAGGTGAACGGCGGGCGGTATAATCTATATATAGAGATTATATATATAGTATAATCTATATATATAGATTATATAGCGGTAAATATGGGCGGTATAATCTATATTTTAGTAGCACGCGCTACTAAAGAGACTACGCGCTAGTGATGTGCTAGTGATGTGTTTTTTTTACGGGTGCTCCGCGTACATGCGCGTTTATACTGAAATCGAGCCCTGCCGTTTTGTTAGGGGTGTGTGTTGACAACACACTTTGACAACCGGTCCGCGAAAATTGACAACCGGTCCGCGAGATTTTTTTCATGTATCTGCCGGTCCGTGGCACAAAAAAGGTTGGGAACCCCTGCTCTACATCACTATGGTAGATGTCTTCTACATCACTATGGTAGATGTCCTCTACATCACTATGGTAGATGTCTTGTACATCACTATGGTAGATGTCCTCTATATCACTATGGTAGATGTATTCTACATCACTATGGTAGATGTCCTCTTACATCACTATGGTAGATGTCCTCTTACATCACTATGGTAGATGTCTTCTCCATGGATCAGAGGGTCGTGAGGTCGGCAGAAAAGATCATCGGGTGTGCACTTCCATACACTGAGGAGATCTTTAGGACCAGATGTCGGAAGAAGGCCATCTCCATCACAAAAGACCGCAACCACCCTGGGCACCATCTCTTCTCCCCCCTACCGTCTGGTCGCCGGTTCCGCAGCATCACAACCAGGACTACCAGGTTCAAGGACAGTTTTTATCCACAGGCAGTGTACCCAGGGTGGTTGCGGTCCCTTTGTGATGGAGATGGCCATCTGGTTCTAAAGATCTCCTCAATGCATGGAAGTGCACACCCGATGATCTTCCCTGTGTCCTCACGACTTTCTGGATGGCTTTCTGGTGTTGTGTTGCCATACCACACAGTGACGCCACTCGTCAGGACGCTCTCTACAGTGCCACAGTAGAAGTTTACCAGTGTTGTTTATAGTTTATAGTATAGTTTATACGATACAGTATATAGTGTTGTTCATAGTATAGTGTAGTATAGTATAGTGTTGTTGCTGAAATTCATACTGTGGGAGTGAATGAGGAGTAATCATTATATTGTACTTGGTACACTTTATCTTGAATCTCTTGACAATATATTGGTCCTCTCTTAGCTCGGATGACACCAGCAAAGACCAGATGTGTTGTTGTACGTATGTATGACCTCACATCTGGTTTAAGACCAGATGTATGATCTCACATCTGGTTTGAAGACCAGATGTATAACATAACATATGGTTTGAAGATCAGATGTATCACCTTACATCTGGTTTGAATATCAGATGTATCACTTTACATCTGGTTTGAAGACCAGATTCCAGACTTTAGCAATCTGCCACGTGACCATGGCAGTGTGTGATTGTGTGTGTGTGTGTGTGTCATACCTGATGTCTCAGTGGTCTCCTGCAGCTTTACAGGTCACTCTGATGTCACTCTGATTTCACTTTGATGTCACTCTGATGTCACTCTGATTTCACTTTGATGTCACTTTGGCATCACGATTATCTGGAAGCAAAGGGATAGAGACAGGCGTAAATACTCAAGCCAGAAACAGACCAATGAACAGCGAGGAGGTGTGTCAGCCAATGATGAGCCAGAAGGAAGTGATGTCTAATGATTTATTCCATTCTGCCTCATGAGCCAAATGTGGTCCCTTAGCTATAGCTGATCAATAATATAAGTCTACTCATATATCGGTCCTTCATATGTTCATAATGACATGGTTGTGTACCCTCTTCCTGCACTTCCTACTAAACCCTCCTCCTGCACCTCCTACTAAACCCTCCTCCTGCACCTCCTACTAAACCCTCCTCCTGCACCTCCTACTAAACCCTCCTCCTGCACCTCCTACTAAACCCTCCTCTTGCACCTCCTACTAACCCCTCCTCCTGCACCTCCTACTAAACCCTCCTCTCGCACCTCCTACTAAACCCTCCTCCTGCACCTCCTACTAAACCCTCCTCCTGCACCTCCTACAAACCCTCCTTCTCACTACAGTCTCAAAGAACAACACTACAATCGTATTTATATTAGATATATATAACTGATATATATATATATGATCAGAGATATGGGATTTAAACAGAATATATATATATATATATATATTTTTTTTTATATGTAGGGTTATGTATAATCCTTACCCTATATATATATAACCCTATAGCCCTAACCCCTATATATATATATATATCAATCAGACATGAGTGACTGTGACAGATGTTCCTGAAGTCAAATCAATCAAGAGGCTGCCCTCCAACAGAACCAAAGGCCTTCTTCTCTCCTCCTATACCTCACAGACTCATGAAGCAGGTTTACTCCTCTAGCATCCTATACCTCACAGACCTCATGAAGCAGGTTTACTCCTCTAGCATCCTATACCTCACAGACCTCATGAAGCAGGTTTACTCCTCTAGCATCCTATACCTCACAGACCTCATGAAGCAGGTTTACTCCTCTAGCATCCTATACCTCACAGACCTCATGAAGCAGGTTTACTCCTCTAGCATCCTATACCTCACAGACCTCATGAAGCAGGTTTACTCCTCTAGCATCCTATACTCACAGACCTCATGAAGCAGGTTACTCCTCTAGCATCCTATACCTCACAGACCTCATGAAGCAGGTTTACTCCTCTAGCATCCTATACCTCACAGACCTCATGAAGCAGGTTTACTCCTCTAGCATCCTATACCTCACAGACCTCATGAAGCAGGTTTACTCCTCTAGCATCCTATACCTCACAGACCTCATGAAGCAGGTTTACTCCTCTAGCATCCTATACCTCACAGACCTCATGAAGCAGGTTTACTCCTCTAGCATCCTATACCTCACAGACCTCATGAAGCAGGTTTACTCCTCTAGCATCCTATACCTCACAGACCTCATGAAGCAGGTTTACTCCTCTGGGGTTACTTCTACCTCAACATATTGTATTCTTCAGAGAAAAAGATAAGATGGTATCGCCCCACCAAACACAGATCAAATGGAACAGTCCATTTAGAGCCTTAGAGGCATACAACTATCCAAGCCTACAGTATGTAATAGTTGTACAGTATTAGCTGTCCATTAATAACCATGTCACAGTATTTATCTGAAATGTTATAGTTCTGATTTATGGATGGATGAACTCTTGGTAACGACAAACAGGAACAGATTTAGTTCTCATCTCGTCAGCGTCTATTTCCACCAACAGCCTGTGTGTGTGTGTGTGTGTGTGTGTGTGTGTGTGTGTGTGTGTGTGTGTGTGTGTGTGTGTGTGTGTGTGTGTGTGTGTGTGTGTGTGTGTGTGTGTGTGTGTGTGTGTGTGTGTGTGTGTGTTTGTGCGCGCGCGTCCGTGCGCGTGTTTGGCATTTATAACCGTGTATGTTATCTTTTTAATGATGGAATGAAAGAGAACATTGCCTTCCTCTTTAAGAATGGAGAGAGGATGGGAGAGAGAGTATTCATGTGTTCACATGAAGGTTATGAATTATTCTATAATTTAAAGGTCCAGTGAGCCTCTGCCATCTGGTTTTCTCGAAGCCTTCACACAGACTACAGCCTCCAGCCTCATGCCTCAAGTCCATCAGACGTCTACTCTGATGTATGAGCCCTAAACCTTACTTAAGTCTGGTCTCTACACACTTTAACATATTGAAACCGATGACTACGTTCTACAACTGTCTGAGTCCGAGTTCCATCCCGTGTCTTCAAGACCTGTGCTGACCAGATGGCTCCTTTGTTCACGGACATCAACAACGCATCACTGCAACAGTCTGTCATCCCAGCGTGCTTCAAAGAGACAACCATTGTGCCGTTACCCAAAAAGACCAAGGTAACAATGATTATCATCCAGTGGCTTTAACACCCGTAGCCATGAAGTGCCTGGAGAAACTTGTCATGTCACACATTCACTTTTCCATCCCTGACTCCCTAGACCCACTCCAGTTTGCATACAGACCAAACAGGACTGTAGACGATGCCATCTCCCTGGCACTACACACAGCCCTGAAGCACCTAGACAGGAGGGACACCTACGTCAGACTGCTGTTCATTGACTAAAAACTAAATTAGACCATCACAAAGGACCGCATCCACCCTGGACACAATCTCTTTTCCCCCGACGGTCTGGTCGCTGGTTCCGCAGCATCCGTACAAGGACTACCAGGCCTTCTGAACTTCTAGGAGTGCTGCCACTCTCATAACATTTTCATTAACAATACACTATCATACTTTGCTGGACTTTCTGGACTCATTACAGTTACTGCACTGTTCTGCACTGTACTGCACTCTATTTGTGATGCTGCAGCACTACCAGCACTTTAAAATGCTTTTAAATTATTTTTGCACAATTCAACACATATCATCGATCAGTCACTTTATGGTCATTTTATATTATAAAAATAATAAATATTTTATTTTATTTTTATAGTATAGTGTTGTATAGTATAAGTATAGTTCATAGCTAAGCATATAGTGTTCAATTGTAGGAAATTCATACTGCGGGAGTTAATGGGCAGTAAGCATTCCATTGTACTTATGGAGAATACTAATCTTATATCTTGAAGATATTTTACTTAAATCTGGTACAGTACACACATTTTCATATTGTAATAAGATATCTTACTTAAGTCTGGTCTCTACACACTTAAGCATATTGAAGATAGCTTACTTAAGTCTGGTCTCTACACACGTTAACATATTAAAGATATCTTAATGGATCAGGAGTTAGGGTTAGGGTGTTTTGCTCAGAGACACTTCCACACTTGGCATGGAGGAGCCTGGGGATCAAACCTTCCTTGTCTGGCTGCTCCCATAACATCTTATTATAGATAGTATTCTACTTTATGTCTTTTGGTCTTTCATGTTATTTGAAATGGGGTGTGGCCTGTCGCCCTGCCAACCACTTTACCTTTATGCCCATCATTAGCCAATGGCAAGAGTCTCTTATCTGGATGCCTATTGGTTATCTGGGGTGTTAATGGGGAGTCAGAGGATGCGTTCTGTTGGGCTGCTTTGGAACAAATGCAAATGATCAGATCGATCAGGTCACACTTGGAGACTCATTGATTAGCCCAGTTTTCAGGAGTGTTTTACTTTGCACATTGATTCCAATTAGGCACACATTTACCAAAACTTAGGGGCTGATTGTTTGTGGTGACAAGAATAGCAATCTAGAGTGGAAACTTCCAGCACACGATGACCTTTACTCCTGTATTTAAGTGTAACTTCCTCCTCATCTTCCTCCCCCTCCTCCTCTTCCCTCCTCCTCCTCTTCCTCTCCTCCTCCTCCTCCTCCTCCTCCTCCTCCTCCTCCTCCTCCTCCTCCTCCTCCTCCTCCTCCTCCTCCTCTCTTCCTCCCCCTCCTCCTCTTCCCTCCTCCTCCCCCTCCTCTTCCTCTTCCTCCCCCTCCTCCTCCTCTTCCTCCCCCTCTTTCCTCCTCCTCTTCCTATTCCTCTTCCTCCCCCTTCTCCTCCTCCTCCTCCCCCTCCCCCTCCTCTTCCTCTTCCTCCCCTCCTCCCTCCTCCTCCTCTTTCTCTTCCTCCACCTCCTCCTCTTCCTCCCCCCTCCTCCTTCCTCTTCCTCTTCCTCTTCCTCCTCCTCCTCCTCCTCCTCCTCCTCCTCCTCCTCCTCCTCCTCCCCTCTTCCTCCCCCTCCTCCTCCTCCTCCTCCTCTTCCTCCCCTCCTCCTCCACCTCTACCTGATGTTTAATCCAAACATGTGATGATATAGTCTAAACATGTGATGATATAGTCTAAACATGTGATGATATAGTCTAAACATGTGATGATTTAGTCTAAACATGTGATGATTTAGTCTAAACATTTGATGAGGATATGCTATATTTCACTAGTTGTTTCACCACCATGTTATATTTCAGTAGTTGTTTCACCACCATGTTATATTTCACTAGTCTTATTAACAGAGTCACAGCAGCATCTCAACAACCTTCAACATCGAGACCTTGAGAAACAAACTGAGGATAAGAACACAGCAAGCTATACAAACACACCTGGTGTGGACATTAGCCTCCACATCCCTCACCTCCACCCTCACCTCCTCCCTCCTCTCCACCCACACCTCCTCTCCCTCTCCTCCATCACCTCCCACGCGTCCACCCTCACCTCCTCCCTCCTCTCCACCCTCACCTCCTCTCCCTCTCCTCCATCACCTCCCTCGCCTCCACCCTCACCTCCTCCCTCCTCTCCTCCCTCTCCCCTCTCCTCCCTCTCCTCCACCTGCACCTCATCCCTCACCTCTCCTCCCTCTCCTCCATCACCTCCCACGCCTCCACCCTCATCTCCTCCCTCCTCTCCACCCTCACCTCCTCTCCCTCTCCTCCATCACCTCCCTCGCCTCCACCCTCACCTCCTCCCTCCTCTCCTCCCTCTCCTCCACCCTCCCCTCTCCTCCACCTGCACATCCTCCCTCTCCTCCACCCTCACCTCTCCTCCCTCTCCTCTACCCTCACCTCCATCACCTCACTCTCCTCCACCCACACCTCCATCCTCTCCTCCACCTGCACCTCCTCCCTCTTCTCCACCTGCACCTCCTCCCTCTCCACTGCACCTCCCCTCCTCCACCCTCACCTCTCCTCCCTCTCCTTTACCCTCACCTCCATCACCTGCACATCCTCCCTCTCCTCCACCCTCACCTCTCCTCCCTCTCCTCTACCCTCACCTCCATCAACTCCCTCTCCTCCACCTGCACCTCCTCCCTCTTCTCCACCTGCACCTCCTCCCTCTCCTCCACCCTCACCTCCTCCCTCTCCTCCACCCTCACCTCCTCCCTCTCCTCCACCCTCACCTCCTCCCTCTCCTCCACCCTCACATCATCAACACCACCTCCTCATTACGACCTACATTGTTTCTTCGTACGTCATCTGATGGATGTTCTGATGGATTTCATCCTTTAATAGGACATGAACATTCTACTTGGTTGACAATGACAAATGCGTTCCTTCTGTGCATTAATTATGTTTTCATGAATGTTTTTCTATAGAAGACAAGAACATAGAAAATATCTGGGATTGAATTAAGATGTTGGACACTCACTAGCGACTAGAGAGAGGAGACATGTCGTCCTCTACAGACTAGTCCGTCAGGTTGACCTCATCTCTGTCTTACTGTCCTCATCTGCTTCTTATTGTCCTCATCTCATCTCCTTCTTATTGTCCTCATCTCATCTCCTTCTTATTGTCCTCATCTCATCTCCTTATTGTCCTCATCTCATCTCCTTCTTATTGTCCTCATCTCCTTCTTATTGTCCTCATCTCATCTCCTTCTTATTGTCCTCATCTTCTTCTTATTGTCCTCATCTTCTTCTTATTGTCCTCATCTCATCTCCTTCTTATTGTCCTCATCTCATCTCCTTCTTATTGTCCTCATCTCATCTCCTTCTTATTGTCCTCATCTCATCTCCTTCTTATTGTCCTCATCTCATCTCTTCTTATTGTCCTAATCTCATCTATTTCTAATTGTCCTCATCTCATCTCCTTCCTACTATTCTAATCTCCTTCTTATTGTCCTCATCTCATCTCCTTCTTATTGTCCTCATCTCATCTCCTTATTGTCCTCATCTCATCTCCTTATCGTTTTCATCTCATATCCTTATTTTTTTCTGCAAATCTCTGAGATGGTTTATTATGTTGTCTCCTCCTGGTTCTATCTTCACCCTTCATCGGTCCTTCAGCCTCTATTCTGGTTCTACCATCACCCTATATCTGGCCTTCAACCTCTATTCTGGTTCTACCTTCACCCTTCATCTGGCCTTCAGCCTCTATTCTGGTTCTACTTTCACCCTTCATCTGGCCTTCAGCCTCTATTCTGGTTCTACGTTCACCCTTCATCTGGCCTTCAGCCTCTATTCTGGTTCTACGTTCACCCTTCATCTGGCCTTCAGCCTCTATCCTGGTCCTACCTTCACCCTTTATCTGGCCTTCAGCATCTATACTGGTTGTGTCCTTCTGGTTCAGACGGTGGATAGCTAACCCTAACCCTAACTCACTGCTTTAGGAGAAACTCTTGTGAATAATTTCAGTCCTAATTTTAGGACTCCTACATTTTTGGTCTCAGTCATTCCCAAAATAAGTGTCATTAGAGTGCCATATAGTGTCATCAGAGTGTCATCAGAGTGTCATAGAGTGTGAGTAGAGTGTCATCAGATTGTCATCAGAGTGTCATAGAGTGTCATCAGAATGTCATCAGAGTGTCATAGAGTGTCATAGGAGTGTGATCAGAGTGTGATCAGAGTGTCATAAGAGTGTGATCAGAGTGTCATCAGAGTGTGAGTAGAGTGTGATCAGAGTGGGAGTAGAGTGTGATCAGAGTGGGAGTAGAGTGTGATCAGAGTGTGAGTAGTGTGTGATCAGTGTGTGATCAGAGTGTGATCAGAGTGTGAGTAGAGTGTGATCAGTGTGAGTAGAGTGTGATCAGAGTGTGATCAGAGTATGATCAGAGTGTCATAGAGTGTGATCAGAGTGTCATAGAGTGTGATCAGAGTGTGATCAGAGTGTGATCAGAGTGTGAGTAGAGTGTGAGTAGAGTGTGATCAGAGTGTGAGTAGAGTGTGATCAGAGTGTGAGTAGAGTGTGATCAGAGTGTAATCAGAGTGTGATCAGAGTGTGATCAGAGTGTGATCAGAGTGTGATCAGAGTGTGAGTAGAGTGTGATCAGAGTGTGAGTAGAGTGTGATCAGAGTGTGATCAGAGTGTAATCAGAGTATGAGTAGTGTCATCAGAGTACTAGTACTATATATCCTTGTATGTACTACTACACTCTGTGTAGACCAGCAAGTCTTGTGTACTACTATATATCTGACAACAGAGTGTAGTATTTATTGTGTACTATTATAGTCCCGGCTCATAACACTGATTAAATATGCAAATATGTTAAACAGCAGCTGATTATTCAAAGGATGAAATCAAAAACAAGCTTTTTCTGCATGTCGTTGCAACACAACCGCTTCAGAACAGCTTGAGAACAAGAGAACAACAGCTTGAGAACAAGAGAACAACAGCTTGAGAACAAGAGAACAACCGTTTGAGAACACGAGAACAACAGCTTAAGAACACAAGAACAACAGCTTGAGAACACAAGAACAACAGCTTCGGAACACGAGAACAACAGCTTGAGAACAAGAGAACAACAGCTTGAGAACAAGAGAACAACAGTTTGAGAACACGAGAACAACAGCTTGAGAACACAAGAACAACAGCTTCGGAACACGAGAACAACAGCTTCAGAACACGAGAACAGTTTCAGAACACGAGAACAACAGCTTGAGAACACAAGAACAACAGCTTCGGAACACGAGAACAACAGCTTGAGAACACGAGAACAACAGCTTCAGAACACAAGAACAGTTTAAGAACACGAGAACAACAGCTGCGGAACACGAGAACAACTAGTTGAGAACTACAAGGTTTGAGATGAAAATCTGGACCCCTGCAAGGAGCGTCTGTCTGGATACCAATTATTAGCAGAACACACTCTGTATAAAGAAGATATATTATCTCTCTCTCTATCATATCTATCCATCTATATTCCTCTTTGCATGCATGTAGTTTTAATCACAAACACACCTACTTCACATGTCAAACAATCCTTCTTCACATGACAAACACCCCTACTTCATATGTTAAACAGTTCTACTTCAGATGTCAAACACCCCTACTTCACATGTTAAGAGGTCTACTTCACATGTCAAAGAGTTCTACTTAACATGTCCAACACCCCTACTACACATGTTAAACACCCCTACTTCATATGTTAAACACCCCTACTTCACATGTTAGACACCCCTACTTCATATGTTAAACACCCCTACTTCATATGTTAAACACCCATACTTCACATGTTAAACACCCATACTTCACATGTTAAACACCCCTACTTCATATGTTAAACACCCCTACTTCATATGTTAAACACCCCTACTACACATGTTAAACACCCCTACTTCATATGTTAAACACCCCTACTACACATGTTAAACAGTTCTACTTCACATGTTAAACATATCTACTTCAATGTCTCGGAGGATATTTAGTTTTTCTATATAACAATACAGTGTTATTTTATTGTTCTAGTATAAATATAACACTAGAACCATAACATTGTAGTGTTATACTAACAATACAGTTTTATTCTATTATTCTAATGTTCTAGTGTAAATATAACACTAGAACAATAGAAACATAACATTGTATAGGTATACAAAAAACACAGTGTTATTATATTGTTCTCGTGTTAATATAACAGTAGAACAATAACATTGTAGTGTTATTCTTTCAATACAGTGTTATTCTATTGTTCTATTAACAAAAGATGGGTATTCTTATGTTTCTTTATAACCTATGGTCATTAACAATGGGTAATGACCAAAAGGATGAGATCACGGCCAAAATTTGTTTCCTCAGGAGGGTGGCTGGTATCTCCCTGAGGGATAGGGTGAGAAGCTCAGTCACTCGTGAGAGACTCAGAGTAGAGCCGCTGCTCCTTCGCGTAGAAAGGAGCCAGTTGAGGTGGTTCGGGCATCTAGTAAGGATGCTTCCTGGTCGCCTCCCGAGGGAGGTTTTCCAGGCACATCCAACTTGGAAAAGACCACGGGGCAGACCGAGGTACAGGTGGGGTGATTACATCTCCACACTGGCCTGGGAACGCCTCGGGATCCCCCAGTCAGAGCTAGTCGATGTTGCCAGGGAGAGGGAAGTTTGGAGTCCCCTGCTAAAGCTGCTTCCTCTGCGACCCGATTACGGATAAGCGGGAGAAGATGGATGGATGGATGTTTCTTTATTGTTATTTTAAGAATATATTATCATATTGTTACTTTATTGTTATGTTAACAATACAATAACAACAAAACAATAGGAAACAGTAATTATATTATGTTCCTATTGTTAGGTTATTGTACAATGGAAGGTAGTTCTGAGAAATGTCACTGAACATTGAGTTAATGGGATGACTCAGCCTCTGCCTGCAGTTTCTCTTCCAGCTGGACCACAATAATATTGATGGTCATTATCTTATGGAACATCTCAGATCAGCTGTTCAATATTGGACTGTAGGTCTGCTTTATTTATCATTCATACCATTCATTCAAGTCTGGTCCACTCATGAAATTAAGAGGAGTTAACAATATTCTAATTAGGCCTTTAATCATCTTCAAACATTCACGTTCATCTATAATGGAGGACCCTAGTAAAGCATATTTTCCAGTTCAGAAACTGTGCCATCTGGAATACATTCACCTGCTGGAGGACTTCCTGTAAAGGTTAAATCAAGTTGACTGATTGGTTCAGACGCTCCATCTCTCAGGTGTATATCTCTCCGATGTTTATATATCAGATGTTTATCTCTCAGATGTAATCTATCAGATGTTTATCTCTCAGATGTTGAGATGTTTATCTCTCAGATGTTTATAAGTGTCCTCAATATGTTGGGAAGTGAGTTGACCTTCAGTGATATTCACTCTGCTGATATCTGGGGCAGATCTGCATAGTTTCAGCTGTTTAACTCCAGCCCTCCTGTTACAACCCAGCATGGGGCTGATGCGATGATATGATACTTCATCAGGACTCCGTTTTTTCCAGGACTCTGTGGATATATATTCACCTAAATGTCCAACGACACAGTTAATAGGATATAAAAATCAGTCAACAAGTGGATGGCGGCATGAAAAGCTTGGAATTTTAAAAAGCTCATCTGTACCACACCCTCACCATCACACACTCATCACACACACCCTCACCATCACACACTCATCACACACACCCTCACCATCACACACTCATCACACACACCCTCACCATCACACACTAATCACACACACCCTCACCATCACACACTAATCACACACACCCTCACCATCACACACTAATCACACACACCCTCACCATCACACACTAATCACACACACCATCACACACTAATCACACACACCCTCACCATCACACACTAATCACATACACCCTCACCATCACACACTAATCACACACACCCTCACCATCACACACTAATCACACACACCCTCACCATCACACACTAATCACACACACCCTCACCATCACACACTAATCACACACACCCTCACCATCACACACTCATTACACACACCCTCACCATCACACACTAATCACACACACCCTCACCATCACACACTTATCGCACACACTCATCTCACACACCCTCACCATCACACACTTATCACACATACCCTTACCATCACACACACCCTCAACATCACACACACCCTCACTATCACACACTAATTTCACAGCCTCACCATCACACACTCATCACACACACACACACACACCCTCACCATATCACACTCATCACACACACCCTCACCATCACACACTCATCACACACACCTTCACCATCTCACACTCATCACACACACCTTCACCATCACACACTCATCACACACACACACACCCTCACCATCACACACTCATCACACACACACACACACCCTCACCATCACACACTTATCGCACACACACACCCTTACCATCACACACTCCACCAAACTTTAAAATTCATCCAACAAGCCCCTCCCACAAACAGAACCCTTCTCAACTTCCTGGTTTCCTTGAAGGGACAGTAGTCCAGGTATGAGGTGATGTCACAGCATGATTGTCATGAAGACAATCAACAGGTCAGAGTTCAACCTGCGATCTGCTGCGATCACACATCACTCTCTCACTAAGACGCCTCACTCCTTTACTAAGACACCTCGGTCCGTCACTGAGACACCTCACTCCGTTTTATGTATTATCAGTTGATGTATTATATATAGTCTGCTGTCTATGTCCTTTCACCATCAGTGTCTTCAACTGCCTTGCACTATATCAGAACTCCCTACATCCTCTTGTTCATATACCTGTATGATATTCATGTTTACTGTACTTACTGTATGAATTAATTGCGTTGAATTAATATTCAACTGTTGATATACCTGCATACCCTTGAACACTACCTGCTGTATATTTATATATATGTATCTACAACTGTTGATATGACATACCCCTGCTCACTACCTGGTTATACTTGTATACTTATCTGTGTGTATATATATATACCTATACTTCTGCACATATCTCATACCTACTCTATAAGTTATTTTATACCTGTTTTTATACCTAGTAAACTTAAATTAAACATACAGTGCTATAGTAATACTTAAAGCTTAACTTAAATGAAACATACAGTGCTACGTATTTTTATGAATAAACATGAACACTGAAAGGGAAAACCAGTTTTATTTTTGTTATTTCAAATATACTTTACTCTTTGCCTCTTCAATCTGTTCAGATGATTACGGATCAATGCATATAACAATGTATATTTTATTACATTGATATATATACATATTGCTCTTTTCTGTGCCGATATTTTGCATTTTATAAATTGCATTTTATTTTTTATTTTTATTTTTTAACTTTATTCTATTTTTATTCTATTTTTATCTATTTTTTATCTTATTTTATAACTGCTGTCTGTCGTCGGGTATTGCACATAAGATTTTCACATCACTGCTTTATACTTAAATAACAATAAATAATAATAATAATAAACTTGACTTGACTTGACTTGACTTGACAATGGTTCAATGTTCTGTTCCCGGACATGGTCACACACAGGGGTCTTGATGACAAGACACACCAGATATATACACACACACACACACACACACACACACACACACACACACACACACACACACACACACACACACACACACACGTATATAGGTAGATATAGGAATATCTATATATACAGTATATCTATATAGAGCTATATAGTCATTCATATTGGTACTATTCAGCTACATGCAGCAGTCTGAGATATTTATTTGTGAAATGCCAGTGTCATTGTTTCCGTCCCATTATTGAGGAACCCTTCCTGTGTTCGTTCACAGCCGGTTCTTATCTCGGTTCTGCACTGTTTGCTTTGTTCTCTCAATGTCACGCAAGCATTCAGACGGCAGCAACAAATCAGGGCTCCTCTATAAGAGCCACATTGTCCTGCTGTTCTCTCTTGTTATTTATGGAAACAAGTACCCTCCTACACACTTCTTCTCCAGGATACCTGGTTCCCCCTGTCATACTGATGTGTATATAGGAACGCTGTTCCTTTGAGGAACAACAGTCTTTACTACAGTCTTACTTTACTACAGAGTTACGGCATGCAAGTTTTACAGCAAGCATTCCTTAGTTGTATTGAACACGAGTTGTAACAAGTTACGGTCTAATAAATACAGTAAGTAGAAACCTCAAGTGATTATTCTACTACAGGGTGTCAGGAGTGACCAGTGAGTCACCACACTAAAGGAATGCTAAGTTTAACCCCCCATCCAGTTTTACTTTTGACAAGCCTACGGAACGGCCGGAGTGGAAACGTGTTCAGCGTTACAGAACCAGAACAAGAAGATGGAGAAGTGCAGGTCAGCTGTCTGATTTATGCCATGGGCAGAAAAGCTGAAAACATTTAAAAGTCATTCAAGTTTTAAGAGGAAGAATAAATAACAATTACTTGACCACCGTCGTTGGAAACTTTGATGATTTTTCCCGGAGGAATGTTATCCACGAAAAGGGCATGGTTTCACCAACGTGTCCAGCGGCCAGGGGAGAAAGCAGAATCTTTCATCAGTGTCCTGTATGATCTATCCGGGCACTGGGAGTTTGGCAGAAGAGAATATCCACAACCTCATTGTTGTTGGGATGTTGGACAAAGAGCTCTTACGCAAGCTACAGCTTATGGCAGACCTTTCACTGGCAATACAAACCGTCAGACAATCAGAGGAGGTCACAGCACAAGTGACCATGCAGATGGATGAAGCAGGATCCGTACAGGAAGTGCAAATACAAGAAGAAATATAAAAACTGGAAACAACAAGGTCAAAAGACAACCAATGGGAAAGACACAAAAGGAAATGTGGAAAATATGAGAAAGCACGGCATGACAAAGATGAAAGGTGCCCTGCAGGAAAAGCCACATGCCATAAATGTGTCGCAGCAGCAGGTCAGTGGAAGACGTAACTGAGCCAGAAGAAGCTAGCCAGCAGACCTCTTATTTTTTAGGTTTAGTGAACAGTTCAAAAGTGATTAGGACACAGTGGACTGTGCAGCAGTCCACAGACTCCTGTGTCTATTTTGAATTTCACTGGAGTGGAATCCACATGTATTCCACTCCAGTGGAATTCAAAATAGACACAGGAGCCGATGTCAACATAATAGGTGAGGACACATGTGACTCTCTCACTCCCA
The DNA here is from genome assembly GCA_027704905.1 of Muraenolepis orangiensis. Taxonomy (NCBI): domain Eukaryota; kingdom Metazoa; phylum Chordata; class Actinopteri; order Gadiformes; family Muraenolepididae; genus Muraenolepis; species Muraenolepis orangiensis. The sequence continues at coordinate 25,728,373 of CM051001.1, forward strand.
AAAGAACACTGCAACCAACAGGCATTCCACTGGACAGCCCGGGGTGTGAGCTACTGTGTCTTGCACGTATCAATGTTACAGCCAGCTATAAGGGGAAGAAGTACCCAATCACAGCCTACGTAGTCCGGGGACACAGAGTCAACAATCTACTCAGCCGGTGCCTCTCAGTAAGGTTGAACCTGGTGAGGCGAATAGACAAATTAGCACAACAGACACACAACAGCAGTGACCACCTGCAGGCCTACGGAGAGCACGGCACACAGCAAACCGAACCAGTAAAAGTACGGTTAAAGGAGGGTGTCAAAGCGTACGCCATACACACATGTCGTGTGCCTTTTCCCATGCTACAGAAAGTAAAAGAGGAACTGCAAAGAACGGTATCATCGAGCAGGTCACACAGCCTACTGAATTGTGTGCACCAATTGTACCGGTTCTGAAAAAGAGCACAGGCCAAGTCAGAATTTGCGTCGACCTCAAAAGACTAAATTAATCAGTCAAAATGGAGCGATACATCCTACCTACCTGAGATGAGATAACTACCAGTCTAAGCAGTGCAACAGTTTTTTCATCCCTCGATGCTGCAAGTGGAATCTGGCTAATTCCATTGCACCCAGACAGCTTTATGAAGCTGATCACGTTCATAAAACAATTTGGACGATACTGTTTCAAGCAGCTACCTTTTGGGATTTCCAGCATGCCATAGATCTTCCAGCGGAAGATGCTGGAGACTCTACAGGGGGTGGAAGGCATGGATGTCTTCATGGATGACACCCTGGTCTACAGGGCCTTGATGGAGCAACACGACGCCCGGCTCGAAAAGGTACTGCAGTGTGTTGAATCAGCTGGCTTGAAGCTCAACAAGGAGAAATACTCTACTCCCTCAGACCCAGCTGCGGTTCTTGGCCCATCTCATCGACCAGTCAGGGGTGAGGCCTGATCCCGAAAAGGTAGAGGCGATTTGACAACTATCACCACCTGGAAATGTACAGGAGCTAAAACGAGTCCTGTGAATGGTGAACTACTTGGTGAGGTACGTTCCCTGCTGCACTATAGTAAGCGAACCACGCTTCTTAAGAGAAAGAATACCTGGAACCGGGACCACTCACAGCAGTCAGCTTTTGAGGATATCAAAAGGATGCCGATGACAACACCAGTCCTAGCATTCTATGATGTCACAAAGCCCACAGCTGTGTCTGCTGACGCCAGTTATTATGGACTGGGAGGCGTGCTCCTCCAGCTCCACGGAGAGGAGTGGAAGCATACTGCTGTAGACGTCTTTCAGAAGCCGATTTACGTTATGCCCAGATAGCGAAGGAGTGTCTGGCTGGGGTGTGGGAACGTGAGAAATTTGACAAGTACCTGTGCGGCTTGGATCAGTTCAGGCTTTAGACCAACCATAAGCTATAGGTGCCGCTATTCAACAACCGGAGCCTAGACAGCGTCCCCGTGAGCCCCCGCTCATCTCCATGCCACTGCCTGATTGTCTTTGGAAAAGGATTGCCCTCAACCTCTGTGAAGACAAAAAGCACAACTATCTAGTGATCTCAAATTACTTTTCCTGCTTCATAGAGATACTACACCTGTCATCTACAACCAGCAGTCAGGTTATTTAGAGACTGAAAACAACCTTCGCTAGGTCACCACCATGAGGTGGTGAGTTACAGACTCTCATGTGCTACAGAGCAACTCCATGTATCACTACAGGGGTCAGTCCAGCAGAGTTACTGATGGGGAGAAAGATCAGAAGAACACTCCTTACACTGGTGAAGATTTTTTGACCCAAAGTGGCCCAACAGGAGGACTGTGAAACAAAAGGATGCTGGTTCCCCACCATGGGGCCAGACCTCTTCCACCACTACAGTGAGGAGACAGGGTCCACATCAAGCTGGACCAGGAAAAGACAGATGACACCGGTGGTGGTGTCAAAGAAGTGTGTCCCCCCAAGGTCAAACCTCATCAACACACAAGTAGGAGCAGTGCTGCGGTGGAACCATCGCCATCTCCGGCAGTACCAACGCCATGTCCGGCATCAACCCGCATGCAGCCGCTGGGAGTACTGGGGTGGTTTACCAGTCTGCAAGTGTTGCCACTCCAGCGACTGTTTGTCTAAGTCCATGTGGGGTCGCAAACCCTGAACAACCACCAGCAGAGGTTCAGACCAGGTCTTGACATTATTGAAAATAACGTTAAAAGTAGTAAAGTATGCCTTCCTGCGTTGTTATTGAGCACGAGTTGTATCAAGTTGCGGTCTGTTTAATAAAGACAGTTAGTAGAAACTTCAAGAGTAATTATTTGACTACACCCCCTAAACAGAACCAACACTACCTTCCACTGACGTCTGACGTCAGACGGAGATGATGGTCCAGACTGCTGGTCACAAATAACAACAGCTTCACTCTGTGTGTTATAAAAATATTAAACATTTATATATACACACTAATCATTCTTTGTTTGAATTTACTGTCCCTCTCACTGCCGGAAGAAGGGCACCATCTCTTCTCCCCTCTACCGTCTGGTCGCCGGTTCCGCAGCATCAGAACCAGGACTCCCAGGTTTAAGGATACTTTTTATCCACTGGCAGTGCGCCTACTGAACTGCTAGGAGTACTGCCACTATCATAACATTGGCATCCATATTACATTACACTATAATACACTATCATACTTTTGCTGGACTTTCTGGACTCATTACAGTTACTGCACTGTTCTGCACTTTTAAATGCGTAATGCACATTTCAACACATGTACATATCAACCATCAGTCACTTTATTGTTATTTTTATTGTCATTTTTATTGTGTACAGTATTGTTACAGAGTATACCGTTTCAGACTATTCATACTGCAGGATGGAATGGGAAGTAGGCATTCCATTGTACTTGTTGCAAATGGCAATTAAAAATCCTGAATCTTGAATCTTGATCTTGAATCACTGTCCCGTGCAGTACACCTCATCACCTTCAGCAGCAGAAGTAACCAGCCATTCTCAATAAGCCATTACCGTAGCTCTACAGCTGCTGTCCAGGCTAACAGTAGGTACTTATTGAGCCGCTGCGCCGTTGTTACACTAATTGGAACAACGCCATTGTTGCCTTACTGCTGAAGCCAACAAACAAACAGAATAAAGACATGAGGACATTAACCGTGGAAAGCATGGAACTCATAAATAACAAATGTATATTCAGGTATATACTGTGTATATATCTATATCTATACATGTACAGATATACATATATATACATATACATTTATATAGATATATTCGTGTGTTTGTCTATTCCTGTTCTCCATAACCAAACAGGTCTCCTGTTCCTCTGAGACATCAAGCAGAGACACTTTTTGATTCAAATGTACATTAAGGTAAAGAGGGATCAAGTAATTAAAGGTTAAGGGATCAAGTGTTTAAATGTTATGGGTTAAATGATAAAAGGTTAAGGGATCAAGGATTTAAGGGATATAGTGTTGAAAGGTTAAGGGATCATGAAATGTAAATGGAAGGATGAGGGTTATGAAAGGGGTTAATATTGACACGTTTTGATTCAAATGTACATTAAGGTAAAGAGATCAAGGATTTAAGGGATCAACTGTTTAAAGGTTAAGGAATCAAGGATTTAAGGATCAAGTGTTTAAAGGTTAAGGAATCAAGGATTTAAGGGATCAAGTGTTTAAAGGTTAAGGGATCAAGTGTTTAAAGGTTAAGGGATCAAGTAATTAAAGGTAAAGGGATCAAGTGTTTAAATGTTATGGGTTAAATTATAAAACGTTAAGGGATCAAGTGTTTAAAGGTTAAGAAATCAAGGATTTAAGGGATATAGTGTTTAAAGGTTAAGGGATCATGTGTTTCAGGGATTAAGTGTTTAAAGGTAAAGGGATCAAGTGTTTAAAGGTTATGGGATCAAGTGTTTAAATGTTAGGGGTTATGTGACTAAAGGTTAAGGGATCAAGTGTTTAAAGGTTAAGGAATCAAGGATTTAAGGGATCAAGTGTTTAAAGGTTAAGGGATCAAGTGTTTAAAGGTTAAGGGATCAAATGATTAAAGCCTCACTCTGTAATAATATAATACGTCTCACGCTGTAATAATATAATATGTCTCACTCTGTAAGAATAGAATACCTCTCACTCTGTGGTATTAGAATACGTCTCACTCTAATTATATAATATGTGTCACTCTAATAATAGAATAAGTGTTTGGTAAAGTCTGGAGAAAGGTATCACATCAAAGGATTCTCAGTGAGGGCCTCAGTACCTTGAGTTTGGTTCAGTGACCTTTAGTTGAACTACGGTTCCATCATGTTCCTTCCTGTACTACAAAAGAACGTTCTGAGGAATACATACACGATTACAACAGAGGACGGTGAGGACTGGGTGTGTGTTTAGGATGGTTGTATTATAAATGGAAGGATGAGGGTTATGAAAGGGGTTAATATTGAGTGATGGTTGAGGTAGAAGAAGGATGAGGGTTATAAGAGGGTTAGAAGGATAAGAGTTAACAGATGCATCCCTTGCAGCCTTTACACCTTAGAGTAGACAAGTGCACTATAACTATACACGTACACTATAGACCTGTGCACTATAACTAAACCTGTGCACTATAACTAGACCTGTGCACTACAACTATACACAAACACTATAGACCTGTGCACTATAACTAGACCTGTGCACTATATCTATACACGTACACTATAGACCTGTGCACTATAACTAGACCTGTGCACTATAACTATACACGTACACTATAGAACTGTGCACTATAACCTGTGCACTATAACTTAACCTGTGCACTATAACTATACACGTACACTATAGACATGTGCACTATAACCTGTGCAGTATAACTAAACCTGTGCACTATAACTATACACATACACTATAGAACTGTGCACTATAAATAGACCTGTACACTATAACCTGTGCACTATAACTAAACCTGTGTACTATAACTATATATGTACACTATAGACCTGTGCACTATAACTAGACCTGTACACTATAACTATACACGTACACTATAGAACTGTGCACTATAACTAAACTGGTGCACTATAACTATACACATACACTATAGACCCATGCAATATAACTAGACATGTGCACTATAACTAAACCTGTGCACTATAACTATACACGTACACTATAGAACTGTGCACCTCTAAAATGTTAATCATATGTTAATCTAGGGACAGAAGATTGTAGTCTTTAGGGTTTTCATGTTATACTTTGGGGGTCAGAGGTCATTGTACACATGAGGAACCTGAAGCTGCTAATGTTTACCACACAGCTGCTACTCCAGATACAATAATCAACCATCCCCTGTTGGACCTGCTGTCCTCTGGGAGACACTACAGGTCCATCAAATCAATCATCACCTGTTTTGAACACTGTCAAACCCTAACACTGACTGTTCTGTGATACTACAATACTGTATTGAACACTGTCAAATACTATAATACAGTATTATACACTGTCAAACACTGACACTGACTGTTCTGTCACTATAATAATGAATAAACATAATAATGTTTACATTCCACCACACCTTTGTATGTATATATCTTTTCTAAATAGTACTACTGTACATAGGGCCACTGCAATATCCATTTATATATAATTGTACTTATAATTGGCAATCTTACACCTGGTTATTTAGTTTATTTCAATATTTTTTACCTTTTGTTGTTTGTAAAGAGTGACCATGAGGATTGCTACACTGTGTGGTTGTACAACGACAATAAAGGATTGTGATGGTGACTCATCCTACAGCCATGAGAATCATGTGGTTCACTTATTCATGAATCAATTATACATGTTTATGGAGTTCTAATATTTACATGTATTTGTTCATGTTGTATGCATATGTCTTATATGTCCACACATGAATTACAGATTTGTTGTCATTTATACATCTGAGTACATAGTAGTGATAGTACTATTAGTAGTATGATACTAGTAGATTATTGGGGTTGCGCAGCATCTGTACAAGAACTACCAGGTTTGAGGATAGTTTTTATCCACAGGTGCCTACTGAACTGCTAGGAGTGCTGCCACTTTCACTTTCATAAGATAGTCATTACCATTACACGTACATACTTTGCTGGACTTTCTGGACTCAAAACAGTTACTACACTGTACTACACTGTATTCATGATGCTGCTGCACTACTGGCACTTTAAATGTTTTTGAAACATTTTTGTAAAAAAAAATAAAGAAATAAAAAATACATTTACATATCATTTAAGTCACTTTGTTGCTCTTTTTTGTTTATTTTATTGCTTATATCATTTATATTTTTATGGTGTTGTTTTTAAGATTCATACTGCGGGAGGGAATGGGGAGTAAGCGTTTCTATGTACTTGTACTTGTATCTTGTTAGTACTATTACTAGTATGATACTAGTAAAGAGATTTGGGGTTAGTAGTATTAGTAGTATGACACTAGTACAGAGTAACAGGGTTAGTACTGTTTACTATACTAGCAAAGATGTAATTTTTGTAAAAAAGATGGTGGCGCGTATACATCGCGACGCCCAGCGTTTGACCAGTTTTTGCAAGTTAGCGGTAACATATCAACAAAATTCTTAGTCTGTTCACACAGAACAGTTTTGCTTTATTACGTACACCCGACACAATCTTTTTGAAATTGGATTACAACATTCTGGCAACTTAATCGGCGATCTTCAACTCCACGCTGAAACTCCGGTGAATCTCACCCCAGCATGGCCGGCTGACCGGACCCATCGCCCGCAGAGAAAACGTAAACACGGGAGAGGAAGCTGCGGAGGGCTATGTGCTAAGCTAAGAGCTAACCCACATCGCCCGTCAGCGTTTCCCTTGCCAACGTACGGTCTCTGGTGAACACAATTGATGAACTGCGGCTGTGGATTATCAACCATAAATGGATTAAGGATTGCAAGTGATGATTTTCACTGAATTATGGCATGAATTATTATTAACAGCGGAATCGTCAACAGTGCTATTGAGCTAATGGGGCTCACTCTACACAGAGCAAACAGATCAGCTGAGGGCTCCGGTAAAACCAGGGGTGGATGTTTGCGCATTTATATTAACAAGGCTTGGTGCACAGACACTACCACCATTGAGAGCCACTGCTCTGCTAACGTGGAATACCTAATGGTTAAATGTAGACCCTTTTACCAACCATGGGAAATTACAGCCACCATTATAACTGCGGCTTACATACCTCCAGATGCTAACGCTAAGCTAGCTATAAAGGAACTTTACTCTGCTATTAACCAACAGCAGAACTCCCACCCAGAGGCAGCCTTTATTATTGCAGGCGATTTCAATCATGCCAACTAAAAGACTGTGCTCCCAAAAACCATGTTTACACCAACAAGGCTTATGCTTACA